>OX940970.1:6017857-7221428 GCA_954870475.1 Euphrasia confusa
AATTACGTCTTCGACATAGGATACCAACTTTCTGCGAAATTGGTCTTAAAACGAACTTCAGAAACTTCAACTCGAACACCCAAACTGGCGCCAGAGACTTGGCGCTGAGTTCCTTGGTGGCGCCGCTTCCTCAGGTGGAGCTGGCGCCGGATGATGTCCAACTCACACTCACGAAAGATGCTGAGTCGCCGAATCTCAAACTCACACACACAAAGTTCGTCAAGTAAAATATGTTGAGATCAAAGTTATGTAATATATTTCATTTTATTGAGAATAAAACGAAACTATTACAATGTGAAGAGTATGGTAGGCAAAATGATCAAAGACATTTTTCCGAGTATCACAACACTCCCACAAACCAGTGACCTAACACTAATGCACCTAGAGTTAAATCCTTTAAATCTAATATCGGCGCACAGCTCAAAGCTACTACAAAAACTTCTAAATGTGGCGCTAGCGCCAACTACAAGCGATTAAAAAAGTTGTACATGGAAATCTCAAAATCGTCTCGGGAAAATCCATTGGTATATATAGTTGTGACCGCACGTGCGAACTTGAGGCGGTTGCACTCTGATTTGTCACATGCTTAGTTGGCGTCAGATTTCCATGAATTACGTCACTTCAGAAATTTTTGAAAATTTCAATTCTTGAATATTTGAATCTTGAATCTTCAAATTCTTCAATTTCACAACCATACTTCAACAAAATCTTGGCTCCAGCAATCTCGATACTTCATCTTCAATTTGTCATAAAAAACTCAAAGTGTTGAGACTTCAGTATCTCGTCGTCTTCATTGCCATGTTGAAATTGTTGAAGTGCACAAACTCAGCGCCACAAGACAATGGCGCCACAAGACAATGGTGCCGCTTCAGTTGGAAGTGCATGAAGCTGGCTCCAACTCCAGGTTGTTGGCGCCACTTCCGACTTGATCTGCATCAAGGTGGCGCCGGGTAGAGAGTGGCGCCACATCACACTGGCGCTGCATCTGCTTGATAGACTTCCAGGATGTTGGCGCCGTCTCTGCTGAAGAAGCTTCTAGGTGGCGCCACTTCAGCTGGCGCTGCTTCAATGTACATTAATGTTGCGCCGGGTAGAGAAGTTGTATGGGTGGCGCCGAATCAGAACATTGGTGGCGCCATCTTCAAATGTCGCCACTTCATCTTGCTTTCAATCCTGAAATCAAGAATTAAAACAAAAAAAACATGTTGTCGCCAAAACCAACATTTACATTATAGTTTAGTTTTTTCACATTATTAGAAAAACTTGTATACTCCATTTGTACATGTTAGTTGAGCTCAATAAGATTTGTCACCTTGAGTTCGTTTGCAAACAGTTGATAAAACAGTCTGTAAAGTTTTTAAAACTCTGTTTCATTTGCAATTTTACTCACGCTGGTGTTATACCCGAGAAAACGATCACCGACACGTGTCACGAATCACATGGCCACGTCATTAAGAGAGAAAGATAGTCAAGACAGTCGTGAAGACCTTCAAAGGCACTGCAAAGAAGAAGACGAGAAGCTCGGACATGAAAGATTGCACGGTAGAGTCAGACTCCTTTCACAGGGAAATCGTCCGGGAAGACTTCAGGGACACCAGGCAGTGAACTGGGACTTCTCGGGGAAAGAGACAGATTAGGAACTAAAGGATATTAGTGGGTATTTAATGTATCATATTAGTGGATTGTAGGTCCAATAAGAAGCCGATATGTGGGCATTAGGTGGCATAATTCAGCCATGCATAGAGTATTATATATAGAGGGTATGTAAGAGAGGAAAGGGGGACATGCAAAACCTTGTATTTTAATATGAATTCTAAGTATGAATATATGAATAAAGAGGTGCCTTGAGCATCCATGTTCCACTTATGATTTCTGCTATAACTTAATCCTCTTTCTAGCTTACCTATAACAAATTTACCATTTTGTGTTGTTTCCAAAGCCCTCTGTTACCAGCAAATACTACCGACAAAGACAAAAACAACCAAAACAGCTGGCTCTCGAGTGTAATTTTGGTAACTTGAGTCCATAAGCTTCTTGAAGTACTTTCGATTCCAAATAACTAAAATAATATTTTAAAACACTAAAAAATATTTAAAAAGTATGTTCACAAAATTATCATAAAAAATGTTAAAATATTTAAAAAATATTTTTCAAATTATTTACAAGCTAATATAATACACTAAATTTTTTAAAGTTATTTCAAATCATTTACACAATATTAAGAAATTTTATAGTCTTTCACACATATTTCTACTTAAAATCATTATAATACATTTTAAAATGTTTAAAAATGATTTCAAATCACTAAATTTTGAGTTACTTTTTTTTAAAGTAATTTAAATCAATTAAAATTTATTTTAAAAAACTTTAAAATAATTAAAAAATATATCAAATAATTTAAAAAATATTTTAATACACTTTAAAAATATTTATAAGTTACTTAAAATTATTTAAAAAAATTAATATAATTTAATAGGTAAAAAATATTTAAAATAGATTATATTAAATAGATAATTTAATATAATAGATAATTATTTTTTATAAATATTAAGATTTGAGTTGGTTGAATTTTGGCTCTTGATGCTCGTTAATAGTTATAATCAATCAATTAATTAATTAATTTTAGTGACGTATATATAGATTTAACAATCATAAATTTCGAAACATGTGATGCCGAGTATAATTAGGAAGTGATTAAGAATAAATTTAAGAAATAATCAATGAAGGTGATGACCCCGAACTCCGAAGTCTGGTAATTATATGCATGCATGTCAGATTGATTATTCCAAGGTTTTAAAAGGCGCTAGACCCTAGTTGATGGTGGCTAAGGGACTAGCGCCTAGAAGAATTAATCGAAATTAAGCGGAGATTAATCTTTTTATTTTTTTTATATTTAATTAATTAATATTATATTTCAAAATTATTTTTTATGCAAAATAATGAAATTTTTTGAACAAAATAATTAATAAATAATTTAAACATAATATTAATCAAAGTCTTACCATAATAATATAATTAAAATAATTTGTAAATTTAAAATTTTATAACATTTTAATTATATTTATAATATTCTTTCAAATTTGGTATCATACTCAAAATTTATCAAAATACCATCTATTTTATTTGATTCATCGAATTTAAGTATCAAATTCGAATTGCACGATTAAGCCTGTTCGAGGACCGTTTAAGTAGGTAAAGATTAAACTAAGTGAAAATAGGCAGCAAACAGCGGGTTTAAGGGGCGCTTAGGCGGTTTGGAGGCCTAGAGCTTAAGCAGGCTAAAATCTAAGTGGTCGAGCACAGACTAAGGCCTAGGCGGAATTTTTTAGAACATTGGATTATTCACGAATCTTCGGATCAATATATATAGCTCCAAAACAAGATTTTAATTAATTTAAGTATTGTAATTCACATACTTAAATCAGCACCACTTTATGGTTATGTGTGATCTATTTTTTTTAATATTTTTATCCGTCACATAAAGATAATGCTTATTCATCATATTATATTTAGAATAATACTTTCATATTTTTTTTTGTTTTTACTTAATACATTAACTTACAATCATGTTTTTCTTTTTCTATGTGCCTTATAGTATAATACATTATACATAGATTTAATCGATCTAAATTGAATTGAACTGAAATGATTTCAATTGTACTAAACTGAAATAAAATAAATTGAAATTAAGTACAAAATAACACAACTTTAAAATAGAAGCAACGGTTTAGAGAAGAAATTAATAACCTTGTTACTTGTATTATGAAACAAAAATATGTTTATTTAAGAACATAATTACCTGGAAATAACCGGGTCAGATTTGGTCTATGAGATGCTACACCGGGAGCAATACTCTGGTGGCATATTAACCGTAGATGCATACACCATACACGGGTATGTGTGATTGAGTGTGTATTTAATATAATAATAATAAATCTACGGTCAAGATATACATGGTGTACTCCACCCGGTGTAGCATAGATAAAACCGTCAGATTTAGAAGAGTGGTCAAAGTGTAATTAATTTGCCACACGGTTTGACCCGCAACCTCCGGTTTAATCCCTCGCGCGACTCGAGTCGACTACTCAGTACTCAGTCAGTGACGGTTACTTTCCAAGAGAATGGGCGCACACCCCAATTATTTAAGCAACCACGTGTCGGTCGGAGAACTCACCCGACAAAGCAACACGCTCACGTGCCCATTATTATTAACGAACGTATTCAAGAAACTATGTGTGTCCCATCGATCAGTTGACTTTGCCTTCCAAAACTCCGACAAAACTCCGAAGGAGCTTTCCGGTGTGTTAATTATTTCGCATCGATCAATCATCATTTAATAATTATACTACGAGAAAGTAGAAGTAGTATATATTTTCGTTTACTTTTATTATTCAACCATGTAAAATTACACTTGTTAACAATATACTGTATTGATTATATCCTCCATATGGGAATAAGATGACGTGTAATAAATAAATAATAGTATAAGGGTGAGAAGGAGATACTAAAAAACAACAAATCGACAAGCCTGAATCAAATTCGATGGTGTTGATATCTGCTCACGCACCAAACGATCACTTGGTCCCTCTAAACGCTGTCTTCCCATCGAAACGCGCGTTTCAATTTTTCACTCACACACACATATATATATATATATATATATATATATATATATATATATATATACAATTCAGTTTGAGCGTCAAAAATATTATTCATAATAATCTTCCACTCTTATAAGTTAATTAACATCTGATCTGATCTGATCTGATCTAACATTAACAATGTCGTCTTTACTGGATTCAGAATATTCATGCTGCCGGCTGAAAACGGATCTCACCTTGGCCTTGCCCGGCGGTCCTTCGGTCAAGCGCCGTTACGAAGACAAAGCTACTCCTGTAACACAGTCTTCTACTTCAAAGTACGTACATAGGCACACTAGTGAATCTGTATGGAAAGGGATTATAAGCCTTTATTATTGATAAAATTTGTTTTTAATTTGTTGTAGGGTCCAGGTTGTGGGATGGCCACCAGTGAGATCATACAGGAAAAACATGATGATTAAGTTTGTGAAGGTGGCTGTCGATGGAGCTCCATACCTTAGGAAAGTTGACCTTCAGACTTACAACGGCTACAATCAACTTCTGGCTGCATTTGAGAACATGTTTACGTGCTTAACCATATGTACGCAATCATACAATACCCGATATGATCTTATTTAATTATAATTAATCATTTCATTTCATTATTTAATATTGATGATTTTAGGTGATGTTTTGAAAGAGAGGAATATAATGGAGTCTGAAAATGGTGCACAATATGTGCCAACCTACGAAGATAAAGATGGGGATTGGATGTTGGTTGGAGATGTTCCTTGGAAGTAAGTTCCCATGTATAATTTGTTTGAAGAAGAGTGTTAGTTTTAGAGTTTTGATTCTGTTTCTGTTATATGATTAGTTGAGATTCCTAATCGAATGGTGTTTCGATTTCTGTCTCAGGATGTTTGTTGAATCTTGTAAGAGGCTGAGGTTGATGAAAAGCTCTGAAGCTATTGGATTAGGTACAGAGTAATTGCAGGTTTTGGATTTCGTTTCAAGAGCATTACTTTGAACTTATATTTTCCTATTCTTCTCGTTGTGCAGCTTCAAAGACCATGTCCTCAGAAGGCTCAAATTAACATCTACGATATGTTTTAGGTTTGCTTGCACATAGGCGCAGTAACTTGTTGGTGCAACTTGTATGGCCGGATTTTTACCTCAAATTGTGTGTTGTGATTTACTCATAATATGTCTAATAAGTATTTGAGAATAATTTTGTTGGTCCAAAGAAGTAGGTCATTCTCGATTGAGCCCATAATTAACGGCCACGTGATTTGAACGTGACCTTTTCAGGCAAAAAAAAAAAATGAATTTTCCGACCAGAATGTACTAAATTGAAACAATTTTCGTGGTTTGTGAGACCAAATCGAGAATGACTTACTTCTGTTGTGGGAAAAACAAAATTATTCTTCCATTTCAACAACTATAGATTGTACTTGTCAAATAATCAGGACAATGTGATTTGTGAAAGAAGAAAAACATACAGTATCAATTTCCCATGAATTATCACTGTAAAATGTTATAAGTAGGTGAATCTATACATCCTTGCATAGTTGCATATTATATAATCAAAATTTCGCAATCAAGATTCTCTATTCCATTTAACGTTTCATCTTAGTACTTACAAATATGTATGAACTTCACAGAACCTGAAAGTCAAGCGCTTTCTTCTAATTTCCAAGAATCGGGTTTCTGCCCTCGTCAATTCCGACAACAAGTAAATGCTTTGGGTCAGAACCATTTGGTCCTTCAGCATAGAGTGTAGGGAGATAAGCTTTGTATGCTGGCAAGTATCTTGAAACGAAATCCAAAACCTGCAATTATTTACGTTTTAAATGATATTCGCAACATTTGGTATTTTTGCAAGTAGCAAAGACAATATTGATAAAAAAATTTACCTCTTCATCGGACATTCCAGGTTTTCCATCAGCTCTCATAGCAATCTCTGCCTGAAAATAACAACTACTTAGAGAATGTCGACCTTGAAATTAAATAACATTATTCGGTAGTAATATTTAAACTTAGGCTGAACCCCAGGGGTTTTATTGCAATTAACTATAACATTCATCTAAAGAGAGCAGGGCTGCAGGAGACGGATGAATAGCTCAAAACTTACCTGTAATCGCCACTGATAGACATAACTCGGGTCCTGAATCCTGATCACTATCCACGAGTTGATAAACTTGTCCCATGCATCATAGTAAGATTCTAAGTTTTTATTGATAAGCTCCAGCTGCAATGTTATGTTTAATTAGCTAGTGGGCATGAAGGCAGGTTGGATGAACATCATAAGATAGCCAGCTTGAAAAAGAAAGTAATATATATATATATATATATATATATATATATATATATATATATATATATATATATATATATATATATATATATATATATATATATATATATATATATATATATATATATATATATATATATATATAGCTCTCAAACCTGTGGATCTACTGCTTTCACAACTTCAACTGGAACGGGCTTAAAACCCAGCATCCAACCCTCGAACAGAACAGCCTACAGTGAAGTGCACATGAGGTTTTTTTACCTTCTTACAACTAAAACTAAAACTAAAAATAAAATTGTTAACTACCATGATTACAAAAAATAGCCACGAGGTTTGGTCAGTGTTGAGTTTAGGGGGTTAGCTGAAATATTTTTTTATAAATGTGAAGGGGGTAATTAATAGACCAAATAAAATATTAGGCATATTTTTGTAATTTAGAGAATTTAGCAAATTTTGTTTGTAATCAGGTCAAACCTAAATGATACATTACATTTTTGTAATTAACCCTCTAATATATAAGTGGGGGGAGAATCACATCTCTAAGGACTAATGATCACCAAGTCTGTTTAGAAAACACCTACCGTCAAAGGTCCCTCCACCACCGGCCAAGTTGAAGGGTCGGCTCTGTCACCTCTACCTTTATATGCTGACTGCAGAACAAAATATAATAGCCAACGACTTCAAATGCTACACAATAGCAAGAGTTTTGTCTCGTGTGCTAACCTTGTTGTATCGAGGAAGCTTCATTTTTGTGCCTGAATTTTGACAAACATAATCACATTTTGTTCCATTATATTAACATGGTCAAATAAAGCAATGAAGAAGTAAACAACTTATGTGAGATATCTCACCTTCTTTAGTCAATTTGCTTAGGGCTGTCAAAGTCTCAATGGACAATGGGAGGTCGTGGCTACCGGCATTTCCACGGTACTAAAGGAGAAAGATAAATAAGTGTTCCCATTATCAATGTAAAAAAAAAAAATCCAATTTTAACAGTTGTCCAACTACCTCTAAAAGTGCATTCCCAGGAGTACTTTCCCTCAGTTTAGCCTAAAATGAAAATATATTACAAAGTTATAATGAACCAATGAATTTAGTTATAAAAACATCAAATAGATCCCTGAGATTCGTGATAATAGTAAACCAAAAAATTGCCATGACTCGAAAACCGAAACCCATGAATGAAGAAGTGATGTACCTGATCCTCAGCTGTCAGATAAAAATCATCAATAGATACAGTTGCGGTCCTCCTGAAATTAACTTGTTAAATATCTTACCATTATTCAGTTATTCTCTGTTTTTTTCCTCTATACAATTAATTACCCTATCACAATCTACCTCCCAGTAATTCGGAATAGGAAATCCAGCGCAAAGACCAGTGTTGTTTTGCCACATCCTTGTGGTGCACTGAAGCCAATCTGCATCAAGAATAAATCAAATTATTGTGGGAAAAAAAAATCCACCTATCAGAATTACAAGCACTCCCTAGACAAGTTACTATTTCACAAAATTACATTGTCGAAGGGGGTATATTTAGGTAAATATTCAAACCTTAAGGAGGTATTTGTAATTTTAAGACTTATATTCAATGGTAAGTATCACCAATAAATTTACAAGAAGTCACTAGGATTGTTAACACATTAAACCAATCACTCAAAAACTAAAATGTACCACTAAAGGGGGGACATCATCTCCATCTTTAAACTTAGAACCGTGATTCGAGATTTCCTGCTCACACCACAAGAAGACTGGGATATAGTAATGGTAGATCCGAACTTTTTGAGGTTCTGTGAGAAACAGTTCATTCAGCTGAAATAATCTGCAGAGGTTTGACCCGCATAATACCCACTTGTCGATGGATTCAGCCACTTGGTCCGACGTGAGGCCTATTTTGTCTATAAGAGGACCCGAGCATATGAATTCGAAAAGGTCCTTCACAGAAGAGACTTCTGGGGGTGTGCTGGGCAACCCCGAATTCAACGGACCTTCAGTCTTTACATGGCCAGTAATTGTATTGCCAAACGATGTGTTGCTTTTTAGCCATGAAAAACCGCTTCCTGCATGAGACACCAAGATTATCGCTGAGAAATTTAAAGGCCGGATGGTTTTCCACCATTGTCGAAAAAAAATTATACTGAACCCTTGATCTCCATTTGGATTTCGGTGGATTTCGAAAAACATGCATACACAGAGAACACACATTTCACTCACATTCGCCACCATAAACACACACTGTAACATCTCATAAACATGAGTGTATTTTGACGATGGATTTCAAATCATTTCCCAGAATCCCCTGAATCCAAATGGGGATCTAAGCTACCGAATTAATTATTCAAAACTAAAATATATTCAAAATTAATTGAAAAACAACGGAAATCCAAATTATTAACCTAGCAATTAAATAATACTCCGTACTACACAGACGCCAGGAACTGTAAATCCACAATCTCTCGCATAATCAGTAAAAAAAAATTACTCGAAAAATAATCAAGGTGGTTCGATTAAAAAATACCTGGTGAGGCCGAGGAGCCAGGAATCATTCTCGATTGAAGCTTCGATTTAGGTCTTTCGAATTTGTGGATAGAAATCGTGGGAAATGGAGTCCTTTTGGAAGTGGTTGTGCGTGATTTTTTTGCGACGGCGTTACTATTAAAAAAATCAGAAATGGAAAGTGAGGAGGAAGATGAAGACGCAAGCAGAGAAGGGTTGGTTGTTGGGGAGAGTACAGACAACACCGCCATTGTCGATGTTTATCTCCTATGGAATTGCGGGAGAATTTATATGTATATGTATATCCTTCACTGTATTTTCTATGGTAAGTGATGATCTGCTTGGGATGGATCAGGAAGAACTCCAGCTTTTGCCACGTCGGATCAACTAAATTACACGAGTACCCTTTTCCTCTCGAGATGCGACTCATGTTGATACATGATCAAAGTTTAAATGCTCTCTCCACTCGCTTATTAGTAGTATGATAATCAAGTAATCATTGCTTAGTTGTATTTGAAAATTTGAAAATATAATGAAAGTTATAAAAGTGAAGTGGAATCATTTATATTTAAAATTCAGTTTTAGAATTATTATTAAGTATTATGGATTATCAATTGTTTTTAAAATGAAAGTGTTAAAAGGGTCATTTCAATTTCCAATTTTGAATTTGTTTTTTTCTACTGAGTTTTCACTCTCAGTCCACCACCGTTTAAACGTCGCCGTCTTACCCCTTTTCCGTGGCTTTGAACTTGTACTACTCCACCAGCTCCAAATTCTTCACCCCCATTTTTCATTGCTTCTGTTGCACTTCGGCTCATCAAAATTCCTCTTCTTTCCATATCGTTCTCTGAGTTTTTCTATTCCTAATTCCGGTTCATTTTGAAACCCTAATTCGAGATTGAAAATTGTATTTAATGGTGGGCGCTTCATTGTCGGGCTTGCAAGATCATCTGAAGTTAGCCAGAGAGTACGCGGTCGAGGGCCTGTACGACACCTCTGTTATCTTCTTCGATGGCGCCATTGCTCAGATCAACAAGTAATTTTCTTTTCCATTTTTTCCTGCCCAAATTAGTGTTCTGGATCTTTAAATCTGAAAAGGATGCTTTTATGTTTGATTTGCTGACATCGTTTCTGAAGCGATGCAGTTTGTTTGTGCTGAATTCATGACCTGCAAATCTTCTACAGGCATTTGAATACGGTGGATGATCCTTTGCTTCGCACCAAATGGATGAATGTGAAGAAAGCTATTGCGGAAGAAACAGAGGTCGTTAAGCAGCTGGATGCCGAGAAAAGGTCGTTCAAGGACGTGCACGTCGGTAGACGACCCAACTCTCCTCCTATCTCCACCAAATCATCTTTTGTTTTCCAGCCATTGGATGAGTATCCGACTTCCTCTGGGGGCCCAATGGATGACCCTGATGTGTGGAGGCCGCCTACTCGGGACCCTTCAGGTAGAAGAGCTACGAGACCAGGTCAACCCAACATGAGAAAGTCACCACAAGATGCGACTTGGGCCCGCGGTGGTGCCTCTACTAGAACAACAACTGTACGTGGAGGAAAGACAAGTGCTACTAGTAAGGTCAACACCGGAGTTCGAGCATCCACAGCTGGAAAGAAAGCCAATGGGAAATCTGCACCTGGGAAAGCAGATTCTGCTGTAAGTTGTTAACTGTATTGCGTATCAGATTTAAAAGCACTCGTGTTCCGAGTTTCGACAATATTAAACCTGAACTACTTGTAGCAAGAAAATAGTTTGTCTGTAAACATCTAGCTTATTTTCATCCTGCTTTATATGTTCTACTTATTGACTTTACAGTGGTTTATCAACGGGAGACTGATTTAAATATTTGGTATTTAGATAGAAAAGAAAATATCCCACTTCTTGTCTGATAGAGTTGTAGATATTATTTTCATCAACAGAGATGTCAATGTTATTTGTTATGTTTCTATTAATCTATTATGACGGTTGTAATAACTATAATCAATTTCCTTTGCATTTTCGGTAAGTGGTTAGACTAGAATGTCAGAAGAAGAAGATACGAAGAGACAACGGATGTGCATTTATTAACTTTGTTTTATAAATATATGCACAGTACTTGCATATAATGTTTTTAATATGTTTGAGGAACATCATATATTCAGTTTCATCATCTACATCTCTTATCAAGCCTGCGAATTGATAGTTAGGTCAATACCCTTGGCTGCCATCAATGTTTATTAAGCATTTCAAAATTCCTTGCTAAACTTCAGCCTGTTGCACGTGCCTGGTGCCCCTATTTTTTTCACTACCTGACCTTTCTCGTGCAACTTGTTTATTATTTGCATTAGAATTATTGTACATAATGGTGTCAATACTCCATAGTCCATACAATGAGTGAAATGTGTTATATATTTTTTACTTAGTTACATGTCACTACCTATTTGCTAATTTAAGTATGCACATTGTCACGCGGGCGTGACAACATGCCTTTATGATTAATAAAGTGGTTTAGTCATAGGTTGATTAATAATGTTGCATCGTTTGGTGATATTGTGCTTAATTTATATAATCTAAATTTGTATATGAAATCGTCAATCAGTATTAACTACGGAGTATTAAGTAAGCTTAAGATTTAAGAATATCATTTGAAGATTTTTTTTTTTTTTTTTTCTAATATTTATAGTTGACGTCATTGTAAAAAGCATGTTTCACAGTGTTTACTTATGCAAGGATCTATAATTGATTGTGCTTTGAATGCATGTATGTATATTCTTCTTCTTGAGTTTCACATTGATTTTGTTGCAATTTTCAGAATGGTGATGCTGAGGATGGAAAGCCCAAAAGAGCTCAATATGAAGGCCCTGATGGGGACTTGGCAGCTATGCTTGAAAGGGATGTCCTTGACTCCAGTCCTGGTGTTAGATGGGAGGACGTGGCTGGGCTAAGTGAGGCAAAAAGACTTCTAGAGGAAGCTGTGGTTCTTCCATTGTGGATGCCTGAATATTTCCAGGTATCAGATATTAATTAGAGATGATTTGATTTGTTTTATTGGTCTCTGCCTATCCTAAAATAATTCTAGGGATAATTACAAAAGGTACAGTTGAGGTTGATCTAACTAATAAAAATAGCTAATTTACAAGTTTGCAAACGTGCCCATGAAGTTTTACCTACAAAAAAGACTCACTAAGCTTCAAGATTGCAAATACACCCCTAGAGATTGATTTAGTGTTAACATTAAGGGCTTACTGTAATATTTTTATAAATGTGTGAAAGGTCATTGAAATGTTAAGTGATTTTGGAGGGATAAATATAGACGTAATAATATATTAAAGAAGTTTTCTTTAATTTTGAAAGTTAGTGTTTTTTGTCGTAGTTAGGCCTAACCTCAAGAGTGCATTTTGTAATTAACCCTTATCATTATTTTCTTTCACGATTAATAGAGTAATTTTAGCACTACTATATGATACATCTATTGACAAATGACAATGTAAGTCTAACGTCATCTGGAGACTCGACTCTAATACCTTTTAACTGAAATCTTTTCACTCTACTGCAAATCCCCAGTCTCAGTCATTAGAGAATGGCATTCTTGAGCACACACTGATATCCTTTTTCTTATTTACTCATGTCAGAAATTAAACATTCATGAAATTAATACCCAATGAGAGATTAGGTATCCTTTGTTGGAGTGTAAAGGTGGAATAATAAAATTTTAAAAACAGTTTGCTTTTCATATGGCTAAATTGAAATTTTAGTCCCGTAAATTTTGGGGGTTGACAATTTTAGTCTTTAACTTTCTGATGTAATTTTGGCCATTGATGATTTTACCTAATCAAATACACTTTACACATTTTTAACTTGCATGTTTTTCCTTTTGTTTCTTACCCTATTTTTATTTACAAATCCTATTACCTACCGGGTTGCTTTGTATATTAATAGGATTCTGGAATAAATAAAATATGGATGCAACCACTTGGTATCAAAATTGCACTAATGTGGAACTTATTGACCACAATAGAACCAATCTGAAACTTATGGGGCCAAGATTGATTGTTCCTGGTATTCATGGGATCGATTTTGCAATCAAGCCTTTTAATATTCACAACTGAAAACATGTAGGGCATCCGGAGGCCGTGGAAAGGTGTTCTCATGTTTGGCCCTCCTGGCACCGGTAAGACCCTTCTTGCTAAAGCGGTCGCGACCGAGTGCGGGACCACATTTTTTAATGTTTCCTCTGCAACATTGGCTTCAAAATGGCGTGGAGAAAGTGAGAGGATGGTCCGGTGCTTATTCGAGCTCGCACGAGCTCATGCTCCCAGTACAATATTCATAGATGAGATCGATTCACTTTGCAATTCACGTGGGTTAGTAGTTCGATATCTTTGGTCTAAAATACTTCATTAGGGATTCTTTGAGACCGTCTTACTAGTTACGAACGATGTTTTCAAATTAAATCTTACATTTAGGGTAGAATGTCAAATACTTTTAAGGGTAAAACCTTCCAGAACAGCTATTCACATTGTTTGAAAAAGTTTAAACCTAAGGAGTAAGGAGTACAACTGTCTTACACAGGTATTTGTGTTTTACGAGTGTAATGCATTTATTGCCTAATAATCACTTTTTTTTTTCTGAGGCATCGTTTTTACCCCTAATATTTATTTTGATTTGCATCCGGATATTGGTTCTTGTGCACCATTATTTAGTTTCAAGTCTCTTGATGTATGCTATTTATATTTTTCTAGGGCTTCTGGGGAACATGAATCTTCCAGAAGGGTGAAGTCTGAGCTTCTAGTTCAGGTAGATGGTGTCAATGCTTCTGGGACCAATGAAGATGGTACGCGCAAGATTGTAATGGTTTTAGCAGCTACAAATTTCCCTTGGGATATAGATGAGGCTTTGAGGTTGGACCTTATGTTTCAAGCTTTCTTACATTTTTTTTGCTTTCCTTTTTCTTAATTGTTTATTTATTCACGATAAATGCAGGAGGCGGCTGGAGAAAAGAATATACATACCATTACCTAATTTTGAGAGCCGTAAGGAGCTTATACGGATAAATGTGAAAACTGTGGAGGTAACTCTACTGTTCTTATGACTTATCTCGTATTTTTTTTTTCCATTTTTTCATACAAACTAAATTTAGTAACTGCATTTTATTGCTTGGTAAAGAATAGAAGGATATATTTTGGTGATTACAAATACTACTACCCTGAGGTTTGCCTTTTTTACTGAACCAATACTTCACTTAAGATTGAATGTTTCCTACAAAACCACACGTTAGTTCACCCCAAGAAAAAGTGCCCACATCACCCAAAATAAAAATGATGTGGGCTTATCAATAGTGTCATTGCTACAAAGAGTACATTTCGCCTTCTATTGTCCAAACCTAAATTAGTATAGGTGATAAAAAAAAACTATGTTTGATGATTAAATCACTTTGTACGTGTAAACCAGGTGGCTCCGGATGTGGATATCGATGAAGTTGCCCGTCGAACAGAGGGATACAGTGGAGATGACTTAACTAATGTCTGCCGGGACGCCTCGTTAAACGGGATGCGGCGTAAGATAGCAGGAAAGACTCGTGATGAGATCAAGAGCATGTCCAAGGACGAGATATCTAACGACCCGATCGCCATGTGCGATTTCTTAGAAGCCATTGCTAAAGTTCAGCCTAGTGTATCGGCTGCTGATATCGAGAAGCACGAGAAGTGGTTTTCAGAATTCGGATCGGCTTGAGCAAAAGCAAATGTTATTCATATTTTGTTTTTCATTTTACTGGTCGGTTTATTACGTGTTTTGGCTGGGTTTCATAATTGTGATGTGGTCTCTCAGGTTGAGTTTTTATGTGTTGGGTGATTTGTACTGAAATGTTTAATATTTGTTGGACTATTTAGCTACTAATGGTGTACGGGAGTTATACTGTTGTCTTGATTGGGTAAAAGATTTTTCTTTTCTTCAGAGTGATCTACGAGTAATATATTAAGTGCACTGATTTTGATTTCCGGTAACCTGATTTAGTGTGTTCTTGAGTCTCTTTTGTTTCAATTACTTGACTATAATAACTTATAATAACTTATTAATTCTCTCAAATTTTAAAAACCAAACAAGTTAAGGGTTTTATTGCAAAAATAATACTATTAAAAGGACCTAAAGAAAAGCAATATAGACCTTAACAAAATGTGGGAATACGACTTTTCATGCACAATTTTAACAAACATGAGAATTTTGGCCACTCCCATAACAACATGAGTATTTTACACAAACTTCATATGAAATCTCTTAAATACCCTTACTTTTTTATTTTACTTCAAAACTTCAAATAAAAACTCAAAACAAATCTAAAAAAAAAAAAAATCGTGGGGCCCATGTATTATCAAAATCGGAATTTGGGTTGTTGAAGATGTAAATTCGTGCATTAAATCATGCATACAAACTCTAAAACCATCTCACCCAACAATTTTTTTTCAAAACACAAAAACTCACCCAATCTCTCTAAAATTCTCTCACAAAAACAACTCTAAAAGAAGGCTCCGTCCGAATCTACGTGGGAAGAGCTGGGTTCGCCGGCCGAAAGTTACGTCGAAAATCACCGTTTTTTTTTTTTTTTTTTCGATTTTCTGTTCGAGTTCATAGCTACACGGTGGGCAGCTTCTACCGTGTAGCCACCGTGTAGCTATGAAGATTATCCGGTCACTGCCTGGTAACACGGAGCAGAGCACTACACGGTTATCCAGTCACCGTGTTCCGGTAAGTGCCTCGGTAACACGGTGGCACACTACACGGTCAGATGACCGTGTAGTGACCGTGTAGCCCACCGTGTAGCCTACCGTGTAGCCCACCGTGTAGCCTACCGTGTAGCCCACCGTGTAGCTTAGAAAATATTTGGTTTTTTATGAATTTGAAGCATTTATCGAGCATTTTTGTTGTTACCTTAAGAATGAAACATCATTTTAAACACTAGATACATCCAATAAACATAATAAAACAACAAATATAGGACTACAAATAGGAAATGTCTTCTACCGTGTTGGACCTTCTACCGTGTAGCCCACCGTGTAGCCTACCGTGTAGCTTAGAAAATACTTGATTTTTTATGAATTTGAAGCATTTCTCGAGCATTTTTGTTGTTTCGTTAAGCATGAAACATCATTTTAAACACAAGATACATCCAATAAACATCATAAAACAACCAATATAGGACTACAAAGATGAGATGCTTGGAATGTTGACCGTTTTTCGAACATTCTACTAATATTGTCACAATCTTATCTATATAGGTAATAAATTGTTCATGCGTAATCATTTAATTTGTCAAATTCAAATCATGTTTTTTGAATAATTTTGATTATTAAAATGATGTTTTATACTACAAGAACAAGTTAACAATTGAAAAATGCCTTAAAATCAATGAAAAATCAAATTTTGTTCTAAACTACACGGTCACAACCGTGTAGGCAACCGTGTAACCGGGTAACACCGTGTTACCGAGTAATTGCCCAGAAAATTGACCGGACAATTCTTGACTACACGGTCAGTCTTACCGTGACCGTGTTACCGGTACCACCGTGTAGCAGAGGACAGAACCCGTTTTTTTTTTACCTTTTTTCAACAAAATCAATCAAAACATACACCTATTAACCACTTTTCACCAAAATCAATCAAAACACACCTAAATCAATTCAAATAGAAACCAAATCAATCCGAAAAACTCCAAAATCATTCAAAATACAAATCAAAGGTGATCGCTACGACTCAAACATAAGATATTTGCGTTAAATGTTTGCGCTATGTACTATTAATGTTTCCGCTAAGTGATGGAATTTTTAATTGATAAAAAAAATTAATTGTGATTAATTTAAATGTCAATTAAATTCAAATTGATTCAAATATGTTTGCGCTAAGTGATGAGATTTTTAATTGATAAAAGAAAAATTAATTGTGATTAATTTAAATGTCAATTAAATTTAAATTGATTCAAATTAAATAATATGATTATCTTAATTGTCAATTTTACGTGCACATATTTACGTAATTAATTATATATGTGTAATTAATTAATTTAATTAATTTAATTGCACGTTGATTAGAATTAAATAATATGATTATGTTAATTGTCAATTTGACGCAAATTAATTATTTGTGTATGTTTACATAAAAATTAAATAATGTGATTATGTTAATTGTTAATTTGACGCAAATTAATTATATGCGCATGTTTACATAATTAATTGTTTAGTGTAATATATTAATATGATTAATATAATTGCAAAATAATTAATTTATATGATAAATATAATTACGTTTAGTGTTATATATTAATATGATTGCGCTAGAAGTAATTAATTTATATGATAAATATAATTACGCTAGAAGTAATTAATTTATTTGATAAATTTAATTGCGTTAGATTTAATTTATGTAGTATGAGATGCATGAATTAAATATTTAATTATTTGATAATTAAATTAAATGGTGGATTATTTATTCTAATTATATTTGAATTAAATCAATTAATGCAATTGGATTTGAATTAAATCAATCTTTTCAATAAATAAAATACAATATAATGTAAAATGTTTACATTAATGAAAAACGGTTTTTCATAAAAATTTTGTTTTGTGTTGCGTATACATATCCATTAAATATCCATGTTTTCTGCTGCGTATCCGCTTAGCATATCCATGATTATTTTTCTCCACTCGAAGCCTCCTGCAAAAATGAAATTAAATAAATAAATATAACATTCAATTAAATAACAAAACTAAAAATTAAAAAAAAAATATTGTTTCCGGTAACACGGTGACCGTGTTACCGGATAACCGATAACACGGTGACCGAGAAATCTGACCATGTTACCGAGATTTTCCCTGTCACTGACCGGTAACACGGTGGTCTCGCTACACGGTCAGCGCTATAATCGCTACCGTGTAGCGCTACCGTGTAGCGTGGAACAGCGAGCAAAACCCAGATTTTCAGGCGATTCCAAGAGCAATTTAACACAGAATTTCAATTCTAAATCAACTAAAACACAATAAGAAACTCAAATACACTCAATGACTAGCAATTAACAAATCAAATTGAACACATTATTGAAAAAAATTCAAATTTTCGAAACTCAAAAAACTAGGGTTCGGCACTTATCGGGGCTTGAATCGGCCATTGTGGCTCGTCCTGGTCGTCGTTGTTGTCGGCCATTGAGTCGCCGGAATTGATGTCGCCGGAATTTCACTTCTTTGATTTTCAATGTGGCGGCGGTTTTGGTGTGTGGGGGGATCGAATGGGAGAAAAAAAAAAGGTGGAGACCGAATTTTTTAATTCTTTTTTTTTGTCTTTTTCTTATATTTTAATGCTTTTGTTTTGTGTTTAAAAAAATGAGGGTAAGTTAGACATTTCAAGTAGAAAGTGTATGAAATACTCATGTTTTTTTGGAGTGTGTCAAAATACTTATGCTTTATATAAAAGTATCCATAAATCCACAGCACTCTAACAAAATTTTACAATTTCTACTCATACTATTTCCCGCCAAGTTTGAAATAGTACTTATTGCTTTTAAAAATTAATTGTTTATAATAAAATAAAATAAATTTTGAAAAGTTTGTCAATTCACTAGGTTCATTACGTCAATTTCTACTCACTAGGTTCACCCATAAATTTATAATTGAAGTAGGATAGAAATATTGATTTTTAAACGACAATCTGCATATAAGTAGGAAAAGTCAAGATTATATGAGTAATTTGAAAGACAGAGATAAATCAAGGTTATATAAGTAATTTAAAAGACAATGTAAGTCAAGGTTATATGAGTAATTTGAAAGGCAGAGATAAATCAAAATTATATGAGTAATTTAAAAGACAATGTTATATGAATAATTTGAAAGAGATAAGTTAAGGTTATATGAGTAATTTGAAAGACATATGTAATTAATAAGACCAAGTATTAAAGTATTCTACATGGAACAAGATTCTACATGAACATAATATATTGATTTTTAAATCTTGTATTTACAAAAATAGAAAAACTCATAAAAATAGAAAAAGTTAAGGTAATATGAGTAATTTGAAAGACATAAGTAAAAAAAAAAGTTATAGAAATATAGGAAAATTTAAAGTTATATGAGTAATTTGAAAGACATAAATAATTGAAGTATAATAGAGCATAAATGCTGCACAGAAGTATAAAAATTATAGAAGTAAGAATTGTCAAGGTTATATGAGTAGTTTGAAAGAAAGAGATAATAGAAGTATGATAGTGCACAGAAGTAAAAAAAGTCATAAAAATAGGAAAAATCAAAGTTACATGAGATAGAAGTATAATATAACAAAAGTAGAAAAAGTTATAGAAGTAGGAAAAGTTAAAATTATATGAATAATTTAAAAGATAGAGATAATTGAAGTGTGATAAAGCATAAATGTAAGAAGATAAATAATTGAAGTGTGATAAGAGTATAAACGTAGGAAGTCAAGTATCAGAATATTTTACTTGAAACATATATAATATATTGATTTTTAAATATGGTCTGCACATAAATAGAAAAAGTGAAGTGTGATAGAGAGTAAGAAAAACAAGTATTAGAAGATTTTACATTAAACATAATATATTGATTTTTAAAACTGGTGCAGCACCGAATTAAAAAAAATGAACATTATATATGAGTAATTTAAAAGATAAAAATAATTAAAATATAATAGAGTTAGAATGTCAGTATTTAGAACACTCTTGGTTTTAATATTCTCTTTCATTCTTACACCAACACATTTTCCCAAGTTCCAACCTAATTAAGTTTCTATATATTCAGGTTCTTTCATTCTTACACCAACACATTCTTCCAACTAAGTTTCTATATATACTACCCAATACTACATCTACTAATACTATGAAGTCCAAGAACATTGAAGATATGGATGGAACAAATTATTTCACGTTAAGTTCCGTAAATTATTTCACATAATTCTTTTAAATATTAAAAAATCAAAATTCTTTGTTTTGTGACGTATTTGCCATTAAGATTATCAATTCCTTAGTCCCACTCCCACCTAAGCAAATCCAATCTCATCGATAAAGCAAGCACACACTTTTATTAAAAGAATTATTAGAATAATAAGTACGGAGTAATTTGATTCTTAAATAAAAAAGAATGACACTAATTTTAAATACCTTGATAAATATTATGTTATTAAAGTTATTAATAACAATCGTAAAATTTTATTAATTTAAAAAAGTTAGTAATTTATCAAGCATTTTTTTTTTCATTTAAAAAACCAAGTTAAAATCGAAAATTTTATTAATTTAAAAAGTTATTAAATTATTAATTTATAAATATTTCATTATTTTCTTTTTTTTTAATGCACCTAAATCAAAATCTAATTTTGGGGGTACGGGGCAGCGCGCCCCCGTTCGGGGTTGGGGGCGAAGCCCCGTTTTTTTTCGTTTTGGTTCGTTTTGGTTAATTGGTTAATTTTGGTTCGTTTTGGTTAATTGGTTAATTTTGATTCGTTTTGGTTAATTGGTTCGTTTTGGTTGTTGGTTAATTTTGATTCGTTTTGGTTCATTGGTTAATTTTGGTTCGTTTTTGTTAATTGGTTCGTTTTGGTTATTGGTTAATTTTGGTTCGTTTTGGTTATTGGTTAATTTTGGTTCGTTTTGGTTAATTGGTTAATTTTGGTTCGTTTTGGTTAATTGATTCGTTTTGGTTGTTGGTTAATTTTGGTTCGCTTTGGTTAATTTTTTCTGTTCGTTTTGGTTGTTGGCGTTTTCGGTTTCGCTTGTTTTCCAATGGCTCCTAGTGAGGACTCGTTGCAGTCAATTGGTGTTCGTTTGGATGTGGCTTCAGAGTCTTTTGTTTCCATCCACCGAGGCAGAGTATCGTGCTATGGCTTCCACTACGGCTGAGATTATATGGTTGCGCTCATAGATTTTTCGTTGACAAACTCTCGATTGTTCTTGCTGTACCATCGTGAGTTTGAGGGGAGGGGGGATGTTAGCATATATTTATATTAGTTATTATATTTATAGGATTAGGGTTTACATTTTGTTTTGGCTATATAAAGCCTCTCTTTTGTATATTTTAGATCACGCTTATTTTGTTCTAATACCACAAGTTTTCTACGTTTATCTTTTCCTTTCCTTTAATCCATATTCGATTATATAAATCCTAACATGGTATCAGAGCGGGAGCTCGATCCTGTTTGTGAGTGGTTTGACCACCCTTTGACTAGGACTCACAAGTGGAGGGAGTGTGTTGAAGTTGTTAATGTGTGAAGGACACTTGTGAGTTGTCCCACATCGAATAATTGTGAGAGGGGAGTCTATGATATAAGCCTATGGAGTTCTCCTACTTAGTACCATATGGTTTTGAGTTAGAAAGAGGCTCTCTAGTGCATGTTCGAGCTCCCGCTTTCGTGTGTGCGCTAGGCGTGAGACCGCACGTTAGCACCCCATTTGGAATTTGAAAATTAAAACCGCTCCAAAATCCAAAGTCAGATACAAAAGTTTATACTTAAAATCTATAAAATTATACTCTTATTTCTCATCAAAATAAACATATTTTTCAAATTCTTTTCTTTTATACACAATCTATTCGAAGACTTATGTGTAATCTTTAAAAGTTACATGCATGTCACAGTTAATTATGCATATTTTACTTGATATCTCTAACTTAATATAATTCTTAAAAAATAAATGATATTTTTTATTTTTTTACTTTAAAGTATAATTTTACTTCATTTTATTTAATTTTTAAATTTTACTCACGATTATTTTATTACTTTTTAATTTAAAAATATATTTCCACTCCTCACTTTTTGGTCAAAATAAAAAATTGTCCATTCCAGACATAAATAGTTGTGACGTAAATAGTATATATGTGAATAATGTAAGGGTTTTGTATTTAATGTGAAAAAGTAAATAAATTATTCTATTTTTAAAGATATGCATATTTAATTTGAGATATCTTGAAAAGAAAAATGTATAATTAGTTAAAAGAAAGTAAGTATTATGCAGAATTATTTTATGATGACAAATTAAATAAGAGTATATTATACTCCTTCCACTCGTAAATATAGGTCCTTATACTTTTCAAAACACGTACATTAAAAAAGTATTATTTATATTAGTTTGATAAAAAATGTAACAATAATTTGATATTTAAAATAAAAAAATAAAAATAATTGTGTTTTAGAATAGAAAAGTAATTGAAAAATAAAAAGTATAATTATATTTTAAATTAATAAAATGTATTTAAGTATTATTTTTTTGATGTGAAAATACATTTGAGACAATCACAAAAGAAAAATGTGAAAGATATTTAAGAGAGAAATCGACTACTAGTATAAGGTAAGCTAGTTGTATATTGGAGTAAACCAATTATACAAAAAAAAAATTAATTTTGTAATTTGTGGACAAGACAATGCCACGAATTTTTAATAAAATCCTAGTACAAAATAGAATTCAATTATTATAACATAATTTTTTTTTATAAAAAAGAGAGACGAGAAACTCTACTTCAACTCCCAACTCGATCGGAGATCCCTCGATGAATTAGTACATAGATAAACCCCAATTATTAGTCAACTTTTGGTCAAACATGGTGGCGGAAGTATTGTATTGGGCCAAGGCCCACTTCATTATTTTATTTGCCAACGCTGCTTAATTCAGGTGAAGCGGCGTTCCGGGTAGCCCACTTAATTATTTCCGCCATTTTCGCAATTTTTTTTTTCCATATTAAAAAATCAATTTTAAATTATACAATATGCTTGGACGAGGTTTGTCAATCGAAGGTTGAGGGTGGTATATACCCACTCTGTTTATAAATAATAAATAGTATAATTTTTAGTAAAAATACAAAAAAACTGTATATATTGCACGTGAACGAAAATTATACAATAGAAACTCTATACAGTCATATTGTTGGAATCGTGAAAAAATATTACTATATAGAGTTATTCTTATATAAAGTTTTACAAAATAAAAATAATTTTTTCAATAAAAAATAATATAAATATAAAAATAACATACATTATATATTTATTTATTTTTAAGTTCATATAACAAATTTAATAGTTTTGACTATGAATATTTGACCATATATATCTAAAAATTGTGTTTAACATATATACTCCCTTCGGCCATTAATAGATGTCATACTTTTTTAGACATAGAGTTTAAGAAAATTGTTATTTTTGTATTTTTTAATTGAAAAGTAAAAGGTAAAAATATATTTTAAAAGTGAAAAGTAAAGTAGTTGTGAGTAAAGTTTAAAAAGTAGGTGAGGTAAAGTAAAATAAAATTGTATATTAAAATGAAAAAGTTAGAATAATTATTTCCTTTTTTGGAGTGTGTCAACTATTGTTGGACACCCTAAAAAGGAAAGTATGACAACTGTCTTTGAACCGAGGGAGTATTAAATAAAATACTAATGAATCTAAAAACTATAAACATTGACCATATTTTATATGTTATTGATTTTGATAAATATTTTGAGTCATTTTAAAAATGTTATAAATTATATTAAATAAAAATATTTTTTATTATATATTAATCATTTATTCTTATATAGATGTATAAATCCTTAAGTCGGGACTCGAAAAATGTATGACTTATGACAATGTGGAGTTTATTTTTAATTATAACTGATTCCAAGTCGAGACTTGAATTTTTTATTACTATAGAAAATTTATTCCTATATAGAGTATTACTATATAGAGTTTCTACTTTATAATATATTCTACTATTTCCACAACTCTATTATTCTTCCAACATGGCGCGCCACGCCTCATTCAAAAATTTGAACACGAACATATTTGAGTCATATAATGTATAAGACTAGAAGAAATAAATTACTAGTAAAATTAATCTAAGCACGTTAGTGACACGTGAAGAACAAATGCATCAGAAAGTAAAATGTGCATGTGTATGTGTCCTTTGTGGCACATGTGGATGTATGGCATGTACTTGCCATGCCAAAATATGATAAGCTTCTTTTGTTTCTATTGCATACTTGTCACTATCTCAACCACACAAATAAACAAAAAATAATTTTACTATTTACTCCTTCTATTACTTAAAACAATGCATACTTTCATAGTGTTGAGAATAAAAGGAATACATCCCAAACCAAGAACACAAAAATTACAAAATAGAATATTATTTTTTATCAAAATTTAAAAAATAAAAATATATTTTTAAGTTAAAAAATAAATTAATTATTTTCTAATAATATTTAAAAAATAAAAGAATTAGTTAATAAAATAAGAGCATAATTATTTTTAGAGTGTATGACTATTTGTTTCAATAAACAATAATATTTTAATTATTATTAAATTTTATTAATCATTAAAACAAATTAATATAATATTTTAGAATGATCAAAAAATATGTTCAATATAATTTTTTCAGATATTGAATACTTCGTATAATGTAAAATATATTAAATATTTTTCACATACAATATATCTAATAAATGAAATAAATTAATATAGATTTACTAAATTCTCAAAAAAGGAAATTGTAGCTAAGAAAAAAACGGTAGCAAAGAAATTAAAAAAAATCCACCCATCATTTTTTTTTTTAAAGTAAAACTAATAAAAACAAATTAATGCATAATTTGTTTAACTTTTTACAAATAAATTTAAATCATTTAATTTATAAATAAATATTAAAAAAATATAAATAATATATGTGTATATAATAAATATTATTTTAGAAGAAAATATATATTTAATCAGTTAGTTTATATATGTACATACGAAATAGAAATGTATTAATAATTAATAATTTACTAAATGAATAATGATGTTAAAAAATAAATACTATGCTTTTAAGATGATATATTTTTATCAATTTAATTATTATTTAATTAATGAATATAAAATTTTGATTTACTTTAATTGTATTTACTTTTTATTTGGACTGAAACAATTGAATGAGGGTTCACTCAAATGCTACGTTTATTTGACTGTTTGATTGTATTATACTTTAGAGATAATATCACAAACTCTCTTGTATCATAAGTTTATTTCGTATTGTAGTTGATTTTATAAAATTAACATTTATTTTATTTAACGAAAACATAATTGAGTTATTTTTTCATTTTTATTTTTATGAGAATTGTGTTAGTGTCACGAAAACATAATTTATGCTTTTAATTAATTATATAAATGTGTCAACCGTCAAACACGTAAATTTTAAATCTAACAACATTCAAATTATTCATTTTGCAACTCACTCGAATAAATATCACACTTTATTTAACTATGTAAAAATAAAGTGTAAAAAGTAAAGTGTCGTATATTTCTCAAATATAATCAACAAAAACGAAATTAAACTAAAAATTATCAAATATAATAATTATTTTTTTGACAAAATTAAAAAACCAACACATATTAATAAATCATTATATATTCATATTAAATCTAAATACTTACGTATATTTTTAGAATTTGTGGTACTCAATTATTAAATTCAATACATTCAATAAATTTAATTCTAAACCGTAACTTTTGAAATAATTATATATAATATAATAAAAGAAGTTAATTTTTTTCTCATTATAATATAAGAGTAAAAATTATTTATTAATCAAACACGTAAAATAAAAATAATTTATACATTATTTTTTATAAAAATGATTTTATGCACACAAAATTACTACACATGTTTTAATTAATTTAAGTATTTTACATTTTTTGAAATAGTTATAGTAGGAATACTTCATTTATGAAATATTATAGTAATTAATTTTGTAAGTTTATAAAGTAAAAAATATTTAAAAAAATTGAATTAATCAATTATATTATTATGTAAATATACTTTTTATGAAATTATTTATACCAAAATTATTATCCCCAAATTTATATTAATTAAAATCTTCATCCCAATTTTAGTTAAGTTATAAAGTCACATAAAATCTAATTTATTTTTCTTATCAAATTTATGATAGTTGTATATAAATCCACATAATATATATAATATAAAATATATGATACGTGTTAAATTATAATTAATTGTATATCAAATACTTTATACAACTCATATAGTTGTAGCCCTTTTAAGAGATAATGAGAAGAGGCAAAAGATAGTGGTTGTGGATTCTCATTTTCCCCAAATCTTATCTCAAAATAGTTTGATGAACCAAATATGCAAGGGAAGTTTTAAGTGCTTTCGGGTTAAAAATGGAATGTTTAGGGTGGCCACTAGGTATAGGTGGTCATGAATTGGGACCTGTTTTTTTGGATTAAATCGGCTGCTTAACTGAACTTAAGCGATTTGAATTGAACTGAATTGAACTTAAGCGATCTGAACTGAACTGGATTGATTTTTTTATAAAAATAATAATAATTTTTATAAATTATTAAATATTGTTTTAAAAATATTAATAATATTATGAGAGTAACTATATGGTATATTTAAATTTATAGATTAAAATTATTTTTTATTTATTTTATTTTAATTTTTTTTAAACGAACTTAATTAGAGCTTAACTGAAGCAATGTGAACTGAACTGAAAGCGATATGAACTGAACTGAAATGAAATTAAGTTCAAAAGAACATGTCCGAAATGGTCCTTGTTATTCCTAAAATTTGACAAAAACAAAAATGGCAAGGGCCATAATATAGCAATGACCAAAATTTTAACCATTTAACCATTTTAACCATTTTTTATCTAACTTAAAATTTATGAAAAAAAAAATATATTTAAAAAATGTCAAAATATCAAAAATAACATTTTTTTTTAAAATGACAATAACTATTTTTATACTATTGGGTTAAATTTTAAAAATGACAAATGACAAAAGCTATTTATTTGTCAAAATGACAAATGACAAGAGCAATTTTGGCCAAACCGTCGAGGTTGCTCTAATATGGACAAAACTCCCCAAATCTAAACTCAAAACCAAAAATTATTTAATTCTTTTTCACCAACTTGTACATGTATAATCGACCAAAATATTACATATCTTTTTTGCTCTTTTAATATTACATCTAATATAATCGACCAAAATATTACATTTAATATAAATTTATTTATTTTTTGTTTTTTCGGTTTTGATGTATTAAATATTGTTTTTGCTCTTTTATGTTTTTTTTTTTTGTATCATGAATTTATATATCAAACTATTTTGTGTGTGAACAAAAAAATAAGTTTAAATAAAAATACTAATAACACGTATAAACGAGAAGAAGAGATCAATAGAAAAATTGTTTTTAAAAATAACACTTCTATTTGTTATAAATTAATAATATAATTAATGAATATCACGTGTTTGGGTTAACATATACATGTACAGCCAGTATAGGTACTTTGTAAATATTTCAATTATACGTAAATGAATATTATTAAAGCGAAAAATATTATCATAAAGAATAAAAGTATAGTTATTTAAAAAGAATACAATTTAATTACAAGAAAAATATATGCAATTATATCGAAAATAAAGAATGCTTACATATAAAATATAATAATAAAAATAAAAACAAGTGAAATATTTATTTACGTATAAATGAATTTATAAAAATATTTATAGGTCACACATAGATATGCTTAAAGTTTAAACTCTTCGGGTTCATGTTTCAGATGTAAGTTTCACGTGAAAATAAAAAATATACTTAAAAAACGTGAGGGCAAAATAAAATTTATAATGAAAAAGGGTAGTGAATAAAATAAAAATATACCTAACAAAGTGAGCAAAATAAATTTTATGAAAGAAAGAAAAAAAAAGTAGGGAGTGATTTTTTTTTAATTTTCAATTTATTTCAAATAATTCAATTTTGTTCAAATGATTAAATTTATTTAAAAAAATAAAGAAAACTAAATGGAATAAATATATTTAAATATATCCTCTATTTTATAATAATATATAATTTATAATTTTTAAAAATTATTTTAAAAAGTTATTATAAATATTATAAAAAAATCAATTCACTTTAATTTATTTTAATTCAATTCAATCATATTCAGTTTTTAGTTCAGATTCATTTAAATTAATTTAATTAAGTTTAATTAAGATTTAATTCAAAAGAACAAGAGTTTAAATAAAAACAATTATGATTTTTTAAAGATATTTTTATGAGTTATTTTTAGTATAATTACAATTATTAAGTGTTTAAAAAATTGCAAGCAACTAGTATCACTGCCGTGCGATACACGTGATATTTTTTTTGTTTTTTTTAATTAATAAGTATGAAATAATCTATTAATTTTATTCGATTCACAATTTATTCGGCTAAAAGTTTATTAATCTTTTAAGAGTTTATTTTATTTTATAATCGAACTCTCACTCACATTTGTAAACTCGTATTAAATCTCATTATCAATCTATGAAATACTTATTAAAATTGAAAGGTTATGTCTGTTTAAAGTAATCGATAATATAAAATGTTTATTAAAATTGAAAGATTTCAACGTTTGATAAAGATTACCCATGACTTTGATTAATGGTCATAGTCATATGATACTATAATTTTATTTGGGGTGTTTCATTTTCATCGTTCACTCGAATCATACTAACTTGTATCGAATACTTATAAAGAGTAAATGATTATATAGCCTGATGAAATATAAAAATTGAATAATTTTATAACTACTAAAATTAAATTACTTGTAAAAATGCATTTTCTTAGTACTTTCTCTCTTATGACTAACTGTATTCAATTAATTTATTAGTTTATCATTAAAAAAATGTTTTTCTTTTAATTTTATTTTAATATTTAGTGTTGTATTCAAGTATTTAACGTAAATATTTAAATAAATTTTAATTATCAACTATATATTCATATTTAAATATTTAAAATCTAAAAGTAAGAATAAATATTTAAATTTTTTTTTGAAATATAGCATTTTCATTGTGTTGTTTATTAATATATTAATTAATTAAAACATACATTAAATAATTTCAAAAAAGAATAATATTACTACTATTATTATTATTTATTATTTATTATGACACTCTAAATCATATAATTAGACCTTTAAAATATGGATGAGTTTGAAGAGTGAACTACAAAAACTACTCTGAAAAATTTTAAACTTCAACTAAAAAACATTACAGTATATATGTCAATTGAGAGTTATTTATATACTGTATTTAAAAAAATAGAGAGCTATGATTCTAAAAAGTCTTAAAACGCATTTTGGATGCCAAATTTTTTTTATAAGCATAAGATAATGTTACAATAAAATTTCATTGATCAACATAAGTTTAAATGCAAAATCTAAAGCTTCTTGACACAAAAAATTCGGTACAAAAATACGCACCAAAAGCCAACAAACTATACCAATAATGTTCAATACACAATCTAAAACAATTGTCATCGGCACACTACTAAAGCAATATAAACCGCCTCCAGCTCGAACTACTAAGAAATGAGCCCAAGGAAATCCCCGTGCAGACTAACGACCGCCTAAAAATAAAATATTTCATTAAATACTAACCCTGATTGTCATAAATAACCAAAAACCGCATAAACAATTGATGAATCTAACATCATATTTAATTTATCTTTTACTAAAATCAAGCGACAAAAAAACCGTTCTGAAGACACCGGCAGAAATCACACCCACATAGCATCGATAAAAAACTTTTTAGCTATCCTGGTTCCTACATTTCCTAGTTCTTCCCTCTTTATATTAATGAACTGAACAGTTGCATATTACAGTCATGCGATTTCGTAAGTTATTCGCTAGATAAAGATCCGCTAAGAATTGACGTGCATCGACGATGGGTGAATCTTTAAGTGGGGAAGAAAGCACACAGGATCAATGCGAGACTGGAGGTGGAACGCATATATATTTCTCGTTAATATCAAATATTGAGGATGAATAATTACTATTTCCAAAAATAAACGAATAATTATGAAATTTTATAAAATTATCATAAAATGAAAAGACTTTTAAATTAAGAATTTATAGAAAAAAATATGTGGTCGCTAAAAACCTTTTTTTCTAATAGTGTTAATGTATGGGGTATTAATTTATAGAGATTTTACTATATTAAAACTTTCCAATTGATTGTGGGATTAAGAGATTAAAGAATTATTTTGTACTACCAAATATAAATAAATGTAAATTAACAGATTATTATGAATATTACTACCAAATATAAATAAATATAAATTAACTAATTATGAAATCTTTTATAATTAGTGAAAATAATTTTTTTTTTAAAATTTAGAATTTATAAATATTTTTATTATTTTTATTTATAATTTATAGTGTGAACACAATAATATTAATGTTTTCCTATTGGTCCATATTGGTCCATGTGGAATTGAGAAATTCAGGAATTATATATGTATAAATAATGGAATATTTATTTAAATGTACAAATAACATATTGACAATAACACTATACACTCTCGGTCTCACATTAAAAATTCAAATTAAAAAATATAGTAAAATACTAATTAAAAATACAATCTATAATACGATGTTAGGAGCCACTTGTGAATATTGTATATTTTCAATTATATTTTTAGATAATTTTTATTAAAAGAAGTTGCTTTAATCATACTTCCATTTTTTAAACATTTGAGATATATTCAAAATTTGAAAAAAAAAATAATTATTTTATTTTTTAATTTTAAAATATAATTTAATTTTAATTTTTATTCACCACATTAATTTATTTTTCAACTTTAAATACATTTATATTTTTTTTATCAAAATGTTAAAAATTAATATTTTTCTTAATTTTCATGCCATATTAATGTGATTGACTAGTTGAGATGAATATAATATAATTTAATCAACTAAAATGAAATAACATTTGTAATGCTTCTTTATAATTTTCTTTACAAGTTGTATGTTTTGTATTTAAAATATATATTAGTGTTATAGAATAATACTATATACTCCCTATTGTCTTTAGATCATTTTAATATATGGGTGATAATCATGATTTGTGGATATTATAAAAATAAAATTTTAATTTATTAATAATAATTTTTTATTTAAATTTAAAATTAATAATAATAAAAAATTAACGCACAAAATACATATTTTAAAATAATAGGAAATTACGATATAAATAAGTTTTATCTCTACGTTATATTGATTTTTATATAACGTCAGTCGCTGATAAGTTTCAGAATTTATTTATTTTTAATTCGATACAGACAGTTGCCTGCAGAGATAAACGAAAAGACAAAGTTATAATTAATCGATTTGAAAATCAGAGGTAATTGCAGTATGGTAGAGGAATCAACGTGAGAAGCCACATGGTCGGAGTATCAGAGGATTTACATGGAACGCTCTTTTGGTTTTGAAAAGATTTCTTAATCGAAAATATCCATACACAACGAGTGGTCACCATCCCTTCCATTTCTATATAAGCACTGTAGAAGCCTCTTTCAATCTTACACCAAAACATTCTTCCAACTAAGTTTCTACTACCCAATACTATAACATCTAATACTAGTACGAGGACTCGGAACAAACCAAAAAGTTCTCTTACCTTTTCTTTCATTCTACAATCAAATACAAAGAACAATCATCTACTTACATATATCCTCCTTGTTTTTTTTACCCTTTTTTCCCACTCAAATTCCTCAAATTCAACCATGCCAACAAGAACTGCATCCCACACCTTGCCTCTATCCCATCCTCCCAATCTCCAACTCAAAGAATTAGACCTCAACTCCATCAACGAACTACCCGAAACCCATGTCTGGACCTCCCAGCAGGTCGACAACCAACCCTTCCCGGTTGCCAACAATAATACCGAAAATGTCCCTATCATCGATCTCAACGACGAGAATGCCACCGAGCTTATCGGTCATGCATGCAAGTCTTGGGGAGTGTTTCATGTCCTCAACCACAACATCCCCATGGCCTTGCTGGACAAGGTCGAAGCTGCTGGGACCCGCCTATTCTCTCTCCCGATGACGCAGAAGCTCAAGGCGGCAAGGCTGCCAGGTGGCATGTCGGGCTACGGCACTGCTCGCATTTCCGCCTTCTTCCCCAAGCGCATGTGGTCCGAGGGATTCACCATCGTCGGCTCCTCCTCGGTCGAAAATGCCCGCCAACTCTGGCCCCAAGACTACCGCCAATTCTGGTAATTAATTATCATCATACAGTATTATAACAATTAATTAATTTCATAATAATTATATTAATTCTCTCTCTCTCTCTGTTTTAATTTGTTTTTTTTACTCTGTATTAATTAAATTAAATTAAATTAAATTAAATTCGATTGTAGTGACACCGTGGAGGAATACGAGACGGCCATGAAGGGCCTCGCAGGGCGGCTCCTGTGGCTGATGCTGGGGGCCCTCGGCGTGACACCTGGCGACTTGGAATGGGCGGGGTCCGGGTGCGCCGCGCTGCAGCTGAACTCTTACCCGGCCTGCCCGGATCCGGATCGGGCGATGGGGCTGGCGGCCCACACGGACTCGACCATCGTGACCATCCTCCACCAGAGCAACGTCAGCGGGCTGCAGGTGCTCCGGGAGGGGGAGGGGCGGCGGTGGGCCACGGTGCCGCCGCTGCCGGGGGGGCTGATCGTGCACGTGGGGGATCTCCTCCACGTGCTGTCGAACGGGGCGTACCCGAGCGTGGTGCACCGGGCCATGGTCAATCGGACCTGCCGCCGATTGTCGGTGGCGTACCTCTATGGGCCGCCGCCGGGCGTCTGTATTGGGCCGATAGGGAAATTGGTCGACGATTGCCGTCCGGCCCAGTACAGGCCCATCACGTGGCCCGAGTATCTGAAGATCAAGGCCGAGCTTTTCGACAAGGCGCTGGCGTCGGTGAGGGTGGGCCACCGTTCGCCGACAAATTAAATTTCGTTTCGGAGAGATCAGATCATAAGTTAATTTAGATTAATGTTGTGTTTTTTTTTGCTGGGTGATCTGATATGAGGGTAATCTGTACTAGTAGTACTATATTTTGAGTGCACCGGTTTTGTTTTTAATTTCTGGTTTAATCGGAATTTGGGTGTTCTTCAGCTATTTCTATTTAATTACAAAAATACCCCTTCCCTAATATGTACTTGTAGACTGTAGTAGTATTTTTCTAGCTGTGTTTCACAAAAATAAGAATTATCACACTTTTTCTTTAAATTAAAATTTATTGATTATAATTAAAATTTTGGTTTTATTGTAAAATAAATTAGTTAATTACTCTATTTTTCACTTATCTGTTTTGAATCAAATGCAAACTTTGGGACTTTTGTAAAAAAAAGTAAATTGTTAATTATCGAATTTTTTGAGTTATTGAGTCAGAAAAGTTTCAAAATTTTATGATTTTTAAATCGATACACATAATTGTATGCAGAGAACCAAAAAGACAAGGTTATATGAGTAATTTGAAAGAGAGAGGTAATTGAAGTATGGTAGAAAATTTGAGTTATATGTTATTGCAAAAAAGTTTCAAAATTTATTAATTTTTACGGTTGAAGCGAAAATGTTATATGAGTAATTTGAAAGAGAGAAGTAATTGAAGTATGGTATGAAATTTGAGTTATATATTACCGTAGAAAAGTTTCAAAATTTATTGATTTTTAAATTGATACTTGTATGCAGAGAAGCGAAAAGACAAAGTTATATGAGTAATTTGAGAGTAAGAAGTAATTGAAGTATGGTATGAATCGATGTGATAAACCATAGGTAATCGAAATATGGTATGAATCAATGTGATAAACCACATGGTTCCGAGGATCAGAGAACACGCTCTTTTGGTTTTGAGTGCACCGATTTTGTTTTTAATTTATAGTTTAATTAGAATTTGGGTGTTCTTGAGCTATTTCTATTTAATTACGAAAATACCCCTTCCCTCGTCTTTTAGTACTACTGTAGTACTTTAGTAGTATCCAATTATTATTTTTTATTAAATAAATTAGTTAATTACTCCATTTTTCACTTATCATTTTCGAATCAAAATGCAAATGTCGGGGATTGGAAGCAAGATACGATTATTCGAGACTTTTGTAATAAAGAAGTAAATGGTTACTTATTGCCCGGATTTTTTGAGTTATATGTTAAATCGACACCTATGTTTGTTCAACTTTCTAAGTTAAATTTGAAGATATTATCTCTTCACACTTGCAAATTGCAAATAGATGTCTAAGTGAAACAATAGATAAAGAAAAATTAATTGTAATTTGTAAAAAATAAAATATTCAATTAGAATATGTGTGTGTCGGAGGGTTGTGAAACAAAGAATGACGTTAATAAATTAATCAGCACTTTTGTATGGATGAGATAAAAAAGGGCCTAAAGACTACGATAAAGTTTGTGGCAAATCAATAGAAAAGCAAAATACAAACAAAAGGGTCTTTGTTGGGGCTTTTGAATTGTGTTCTTTAGACCTCGAGTGTTCATGACCCGATCATTTTTTCGGGGCCGAGAGATTGGTCGATTCATAGGCTCGATTGGTGGATTTATAGAGTACTAGTCGATCGATATGTTGTTGATGACGTTTTTTTTTTTTTTTTTTTTTTGTGATCGATCGGTTATTTAATATTTTATTATTATTTATACAAACGGATAACCAGTAAGACAAGAGTATTTTTATATACATTCCTCGGAACAAAAAGAAAATGGGAAAGAAAAGGATACAAGTGGTGTTGATTAAATACGAAAAAAAACAATTCTCAAAGAATCAATCGGTCATAATTTTATCCATGCATAACTAAAAATAAAAAGTTGGATATTTAATAAATAGAAGACAAATATTTTTATAAAGAAATTGGAAAATGGAAATATAATAAATCGCTAGACATGAGAACGGACAAGCCTTGTTCGAGCTTCACTACAACAAGTTGATACCATAGAAAACAAAGTAATTTTCGTGTAGACAAAATGCAGCAGCTGTCAAATAAATTTGATAACGAGTCGTTGGATCCGATCTAAAAATGCAGCCATCCCATTTTATTGTGTCTCATCTTCTTTGGAAATTCTACTTTTTTTATCTTCTTGTCCGAATTAGTCTACTTTCACTACTAGACAACTTCACTACTAGTTACGTAATGTCACGGGCTATATTCGGAATAGGACTTGATTTTGTTGGCGAGCCCGAATATAGGTAGACGCTAAGCAAGTCCTAGAATTCAATGAACTTGTTTGCTCATCAGTGTAACGTGTAAACGAGTTATATATACACCATTGATTTCAAATCGAAAATTTACAAAAAAACTAATTTTTGTTTACAAAGCATCGGTAGATTTTTTTAGTAGAAAGCGAGTTCGATTTATGGCGCAATTCCGACTACTTGGCATTCTTTCCATCACAGATTTGAAAAGGTGCACATACAGTGTATTTTGTTTAGTCCCAATCTCAACAGTGGTACAACAATACTCCCACCGAGGAGACAATTAATATAAGCGTTTCAATAAAAACACCATATAGGCCACTTTGTAATTCTGTGGTACTGGTATATATATATACTCCCACTATATACACACACTTGATCCAAAAAATAACTTATCATCTTCTATTGCACAATATCATGCCAATGTGTGAGTACGGTCCAACGTATAACGCATGAAAACGAGAGAAATAAACTCGAGACACTTAGAGGATTCTATCATAAACCCAATTAATGGTGGTTGAAAGAGTAAAAATGTGTTCTTTTTTACTGAAATTGAACCGAACTTAATAAATTTGAATTGAACTTAATAGGTCTAAATTAAATTGAGCTGAATTGAAATTAAGTTTAATTAAATTAAATTTAAAAATATTGAAATATTAATCAAATAATTCAATATTTTTTTAATATAAATATTTTTATAAATTTTTAATGTTTATATATTTGTGGAGACAAAATATGTTAGAATTTAGTGCATACTACCATTTACTTGCTAGTTGAATAAATCAAGTTTGTTAGAGAATTTTCAGGAGTTGAATAAGTCATCACGTGCTGCTAATAAGATGTAGTTGGTCCTTGTATTTAGGAACAAGTTATGCAGTAGCTTTAGTGGTATTCTTGTATAAATATCAGTAATGTAATTCTCACAAGATAGCACTTTCACTTCATCTTTTTCTTTGAGTAATAAAGCTTTTGGTTTTATTATCTTCTTGGTTTCATATATTATTTGTTACATGGTATCAGAGCCAATTTCTTAACCAAGTTTTTTTTGTTCCTATTACTCAAAGAAAGTTAAATTCATACCTTATTTTTTTCTTCCAGTACTTAGAATCTTTTCGCCATGAATGGTTCTTCTCCCGTTGCGATTGATAAGCTGGCAGCTAACAATTACAGCTACTGGAAACTTTGTATGGAAGCATACTTGCAAGGTATGGATTTGTGGGAGCTAATCTCTGGTGCAGAAGCGGTAATTCCAGCAGACACTTCCGACAATGTTGATTCACGACGAAAGTGGAAGATCAAGTGTGGCAAAGCTTTATTTGCTTTGCGAACGTCTATTAGCCAAGATTTTATAGAGCATGTACGTGATGCATCAACACCGAAGCAAGTGTGGGACACGCTTGACAGGTTGTTCACTCAAAAGAACACGATGCGGCTGCAATTTTTGGAAAACGAACTCTCTGCGATCACTCAAGGTAATATGTCGATTTCAGAATATTTCTTAAAAGTGAAGAACTTGTGTTCTGAAATTTCAGAGTTGGATAAGGATGATCCCATTAAAGAACCACGGTTGCGTCGGTATTTAATTCGTGGATTACGCAAGGAGTTTATGCCATTCATCTCTTCGGTGCAAGGATGGGAAACTCAGCCGTCTATTGTAGATTTGGAGAATTTGCTCTCCAATCAAGAGGCCTTAGTGAAACAAATGTCCAGCAAGTCCAGCAAGTTTTCTTCTCAAGGAGATGATGTTCTGTACATGAAAGATCAAAGGAACAACAAGTCACAGACCAAGAAATCCAAAAATGAAGGGCAATCAAAAATTGAAGGGCAATCCAAAAATTCATCTTATACGTGTTATAGGTGTGGGAAGTCAGGACACATCAAACCAAATTGTCGTGCGAAAATCACATGCAATAGATGCAGTAAGGGAGGACATATTAAGCAAAATTGTCGTGTCAAGCTTATTGAATCTGATGCAAATGTCGCGCAAGATAAAGATGAATCTGAAGAGAAGTGGGAGCAGTGTTTCTCCATCGTGGATATACACCAGTCAAGCAATATGGCTTCTACCGAAGTAAACCATGCTGCCGCAGTCGTAGATTACGAAAAAGAGTGGATTGTTGATTCCGGTTGTAGCCACCATGCAACAGGGAATGCTTCGTTACTCTCAAATGTGCGACCACATGTGGGAAATAGAGCTATTATGACAGCCGACAACTCAGTACACCCAGTAGTGAAAGAAGGTTACATCGACGTCAAGGCAAACGACTCGAAGGGGATTTCTCTTGAAGAGGTTTATCATGTGCCCGGCTTAAAGAAAAACCTTGCCTCTGTATCTCAGATAGCCGATTCTGGAAGGTATGTTTTATTCAGCAAAGATGGTGTTCAAATACTCTCTAATGTGCAGTACAATGCACCTGATGTGATTTTTTCTGGAAAAAGAAAGAATTTTTTATATGTTTTTTCGGCCACTGAAGCTTATATTCGGAAAACAAGTCAGAATGTTAGTCCTTCGGTTTGGCATGCCCGGTTAGGCCATGTTGGCTATCAACTATTGCAGAAAATCTCTACAAAGAGTTTGATCGATGGTATTCCGGTATTTAAAGATTTAAATACCAGTGTTGTGTGTGCCGGTTGCGAGTTCGGAAAATCTCATCGACCCCCTTTCCAAAAATCGGTAAATCGTGCATCTACTATGCTTCAGTTGGTCCATTCTGATTTAATGGGACCAACAAAAACAGCCAGCTACAGTAACTACCATTATTTGATGATTTTGGTAGATGATTTTTCAAGGTTCAGTTGGGTTTATTTTTTAAAGTGCAAAAGTGAAGCTTTCTCTGTCTTTCTCAAGTTCAAGCTTACTGTGGAGAAAGAATTTGGTCAGAACATTAAGTGTCTTCGCACGGACAACGGAGGTGAATATATGTCGGAGGAGTTTCTCACATTTTGTGAGGAAAATGGAATTAAACGACAAATGACGTGTCCAGCTACTCCTCAACAAAATGGCGTGGCTGAACGTAAGTTAGCGCACTTAACCGCTGTTTGTTTATCTTGGCTGCATGCCAAGAATCTTCCTCGAAAATTATGGGCAGCGGCTATGGAGTCGGCATCTCATGTGATAAATCGGTTACCTCCTTGGCCTGGTACGAATTTATCTCCCTTTGAAGCTTTATATGGTCGCAAGCCCAATGTGAGTCATTTACGAGTTTTTGGCTCAATTTGTTATGTTCATGTTTCGAAAGATAGTCGAACTAAACTTGATCCAAAAGCAAAAAGGTGTATTTTTGTTGGCTACGACTCACACAGGAAAGGGTGGAGATGTATGGATCTTGAAACAACCAAGGTTATTATTTCTCGCGATGTTGTTTTTGACGAGGTGTCGTCTCTCGATCCATGTATCAAAATCGAAGGCGGCACGACCACTACCCTTGAGCCTTTTCTCGCCGATGTGGGTTCTCGAGAACGGGGGAGTTCAAGTTCAAACTCTATTTCTCGATCACCCATTCAACAAGATGAAGTCGTCACTCGACGATCAACAAGGGACCGGCAGCCTCCTGGTTATCTAAATGATTATGAGGTTCAATTGAATTACTCCACTGTGACATCTTGTTTTCTACTGGGGATGATAGGTGATGGCGAACCAAAATGCTACAATGAAGCTCGCGGTATAGTTGAATGGGAAACTGCGATGGATGAAGAAATGAAGGCGTTGGCGAAAAATAATACATGGGAACTAGTGCCGAAGCCAAAGGATGTCGAGCTCGTATCTTGCAAATGGGTCTATAAGCTAAAGAAGAAAGTTGACGGGAAAATCGACAAGTATAAAGCGCGTTTGGTTGCACGTGGTTTTTCTCAACAATACGGACTCGACTATGAGGAGACGTTCAGCCCGGTAGCTAAGATGGTGACTGTCCGAGCAATTATTTCATTGGCTGCATATAAAAAAATGGAATTTGTGGCAGCTCGACGTAAAGAATGCATTTCTTTACGGTGATTTGGATCGGGACATTTTTATGGAGCAGCCACCGGGATTTATCTCACATGAGTTTCCAAATTATGTGTGTCGACTCAAGAAGGCTTTATACGGACTCAAGCAAGCTCCGCGTGCTTGGTATGGTAAAATTTCACAATACCTATCTTTTTGTGGTTTTAACTCTTCTTCGTCAGATTCCAGTCTATTTGTGAAATGTGTGTCTTCTAAGACTACTATACTCCTTCTTTACGTGGACGACATGATCGTCACCGGTGACGATAAGGATGAGATCTCTCGACTTTGTGAGGAGTTGTCTATTCGGTTTGACATGAAGAATCTCGGAGAAGCTCACTCGTTTCTCGGGTTAGAAATTATAAAGACAGAAGGGTATTTTGTTTCTCAACAATCTTATGCGTCAAATCTTTTGAATCGATTTGGCATGGGAGATTCAAAAGCTGCCATCACTCCAATGGAACCAAAATTCAAACTACAGAAAGTTGAAGGAGAGGCTTTGAATAATGCGACAAAGTATCGTCAGCTTGTGGGTAGTCTCTTTTGCCTAACCATCACCAGGCCCGACATAGCATACTCTGTTGGAGTTGTATCTCAGTTTATGGACAGCCCTTGTGTTGGTCATTGGATCGCGGCAAAGCGCATCCTTCGTTACGTGAAAGGAACATTGCAGCTTGGTCTTCTTTATAAGCAAAAAATACCTTTTCTCTTGCGAGGATTTACGGACGCGGATTGGGCTGGAGATGTCGTTGATCATCGCTCTACGACGGGTTATTGCTTCAATATCGGTTCCGCTGCAATTTCTTGGTGTAGTAAGAAGCAAGCTACAGTTACTCTTTCCAGCGCTGAGGCTGAATATGTGGCAGCGACAATGGCCACTCAAGAGTGTATTTGGCTCAAGCGACTACTTGAAGATATTGGAGTATCTTCGAACTCTCCGACCCAAATAAGTTGTGATAATGAAAGCGCTATCAAGTTAGCTGGAAATCCAGTGTTTCATGCCCGTACAAAACACATAGAGATTCATCATCATTTTGTTCGGGAGAAAGTGTTAAATCAAGAGATCGAGTTGCTCAAAATTGGAACGAATGATCAAGTTGCCGATGTGTTCACCAAAGCTCTTCCACGAGCTAAGTTCGAGAAGTTTCGAAATGATCTTGGTCTTGTTGATCGTGCGTCTGCACTAAGGGGGAGTGTTAGAATTTAGTGCATACTACCATTTACTTGCTAGTTGAATAAATCAAGTTTGTTAGAGAATTTTCAGGAGTTGAATAAGTCATCACGTGCTGCTAATAAGATGTAGTTGGTCCTTGTATTTAGGAACAAGTTATGCAGTAGCTTTAGTGGTATTCTTGTATAAATATCAGTAATGTAATTCTCACAAGATAGCACTTTCACTTCATCTTTTTCTTTGAGTAATAAAGCTTTTGGTTTTATTATCTTCTTGGTTTCATATATTATTTGTTACAAAATATTCCGATCCGTAAAATCTTACATCAAATTATAGTCTTGAAAAACTGCAATAGTTGTTAACAATTGATTGGTCGAACCATATTGAAAAATTATGAAAAATATAAGTTATATAGATAATTTTGATTGTATGTTAAAAACGAAAATGTAATTGTGTTGGGCCGAGGCTATGTTACATACAGTATATTAGTATATGATTGTATTGGGCCGAGGCGCTGTGGCTATATTCACATTAATGGGTCAAGCGAATGTTAACCAGAAGATGATCCAAGAAGGCTATTTGCAACTGTATTGGGCCGAGGTGCTGTGCTTATATATATTAATATATATACTGTATGTGACTAATTTAAGAATTACGAGTATCTGATTTCAATCAATTAATTTTGATTCTGAAGATTAGGTATGTAGCGCCTACATCACTTATACTAAAAGCTTGTGATTGAAATAATTAATCAACATGATTAATCAAGACAAAATTGCCCAATACAATATGGCTACCATACCAGTATAACAATAATCTACAGACATACACACATCAACTGCATTCTTAAAAAATAATTTCTTTCGTTATCCTGCGTTGCTGGATAACATGTGGATGCTATTATTGACAATAAAATTATTAGAAATTATAAAATCATTCTCGTTCCTATGAAATAGGTATAACATTAAATAAATAGATGGTGGCACATGTTGATTATTTTATGATTATTGTCAAATTTGTTGACAGTATATAATTGTATCCTATCTCTATCAATATAAAAAAAATATTTCATTGTCATTATTGCACATTATTAGAATAGTTTGATTGAGAATACTACTATACTACAGTCTACAGTATATAGTATAGTTGCTTATATTATTAAGAAGACCCTTGAAAAATCAAACCAAAATAAAGTAACAAAAAATAAAAATAAAAAATAAAATCAAATGGGTTCTGAAAACACACAAACTCTCCCCACTATAGATTTCTCCAACCTCAAACACCAATCTCCATCATGGCAATCGGCCAGGTCCCAAGTCCTAAAAGCCCTGCAAGAATTCGGTTGTTTCGAGGCCGTTTTCGATCGAATCCCAACCGACCTCCGAAAATCAGTGATCGACGGACTGCATGAGCTCTTCGATCTTCCCCTGGAGAACAAGTTGCGGAACAAGACGAGCAAACCGTACCATGGCTATGTCGGCCAATATCCCCAGGTTCCGTTGTACGAAAGCTTGGGGATTGAGAACGTCCTCTCACCCGGCAAAATCGAAACCTTCACCAATCTCATTTGGTCTCAAGGAAATCCCATTTTGAGGTATATATATATAATATAAAATGTAACACGTAAAACATGTTGTCTAGCTATATACTATATAGTACTAATTGATCTGTCTAAAAATAGTTGTCGCACTACCTTTATTATTTTGTAATAACTAATCATCGCATTGATTGCCAGCAAAAGCGTGGAGTCGTTTTCCTCACAATTGTCGGAATTGGACGTGATTGTGAGGAGAATGATTCTTGAGAGCCTCGGGCTGGAGAAGTACATGGACGAACATTTGAACTCGACAGATTACCTCTTAAGAGTCCAAAAGTACGATACGCCTAAAATACCAGACGAGGAACAGACCGGATTGCCGGCCCACACCGACAAGAACTTTGTGACGATATTGTACGGTAACGAGGTGAAAGGATTGCAGGTGATGACGAGAGACGGTAAATGGATCGACGCTGAGCCCTCGACGAATTCGTTCATCGTCATGATTGGAGATTCTTTGCATGTAACATCTTCTTAATTAATTCTTCATTAATCACCTACGTACTATGTAAATATAATTATAGTACATAATTTTTGTTTTTAATTTTTCAGGCATGGACTAATGGCCATCTCCATTCTCCTTACCACCGGGTGATGATGGCCGGAGACGAAGCTAGGTATTCCCTCGGATTATTTTCGATCCCGAAAGCAGGGTACACAATCAAGGCGCCGGAAGAGTTGGTAGATGAAGATCACCCTTTGCTCTTCAAGCCATTTGATCACATCAAGTTTCTCGATTTTTACTACTCCGTAACCGGTCAGCTTTCCCCAGCTGCTCTCAAGGCTTACTGTGGAGCATAAATGGAGATAAAAAACTTTAAGAAATATTACGTTTATTAAGTACTCCATATATATATATATATGGTGTGTCGCACGCGTCGCGTGTAATGTATCTCAAGATCAATGGTACTCTGATTGTGTGTTAAGTCATAAGTGTATGAGATGGAAAAATAATAAACTTGTTTTACGGACTTATATATTGTTTTTGAGCATCATGAATGTATATATATTGTTGGACTTATTGTGTTGGCCCAATGTCCTTAATACTATGAAAGTCGAGCCCACTAGAAGTGTTCAGCCCAGTTTAATTTTCCTCGACCCATTACTTGAGTCCAGCCCATTGTTTATTTGTTTATGAAAAGCAAATACTTACCTAGACCAACAGTTGACTGTTGTTCTGTAGGGTTTCGGGTGTCCATTCCTTTTGGATATATTAACCCGACTCCTGCATTTACTCACTTCTTCGCTTCCCTCTAACCCTAATACAATGTGCGATTCACTCAAAATCATTAATGGTATGTCTCGTTTGTGTATAGCAAAAATACAGTAAGAACATGTTGTTTTGTAATTTCAATTCATCCGTCTAAGATAAATAGTCACACTTCTGTTGCACTTACATTGCATATATGCAGTGAGATATAGTCACACGTGTTAACAAAAATGTTTTGATTGAAAAAAAAGTAAAAGTAAAATGAATTTTTAATTTAAAAATAAAATAATTATTTTTTTTTAATGGTGACTCGTGACCATATTAAGTTGAGATATTCGAACGATAAAAGTAATTTTGTGTAATGCTCTAAAAAATGCAAGTGTTCAAAGAAATTAAATTGACACATGAAAAGTGTCTAGGGTGTTAGGACAATTATTGGTACCGAACGGTCTCATTTGTGTCGGGTTTTGTGCCCGAACCGGGCCGGGAGCGTCATCTTGTTTATTTGGGTCAGATGTAATAATATACTCCAAAATAACTTTTATTATTTTTATGAGTCAAAGTGAATTAATATTTTGTAAGATCCAAAATTATGTTCATTAATACTAATGCCAACAATTTCTTTTTATGTTCATTAATCAATAAGAACTCTAAGAAAAACATGTGTTAATTTTGGTTAGAATATCACTCGCGCAAATTGTTAACTGAGTCACTCCGTAAAGATTGCACCACTTATCAACTAAGAGTCTCATGAAACTAAACTAGAATTTTGATGTAAACTATAGACGAAGAACTGGTGGGTGAAACTGTATAATATCTATCGTTCCAACATCGGCTGGAAATCCTGCGATTATCACCCAAAGGAATTTGAAAAAAAAAAAAAACATTTTGTTCCATATTTTTAATACGGATTCATGTTATATTTTACATTTTTACCCGAAATCTCGAAGATACGACTCCATTCATTCCACCGAATTGTTGGCACACCATTATTCCAACTCCTATCTAGACTCCTATCTATACCAAGATAATCGTTTTTCCAAATTAGGCCTGGAAAAAATCACACGTGATGAATAAATCATAAATGAATGAAGTCGTATCGTTACCGAACGCAGGTATCGAGTTTCGTGAAAAAGAAATAAAATCCAAAATATCAATGGAGTAATAATTTTTTCAGTATGATATAATATAATAGTATATTCAAGTCGATCGTTGAAATTAATTCAGCATTTGTTAGCATACGCAACATTAAATGAATAGTTGGTGGCAATAAAATTTTAGCCATCTTCAATATAATAATGTACTTAATAAATTATTATATCTCTTAGAGGTTACAGGGTATGGGTCTAATTGTTAATGTACAAATTACAATAATTGGATTGTATTTTCATTTCCTTTTTTTTTAAGAATATAATACAATAAAATTTCATTGTGTAGTTTATTTGAGAATAATATCTAGTCATATTTTCATGTTTGAGTTATTTCACATTGTACACAATATACTCTTATTTTTTTTCATTTATTTCATTTAATTGTAGTGTCTAATAAATTATTTTATTAATTAAAAAAATATATTTAATTTTAATAAAATATTTTTTTAATTTAAGGATACAATAGTATTTGGTTCTCTTCAATTTTCATGTGATTCACATTTTTTTTTGATAAATTTCAATCACTTATAAATTAAAAAAGTTTAAAATACAATAAAGCGCATAGGGAATGAAGACTCTATCGCATTATCGAGCTAACAAAATTAGCTCTCCAATCAACCAAGTACTAAAGAATAAAATTACAATCATCAAGTTATATGTCATACCCTCTTTAATTAATTCTCGTGCGCTTAAAGAGAGTCAATTCGTAAGGCACATTTACTTAAGCGTCCCTTATCTCGATTTGTGATCGTCATCGGACTCTATTTTCCAACCATGTTGAGTTGACAATCGAGCTAAAACCGTGTGACTTGCTTATAAAAAGAACCTTAATTATAATAAAAATGAAACCAAAATAAAGAGAAAGAAATTGATGAGATCAAATGGGTTCCGAAAGCACACAAACTCTCCCCATGATAGATTTGTCCAACCTCAAACCTCAAACTCCATCATGGCAATCCGCCAAGTCCCAAGTCCTAAAAGCCCTTCAAGAATTCGGTTGTTTCGAAGCCGTGTTCGATCGAATTTCGACCGACCTCCGAAAATCAGTGATCGACGGACTACAAAACCTCTTCGATCTGCCCATGGAGAACAAACTGCGGAACAAGGCGATCCCACCGTACCATGGCTATATCGGCCAATATCCTCAGGTCCCATTGTACCAAAGCTTGAGGATTGAGAACGTCCTCTCACCCGGAAAAATCGAAAGCTTCACCAATCTCATTTGCTCCCAAGGAAATCCCATTGTGTGGTATGTAAAATGTAACACGTTCAAAATGTGTTTTAATTTCTTCATTTTAATAATCTCATCATACAGTACTAATAATCGATGCAGCAAAAGCATGGAGTCGTATTCGTCACAATTGTCGGAGTTGGACGCGATTGTGAGGAGAATGATTTTGGAGAGCCTTGGGCTGGAGAAGTACACGGACGAACATATGAACTCGACGAATTACGTCTTACGAGTACAAAAGTACGACGCGCCTAAAACACGAGACGAGGCACAGACCGGATTGCCGGCCCACACAGACAAGAACTTTGTGACGATATTGTACGGTAACGAGGTGAAAGGTTTGCAGGTGATGACGAAAGACGGTAAATGGTTCGACGCTGAGCCCTCGACGAATTCGTTCATTGTCATGATCGGAGATTCGTTGCATGTAACATCTTCTTAATTCTTCATTAATCACCTAATTAATTTTACTATGTAAATATAATTATAGTACATAAAATTTTTGTTTTAATTTTTCAGGCATGGACTAATGGTCGTCTCCATTCTCCGTATCACCGGGTGATGATGGCCGGAGACGAAGCTAGGTATTCCCTCGGATTGTTTTCGATCCCGAAAGCAGGGTACACAATCAAGGCGCCGGAAGAGTTGGTAGATGAAGATCACCCTTTGCTCTTCAAGCCATTTGATCACATCAAGTTTCTTGATTTCTACTACTCCGAAGCCGGCCGGCTTTCCCCAGCTGCTCTCAAGGCTTACTGTGGAGCATAAATGGAGATCGAGAACTTTACGAAATGTTACGTTTACTAAGTACTCCATATATATATATATATAATATGGTGGTGTGTCGCGTGGGTCGTGTGTGATGTATCTCAAGATTAATGGTGTGATTGTGTGTTAAATGTGTATGAGATGGAAAAATAATAAACTTGTTTTATGGAGATCCGAAATCATTAATGGTATGTCGATCTCGTTTGTGTATGGCAAAAATACAGTAAGAACTTGTTGTTTTGAACCGTAATTTCAATTCAGTTCGACTCGATTCAATTGAACTCAGTTTTGGTCAGTTCAACAATTCAATTCATTAAAAAAAAAAAAGACTAAATACACTTTGCCACCCCAGCATATGAGGTTTTTACACTTTGCAACTTAATCGGAAAGTGTTACCGATCAGTACACAGGATAAGGGCTTTTACAATTTGCCACCTGCGAATAGCCGGATCGAAATATTCCAAAGAATATTCCGGGAATTTGAGTTTCACGCTCCAACTAAGCAGTTGAGAATACAATTAATTTTAGATGTGAGGGGTATTTCAGTATTTACACATCAATAATTTAAAAAAAAATTAAAAAAGAATTTTAAATGCGAGAGTACAATTTAACCAATTCATTACACAAAATACATTCAAAAAATATCTATCTCTTCAAGAACCCTAACCTGCAAAAATTCAATTTCACAAAATCTAAGTTATCCCCCGACAAGATATCATAAATATCTTATACATTGACAACCAAATTGAATGAAATCGGAATCACATCACTACTCGTTGAGATGGGCTCACGATACTAGCACCCGTCAAATCCACCTGATCGAGGGCCGCATCGACGCCCAGCGCCGCGAGATCCAAACCCTCCGCCTCGCCGCCGCCACTTAGGACGACCTCCGTCGTGTCGCCGCCTCCGCAGTCACATAATTCGCCAAACAACAGACAGACATGAATCAGATCCCGATCCAAAATCGAGTCTCGATTCGAGTGTTCGGGGCATGTACAGGCCAACGATAGGGAAATGACGATGTTTGGAGTCGGAGAGGGAAGATCTTGTTAGGGCCTTCGATCTCTTCTACAAATCCATCGTTGCAGGTGGCGCAATTGAATAAGGCATCGACATCTATAGATTTAGAAGAAACCAAATCTTAGTAATTAGTTGTTTGTTCGTATTATAGTATGGATCGATTTAGATCTGGATCTTATGAATTGCTTTTTCACTTTCTTTATTTTTTACTAAGATTATTTTTACAAGATTTCACTTTCTATTTTTTCACGTTTTTTTTAATTACTTTAAAAATCATTTTTTATTTCAATCTCAAAAAATTAGTGTTTTTATTTCAATTTCTGAAATTTAGTTTTTTTTTAACTACCTTAAAAATTATTTTTTATATCAATTTCAGAAATTTAGTGTTTTTATTTCAATTTCAAAAATTTAGTGGAGGGTAAAAATTAATGTAATCAGCCTTTTTTTGGGTTTGAAATTGACAAAAAAATCCTTCAAAACGGAATATTTCTTAGAATATTCCGATTTGGCTACTCGCAGATGGCAAATTGTAAAAACTTTTATCATGTGGTAATAATCGATAACACTTTTCTGATTAAGTTGCAAAGTGTAAAAACCCCATATCCTGAGTGACAAAGTGTATAATGAAATTTAGTGGAAACAATGGATTCCAACAATACAATTGACAGTGTTTAGTTCAAGAGAATGTGATGGCGGTTAAAATTGCTTCTAAATTAATTCTTACCAACCATCTTTTTCCAAGTAATCTAAACATTAATTACGCTTTTGCACAATTCTTAATAAATAAATAACATACCTAATTTAACCTTATTTAATGTTGTAAATTCAACACGGTAATGCAGCCAGCTATCTCTTAATATTCTGATTAATCTTTTCAAATTAAGTTAATAAAAAAATGAATCTATAATAAATAAGGAATATTTAATAAAAGTATAATATGTCAAAATATTATAAAGCCACAATTAAAAAGTAAAAAGAAAAAAAAAGCTCAAAACGTGACTCAATATGAATGGGAGTCGGGAGAGAGTAGTGATAATAGAGCTGTCAATTTGTTTATGAGATATGAATTGATTTGAATTAAATTAATTGTAATTAATGTGAGATGCCAATTTTAATTTATCGATTATATATGTGATTATGCTACATTATGTAATAGCCAATTGATTGGTCGATCTATTTGCAAAAACATATGCCCATAATTAAAGATTTGAATTAATCAATTGTTAGTTAATTTATTTAGTCCTTATGTTTAGATATTCAGACAGTGTTCATGTTTCTTTTAGTAATTTACAAAAAAAAGTTTGAATATTTTGTAATTAGTAATTAGTAATTGTTAGTTATGTGAATATTTTGTAAGACCCTCAATTATGAAAGTGTTTAAAATTGAATATAATACAAAATTACAAATCCATACAATTTCTTTTTATGTTCATTAATCAATAAGAACTCTAAAGAACCACGTGTTGATTTGGGTTAGAATATCACTCACGCACATTGTTAACCGAGTCACTCCGTAAAGAATCGCACCACTTATCAACTAAGAGTTTCATGAAACTAAACTAGGATTTTACCTTATTTTCCATTTATCGTTTCAATCAAACTTGGTTTGCGTATAAGAATCGGTTGATAAAGGGAGTAGTGACGTACGAAACTAATGTCAATTCTTACCCTATAAATTAATCCAAACCAAAAATAAAAAAACAAAGAATCAAATCAAGAAGCATAGCAAAAATAATGAGTGGCAGAATAAAAAATACTACTACTCCTACTCTCCCCATCATAGATTTCTCCAACCTTCATGAACAAACTCAAGAATGGGAATCCGTAAAGAAGCAAGTCCTGAAAGCCCTAGAAGAATGTGGTTGCTTTGAGGCCGTGTTCGATGGTGTCCCAATCGATCTCCGAAAAGCAACCATCCATGCAATGAAACCAATATTCGATTTGCCTTTGGAGACCAAATTGCGCAACAAGTCAATCATACCGTACCACGGCTATATTGGTCAATTGCCCTCTTTTCCATTGTACGAAAGCTTGGGGATTGAGAACGCCCTTTCCCCCGGTCAAATCCAAAGCTTCACCACTCTCATTTGGCCCGACCACGGAAACCCCGTTTTCAGGTACGTACGTAAAATGTTGTATAACATGAATACAATATATATATATATATATATATATATATATATATATATATATGATTTAGGCGTTGTTCCTTTGGACTGAATGAACTTGAACTGAGCTTAACTGAATGGACTTGTCGCGAACTGAAATTAAGTTTAAAACAACAAGTCCTTATTATCAAGGGCGGATTTTAATGTACCAAGCCGAGCTATATATAGTCCGCCATAATATATATATTTCGACTGATTTGTTTTTTTAAATTTGTGATAGTTAAATTGGTTAGCGCTCCCTTAGTAATTTGAAAAAAGCTATAAGTAATAGGTTCAAATCCTTTAAGCCACACTTTGTATATTTTATAAAGCTTTTATCCTATTAAAAAATTTGATTTTTTCTTATATTTCATAAAGCTTTTAGCTATCCCATAATTTTTTTTTCTAGATCCGACCTTGCTTAGTATTAGTAACATACTAAATATCGATCGATCGTCTCATAAACAACAGCAAAAGTGTGGAGTCATTTTCCTCACAACTCTCCAATCTGGATAAGATTGTGAGGAAAATAATTCTGGAGAGCCTCGGGCTCAAAAAGTACACGAACGAACACATGAACTCGACTAATTACATCGTAAGAGTCCAGAAGTACAATGCGCCTAAAACTAGTGATCAGACAGAGACCGGATTGAGAGCACACACAGACAAGAACTTTGTCACAATATTGCATGGCAATGAGGTGAAAGGGTTACAAGTGCTGACGAAAGACGATAAATGGATCGACGCTGAGCCCTCGCTGAATTCGTTCATTGTCATGGTCGGAGATTCTTTTCACGTAAGTTAACTCACTTTTTGCTATGCCTATGATCACTTTTTAGACTGATTGCATGCTCAAACTTTTGTTCGCATGCAGGCGTGGACTAATGGCCGGGTCCGTTCTTCGTACCATCGGGTGATCATGGGTGCCGGAGAGGAAGCTAGGTACTCGATCGGGTTATTTTCAACTCCAAAATCGGGGCAAATTATAATGGCCCCGGAAGAGATGGTGGATGAAGATCACCCTTTGCTCTATAAGCCCATTGACTACACCAAGTTTCTCGATTTCTACAACTCCCAAGCCGATCATCTGGATTCAATGGCTGCGCTTAAGTCTTATTGTGGAGCATAACCGAGAACTACAAATTTATCAATAAATACATGTCATAAATATTAAATAAACGTGTACGTGATATGCAGTTTATGCTTGGGATGTATCTCAAGATCAATGGGTCTATTTGAATGTGAGGCATGTACAAATTTGTATAAAAGTTTTTAAATAAAATTTATTGTCTTTTAAATAAATTAATTCGTAAGTTAAATAAAAAAAAATGAGAATTTATTAAATTCTATGAAAGAAATTAAAATTATTAAAAATATATAATAGTATTTTATTTATTTAATTATTATAGAAAATATATAATAATGTAAGTAGATAGATAATTTTATGGTAATTAATCAAAAATCGTCTTAAATCATAATTAATATTTTGTTAATTATTAATTACTAGTATACTTTTTTCATTCACAAATAAAGATATTATATTTTTCATAATTTATAAAATAGAGTACTAAAATATTTTTATTTAAATTTTAGGATAACATTTAAAATGTATAAATGAATTTGAAGTATGTTAAGAAAGTTAAATTTAAAATTTTATTTTAATTTATAATTAAAATAAATTAATACTTCTAATTATATAAAAACATTTAAAATTACCTCAAATCCAAAATGTTCCTAAAATATACTCTCCCGTCTCAAAAAACTTTGCCTAAACTTATGGGAGTATTATTATTTCATTAATTAGTGTGCCTAGTGTTTTTAAGAAGTAAAAAATCCAAAATATCAATGATGGAGTAATAATTTTTTCAATATGATAATACTAGTATATTCAAGTCGATCGCTGTATTTAATTCAGCATTTGTTCTTATACGAACATTAAATGAATAGTCGGTGGCAATAAAATTTTAGCCATCGTCTTCAAAATAATAGTAATGTACTTAATAAATTACAATATCTCTTAGAGGTTACAGGCCGGTATGGGGCTAATTGTTCATGTACAAATAATTGGATTGTATTTTCATTTCCCTTTTTTTAAAGAATATAATACAATATAATAATTTCATTCTTATATATAATAATTAATATTTTATTAATTTTAAAATACTTTTTAAATTTTATTTTTTCTAAAAAATCAATAAAAAAATATTTTTTAAATTTACGATAGAATCATATTTGGTCCTTTCTTAAGACGTTCATTTATTTTAACATTTCTTATTTCGATTTTTACTCACAAATCGTTCTCCAACTCGATTTTTCGGTAAGTTGTCTTCACCATCGATAAATATCCACGCGATTCATAGGTAAAATCGAGAGAAGAGACGTTTAAGTACACCAAATATCCTTATAAGACGACCCTTGAAAATCAAATTAACAAAAACAAAGAAATCGATCAAATGGGTTCTGAAAGCCCACAAACTCTCCCCATGATAGATTTCTCCAACCTCAAACACGAAACTCCATCATGGCAATCCGCAAGGTCCCAAGTCCTAAAAGCCCTGCAAGAATTCGGCTGTTTCTGTTGGTTTTCAAAAGCAAATAAGAGAAAGAGACAAGAGGTTTTTGGCGATGCCTTACTTCTGCATCATTTTCTGGTTGTAATTATTATATAAGCAAATAAAACATAAATACATTGCTGACTGACGTTACATCTCTTTGCATTCTTAAAAACTGAACTCATAAATTAACTTTAATACTACTTTAATAATAGTAATTTTGTAACTCCAGAAACTAAATACTAACACCTAAAACGTGAAGATAACTAGATTAACTCATCAGTTTCGAGGCCGTGTTCGACCGAATTCCGCGACCTCCGAAAATCAGTAATTTAATTTCTTCATTTTAATTAATAAATCTCATTATACTAATAATACGATCACCTGCAGCAAAAGCATGGAGTCGTATTCGTCGGAACTCGACGTGATTGTGAGGCCGGAGAATGATTTTGGAGAGGTTGGGGCTGGAGAAGTACGACGAAGAACATTTGAACTCGACGAATTACATCGTGAGAGTCCAAAAGTACGAAGCGCTTAAAACGAGCGAGGCTCAGACTGGATTGTCCGCCCACACCGACACCAACTTTGTGACGATACTGCATGGTAACGAGGTGAAGGGATTGCAGGTGATGACAAAGACGATAAATGGATTGACGCTGAGCCCTCGCTGAATTCGTTCATTGTCATGACCGGAGATTCTTTGCATGTAATAACTTCTTCTTGTAATAAAAGTATTATGACATATATCATCTAATGCTAGTTTACTGGTGATATATACATGTTTTGATGTGTGATGGGATTTCGCGGCTTGGTTTGGTAAGTGATGGAATTTCACAAGTGCGAGATGAGATTTCGCGATTTGGTGTCAAGTGGAGATTGTTGGAATATGTGCCCCAAACCCAAAATAGAAAAATGTTTTTTTTACACATTAGTGTCGGCCGACACCGTCACTTGTCAGCCGACATCAGGCACTTTGGTCGTGCTCGTTCGAGATCGCGCCTCTTGTTTCAGCCGCGCATAAATTAGGAAAAGTTTCCTAAATCAACCGGGATTTGTTTCCAGCTTTTACGGGACTCTTTATGAGCATGAAATATTGTTTCCATACAATATTTAGGACTCTCTCCTATATAAAGAGAGCTTCTCCATAGACATAAACAACACGAGACAATACGAAAACACCAAATATAGAGAATCCCGTAGAGAGATATAATTATTGTGTGAGATTTATAGGATTTTGAGCGTATATCGAATCTTTTGTAACTATGAGCAATATTATAGTGAAAGTTCTCGTCGTTCCTTCCGTAATTTTTCCCTATTTGAGTTTCCACGAAAATTCCTTGTTTTCTTTATTTGTCTTTATTTATTGTTGAGATACTTTTTCGGTTTTCGTTATATTATCGTATTATACATCGTTGAATCTACAACAAGTAGTATCGAGTGGAATCAAGAGCTTTGTCAAAAAGCTAACATAATTTAAACATCAAATACGTTTCCCTATCCTATTATAACATTTGTTCTTTTACATATGATGGTTATATGGAGTCGGTAAAAGTTACTACGTCCGTCTCAGACTAATGGTCTTCTTTCCTATATAATTTGTGAACGAAGTGCGATAATTAGTTTGAGACAGAAAAAGTACTTTTTAGTCACACATATCTCAGTTTTTTTATCAACACGATGATGGGTGCCCCAACCGATAAAATTGTCCAAAAATGACATTAAGTCCACGAGTAGACCCGACAAAACCGAATCTACTCGTGAGAGAGCGTGTTAGTTATTCCACATCTGTTGGAAATAAATCCTAAAATTCAAATATATGTTGAACAATTTTATTCTTTTAAAAATACTTTTTTAGATGTTATTAACTCGATTTTAACAAATAGTCACACATATTAACAAAAATGTTTCGATTGATCAAAAAGTAAAATGTAATTTTATTTTAAAATAAAATAGTTATGTTTCGATTGATCAAAAAGTAAAATATGTATTTTTACGTTAAAATAAAATTGTTAATTTTTTTTAAGGATGATCATATTAAGTTTAGATATTCAAACAATAAATAAAAGTGTTCATATTTCTTTGGATCTTTAGTAATTTGCAAAAAAAAGTGATTATTTTTACGAGTCTTGAGTGAATATTTAGTAAAAGTGTTTAAAATGGAATACAATACAAATGCATACAATTTCTTCTTATGTTCATTAATCAATAAGAACTCTAGAAAAAAAAAACATGTGCGCTGATTGTTTAGAATTGAATACAATACAAATGCATACAATTTCTTTTTATGTTCATTAATCAATAAGAACTCTACAAAAAAAAAACATGACCTGATTTGGGTTAGAATATCACTCTCGAACATTGCTAACCGAGTCACTCCTAAAAATCGCACCACTTATCAATTAAGAGTCTCAAACGAAACTAGGACTTTACCTTATTTCCATTTATCGTTTTCAATCAAACTTGGTTTGCGTATAAGAATCTGTTGATAAAGGGAGTAACGTACGATTCTAATGTCAATTTTTACCCTATAAATCAATCCAAACCACAAAATAAAAAAACAGAGAATCAAATCAAGAAGCATAGCAAAAATCCAAACATGAGTTGCACCATAAAAAATACTATTACCACTACTACTCTCCCCATCATAGATTTCTCCAACCTTAATGAACAATGGAAATCGGTAAAAAAGCAAGTCCTAAAAGAGCCCTAGAAGAATACGGTTGTTTTCAGGCCGTGTTCGACCAAATCCGGCCCGATTGATCTCCGAAAGGCAACTATCCATGCAATCGAACCTATTTTCGATCTGCCTTTGGAGACCAAATTGCGCAACAAGTCAACCATGCCGTACCACGGCTATATTGGTCAACTGCCCTCTGTTCCATTGTACGAAAGCTTGGGGATTGTTAACGCCCTTTCCCCAGGTCAAATCGAAACCTTCACCACTCTCATTTGGCCCCACCACGGAAACCCCGTTTTCAGGTACGTACGTAAAATGTTGTACAATATATATAAGTGTTAGTAATAATATTATTATAGCACTATTATATAAATATCCGATCGATCATCTCATGAACAGCAAAAGCGTGGAGTTGTTTTCCTCACAACTCTCCGAACTGGACAAGATTGTGAGGAAAATAATTCTGGAGAGCCTCGGGCTGGAAAAGTACACGGACCAACACATGAACTCGACGTATTATGCCGTAAGAGTCCAGAAGTACGATGGGCCCAAAACCCGTGATCAGACAGAGACTGGATTGTTGGCCCACACTGACAAGAACTTTATCACAATATTGCATGGCAATGAGGTGAAAGGGTTACAAGTGCTGACGAAAGACGATAAATGGATTGATGCCGAGCCCTCGCTTAATTCTTTTGTTGTCATGGCCGGAGATTCTTTTCACGTAAGTTCACTCGTTCTATCACCTTTTGCTATATATGCCTATATATGATCACTTCTTAATTAATTAATTTGTTCAAACTTTTGTTCGCATGCATGCAGGTGTGGACTAATGGCCGGGTCCGTTCTTCGCACCATCGGGTGATCATGGCTGGAGACGAAGCTAGGTACTCGATCGGGCTATTTTCAGTTCTAAAATCGGGCAGATGATTATTGCCCCGGAAGAGATGGTGGATGAAGATCACCCGTTGCTCTACAAGCCCTTTGATCACACCAAGTTTCTCGATTTCTACAAATCCTCCGAAGCAAATCAGCTGGATTCAATGGCTGCTCTTAAGGCTTATTGTGGAGTCGATCTAATAACTCAAAACTACAAATTTATCAATAAATAAATGTGTACGTATATATATATGCAGTATGTTATATGCAAGGGCGGATCCAGGATTAAAAAATGAGGGGGGCTAAAATCTTAAAGGGGAAAAATTCAAATAAATAAGGAGGGCTAAAGGCTTGATCCTTTGACCTTTTGAGTATAAAGTAGAAGGCTAACCACTTGAACTACCAATAAATTTTTAAAAAAAATAGTAGAAGTAAATATATTAGGGGGGGCTAGAGCCCGGCCACCCCCTAGATCCGCCCTTGGTTATATGTATGATGTTTGGGATGATGTACGTATCTCATCAATAAGTCTATTTGAAAGTCAGACATGTACAAATTTGTATTAAAGAAAATATAGTTATATAATAAGACTTCAGTCGAATTAATTATAAACTTTTTTGACCTCTTTGAAAAAGTTGAAATTGAGCCACAAATAAGAAAAATATATATTATAGAATACAGTATAATACTCACTAATTGTTATGAATATTATTAATTAGTGAATGATTAGTTTACCCTTTTTTGGTGAACAAGACTTTGTATCCTATATAAAGGGGTCTCCCCATATGAATGAGATAACAATTCATAACAATTCTATTCTCCTCCCATATTGTCTCTCTTTCTACTATTATTCTCTCTCAATTCTCTTGAGTTTATAACACATTATTAGCAAAGTACAAGGCAAGAATTTATATTTTGTTTATATTTATTAAATAATTATAAATATATATACTTCTTCTCACTTCTTCTTAAATTCAAATGTTCCCGAAGAACATTATATTTGATATTCCTGAAGTAATATCATATGTTCCCGATATTTATTATAATCTGATATTCTTGAAGTAATATCAAATGTTCCCGAAGAACAATTGTAATATGATATTCTTGAAGAAATATCAAAACTAAATGTTCCTGACATAATATAATATCATGAAGAAATATCAATATCAAATTGATTGAATTCCAAAGTGGGTGAAACTTTAGAAAGTTAATCCAAAATAGTCGTTATTTGCTTGAATATTGGAATATGCACATGAGTTCGAATCCCATAAAAATTTGATATTCCTGAAGTATTATCAAATCAATTATTATAATATCATGAAGAAATATCAATATCAAATTGATTGAATTCCAAAGTGGGTGAAACTTTAGAAAGTTAATCCAAAATAGTCGTTATTTGCTTGAATATTGGAATATGCACATGAGTTCGAATCCCATAAAAATTTGATATTGCTGAAGTATTATCAAATCAATTATTTTTAACATATCCTGAAGAACATGTACTCTGTTTTAAATATTATATTGATCTTTTAAGATCATCCTAATTTGATATTATTCGAGAAATAACAAATCAAATTGTCCTTTTAATATTCCTGAAGAAATATTACGATAATATCATCATATGATATTATTGAGAAAATATCAAATTAAATTGCTCTCGTAGTAGCAATAGTTTTGTAAATATCAAGTTAAATTGCTCCCGTAATATCAATAAATTTTAAATGTTCCTGAAGAACATTATGATATGATATTCATGATTAAATATCAAAATTAAATTTTAAATGTTCTTGAAAAACATCATGATAGTTATTCCCGCAGAAATATCAAATCAAATTGCTTGTAGCAATCAAAGCTTAAAAAATTTAATGTTTTCGAATAAGGTTAATTCATGATACTCAAAGTACGCAAAATTCGATTGTTCTCTTGAAACAATGATTATATGAATTATCTTTGAAGGATATCTTTTGGAAATCGAGAAGAAAATGTACTATGTGGGTACTTATGGAATATCGAAAAAGTCGATTCCAATTAAATGTAATTTCTGAGAAAATTATATATTGAGATTTATTTTAATCTACAAAAGGTTGAGTAAAAAAAAAACCTTATATTTTGATCCCCGAAGGATCATTGGTTTAACCTAATATTTTGATCCCGAAAGATCATTGGTAAAGAGTGGGCTCCGGAAGAGCTTTACTAATTATCCCCACGAGTACTACAAATGTACTTAAAATAAAAATGAAGATGATGCATATCATGATTATTATTAAGTGCGTGTGAATTGTTATTTCCCATCTGCGAATTAATTTGAAATATGCAACTTATATTTATATCACCACTAAAGTGAATGTTTATGAACGGGCATAATAGAAAATAAGGTATATCTCGAGCCCACGATCCAGAAGATCGGTTTAAATCAATTACGCTGAATTGCATATTTAAAGAAGATCATTTTCCGGCATTAAGGGGAGATAAGAATATAAAAGATATAAATGCCGAGAAATTTCATTGAATGAAAAAGATCTTCAATTCTTGATCCACGCACCAATCAATTGAACCTGAAGTTCATGAAAATAAGTGACTTGCAATATTCAGCAAGTAATCTGCCAAATTAATGTAGGTGTGACAAAATCACATATATTTGTGATAAATGAACTATAAGAGTTCAAATAACAAAGAGATCAACTCAAATGTTGATTCTAATATACGCCTGAAGCGTAGTAGATCGATCTTAAGATATAAAATAAATCCGCGGAAAAACAAAGAAATTAAGTCACCCTCAAAATCTCCTGAAGAGAGTTAGATGTAAATCCCATTGAAAAAGCACGTGCACATGATAATAGAAAATCGTGGGATTGCGGAACAACCAAATTAAATATTTTGGGAAATGATGAAAGATTTGGTTGATAGAATGAATTGTCATCAACATGGAAAAAGTCGTCAACGACATATTTGCCTCAAGAGTTGCTCTAGAAAATTTGGATCCAAAACTTAAATCAATGATAGTGTGCCAGCAACACTCGAAAAATAAGAAACGAGCAATTGAGGCTGAGCATGACTCGCTAAATAAACATATTGATACGCACCTCGATCGGAATAGAAAAGATACGGAATAATCGAAAAGGATACCTGGTGGAAATCCCAAAACCCTTGATCCTAACCCACGAAATGATTTAGGTTCGAAAGCCCTAAACCCCAACGAGACGTTGAATCAATAATTCGGAGACGATGATGACACACAAACGAAGGGTGATTGCTTCGCTGATTCGCCGGTTGAATTCTTTTGGTAGAACCCGGAAGAATTCGACAAAAACCAAGAGAGAAAATAAATCTCACGAAATAATAATTAATCAATCTCAAAGTTGTTCTAAAACATTAGGGTTCAAGGCCTTTAAATAGGCAAACCTAAAACATGAAGGAAAAGGAAATAAAAGCATTAAAAATCGTCAAAAAGTCGCGACGCTGAAATTTCACGTTTCTGAATTCCGTGTCGGCCGACAGGACACTGTGTCGGCCGACAGTTATCCTGCGTCCGCAGGAAATCCTGCGAGCGCGGCCTTAACCTCCTGCCCCGACAACACCCTTTCTGAAGGTGTCGGCCGACAGGTCTTGGTGTCGGCCGACACCAAGCCAATTTCTGAGCCGAACTTCGCGGCGCGTCCTCGGCACTCGTCTGACCTCCGTTCCGGCGTTTTCTTCCTCGTTCCAGCCGGAAAACGAACATCTTGCCTCTTAGACGATCCTCGGGCCGCATCACATATATTTTGAATCTATAATACACACCTCAAAATATTATCCCAGAAGGATATATGTGGGTGTTCGTACGAAAAACGAGTAATGATGTGGTGAGATATAAAAGCGAGATTAATTGCTCAAGAGTTTTTCGCAGAAACTCGATGTTAATCAAATATTTTTAAGGATGACATTAAGTTCCGCTACCTTATAATTTTGGCAGCAACAACGATAGATATATGCATCGAATGTATGATTTGACTATGGAGAAGTCAAAAGAAAGATACATACATGAAAATCCTTAATGAATTTTAAAATTTCTGATATGAAATGAAATGAAAATGAGACAAGGTCCCGAAAACCAGTGATTGGTCCCGAAGACCAGTGATTGCACTCTTTTTCCCTCTACTAAGTTTTTCCCACAGGGTTTTCTTAGTTAAAGGTTTTTAAGGAGACAATCATCACAATATAAATGTGAATGTCATGTACTCTTTTCCTCGAGTATTTTTTCCTACAGGGTTTTATAACGAGGTTTTTAACGAGGCATGTACATCACTCGATAATAATTAATGAGGACATCAGAATGTTCCATATGAGTTCATTTTCGAGATAAAGTGAAATATTGAACCTGAAATTCAAATGATTGTGATTGAACCTGAAGTTCAAATGATTGTGAATTGAAGTTCATATTATTGTTCATTTGTCAAGAAATGTATATTGAACACTAGACGCATATAAAATACTCCAGAAGAGTTACCGGCCGGTTATAGCAATTGCGAATGCTCTAGTCAATAGATGTCTGGTAAAGGCATGTCCCAGAAGGACGAAAAATATACAATAATACAAATGAATGTGAAACTCGACAATTCGAAGGTTGTGTCCTGAAGACCAAAATGTATATTTGAATAACTAAGTTTTTCTTATATGGTTTTATTAGTTACAGGTTTTAATGAAATGGATTGATCACCAATAACTATTTTCAAAAGTCAAAGATCTTCGGTGATTACAATCAGGGGGAGCATGCTGTACTCTTTTTCCTTCGTCAAGGTTTTATCCCACTGGGTTTTCCTGGCAAGGTTTTAACGAGGCAACAAATTCTGTAAATAGTCATTTAAGGGGGAGTGTTATGAATATTATTAATTAGTGAATGACTAGTTTACCCTTTCTTGGTGAACAGGACAGAAACCCTACTTTGTATCCTATATAAAGGGGTCTCCCCATATGAATGAGATAACAATTCATAACAATTCTATTCTCCTCTCATATTGTCTCTCTTTCTATTATATTATTCTCTCTCAATTCTCTTAATTGTAACGTCCCAGAAAATTCACAGGCTTAAAGGAATTGAATATGCTACTCATACCAACAAGATGTATCTTCTTTTCTGGGCATCCTCCTATAAGAACTCCAAAGTTAAGCGTGCTGGCTCTGGAGTAGTTCTAGGATGGGTGACCCCCTGGGAAGTCTCCCGGGTGCGCACGAGTGAGGACAAAGTGCGCTGGAAAAGACAAGTGTTGGTACAGTGGGGCCAGAATATCACTCCCGCAAGCAGTCATTGGTAACCGAGCCGGCCCATTAGGGTCGGGCTTCGACCCCTCAACGGGCCGGGGCGTTTTATAACACTAATATAAATGTTAAGTTGTTCGATTTTTATAAAAGTAATACTTCAAGAATTAAAGTGTGTATTTTGAAAAAAAACTAATAAAATATTATTCTATTACTTTCTAATAATATTTGACCAACTTTTTAATAAAAAATATTATAAAAAATGGAGTCGTGCAAAGTTTTTCGCAAAGTATCGTGAAAAAGAAAAAAAAAATCTAAAATATATCAATGATGGAGTAATAATTTTATCAGTATGATAATACTAGTATATTCAAGTCGATCGTTGTAATTAATTCAGCATTTGTTCGTATACGCAACATTGAATGAATAGTTGGTGGCAATAAAATTTTAGCCATCTTCAATATAATAATGTCGTACTTAATTAATTACTACTTTATCTCTTAGAGGTTACGTACAGGGTATGGGTGTTCATATACAATGTCCATAATTGGATTGTATTTTAATTTTCCTCTTTTATTAAAAAATATAATAATACTCTCTCTTTTCATAGTTTGGTCAACTTTAATTTTTTTGTCCGTTCAATAGTTAAATTTTATTTTAGTTATTTTTTATAATTTTTCATATATATTGAACGGAAAAAAAAAATTAACGTTGATCAATTTTGCCTATAGCTCTGAGACTGAAAGTTCTAAAAGGCATTAAGGCGGTGATTAGGGGCCTAGGCCTAGTTAATCTGAATTAAGCGAGAATTAATCGTTTTACATTTTTATATTTAATTAATTAATATTATATTATAATATATATATATATATATATATATATATATATATATATATATTTGGAAAAATAACAAGGTTCTTATTTTCGTTTCGTTGTAAATTTAATGTGTTAAAGAGATTAAAAAAATAATATTTGATTTGATTCGTTAAATATGATAATAATTTTTATATATTTTAATTTTATTTAACCTATAAACAAAGATGATATTTTAATTTTAATTTTTTTATACGAAATCGTCTACACCCGATTAATTCTCACCTAGCCCGTCTAAATTCGCATAAACCCGCCTAAAATGAAAAATTCTGGCGGTTTACCTCCGCCTAGCGCCTAAGCGTCGCCTAGACCCGATTTTTAGAACATTGTTTGGAAGAGAGAGAAAGTATATATAATTTCATTATTAGATATAGTTTATTTGAGACTAATATCTACAATAGTCATATTTTCATGTTTGAGTTATTTCACACGCCATATCACATATACCTATAAATTCTAATAAGAAGACCCTTGAAAATCAAACCAAAATAAATAGATGAAATGGGTTCCGAAAGCACGCAAACTCTCCCCATCATAAATTTCTCCAACCTCAAACACAAAACTCCATCATGGCAATCGGCCAGGTCCCAAGTCCTAAAAGCCCTGCAAGAATTCGGTTGTTTCGAGGCCGTTTTCGACCGAATTCCGACCGACCTCCGAAAATCAGTGATCGACGGACTGCATGAGCTCTTCGATCTTCCCCTTGAGAACAAACTCCGGAACAAGACGAGCAAACTCTACCACGGCTATGTCGGTCAATACACCGAAGCTCCGTTGTTCGAAAGCATGGGGATCTTGAACCCCCTCGTACCGGGCGAAATCGAGAGCTTCACCAATCTCATTTGGTCCCAAGGAAATCCCATTGTGTGGTAAGAGTATGTTTTAATTTATTTCTTCATTTTAATTAATAAAATCTCATCATACTAATAATCGATAACCCGTAGCAAAAGCATGGAGTCGTATTCGTCGCAACTGTCGGAACTCGACGTGATTGTGAGGAGAATGATTTTGGAGAGCTTGGGGCTGGAAAAGTACGACGAAGAACATTTGAACTCGACGAATTACATCGTGAGAGTCCAAAAGTACGAAGCGCCTAAAACGAGCGAGGCACATACCGGATTGTCGGCCCACACCGACACCAACTTTGTGACGATACTGCATGGTAACGAGGTGAAAGGATTGCAGGTGATGACGAAAGACGATAAATGGATCGACGCAGAGCCCTCGCTGAATTCGTTCATTGTCATGACCGGAGATTCTTTGCATGTAATGTAACAACTTCTTCTTGATATTCATTAACTTCATCTAATTTTAATTACAACTATGTAATTATTTTAATTTTAATTTTCAGGCATGGACTAATGGCCGCATCTATTCTCCGTACCACCGTGTGATGATGGCTGGGGACGAAGCTAGGTACTCCCTCGGATTGTTTTCCATCCCGAAAGCAGGGTACACAATCGAGGCGCCGGAAGAGTTGGTAGATGAAGATCACCCTTTGCTCTTCAAGCCATATTATCACGTCGATTTTCTCGATTTCTTCCACTCTGAAGCCGGTCGGGGTGCCCCATATGCTCTCAAGGCTTTTTGTGGGGTCTAACTTTATACATGAGATTGAAAAATAAAATTTGATTAATAAAATGGAGATCCAAATTTTATTATTTTCTATGTCCAATTCAATTAGTAAACAAAAATACAAATTTAATTTTTCAAAAAAAGATGAAAACAAATCCAGCAAACACTCTTGGATTGAAGATACATCAATCAAAACACTCTTGAAAACAAATCCAGCCAACACTCTAAATATATGATCATGTCTATAAAGATAATTATACTTACCTACTAAGAAAAATAGTACAATCTTAATCTATCATTAATATCTCTTTTTAATTAACAAAATTTTAATAGATGTACATGTTTAACTTGTTAATATTATCGTCTCAAATATAACTGAAAACTACAAGTTTATTAATAAAATATTAATTAATAGTATTTTATTAATAACTATATTGCATATCTAAAATTATTGATTCAAATTATTTTTTATTTATTTTGAAACAAATTTTATCAAGCTGAATGATTGAAGCGATCTGAACTGAAATGCACTGAAATTAAGTCCAAAAGAACATATCCTAGGGGAGAGGAAATATATTTTTACTAGCTAATATAAATGTTAAGTTTTTCGATTTCTCTAATAATAATAGGTATATAAGTTTTCTAATGATAACACCTTTTACTATTAAGAAATACTTATTCTGTCTCATATTAATAATCACATTTTCTTTGTTATTTGTGAAGAAAGTGTGTACGTTACTTTGAGAATTATAAGAAGTAATGGAGTCGGGCAAAATAAGTATCACTGAGTATTTTGCAGATATAATTTTACCAACTTGCTGATACTATTTGGCCAACTTTTTAATAAAATTAAAATATTATAAAAAGTATGGAGTCTGGCAAAGTAATCCGCATAAGTATCGTGAAAAAGAAAAAAATATTCAAAATATCGGTTAAATGTCTCTCGATTTATATTTTACCCGATCGAGAAGTCTTCGATCGAATGTAAGAGGAGTCTTTCGCACAGGTGTCTGCTATTCGAGCTAATCCTTCGAATTACCTCAATCGAGGAGCTTCTATCTGATTTGGGAGGAGATTCTCATCAGGGTCGGCCCGGAGCATAGGCCCAGGGTGCGACTATCCAAAACCCCCTTTTTTAGGAGCCTATTCTTTAAAAAAAATTATATTTATAATTATATATATATATATATATATATATTATGTTTTTGAAAAATAATATTATATATATTTTTAAAAATATTTATTTTAATTATTTTACATTTTTAAAAACATTTTTTTTAAAATTTTTCATTTTAATTTATCTATTTTTTAATTAAAATCTTCTAAATTATATTAAATAAAATAAAAAATCTCGTTTATCTTAATTATTGTATTCTTGATTTTTTTTCTAGTTTTTTTTTTCTATCGATTTAAATTTTTGATAATTTTTTTTTTATTTATAAAAAGAATTAGAATTTTGTGTTTTTTAAAAAGATTTATTTACTACTACAATAATTTTATTATTTGTTCGTACTTTAATAAAATTACATACTTTTAACGAATTTATTAAAAAATATAAAACTTTAGATGAATAATTTTTTTTAAAGTGAGACCGACTAAGACTCCTCTCAAGACCGGGCGGGCCTGATTCTCGTCTCTCCTCCCTACAATTAATTCAGCATTTGTTCGTATAAGCAACATTAAATGAATAGTTGGTGGCAACAAAATTTTAGCCATCTTCAATATAATATATATTACAATGTACTGCTCCAATCAATTACAATATCTCTTAGAGGTTACAGGGTATGGGTCTAATTGTCCAAGTACAATAATTGGATTGTATTTTCATTTCCCGATTAATTAAACATCGATCCCTTATCATCGAATTTCCGAGCAAGTTGAATTGAATTGACCCTTATCTTCAGGGAGGGGGCAATAGACGTTGCTTATAAGAAGACCCTAAATTATAGTAATAATTTAAAACCAAAATAAATATCAAATAAAATGGGTCTTCCGAAACTCTCCCCGTGATAGATTTGTCCAACCTCAAACACGAAACTCCATCATGGCAATCCGCAAGGTCCCAAGTCCTAAAAGCCCTTCAAGAATTCGGTTGTTTCGAGGCCGTTTTCGATCGAATCCCAACCGATCGACCTCCGAAAATCAGTGATCGACGGACTGCATGAGCTCTTCGATCTTCCCCTTGAGAACAAACTCCGGAACAAGACGAGCAAACTCTACCATACACGGCTATGTCGGCCAATATGCCCAGGCTCCGTTGTACGAAACGTCCTCTCACCTGGCAAAATCGAGAGCTTCACCAATCTCATTTGGTCCCAAGGAAATCCCATTGTGTGGTAAGAGAGTATGTTTTAATTTAATCAAATAGAAAATTCTCATTATACTAATATTAATTATCGATGAGCTGCAGCAAAATCATGGAGTCGTATTCGTCACAATTATCGGAACTCGACTTGATTGTGAGGAGAATGATTTTTGAGAGCTTGGGGCTGGAGAAGTACGAAAACGAACATTTGAACTCGACAGATTACATCGTAAGAGTCCAAAAGTACGAAGCGCCTAAAACGAGCGAGGCAAAAACCAGATTAATTGTCAGCCCACACCGACACCAACTTTGTGACGATACTGCATGGTAACGAGGTGAAAGGATTGCAGGTGATGACGAAATAAGGTAAATGGATTGACGCTGAGCCCTCGCTGAATTCGTTCATTGTCATGTCCAATTCAATTACCTGGCAATGTATTCAATTCTAAGGAACGGAAAACACTAAATTAAAAAACAAAAATCCAAATTAAAAAAGATGAAAACAAATCCAGCAAACACTCTTGGACTGAAGATACATCAATCAAACACTCTTGGATGAAAAACAAATCCAGCAAATTAACACTCTTGGATGACATACTATGTATAGATTATAGAACATCAATCAAACCAATATTCAATTAATCCCACAATATTTTTGGATGGCTCCTTTCATGGTTGGTCCACCATCCTTGCAGTACTCGAGGAATTCCAAATTATCGAACGCTTTGAATCGCAATGGGTTTTCATCGTCAACAAGCTCGTCCGGCACTTGAAGAACTCCGCGAACAAAGGAGAATACGCCGATGGAATATTTTTCTCTAGTACCTCTCGCCGTCACTTTGTGGAGGGGACAATATATTCTTCCATTGCTCCATGCCTGCAGTCGTACAGTTTTACCCTTTACTTTTTGGTCAAAAAGTCAAAAAACAATATTTTTCTTTAATCTCACCATGAGTGCTTCACCAACTATGACGATGAATTTCCCGTGAGATGGCTCAAAATCGAGCCACGTCCCATCGCGGGTTTCAATCTCCAAACCCTTCACTTCATTCGTACCGATGACGCTCATGAAGTTCTTGTCTCTATGAGGTACAATACCGATTCTTCTCTCGTTTTCCCCCGGGGCATCGTATCTCATCAGCCTCGTCATGTAGTACGGCGAATCCTGAATTAGCGGATGGTCGTGAATAATATTCTCCAGCCCATAGCTGCTACTCACCATTCCCATAACGGCACGATACAACTTCGATAACATCTTACAATATGAGTGTATACTCTCACTACAAAATAAACAAAAATATTAATTAATAATAAAAGGAGATAAGATAAAATAAAATAAAATCACCAGAATTTATCATGCCCCTCGGGCCACATAAGCATGGTGAACTCTTGGGCGGCTTTGTGGGTCCCACCATCTTCGATCCCGAAGTACTCGAACAGGGGCATAACGGGGAAATTCCCATACCCGAACCCTGGAATCTGGGAAGCGTGTCTGCGTTTTGTTTCCACGGGGAGACGAAACAAATCGGCTGTCAGGGCAAAGGCCTCGTCTTGTAGCTCAGAGCTGATTCCGTCGTAAGCCACCACGAAGCACCCGTGAGATTCCAGGGCCCGTCGGACAGAATCGGAAGTCGACTTCCAGGGTATAGTACCGGGGACGAGATTCGTTTCGGAAAATTCGATCACCGGGAGTGTGGGGTTTGCATGAGAGTCCATATGATGATCATATGAGTGCATGTATACTATTAATGTGCATGATACTATTAATGAGGATCCATATGAGTACATATATATATAAGATGTTTTTAGTAATAAATTTTTGTAATAAAATGTTAAAAAATTACGACTTTTAACAACTTATTTTTTGATTTACAGTAAAAACTCGAATAAACTCTCTACAGTAATAAAAGTCTCAACTTAGGACGAGTTATAAATTGAAATAAACTCCACATTGTTAAGTAATACATTTTTTAAGTCTCGTCTTAAGAATTTTCTCTATATAGGAATAAATAATTAATATATAATAAAAATATTTATTAATAATATTTTTATTTATTAAAATCAATAAGTTTAAGATAACTTCAAACATTTATCAAAATCAATAAGATAGAGTATATGATTAAAGTTTATAGTACTTGGATTCATTAATATTTTATTAAATTTGTATGTTAAACACAATTTTTACACATATACGTCAAATTTTATTATTTAAAATTATTAAATTAATTTTGTAAATTTAAAAATAAATAATATTGCATATACAGTATATTATTTTTATATTTATATTATTTTTTATAGAAAAAAATATTTTTATTTTGTAAAACTATTTATTATAAAAATAGTACATTATCTTTTTTCAAAAACATTACCAAACAAATTTAAACATTTAAACAACATATTCGCAATCAAACTCTCTCTCTCTCTCTCTTAATAAGAATCAAAATCCAAAAACATAAGGTCAAAATGTCAACGTTACAAACGTACAATGAAGTGGACATGTGGTCCAAATTTTAATTATTCAAGAGACACACTTTTGTTTAATTAAATTTCACCATCACAAATAATCAATATCCTCAATTTTATATGTAAGGTTAGACTTATCGGTTGAAACTAACAAGTAACAACTATGGAAATTGAACAGTGGACTTGTAAATTAACAGATGTTTCATAAAGCAAAAGGGGTGGTGGCGCAGTTGGCTAGCGCGTAGGTCTCATAGCTAAGAGGTATCCTGAGGTCGAGAGTTCGAGCCTCTCTCACCCCATTGTTTTTTACTAATATTTTGCTAAAATGAAATAGAATGTTATGAACTTATGAATCATGACAAGAAGATTTTATAAATAATCAATCAATCCATACATTCAAATTATATTACAGTACACATTAAAGGAAATCGAAATCGAAAAAATCTTGATTGATCAAATGCCACAATAAGCCTTGATAGGGCACTTTGCTGTTCTGCCTTCCTCTGAATGATAGAAGTGAAGATATTTGTAGTGGTGAAAGGGCTTAAACTGCAGCGGATGCTCATCATCAACCACCTCTTCCGGCACTCGTATCTCGGCATCCCTAATAAACGAGAACACCCCAACCGAGTACCTCTCTTCACTCCCCTTCATCATCACCACACGATGTTCCGATGATTCAATCCTTCCGTTAGTCCACGCCATACAAACGTCCCCAGCCATTACGACAAACGACGAATGCGAACAAGCATCGACAACCACCCAATCCTCGCTGTCTCTCGGCTTGATTTCGAGCCCGGGGACCTCGTAGTGAAGAACGCTCATGAAACTCTTGTCCGTGTGCGGGACGATCCCCAAACCACCATTTTCTTTATCCGCCGCCGCTCGGTACTTCATCATTCGGAGGAGGTGCGAGGTTTTGCCGAGCAAGGCCTCGTAGCTTTCCGTTATTCCGTAGCTCTCGGAAACCATCCTCATCACCGCTTGTTCTAGCCCGGCCACGGCCTTGGAGTAGTCCAACGATGTTTCACTGCAGTTATCGAATGAAATTAAAATATATATATGATCATCAGTATTTTTACAAAGAAGTGTGTCTATTGTTGATACCAGAAACAACGTTGGTTGAGTCATTTTTGACGATTTTTAGTGAAATTTTGCAGTTGATTGTACTCAAGTCTACCTGACTTTTTATTCTTAGTCTGAGCAAATTAAATGTCACACAAATACGAAAAAATTGAATGTATTTTATTTTTTTTATCATATTTTGGTGATATTCATTCAAATTTCAATACACTTAAATTACACTAAAAATCATTAAATATGACAAATTTTGAATTTTTATAAATTTAAATGAAAAATATGGAATCGAGCTATGTTAAATGGCGTTTTATAATATTATCAAAATATATTATTAATATATATATGTCAATAGATTTAAAAAAAAAATACCAGAAATGATGATTTCCGGATGGCCACAAGAGATTGGTGAATTTCTCGACCCCTCGTCGGGTGGTTGAGTCTTCGATTCCTAGGCCTTCGTAGAGCGGCATGAGGGGAATTTGGCCGACATATCCGTGGGAAGGAGTGTCGGAAGTGTTGCTCTTTTTTACATCCGTCGGAAGATCAAATAGTTCCTCGGCAGCACGAAAGATTGATCGGTGGAATATGTCGGCGGAGTTACTAGTGACAACCGCCACGAAACAACCATAGTCTTCGAGCGCTCGCACGACTTGTTGGGCTGTGGAGAACCAACGAGGAGAACCGGGGACTAAATTGGTGTCGTCGGAAAATTCAATCGTTGGAACGGTGACGGGATTTGTTGCCGGAGAACACATCATATGAACGGGTTGAGTGTGTGAACTAATCTGCAGTAAATTAAACCTTCTTAATAATTATATTTTTGAAAATTAAATTGAACATTTTTTTAATTAATTATCTTCGAGACGTGATGCACGTGAGTGAGACTACACATAATTCAAGTTGAGACTTGTTAATTAACGACTAAAAAGACTGGTTTATTTTTAATTTTTGTTTAAAGAAATAAATAAAATCTTATATCATTATAAATTGGCCACCTGGCTCCAATTATAACTGGTTTTGAAGAACTAAAAATATTAGTAATTATTACTCTCTCCCATCTAGAAATACAGTATAAAATAACTGATGTTTGACTTTTTTATAGATGTATAGATGTATTTTTACTAGTAAATAAAACAATTATGGTGAATAAAATTTAAAAATTAAGTTAAAACACATTTTCTTAGATTGTGAAAAGTGAAACCATATTTGAAAGCTTTATTATTTTTTGATTTTCTGTCTTTATACTTCTCAATACTCACTTGTTGTTGCAGGACAAAAGGATAAATAAATAATAGTAGTGTATTATTAGGTGTATTTAATTTGATCTGGCAAGCTTTGGTTTATTTGGAATGTAATGGGTTTTTGGGAGTCTTTTAATTATGTACTCTGCTAATAGTCTGTTTTCTTTTGTAATTTATAAAAAAAAAATATGATCATTATTCATTAGTGTAGGACAGGACAAAAAGAGTATTGTATTTTTAAGCAATGCATTAGTTTTAATTCTTTGTACAATAATAATAATAATAACAATAATAATAAATTATTTAATTATTTATTTTCCATAAGGACGCAATAATAATGATGCAAATACAATCCCAACACCAAGCACGTTACATGAAATTAAATTAACACCACAAATTATGGTAGAAATCGCCATAAGAATAATGAAATACTTATAAAACCCAATTAATTAATTAAACACCACAGTAAGTTGCAATAGCACTCTCAAGTCTCCTGTTCTCTTCTTTGCTGTAAAACTCGAGAAACTTGAGGTGATCGAACGGCTTATACTGCATCGGATGCTCTTCATCAACCAATTCCTGCGGCGTTTGCACCGTCACATTCTCCAAGAATGAAAATTGCGCAATGGAATATCTTGCTTCTTTTCCTTCCATACCCACCCTATGATGAGGAGACTTTATCCTATTATTGCTCCATGCCTATACATATATCATCATATTAATTAATTAACTTATAAACATATATAATATATTGATTAAATATATAAAATTAAGCTATCTAACCATAATCGCATCACCAGCCATAACGATTACAGACGAGGGGGAGAGGTCGCGAACATGAAACCATTCCCCGTCCCTCGCCTTAATCTCCAAGCCATCAACTTGGTTTTGATGGATCGTCGACATGAAGCTCTTGTCTGTATGAGAAACGAACCCCATGCTATTTTCATCGCTCTTAGGAACCCTATATTTCATGATCCTGCACAAATAGTTGGCCGACCCCACGTGGGACCCGTAGTATTTCCCCACTCCATAGCTGTCGAAAACCATCCTAACCACGATTTCTTCCAATTCCGCCGCCAACTCCGTGTACAATAGAATCTTTTCACTGAAAATAAAACAGATCAGTGTTAGATATCTCAAATCGATTGGATAAGTAATATTGGGCTCAAACATTAATAAGACTTTTTTTTTATAAGATATTATTGACTCAACTTTCAGCGAGAGAAATAATTATAAGTGTACCTGAACCCGTGATCATTTCCGTCTGGCCACATGATTTCGGTGAAATTTTGAATTCCTCGGAGGGTGGTGGCATTATCGATGCCCATGCTTTCGTAGAGAGGGATTTGTGGGATTTGGCCTACGTAGCCGTACAAGGGCTTGCTAGATTTGTTTTGCATTTTGATTTGAGTCGGGAGATCGAAGAGTTCTTCGAGGGATTGGAAAACTCCGTCGTGTATTTGTTGGGTGAGTTTGTCGTAGGAGGCGATGAAGCAGCCGTATTCTTCTAGGGCACGGATGACTTGGTTGCATGTCTTGGCCCATGATTCATCATCTGATATCCCATGTTGTGAGTTCTTGCATGTGAACTCAATGATTGGGAGTTTGTGAGCCGTGAGAGAACTCATTAGAGTGTGTTTTGTGATTTTTTTAGTTTCACTACTTTATACTACTACAGCCTACAGGTACTACTTTTTCTAGGATTCTATTAATGATAATTTAGTATTTGATTTTTAACTTTTTTACTTATGTGGTTTTTAGGATTTTTACTATACATGCCCTTACCTTATTAGTTATTAATGATACTATACATTGTACATCTGTCCCATACCATATTTATATACAGTACTCCTATGCAGTGACGGATACAGAAAGTTTAGTAATTAGGGGGCCCCATTTTTACTATTTTTTTTCAATTTAGTGTGCACAATAATATATACTACAATCTTGAAGAAAATCACTACAAAAAAACCAGGGAACCCCTACGGGAATTCCCTACGGCTTTTTTCCCGTAGAGGTTTCCCTACGGCATTCCCTACGGGGATCGTTTTCTGAGATCCCCTACGGCATTCCCTACGGCCCCGCCGTAGGGGTGACTCCCGTAGGGGAGCATGTGTTGAAAATTGTACACAACACACGTTAACACACACCAACACACATACGTACATATTGTTAGTGTGAAAGTTCGCTCTCGTTCACATGGAGTCTTCGGACTCCTGTGAACTAGCTTGAACTTCACACTTTGGTTTTTGAATGAACTTCATTCTTATGTGTCTTTGTTATTTGTATAGGTTAAGTAATTATAAGTATGCTAGTGCTTGGAAGACTTAGCCTTATGCAAGTACAAATTACACTGTGAGTCTTGGAAGCACTGGTGTTGATAAGTCCCTGGAGTTCGAAGTTGCAAAGGGTTCGAACTCCCTGTTCACTGATTCACCAAAGGAGTGTTGTAGAAGTTGATGGCTCTGGAGTTCATCCTGCTAGGGCTATGAAGCCAGAAGCGCGAAGAGTGAGAAGGCACTGCTAAGGGAATTCGAACTCACTGAAGTAAAACATCAAGTGGCATCTACGCACTCCCCGTTCGAAGTTCGAAGGCTCGCCAGAGACAAAGGACTGAGAACAAGTCAGTGTTGGAATATTCGAGATTCCATAGAAGATGCTTTGGGCTCGGCCCATTAAGCGAAAATCCCGGAAGCCCATTAGGGTTTCATTCACGAGGTCTATAAATAGTCGCTAGATTGTTTGTAGATTTCAAGACTTTTATCTGGAATTTCCTAGAGAGAGAAATATTGTAACCCGAGAGTATTCGCTAGAAAGCTCCGGTTCACTCTACTGTAGTACACTTAGAACGAGTTCGCTAGAAGGAGTTCGTAGTGTATCTGTTTAGTCTGTAGTTCATAGGACGCTAGTACTTTGAACTATTAGACGTTGTTTTTGGTCGTGTGACCTTTCTATAAGTTCGCAAGGACTTATAGATGTTTGATTGAAGTGATTAATACAAAGTTGTCATTCAAGAACCTCTTCATTGTGTTGATTTATAATCATAGTACATAGACCCAACGCTCTTTACACTACGAGTTTACCTAGTACTGCAGTTCCTAACACTGTAGTGCTTCAAACACAATTTCACATACATATAATATTTATTTACTGAGTATATATACTAGTTAGTGTATTTTTTTAAAACTCAGGGGGGCCAGTGCCCCCCTGGCCCCTAGCTGGTTCCGTCTATGCTCCTATAACGGAACGGTGTGAGATTTCACAGAAATTATTTAACTAATTCCCTTTCGTTCCGTTATTTAAATGAGATTTCACAGAAATTATTTAACTAATTCCCTTTCGTTCCGTTATTTAAATCGAGATCCGTTATTTAAATGAGATTTCACAGAAATTATTTAACTAATTCCCTTTCGTTCCGTTATTTAAATCGAGATCGAAACTGGAACACGATTAATATTTTCAATTTTCAATCTCGTTTTTTCACAATATCCCATCTACGAACGAAATCGGCCGAGATCGAAATTATGAGACAAAATGTCCGCACCTCACTCCAAGTCTCCAACAACCTAAAATTAATAATATATTTATTCATAATTCAGAATATTAAAATTTGTTAATAATTTCATGGGGTCATTCATTAATTTGTATTTATTTATCTTTTGTTCCATAAGTCATGATTTTGTGGTCCAATCCAATAGGCTATATACTCCATGTTACAATTAAATTATGCAATCATTTTCAAATTTTAAGAATATAGAATTGGGTATTATTGCAAGATGATATAGAGCATATGAAATTGAAAATTAATAATTCTGGATTGACGCTTATACTTTTGTCCCCATTCATTTAATATTCAGTGTTATATAATTGCAATTTATAATATTATTAAATTAAACATCAATTATTCGTGTTTCGAAAATAAAAAATTGGATATTATTGCAAGATGATGGGCATATGAAATTGAAAATAACTATATGGAGATATGTTTGACGCTTATAATTTTGTCCCCACAATATTAATATTAATATAATTAAAATATAATATTATTAAATGAAACATCATTATTAATTATTCATGTTTTCAAAATTTAAGAAATACATAAAATTGGGTATTATTGCAAGTTGATGAAATATCATATCAAAATGAAAATAATTCTGGAGATATGATTGACGCTTAATTATTCTGTACTTTGTTGTCCCAATTAATTTAATACTATTAATATTAATATCATTAATTAAATGAAAGCATGAGTCGACGAAATCTTTCTTTAACCATAAGTCCAAATCAAGCCAACTCATTGAAAATTTGAAATGGATCATTATTGATTATTTGATGTCAAAAGAAAAGAGAGAACAATTTCTTTAGTGTCATAAATAGGACTCATAAAGATCAATCATTCTTAATTTATAATTTTAGGTTAATGCACATTTTTAATTTAATATAAGTAATTTAAAATTTGGATCATTTTAATATTTTTTTACAAAATTCAATTTTAACCTACTTATCTTAAACATGTGTGAACTTTTGATTGATTGACTGATTTTTTTAATATAAATTATTTTTTAAATATAATTTTTTAATGATTTTTAATATAAAAATAAATATAAAACAATTAACGTTGTTCATTATTTTTATATTTTTTAATAATATATTTATAATTATTTTGTATAATTAATTATTTTATAAATAAATTATTTTTTATATTTATAATAACTAGATTTTTAAAATAGATAACTATATTTTTTATAAATTAAAATTACATTTAAATAAATAACTAAATTTTAAATATAAATATAAAATTAATAAATTTTAGTATAATAAATGTAATGATTAAAAATGATATAAACATTTAATTTAAAAATTAAGTAGCAACAATGAATATTATAAATATCAACAATATTAATTGTATTATAATTATAAAATAAATAAAGTGAATAATTAATAACAAAATAATTATCAATTAGACAATAATTATATTTTTAAAATGATATCACTAGATATTTAATTTTTCTATTAATTAAAATTTATTTAAATATAAATATAAATAACAATTATAATAATTAATTTATCGAACCACTTGTGAGTAAAAAATAATGCTCGTGCTCGACTCATTTAATTATTTATTTATTGGACCAACTTCTCAAAAGAGGTTAAAATCGATTCACAAGTAAGAGAAATTATTATTAAATATATTCGACCTACGCTATATATAAGAGCATTTTAATGGTAAGTAAAATTCCTACATAATAACATGAGTATATCATTGGGGTATGAGTACATTTACATGAGAGAAAATTGGACTATCAAATTATTGATACTAGTACAATTCATATTGTGGCCCAATATATTATGTTTTTATTTTATTATTATTTGTTTTTTAATATATATGTAAATAAAATAAAAATTGTATAGAGGTCGACCTGCAAAAATAAGAATTGTACCGGGGTGTCAATTCGGTTTACCAAACAGAACCGAACCGAAAATTCGGTTAACCGAACTATTTAAGCTATATTTTTATAAACCAAAACCAAACCGTTTTAAAAATGGTTTTGTTCGATTTTAACCAAATTATTTCAATTTATTTTGATTTTTTTCGATTTTAACCAAATTTTAATTAAAAATTAAAAAAAAAATTAAATTTAAAATAATAATTATTACTTTTAATAAAAAAAATTAAATATAAAATTCAAATTCAAATTATAAAATAAAAGAAAAAAAAATTATAAAAATAAAAAATTATTACTATATTATTTTATTTAAAAATAATTATATATATATATAATTATTTATTTATTATTCGGTTTGATTGATCAGTTTATCGGTTAAAAAAACAAACCAAAAAAATCAAAAAGTTCAAAAAATATAAACCGAAAAACGAACCGAATTAATTTGGTTCAGTTTGGTTTAACCAAATAGTGTCGGTTTGGTTGGTTTAACCAAACTTCTGACACCTCTACTACCATATATTAGTTAGAAATTGTATTTAAAAATTGATAGGTATAATTGTATAATTACTTTTGACGTGGCATGTGATGTGAGACAAATTTGTACACAAAACTTTAGATACATTGGAGATCTCTTCATGAAATTTTTTACAGTAATTTATTTATTAACAAAAAAAAAACGTTTATCCATGAGCATTTGTCTGCGTCCAATGGTTTTGGTTGGAGTATTATATCATCAACTCAGGTAATATTTAAACTCTGGCTTGAAAATGAATATCATCATTATATTATTTAATAATGTAACAATACATAACACACTCTTGTACTACTATTGTTTAAAGTTGTACACACCACACCACATAGAATGAAACAAAAACACACATCACACCACACCACAGAAATCTTTGAGTATATTTTGTGATCGCCGGCCGCGTTCTGTATCGTAAAACTTCAACAAATCAACATGAACAAACGGTTTGAATTTCAACGGATGGTCATCATCCACAAGTTCCTCCGGCACTTGCACAATCTTGCTAAGGAACGAAAACAGAGCAATAGTGTATCTGGCTGCTTTCCCGTTCTCGCTCATGGTCACTCTGTGGCTCGGAGAAAGCACACTGTCATTACTCCATGCCTAGTTTAATTTCAAACAAACAAATCATGTTATTTATTTGGACTTTGTAAAAAGAAAAAATGTTATGATATATAATCACCTTGCATGCATCACCAGCCATGACAACGAACGAAGATGGCGGGAATTCGACGCTTATCCATTCGCCGTCTCGTGTCTTAATTTCGAGGCCAGACACGTGATTCTGGTAGAGAAGAGTGACGAAGCTCTTGTCCGTGTGGGAGGGAAAGGCCATGTTAGTCTCTCCCTCATCGGGCGCTCGATATTCCAAGAACCGGAGAAGATAAGTCGTTTCTTGGATATGCGAGTCCACACACCTCTCCACGCCGTAGCTCTCGAACAACATTCTAATCACAATCTTCTCTAGCTCCGCGACTGTCCTTGCAAAGGACATGGAGTGATCCCTGAAAAGGATAACATGAATACACTTAATCGAATGAACAAATCAAAAGTATATAGAAATAGAAAATCATTAATTTCGTACTGAAAGAGATCGTTTCCTTGGGGCCACATGAGGTTGGTGAAACTCTGAGCCCCTTGGAGTGTGTTTGCGTAGTCAATGCCTAAGCCTTCATGGAGGGGCACAAAGGGGATTTGGCCCACGTAGCCATGGTAGGGCTTTTCGTTCGTGTTTTTCATCTTCACTTCAGCCGGGAGACGAAACAAGTCGCCGGCTGCTTGGAAGATGGATCGGTGAAGCTGGGGTGAGACCTTGTCGTACAGAGCTATGAAGCAGCCATGGTTTTCAAGGGCTTGCCTTGTTTCTTTGCATGCAGTTGACCAAGAAGTCGACCCCGGATTCAACTTCTCATTGGTGAAGTCTATTACTGCAAGCTTGGGGAGAGTCATGATGCTTAGTTCAATGGTGAGGTTTCAAAACTCACCATATACTACTTATATATATATATATAGTTATATTAATTTAACAGGAATATACAATAATGCACAACTTGATAATAAATTAATACAATATGTTTCATTGTCACCCTTGAAAGAGTATGCATAATTACAAAATACACCCCTGTTGTTGAGCATAATTACGAAAATCCCGGTTTGAAAATCTAGAAATGATGTTTGGACTTAATTTGGAGTGTTTACAAATAATGATAATAATTTTGAAAACTACAAAATCCACTGTTTGCACTTTGCACCTGCATTTTGTAATTATCCGAATATCAATACTCACCTGGAATGCCTTGAATATATAGACGAATGAGTTTCTTTTCATCAATAAGAGTTCTCTGGATACACAAGCTTTCATGAGCTCCTTTTTGCTGACACCATATTTGTTAGTCGTCAAAGCAGCTGGGTGGATTTTGGTCTTGTCGAAATGTGTTTTGTAAACAAAACTATAATAGTAGTATTTTGCAATTAAAGACCTGAAGTATTCAAGTTTTCATTCTGAAACCTCACAATAGTCAGAGTTAGAGACTTAGAATATTCTAGAAATATACATGCAGGCTGCAGTTTCAGCTGGTCAGAGGTTGCAATGTGAAATATGTTAATAGTTGAGGTCATTGTTGGCAAGAAAGAAAACAATTTACGTTGCTAAGTAGTTGAAATAGATCAAAATTTTCAGTTTTCTATTTCGCGAAATAGATAAATAATAGCGCGCAGTATTTTGCTATCATGTATGCCTCTACCTCTTTTCCTCTTGGGGCATTTGAAACCAATATGTTGAAAGAACTCGCGCGGATGAAAACATGCCTGTTCTGTCACGTTCATCTCCTGCAAGTGTATCAGCACAAATGTCCAATCCCAATATCTGCGTATACATACAGTATATGTGTGTATGTGTGTGTTTTTGAGTCAGACATATTATCAAACAGGTTGTGTGCATTGATTATATATTTTAATTACCTTGAGAACGTAACGTAGTCCGTCTTCACCTTCTATAGCTGCTACACACAACATTCATTCATCCATCGAGCGCATGTTTTCCATTCGTAAATGGATCATTTACCAGAATATCATTAACTATTCTTCCTAATTAAAAATGAAACTTGTAAACGAATATATATTCCTATTTAAATTTATTGACAATTCTGCTACAAGTCCCACAACTGTTTATCCGTTTATTTTTGTAAATTTACAAAAAAAACTGACAAGCAGAAGTGAGCCCGAAAGAGTAATTCAAATTGCTTTCTCAAAATAAATATATCAGAATATAATTTATTTATTTTTAAATTTTTAATTAGTCATGAAGGAATTTAAAAACTAAATTTATTGGGTATAAATCATTAGAATTCGGTAGAACTAGATTTTATTCGGGAATAAGTAAAAATATAATTAATAATATTAACGAGTATTGGTGTATGAGTAAATAAACGGTAAAATTTGGAAAAGAAATTCTATTTCAAAAGATTGGCAGATTGGGTTGGGTTACAACTTACAAGGATCGACATTCATAATTTTCATACATTTTGACATTTTGTATATTGTTTAGTGCTATTTGTTATCAATTAGACTTTTTCCAGCAGCTGAAGAGCCGACGGGCTTTCTTAGTCTCGAGAAGCTTCTCGATTTGCTTTTCCATCTTCATGCACTGGCTTTGCAGCTTCAGCACGTCCTCCTTCAATCGTCTGATCTCCATCTGCTGCTGCGTGTTCATGTCGCGTTTCGATACGCACCTCATCGGCCCGTTGAGCCCGATCACCGGGCTTCTCGGGCCCGTGTTGAGGGAGCCGCTCCAGTCGATTATGTGCCTGCTCAGCTTGTTTTGCTCCGAGAGGAGGACTCCGATCACCGCCCGCACCGGCAGCCTCTCGTTCTGAGATGCATGGAGTGACGCCTCCGTCGATAGCTTTCTGCTGTCGATCAAACCGAACACTCGTTTTCGATCTTGCTTCGACAGCGACGGGTGCGCCTATTCCATACATACCAAAGAAATTAATTGGAATACACTATACTGAATTTATTAGACTAAATTACTATTTTCTATAATTTTAAAATATTTTTTGTTCAATTATGTAAAAAAAAAAAATTGAAATTAAATGCGGTGATAATTATAAAAGTAATCGCGAGATTGAATAAGTCTAAATTGAAATAAAATGAAGTTAAAAAGAGTAGATAATTACATGCATATAGTTACTACTAAAAAAAATTCTAATAACCACTAAAATTAATTGTACGAATATAAAATTGTGTGTGAACTCTGAAAAGCGAGTATCAGGCAATATTGGAATCTTCCTATCAGGATGAAAGGCATGTATCATAAACATGAATTTCCCAAAAGAAAGAAAAAAAAAAAAAAAACATATATACCCTCGTCTTAACTCTTTTATCGGAAGAATCTTTGCGGTAGCTGCTCAAGGGTAAATCAGTAATTTCAAACATCAGCAAATTAAGAGTACTCTGTACTTACTTTAAGGTACATATCGATGGCGCGATAGAGCCCATCGTCCGTGGACCGCGCGTGGCTCGGCATCGCACTCGCGAGCTCAACAAACTCCGGCAACCCCAAATGAGCGTCGACAGCCGCCTCGGCCAGGTAATCGTCGACGAGCTTAGCCACCTTCGCGAGCGCGGCCCCACTCCGGGATGCCACGTCATCGGACCCCACGAACCTCCTCACGACCCGGAGGACGAGCCCGGAGTCGAGAAGCGTCTTGCACGCGTGGCCAAAGCAGGGCACCATCAGCTCCTCCAGCTCGGCCCGGTCGAGCTGGCGGGCCACGCGCCTCTCGAGCTCGGCCCGGCTCGCGGGGCCCACGCCGACCATGTTGGCGGCGCGGAGGAGCCTCCAGAGGAAGCCGGAGGGGATAATGATATTGGAAGAGTCTTTGTTTTCGTTTTCGTCGTCGTCGGGAGGGAGGATTTGGACTAGGGACTCGATGAAGAGCTTCTTCTTCATCCACGAGGACGTCAGGCTTTCGGGCTGCTCGTCTTGGGACGTCGGGAGGTATTTGGAAGCGTGGCGAGTGATGATCGATGCGATCGTGTCGGGCCGGGCTCCTTTGGCCTGGATGTTCGAGAGGGTGTTGATGAAGTAATCGGCGTCGAAAGTCGAGGCGTCGAATTCCGGTGGGAATATTGGTAGTTTGTTGGATTCGCGGGTATGCATTTTGGAGTTGTGATGAGAGTGAAAAATGCTAAAGTTGTGAAATTGACATATTGTTATATAATCAAGTGGAGAATTGTTGGAGCTAGAATCTAAACACTAACATAAATGTTGAGTTAATTGCTAAAAAAATTTAACCGAATTTTTAGATGATACGATTTCCAACATGGTATCAGAGCATTAGACTAATATCGAGGTCTTGAAATCGAATTTCGTCAAAGTTAATTATCTACATGTTGAGTCTCACCAATTAGAATAGAAATTGACATATAGAGGGAGTATTGTAAAATATATTCGATCCATTTGTAAAACTTCTAAAAAATTTTAATTTTAATTTTTCACTTACTTTACTAAATTTTACTCATAGTAATAATTGTAACTTACTTTTTACTAAAATTTACTTATAATCGCGTGCGTGCGTGTACGTATATAGATCCGTTAGAGGTCACCATCTTAAATTTATTTGTGGTGTTATTCATATATCCAACTCGATCACATGATGCATGGGTCCTTGAGGATGGCATATTTGCATTAAAACACCTTGTCTTATTTCTCAGGGATAAAACTGCAACCACCATCAAAATAAATAAAATATAAAATATACTCGTATATTATTATACGAAAGAATCATTGAACTTATCATATTTATTCAATACATGTTTTATTTTCTGCAAATTATGATGATGCAAGATTTTGTGTTAAAAACAAATTAAATGTAATTTAATTAATTACTGTATATATATGTTAGTACTTATAATTATGAATTAGCTATATATATTAACATATATGCCCGCATGCAGTTATATATGTGTGTGATATATATGTCGACATAATATGAAGAAACATCATGTGGTGCGTTGTGCATCGCAAAAATGGTGATGATAAATGTGTCCAAAAAACCAGTATATTTTTTGTCTGCATTTGCAAGAGCATTTAATTATATAGTACTCCGTATGTAATAAATTAATAATGCTAGCTGCGTGCATATATATTTTCTGGACGGGTTTTGTATATTTTTCTATGTAAAAACTTCAGTACTCCATAATAACGTTTATAGATATAGATTAATAAGTTGCATTTCTTGTAGGGGAAACTATAAGATCCATAATGTTGATGTTGTTAATTAATTAATTCCCATAAATTATTTGACAGTCAATTTGCTTTTATGGAAGTAAAATTTTGTGAATGTTATTGGATATTTAATGATTGTCGAAAATTTTTGATTCAACTTAGTTGTGACTTGTCTGATGTTTGATAAATCTCACGATCGATAGAGTAATCTTCGAATAACATATTATATAAAGTTACATAATTTTATCACTTTAATAAGGTTTTTAAGGTGCTATTAGTTCAACTTTGAAATGATATCAAATATTAAGCTAACACGCGAGGTCTTAAGGTCAACTCCCGCCAGAGTTGATTAAATTCGAATTAATTTTTTACTTGTTGAACCTCTTAAAAGAGATTGAAATCGACCTAATTAATTATCAATTTGTTGAACCTCGTCTGGTTACGACTCCTGCCAGAGTCGTTTTCACTCGAATTAATTATTCACTTGTTGGATTTCTATAAAAAAAATAAAATCAGCTCATTAATTGTTCATTTGTTGGACTTCCTTAAAAATGTTGAAATCTCCATGAGTGAGGAGTCAAGAGAGTACAAAAATTAAAATCAATTCATTAATTATCCATTTGTAGTACCTCCCAAAAAAATAGGTTTAAATTTACCACAGGTGAAAAAATATTACAGTATTAATTTAAGTGTTATGAGTGAAAATAAAATCAACCCGATTTGTAAAGCTAATAACCCGATTAATTTTGGGCTTTGTACTAGTATGTATCCGAACCGTGATAGCCCATTACTTCAGCCCAGAAAGCACATACTGTATCTCCTAAAGCAATTTGATCAGGAACCAACAACCTCTGTTTTAGATTTTTCTTCCGATCTCACGAGAGAGAGAGAGAGAGTAAAATTTGTACACAACACGATGGTGGCGTACGCGTACTCGAGCTCGTGGTTGCAAGCTCTGGTTCGGATCTCTCCATATACCTTCTCCGCCATTGGAATCGCCATCTCTATCGGCGTCTCCGTCCTCGGCGCCGCCTGGTATTTTTCTCCTACTTTCCGATTACACTTAGATTCTGAATCTCTTGCTCCTATTTGCCGTGTTTACCTGATTTTGTTGATTTGTCTTCAGGGGAATATATATAACCGGGAGTAGTCTAATTGGTGCTGCCATCAAAGCTCCTCGCATTACTTCCAAAAACCTAATCAGGTAATTTTCACACCTGAGCTCTGGATGGAGCCCAAGTTTTTTTATTTTTGCAAATGCCTAATCAAATTGCCCCAAATGCATTTAGTATCTTTATTGTTGCTGATTCGATTTGGTTTTGGAAAATAGTTACTTGTTGGGGGTGACATTGGAGTGAGTAGTGAGAACAAGATGCCTGAATTATTGTGTAAAAATGTCTGTTATTTAATTAGTCGTTATAGAAATATGATATATAGAGGGATATGGATTACATTTTAAATTCTTTAATTCTGATGTCGGCCAAAGCTTCTCAGCAGCTTTTAACAGACTTTGCGAGTGGCTTGTAGACTTTGATTTTAAGAATCATCAAAGGGCGGAAAATGAATGCTAAGAAAAATAGTTTCGAAAAATAGAAAGCTACTTGTTTTTTTTCTTTTTTGATACTCTCTTCACCTCTTAAGTTGAAATGGGTATTTCCTGTTTTATTTTGGCGTTTGAAATAAGAGGTCGGGTCGGGGTCATGCGATTTGGATACAGGAATTGGGCTTTTCGCATTCTATGTCTTGAAACTGGACCTTTCCGAAAAAATGTCTTGTTTTGTCTATTAAGTCGCTGTATATATGTGGGGCGTGTGTATTTAGGATGGATATATTTTAATTGAAACATTTATCTCACTAGGACTAAGCTGAGATTTCAGTAAAGATGTCCTGTTTGTTTTATATTTGTATTTTATTTTTCGTATCTCCATTTTGTTCAAACAAAGAATTCAAATGCTTGATTGGACATCTTTAATTTTTATCTTCGACTTGGCTACATTAAAACCTAGGTCCGTAGACTATGGTGAGTAGAGTTGGAATACATTAGTTTCATTGTTTGTAATTATGACTTGTTACACTCTTTTCAACTCCTTTCTCGTAGTGTGATTTTCTGTGAGGCTGTGGCCATATATGGAGTCATTGTGGCTATCATTCTTCAGACAAAGCTGGAAAGTGTCCCTTCTAGTAAGATGCATGATCCGGAGGCCATGAGAGCTGGCTATGCTATATTTGCTTCCGGAATAATTGTGGGCTTTGCTAACCTTGTCTGTGGGTGAGTTACTGAGTTTCAATTTCTCGTCAATGTTTTCAGATGCTTATGAGATTAGTTATATAATACTATATTATTTCTTTCTACTTTTTTTTGAAGGTTATGTGTTGGAATAATTGGAAGTAGTTGTGCTTTGTCGGACGCACAAAACTCAACTCTATTTGTGAAGATTCTTGTTATAGAGATATTTGGCAGTGCACTGGGGCTGTTTGGTGTCATTGTGGGCATTATTATGTCCGCTCAAGCAACTTGGCCAACCAAGTAGGTGACGGGGCTTACTATGTTTATCGGTTAGTGCTTGTACTACGCAAATATTTTTCTTCCTTTTCTTGTGTTTATTTTTGATGATGTTCTTATGCAACCTGGGACTTGGGAGTGATTGAACGTGGTTGGAATGAAAGAAACGAACCGTAAATTTGAATCTTATCATGCCATTTGGTTTCTATATATGTATTTTGTTTCTATTTATTATAGTTTGCCCCTTTCAGAACTCTCGGTTCACTTGTTTTCCGTTAATAAACTATTGTGTTACGCTCTTATTTTTTGAATCTCCTTTTCATATTTTTTTCTCTTTAAAATAAATAAGTAATGGATTTTGTAAACATATTAACTCAAACATTTGGAGTTTGTGACTTGTTTTATTAATTAACACTTAAACAGCACAAAATACAAAGGAGAGTTTTGTTTTGGTTTTTTGGAATGGAGAAAGTAATTTACCTGATGTTGTATATCCCTAATTTATTGGACCAGGAGTTTTTAAATACAAATTTTAATGTTAAGCTTACATTGACACTGTACAAGCACTTTTTATCTATCAGATCAATTACTAAATTAGAAGAAAAAAAAATCATGTACTCGTCATTTTCATTAATTTAGATAATATTTTATTTTATTTAAAATTCAAAATTTTATATTTTAATTAAAATTATAATTATGTTTGTTGAAAATTTGATTAAAATAGTAGTAAGTATATTTTAATCAAAATTTTATAGTAGTATTATATTTTAATTAAAATTATAATCATAATTTTTTCTCTCCCTTTTTTTCTTATATTATTGCAAATTTAACATTATTTTTTTTATTTTCATGTTTGTGTTGGTGATGGTGGTTATTTTTGTATAATACACCATCTCTTATTTGTTGAAATATAAATATATGGTTAAATAATTAAATTAAAATAATGTTAATTGACCCAAAATAATTTTTTAAAAATCTCTATAATAGTTGGTGTTGTATAATAATACCCAATATACTGTTTATATATCCGTCCTCTGGTTTTGCAGCTTTCAACAACCAAGGCCCTTTTAGGTTTGAACAAATTAGACCCTCAACAACAAATTCGGAATTAAAATAAAAATAAAATAAAAATAGTCCATAAGAAACTCATCACTCACTCCTGTTACCATACTTGTCAACCCTGTCATCAATCCAAGCCCTCATATCAGCCAGCACGAGATTAGCACTCTCGTCAGGCTCCCCTTGTATCAAAGAATGGTACAACCCTTGATAAATCTTCAGTGTCTTGTCCTCACTGCTCGCCTTCTCGTATAGCATCTTTGATCCGGACGGGCAGGCCAGCCCATCCGAGGTCCCGTGGGCCGTCAGGAACGGAACTGTGACCTTGTCGAAGTTGCTCTGCACATAGTCGCATTGTCTAGATATTTCACGCATTGTCCCCACTCTGGGTTTGCCTGTGTATCTCATTGGGTTACTAGCGATGATTTTGAGCTTCTCAGGGTCTCTAATGGCTTTGCCAACCATTTTGTTGTCGGGCATTGCCGCCCATGTGTCGGCAAATCCGAATAGTAGACCATACATGAATAGATGTACCTTCACAAGTAGATTGTGAAACATGAGATGCTAGGCTCAACATAACACAAAGACTGAAATAACCGTACATATGGGTTGATTTAAAAAATACTACCCCTTAAGTGTAGCTGAATTACAAATCAGGTCCAGTTATACCTATCACAATTACATATACCACCTTGACATTTGCTTGTCTTTTACAAATTGCACCCTCATGCCCATAGATTTCAGTAGTAATTAGTAATTGCCCCAAACTAATGACAGTGAAGATCAAGAGTGCAGTCAAATAGGAGATGAAACTTCAGATCAGTGAATGAACAAGAATAAGTGTAAATTCTTGTTTTGACATTACAAAATATTTCAGATATTGTAAACCTTGAATAATATCCCCCAAAATAAATAAATTAATAAATAATTGAAATAAAAAAGAATTACCTTAGACGGCTTCATCGGCTCAGGGATAACGAACAACGGCGCGGAGAAAATCAAGCCCGTCCAGAGATCCTTTTCCGACTGGAAATACATCAACATCGTGGTGAGACCGCCCATGGACTCCCCGAACAGAAACGACGGCAGATCCTTGTAGTCGTCGCTAACCCTAACGCTCCTGTAAAAGGTCAGAGCCGCCGCCGCAGCCTTGTTCAGATCTCCGATGTAGCCATGGACCCCGTCGGAGCGGCCGTGGCCGAGGAGATCGGCGGCGAAGACGGCGTAGCCCCAGCTGGCGTAGGTGATGCAGATCTTCTGGAAGAGCCAGCCGGTGTCGGAGCCGTAGCCGTGGGTCATGTGCACGGTGGCCTTGATCGGCTGTGTGGGGTCCAGTGGGAGGAAGGACTGAGTGAAGATCTTCCCGTGGGGGGTCTCGAAGTGGGATTTCGAGTTGCGGACGCCTTGAGAGGCGTAGTACTCTTCTTCCGGCGCGTCGCCCCAGAAGTTTGCCGGCGGCATTTTTGCGGTGGGGAGATTTGGGGGAGACGGGAGAGCTTTTATATAGTGCGGGGGGTTTACCAACCGCGGGTGTGGGGTAGGGTGGGATTGGAAATGGATTGGATGGAGTAGGTAGACCAACTTTTGGTGGGCCCTACCCCCATTTTAGGATATTATTTATATTTAGGATAATATTCTTTTTAAATTAATTTCAGTTTATTTCGATTCAACCGTTTTAAAAATAAAATCCGTTTTAATTAAATCCGTTTTAAAATAAATTAAAATAAAATAATAAAAAAATAATTTGAATCAATAATTTTAATTATATAATCTAATTTAGTGTAACAATATTATTAATATTTTTTAAAAATATTAAATAATTTATAAAAATTAATATTATTTTTATAAAATAATTAATTTAGTTCATTTCAATTCAAATTGTTTAAGTTCAGTTTAAATCGTTTAAGTTTAGTTCAATTCAACATTTTTAAGTCTAAAAGAACATATTCTTAGTTGGAAATATTACAATTTACCAAACCAAAGTTGTAATTTTTATACTCACTTATAAATATTAAAAATCCCCTATATAAACCAGATTGAGTGGAGGGTGCACGGTTTAAAATCTCACTGACTCACTGTTAATTTTGCCATTTCAATCTCTCACCCTTAATTGCGTAAACTTTATTTTCCGTAATTTTTTTTAAGATTTTGTTTTACTTCAATTTTATATAAAATAAATTACTTTATAATTCACAATAAAATTACATTAAATTACATATTATCATTAAAAGTAAAAAATAAATAGTATATATTTGATATTTACATTATGTTTATTTCTATTAATATCACAATAATTTATTATTATAATAAATTTTGCAAGCAATATTCTTTAAAATATTTTATTTATTTTATAAGTTGTGGTTTATTATGATTTTTTATAAAGTGTAATTTTATTTTAAATGATAATTAATAAGTTAGTGTAATTTTATTGTAAATTATAAAATATTTTATTTTGCACAATGTTTTTGTATTAACTATGCGCAAATATGCACTGCTGCACGCACCTTCAATCCATATAAACCATTCTTATTTTTTATAAAATATAGGCAAAGTTAATTATATTGAGAGTTATATAGACCAATATGTAACACATAGCACTGCAGCCACCCTCAATCCCACTTATTTAAAAGGCATGTTCCATTCGATAAATGCACTATTTATATAGGTCGAATCGACCTCTCACCCCATTTACTTAAAAAATAGTTTAAAAACTCGTTGTATTGTTTACTACCTTATAAATGTAACATTTTTTTCATTGGTTAAAAATAAAATTTTGAAAGTGAAAATAAGCATGGCTTGTCTGTGGGCCTGGCGGCGAATCAATTACCATTTCTAGCCCATTAAGAAGACTCCGTGTTACTCTTCTGCTGTCAAAATTGACTCGGTCCAATAATAAAGATGGGATGAGCTAAACTATAGAGGCACAACAGGAGTTGAATTTTTTGGCCCGGCCCAAGAATTAAATATTTTTACATATTTGTTTGAATATAAAATTAAGAATCGTAATATTTATTTATATAAGTAGTTTTGTGAAATATTATATTTATTATAAAAGAAATATTAAATTAGTATTCAAAAATAATATAATAATTTAATAATTTAATTGTTTCTTAAATAATAATTTTATTTATTTATTGTGTAATTATTTTTATTTAATATTATTCCGCTTGCAATACTTCTTTTATTTGAAAGGAAGTATGTGTCAAAAGAACTCAACGGCCTGACCCCATTTAGAGCCAAACCGTCCCAAGAATTTCAGTCGGCATCTCGGCCCCGCACTATTAGACACCTCTACTTCACCCAGCCACTTCAAGGACAATTTAATACTATAATTAAACAGATTACTACAGTACGAATATAATTTAATGTGAACAATTCGAAACGAGACACGATCTGTGCACTATGTTGATTTGATAATTAAAGGGTCCCACAAGTAATTATCATCCAAAACATATTACAGTTACACAGCTAAAAATTTTAAAATTCTCTATATAGGCTATGAATGATAAGTGGGTCCAACATTTTATTGTACTCATATGTTCTTTAATATTTTTATTCTTTTTTGGATATCTTACACATTTGCACATTTCAAAAATAAATACTGCAATTATTTTTATCTATTCATTTATAATATAATTATATTTTTAATTTTTTTATTTACTGTAGTTATTATTACATTTTTTCAAATACAATTTATTGTTATATTTTTTTAATTTTTTTGTCAATCACAATATAAAAATAATGACATAAATTATAATCAATTGAATATTATTTTAATAGTATACAGTTTGTAATTAGACTACTCAAAGTTCACATATTTATTGAGCCCACCCCACAATATTAGAATAATTAATCATCATTCGAAATTCAAAAGAATAAAGTGGATCTAAAAAAAAGTCTATTGTAGTAGGTTATTTGATTATTAAGGCCTTGATAATTTTTAAAAATTATTAAGATCTTGACAATTTTTTTGGGAAGGAGTAGAGTGCCTTTGATTATTTGAATATGCTCACCTAGTATCAATTTGTAAGTATTTTATTTTATCTTTGTAATACTAGTGTCATTTTAATTATTTATACACATCCTTTTTATATCCAAATTAATTATAAATATTTTTAAAAAATATTTTTATTTTTTTACTTTAAAATATAATTTTACTTTTATTTTTTTTACTTATTTTTTTAACTATTATTTATATTTATTTTAATTTTTAATTTAAAAATACATTTTTACATTTGACATTTTGATAAAAAAATCAAAAAATTTAATTTTTTAAATTATTTTTAGGGAATTTTTTTTAAAGGGTAATTTAAAAAGTTTTTATGTAATTTAGGGTATTAGTTTTTTTTAATTATAAATTTGTGTAGTATTTCATAATTATCCTCTCTTTTTTAATATAGAAGGGTACGTAATAATAACCGTCAGGGATATTTTAATAATTATTTTACTCTTTTTTATAATTATAAAATTTACAATACCTCAATTAATAAAAAAAATTAAAAAATCTATACTTAATTTGAAAGTTTATTTTATATGATATAATATGTAAATTAATAAACTAAACTACCTTTAATCTTAAATGTACCTTATTTTTAACATTCATGAAACATATCTATGTTACCGGGAGTTTAAATGTGTACGTATATTTATATATATTCAGTTTCATGATAGTGTTTAGACCCACTTTTTAGAGTTAAAAAAAAAAGAATAATTTAGGAATAAGGGTAGAATAGTTTATATAATTTTAATTTGTACTCCATAAATATTTGTTTACAATTTAATATTTAGTTTTTTTTGTTTTTTTATTAATTAGTGTATTTTAAGAATATAATTATTGTTAGAGGTAATAACTGTATGGCTCATATTATTAATAATAATAGATAACCATTGTGTAAATTAATAAAATTAAAATAATATATATTAAAGTGCTTTTATTAATAATTAAAATAAACCATGTTATTTAATTCTAACTAAACTTTAAAAATTTTCTTTTATAAAAAATCACTCTAAAAAAAATGTGAATAATATACTCATAAGGAGATAATTTGAGTATAATTTATTAAAAAAAAAAATCATGATGCACAATTCCTTTTTTTTTTTTTTGGTTCTTTGAAAAGAGACCGTTAGGACAGGGGCAAGACAGGACGTAATGGAGCGACAGTTGGGGACGACAAAGATGGGCTGAAAACTCTGATTCATGAGTGGACCCGACCCGAGACGTTCACCCTTCACCCACAAACTCCATTATTATTTGTTTTTCAAATTAAATTTGAATTACATTTGTAATTTTTAATATTAATATTATTATTATTATTATTATTGTGAGTTGGTTGATATTATAAAGCTTTTAATTACACCAAATTTGATTTATAAAATTCACAAATTAAAATTTGAAATTAATACTAATATTTTTTATCCCCCACCACCAAATATTCATACTTTTCATTTTTCATTCCACAAATTAACAGTTACAAAGCTGACAAGCATGGGCAAAGAAATCAGCTTTTCGGTGGGAATCAAAAGCTACTCCGTCAGCCCCCCGCTTTTATTTGTACCTCAATTTTCATTTCATAATTACAATAGTACTACAGTATTAAAATCGATAGAATAATACAAACGTATTACTGTTGTTTTATAATTAGAAATATTTTTAAGTTGTCAACCTATAATAAATTGACTTAAATAAACGCATGCAACACAATTAATGGAAATTTTAACAATTTAACTGTAATTGCTCAAATAATTATAATTAAAAAAACTCTCTCTCTCTCTCATAATCGAGAACATTATTTTCAGAATAAAAAATAAAAATACAAACGAAGAGAAATCATACAGTACTAATTCTCTGGCTTTTAGCTATTTATAATTGGCAGTCAAACTCTGTAGAGTCCGGAAGAACCAAGGATCAAAAAGAGTTTCGAATGTAGGCGAGTTGGTTTTGGCTTTAGTTAAAGCTTATAATCGCCGGCGCCGTCGATACGACGCCGGGAGATGGAAATAGCGCCACCGTATCCATCTATCCACAGCCTTTTGATTTTCTCTCATAATAGCACTTCAGCAGACCCTACTTGATTTGTACTTCTTTCTAAAATTCGTATTTGCAATTTTTCCCCCTTTCTTTGTTGGTTGCTGGAAAACGATTTCAGCAAAATGGCACTGAAAGGCGGTTGGTGGCGGGAGAAATTGCTGAGAGTCGTGAGGACGGTGTATTTTTTGGTGGCGATGGTGGCGTCGCTTCTGGTGGTGGCGCTGCCGCTGGCGGTGGCTGTAAGCGACGCCGTTTTGCCTTGTTTGTCGATTCAGAGCTTCACGTGCGTGAGGTGTTACGGACTTAGGGAGCATTTGCAGAGATACTCGTTCAAGAGCTCGCTCACGGATATACCTCTCGTTTCGATCGTCAGATCTGCCATCATCATCTGTATGTTCCCGTTCCCCCTTTTTGTATTTTTGATTTTGTTTTTGATTTAGCTGCAAAGAGTTTGTTTGCTTGCTTTTGGTACTGCTCTGTGATCTTGGGTTAAAGTGAAAACAAATTTTAATTTTTCTTAATTGAACCCATCCAAAATCATATAATCGTGTCGAGTTAGTTTGATAATCGTTATTTTAGTCGTAAGCGTTAATCCATCTATTATGTAATTGTTTGATGAGCAGGCATGTATTCAGTTAGCGACGGGCAAGCACTGTCACATGGACCCTATCTAGGAACTGTGACCTTCACATCCTTGGCTTCAATACTGCTTCTTTCATTTAAGGCTTGTGTTTTCACTGTCAATTCTCAACTAGAGGGTGAAGCTTCGATTTCTCTCTCGAGGAAGAGGCTCCATTTGAAGAAATCTTGGGGAATGCCCGTCTTGTTTCTCTCTTCTGTACTCTTCGCTCTGGGGCACATTGTTGTGGCCTACCATACCAGTTACAAAGCTAGAAGAAAACTTATTCTTCAACGTATGGATCCAGAAGCAGTAAGTTGACTAGATTTCTTGCCACATTTGTAAAGTTCCTTTAATATTCTTAAAGTATTAAACCGTAAGTTGACTAGATTTCTTGCCATTCCAACTTCTAATGTTGAAAACGAATTTTGAGGAGTCATTGGTTTTTGTGTGAAATTTAATAATATGTTTGGTAATCTATGTCTTCATATAGATTGTGTAATTGCAATGGAAATTTGTTTGGTAATTGTCTGGATCTCATATTTCCATGGAAAAGTGAAAACTGAAATGATTAAATTTTATATAGGAACTCACTAAAGAAACAAACCTCATTTTTCTGAATAGTTGCAAATTTGATGAAGTGAAGGCATATAGAAAATTATAGGCACATAGGCTATGCTTTTGAAAAACGTGGTTTACTATTTTGAATATAAGCCTAGTGTTGTGTATAAATAGTAAAAGTTTGAACTAGAAACAAACACATAAATCTGGTGAAACCTCCCTGCTCTTTAATTTTGATTATATTTTGTAGAATTCAGATGTAGAAGTAGACATGTAACTCTCATACACATTGGTTTCATACTCGTATTTTTCTTTACCTGAGTTTCAGCTAACCCTGTTCCGGATTATCAGGTTCTTTCTTGCAAAATGGTATTCTCCGGTTATCAGAAGGTTCCACGATCACCGACTCCATCTGTTGGAAAATATTTCCGATGTGACAGTGAAACTAGAAGGAAATCGCCAAGGTTAATGTACGAAGACAGGGATCTTCCATTTAGTTTACTTTCTGACATAGACAGCTTATTCGTTTCCTGTCAAGGTTTAACAGTTCATTACAAGCTTAGCATCCCGGGATCGCCTTCCCGTACCTTGTCCTCAACCAAATTTTCTATCCAGCCATCAATTCTAAGCTTACCAGTAAGATCCCATTATAATATTCACAGGAGCATTAGTAACCAGTTTCATAGCAACACTTCCACTATCTATACACCACTCCTCGCTAGCTCACCATCTTCCCCAATATCTGAGGAAATGCCGAGTTTCAGCTTACATGAAATGTATATTGAGGATGAAGCCCGAAAAATGGGGTCTCCGAACATGGAACGAGATTTGGAGGTAATTGGTGAGCAGTTTGGGGTTGTGTTAGTCCATGGGTTTGGAGGGGGTGTATTTTCTTGGAGGAATGTAATGAGTGTTCTAGCCAGGCAAATTGGGTGTGCGGTAGCTGCTTTTGACAGGCCTGGATGGGGTTTAACTTCAAGGCCACGAAAAAACGATTGGGCGGAAAATGAGTTGGCTAATCCTTACAAGATTGACAATCAGGTGATTCTACTGGATATTCATGTTAATGTCATGCATATAATTCCAACATTTATCTACTGAGAGCCTATCATGGAGGGAAGTCGCAGATAAAGGCATAACATATGTTTCTCTTTTTTAGTTTAAGAAATATTCGATTTACAGAGAGGATTTAGCATGCCAACCATGTTCTAATTAAACCGAAAGAATAAATAATATACGCCTTTTTTAGAAATAATGTTCTCTTTCTTGTTTATTATGCACACGTCTCCTCTGATTAAATTCTTCTGAGTTCTGAACCTTGCAAAAACTTTGACAGCCATCCTCTTCACATCTTACAAGTTACAACTTCACATCTCACATCTTATAAATCATCTATTATAATTTGAAAACTGATTTTGTTGGCATATATATAATTTTTCATCATTATTGTTATCATTGGGTACTATTGAGCCTCTATTTCAGCAACTGGGTTCCTTTTTCAGGTGGACTTGCTTATTTATTTTTGCTCTGAGATGGGCTTCTCCTCAGTTGTGCTTGTTGGGCATGATGATGGAGGATTGCTTGCCCTGAAGGCTGCGCAAAAGGTTCAGTTATCGGCAAATTCCATTAATGTGAGTGCTTCTGGAGTATTCTTTATTACATGCATTTTCATTTACTACAAAAACCCCTATATTGTTAATTTTATAAATAACTTGAGAAGAGACAAATTTTGGCGTTTCTTATGCAATATACTTTTATAAATAAAAAAATATTGTTTGTGGATCACAACTGTTTAAGTTTCTTAATGTTGATGAGATTTTAAATATCACCGAAGAAAGCTTTGATAATGTGAGAGATCAGTGTCAAGACACAAATATAGTTATATGCAGCAGCCCATAACTAGGACAAACTTGAAAGTTGATACATACTATACCGGTAAGAGCATGTATAAAACTACAGTATCTATGGATAGTACTTTATGAAAATGTATGGATTTTCTTGTCTGAGATTATCAATTCAATTGTGATACTGTTATGGAGATTGGAGATTAGGTAGGTGTTTCCAATATTCCAATAAATTAAGATAATTGGTCGCTAACTTATAGAGTAATTTTGCTTGGTGGTTCTCAGCTTGAAATAAAGGGGGTGGTACTAATGAATGTAAGCTTGTCAAGAGAATTGGTTCCAGCCTTCGCAAGAATATTGCTACGTACGTCGCTTGGAAAGAAGCACTTGGTGCGTCCTCTCCTTCGCACAGAAATCACTCAACTGGTTAATCGGCATGCTTGGTACGATGAAACCAAACCAACCACTGATGTCTTAAGGTTGTACAAGGTATTTGTCTCTATCTAAGATACCTTCCATCCCGCTTCAATTAAAATCCTCTTACAACATTTTCTGTATTTGATGGAAGGTTTTTTTATATCTAATGCATATATATTTACATGTACTCCTATATTAAGTTATTTGAACTTTTTCTGCTGCTGCCTTACATGAATGATGTACATGAATGCGTTTAAATAGTCCCCCTAAGTTTCACCAATCCATTTGTGGACTTGTATTAATGAGCGGGTAGAGATTGGTATGGAATATGGACTATAGTTTCCTCATTGTGGAGTATGCTTACCTAAAATTAAAAGGGAACTTTGCAATTTAGTCCACTCAAAAAGTTATTTGTATCAAACTCCATCAGAAATACACTCGTAAAACTACTTTAATCCTCAACTGATTCTACAAGAGCAGTAATGTTCATTGGATGTTATAACGCTTTTTTTATTTATATTTTATATTCCCTTGGACAATTTTTTCTACAAAATTGAACTTTTTACCAATAACCCCCAAAATAAATCAGGTTTGAAAAAATTACTCTAGAGTCTAGGTGACGTTGAGTAATATTTATTTTTGGCGATCTTCCCAGTATTACTATGTTTCCTTTTGTTTAATCTGTGATTTGGTTTGCCGCTCTGACATAAATTAGGCCCCATTACATGCCGAAGGTTGGGATGATGCGCTTCATGAGATCGGGAAATTATCGTATGAGACAGTCTTATCACCACATGATGCAGCATCGATGCTGAAATCTGTTGAAACTTTGCCAGTTTTAGTTATTGCTGGGGCTGAAGATCTCCTTGTCCCTCTAAAGTCTGTTCAAACTATGGCTTGTAAGCTTGTAAATTCTGTAAGTTCTTTCACCTTTCACTTATTCTCACCTCAACTGTTCAAACTTTGGCTTGCTCTGCCTTATAAACCACACAAACTGGTTAGCATTGCTTTCTCTAATAAGCTCATTTGAAGTAGTTATTAGCTACTATGGGAGTGTCTACGATCTTTAAAAAACACTTGTCAGCTTCTAGCTGAAAATAACATTTGTAAAGTTAGCGAAAAATCTTTTAATAGAAAATTACATTTTTAACTTTAATTTCATCCCCTTAACTTTTTTTATTATCTTGTATCCTGCAGAGACTGGTTGCAATATCTGGTTGTGGCCATCTTCCTCATGAGGAATGCCCGAAAGAGTTGCTTGCAGCTATTTCACCTTTCGTAACAAGGCTTTTGTTAAACTCAGAGTTGCAAAGGCAGTAGTAATTTTTTTTATATTCTTTGTTTCATCATTTGTCTTTCAGAGTAAATTAATATTACCTGGAAAGGAAAGACCAAATTTATCTCTCCTTTTGGGTGTGTTATTTTGATACATTTACTACATAAATCCAAGTTTAGTATGCTGAAGCACAATTCAGAATTCCTTGAATCAAACAATGAATCATAGAACACTTTTTTAATACAACAAACAACTTCAAACCTTGCAGGCAGTTTGTCACTATTTCCTACAACAAATTGAGCTCACTTATGACGTCTAGTATAATGGTTGGTTAATTTTAGTAATAGTATATCAAATGGGGCAACAATCTCTTCCGACAACAGTAAGAAGATAAAAGCAAAGCATCAAGTAAAAAGATGAAACAGATAAAAAACAAAGGATTTAAAGCTTATCTTTATTCCAAACGATAAAAATCGCAGAACATATACGCCACTGCCCTTACAACCCAGATGGGATGAGACGGTCAAAAAACTACAACACAAAAAATACCAAAAATACAAACTTCAGTTAGCCTCCGTCGCCCTTAGTTCGGTCTTATCTTCATCAGTGATGTGCACTTTTTCAACCTGCCGAGTGATATCTGCCACTGCATTGACACCACCAGAAGCTTCTTGATCGGTATTGTTCGACGGGACCAACTGCCATATTCTAATGGTCCCATCCTCAGATCCAGATGCATAGGATTCACCTCCAGGAGAGAACCGCACACAATGGACAGGACCATGGTGCCCCTTGTTGCAACCTACACATGACACATGAAAAATCAAATGACAAGGAATGTAATACTATTTAAAAAAATATATATTCAGACCTATAGTCTATTTTAATAATCACAACAGTTAGTCTACACCAATATTCTAACAACAAAAGTGCGAACCAAAATAATCAAGCAATAAAAGTTCCAATATAAGTACTTATTAACAATTGTAAAATGAAAATTGGTGAAAAGAAAAATGTACCATAGAAAAAATGTTTCTATAAATAATCTCATCAGCTTTAAATCCTTGGTTTTATCAAACAAGGGATTCATGTTTTGTATTTTATCACGGGAGAAGAAGTTTTTGGTTCTAACTAATAAAAATTTACAGAACAGCATCGAGACTTACCAACTTCTTCTCCAGTGTTAAAATCAAAAACACGAATCCACATGTCTTCTCCACCAGCAACGAACTTGTTACCATACTTTGGCTCCAATGAAGCTGACTCCATCACGCACGGCATGTTATAACTCTTAACTAATCCAAAGCTGTTAATTGTGTGCTTATGTTAAAACATATGGTTAAAAAAAGAAAATAAACAATCAACTACATGTAGATAATTGAAAATGAATGGACATACTGATTTGCATCCCAAAACTTAACAGATGACCCGTCAGCAGTTGTTATATAGCGGCCATCTTGACTCACTTCAGCACTGGTTACAGAGGATTTGGTTTCAAGTGTCCGAACAATTGTGCCAGTTCTCACGTCCCACAACCTATGGAAGTCAGTTAACATACACCAGATGTTCACATTTACATAGAAATATCAAGACTGGCAAACAGTCAAATTTAATAAATTTGCAACAATCATAACCATATGAGTTGCACTGAAACAAAAAGAGCAAAAAATAGGATTGTATTGATGGCATATATGAAACTGACATTCAAATTGAGTACATATGTTTGCATACCTAGAGCAATAAGAGTTGCCAAAACGAATAATAATTAGTAATTAAAATTTTCATACTTCATTCAATTTTTATTTATTATTCAAAGTGAATAAAAGGAATAATAACTACTCTGTATTTCCCTCAGAGTCCACATACCTCACACCACCCATATCAGTACAAGAACCTAAGATTGTTTGATCACTGTGTAGCCATGTAATAGTTCTCACAGAACCAGGAGACTTTTCCATTTCCCTGGGAGGTGCTTCAGGCTGATTTAAATCATATATGCGAAGAACTTTTTCCATTCCCCCAGTTAGGAGAAGATTGGTATCCTGACAATTGAAGAAAACAACAGAAGCATCACATTTTTAATCCATAAATCAGAGCAACCAGGTCCCAAAAATATCACAATATATTCCAGGGAGACTTTGAACAAGGCTCTGCGTAATGCTAGGTAATCTATTTGCATATAAAATATTTTGGTCACTATTAAGAAAGATATTTCATTCATTTCATTCACTTCATACGAGAATCAGTACGATAACTGTGTGCTTATATAAACACCTCTGAATTGAGCTTCTGAAACATACCAGTACTACCATATGTTATAGGACATAAAAGGCACATGACAGTTTATATATCACATCCAATGAGAACTAGTGCTGTGATTTGCGGATAAACATCTACGGATGGTACTTTTACAAACAGATAAAGTACAGAGAGTGTACCATACAACATAATTTGCCAGTGTTCTAAAAAACGGCCTAGGCGGCCGCCTAGGCGGCGCCTAGGCGCTAGGCGCCGGTCAGTCTAGCAGTTTTCTTCTAGGCGGGCTGGTCTAGGCGGGGGCTTGAGAAAGTAGGGTTTTAAGCGGTTTTGGACTGCTTCTGGGCAGGCTAGACAGGTCTGGACGGCTTCTCATCGTGTTTGGGCGGCTTCAAGGTGGAATTCAAGCAAAAATTTGAAAGAAAAAACTTACAGTAGACAGCACTCCACCGCAGCCCTCTTCCCCTCTTTTTTTTTTCCAGTCTCTTTTTATGAACTTACGCTATGTTTCTCTCTTTTTTTATCTTCTTTAATTTTTCTTTTTTTTCCTTTTTAGTTTCATTTTCCTTTTATTGTTTAAGCTTTCTTTATTTATCCATTTTTTCATTTACTGTTCTTTTTCTTTCCTTTACTTATTTATTTCCATTTTCTATTTTATTATCTTTTTTTTCCTTTTTGTTTTCACTTTCCTTTTAATTAGTTTTCTTTCCTTTTATTTTTCCAAATCTTTTCCTCTTACTCTTTTTTATTCTTTTTTCTAATTTTCTTTTCCCCCTACTTTATATTTTAAAATTTTAACATTTTATACTATTTTTAATAAATAATTGAATGCATTTTGGAATGTATTAGAAATAAAATTGTACTTATATATGAATTTCTATATAAATTATTATTAATAATTTAATATTCTCAACAATTTTAAACTTTTTATTAATATTTTTATTGATAATATATATATTTATATTAAAATAATCAAATCCGCCTAGATCCGTCTAAATCCGTCTAGGCCCCCGCCTAGCCGTCTAGGCGCTAGGCCCCAGGTCACCGTCCTATTAGCGCCTAGCGTTTTTTAGAACATTGTAATTTGCAGATAAAAACAAAAAAAAACAAGGTTAAAGAGACAATATACTTCAACCAACACAGTGCAAAAGACAATAAGATGTACCTTCCAATACTCCTTTTAATAAAAACAAATTTAAGAACCTCAAAGTATAAAAGGATTAAAACAGGAAAATGTATCAAAACGTTTATAAAAAATTACAAAAATAGAAATGAAAAATATTAGCATTCAAAGCAGAAAAAGAATTGTACAAGAGTCTAAAAATAACAAAAAAAAAAGAGAGAGATGAGAAACACTTGACATTCATAATAAGTGATTACAACAATAAAATATTACCTCTGAGAAGGCACAAGCACGGACTATGTGTTTGTGCTCAAATGAATGCAACGCATCCCCAGTTAAGGCGTCCCATATTTTCCTGCAGACAATCAATACAATCAGGACATAAAGATATTCACTTCGCTCACCCCCAATGTTCAAACAAATCATGAATATCCTTTCAAGGGAACTATATTAGTATTTAATCTGAACTTAGAATAAAGAAACACCAAGAAGATGACCACATACGCAGAGAAATCAGCAGAGGCAGAGGCAGCACGCAGTGCATTTTTATCCAGACAGCAACTCCACACAGCCCCTTTATGCCCTTGAAAAGTTCCGACCCAATCTCCAGTCTCTCCATTTCTCAACATAGGTGTTGAGTCTGAAGGAGATGGATGAAAATGCTCATAAATATATAATCTCAGAATAAAGCAAACAATACACAATCATATGTACATATGATGTTTTGTCTAACCATAAACTACTACTCCTGGTACTTTATGATAAACAATTGCATTAGATTCAATTAAATATCAGAAATACTTTTGACATTTTAGAACCTTCATGTTCAGGTAGAAAGAGCCGAATCAATCAAATTATAATAGAATGTTACAAAATTGGTAAATTTCACTATGTTGAGAATAAAACTATGTTTCCATGCAAATGTGGGCCTAAAAGCACGAGAACATTAACAATAACTTAATTTGATGAGATCTTAAGATAAAATAGAACAAATTTAATACAAATATACTTTTTCCAAATGAGAAAATAGACTTGTGGTTATGGCAATCCTCGACATTATACGTGTACAAAAATAGAATTAGTTGAACAGTTTTAGTCCATTAAATAATTTTAAATAATAAACTCTTGGGAATCAGACCAAATTATATTCCTTGGTCATATTTGACTAACAAATACCCTTCTAATCAGTAGCACAAGAAACCATTGTGTCTCATTCCTAATTATTCATGTTATTATTTTCTATATCCAAATCATATTTTCAAGCATTCATTTATTGGAGCAGTAGCTACTTAATCTTTTATATAATGTACTAGCAAGTGTCTGAGCAATATAGCTTCCCATTAATAATCAAGAAAAACTGAAAAACAACTTGAATCAAATAAACTTCGTTAGCTAACTAAGACATCTCTCTCTCTCTATATATATATATATATAACGGCAAAGATCAAGATTGTTGCATACTTGCATGGATGAACTATACAAGCTACCGAAAAACAAGACTCAACAGGAGATAACCATCACAATTCATCAACTTCATTCTATCAAGAAAAGAAGCACTGGGCAATGTAAATATTTAGAAAATTACCCTTGCTTGCACTGACAAGGAAGAAACCATCAGGTGTTATCGGGCTGTAGTGCACATCAACCACAGGACGAGAATGACCATGGCAAACCAATGGAGCTACAACCTTCTTCTTATCCATTCTTTCAACAGCACTCTATTATACACCCACTAAAAGGGTTCTTTTCGAAAATATACAGAGAAGAAGAATTCCAGAATTCAAGTACCGAAATTCAATTTGAAAATCGACAATCTGACACTCCTTAAAAAAACACCCAATCGCCCTGAAAAAAATTGATCTCCTTTCTGAGTATTTAACGCGAAATCCGATTATAAATCTACAGATCAGAAAATGTAAAATGAAAAATATATCGGTGTATGTATAGGCGGCAGTGGCGGCAATGAAGAACCCTAATCTTTGGATTGTGGTGATCAAATCAATACACTCTGGTCGGATCCATCTCCTAACCCTAGATAGATCGATTGTAATCGTCAATTTTTTGGAAATATTAATTAAAAAATAAAACCTAAGGAAAAGATACAGACTCCTACTCCATGGACTACAGGGCTAGGGGCAAGAATAACTTTGTCGTGCCCTAGCTTATTTATAGGGAGAAATTCTCCATTTCTGTCTTTTGCTAATTATGCTATCTCACTCAATTTTACCCCTTCTTTTTTTTGCAAAAGAAGACCTCGTCTTTCATCAATGTGTAATTTCGGCCCATTGAATTTGGATTGTACAGTACTTTACTCTATAAAAGCTCAACCGACAAAATATGATACTCCGTATTTATTTAATTTTTATAAATTTCGAATTGTTTCGAGCAAATGGTTTACAAGACAGAGAGACAAGAAATATCATTCTCACTTAATCATTATTCATTAATCTTTCGTTTGAATTATCATTCTCACTTAATCATTATTCATTAATCTTTCGTTTGAATTGATGTAAATCGAAAGATGTGTTAAGTAACAAATATATAATTTTCACCTATTATAAATTTTACCATATCAATAGAAATTTTATTTCATTGAGAGCTGGAACTTGCATTGTCGATAAATTGCATCATTATGGCACATCGCGTGGTATGGGTGGCTGTATTTTAAGAAGTGTTTTTTATTTATTTTTGGAGATTTTAAGAGCTAGCCTGTTAGCGGCTGATGCGGTATGATCTTCCTATGCGTTGTACTGTATTTTCAACTTTTTTTTATATGATATTGATCGTTAATTAAAAAAAAATTGCATCATCACCACAAACTTTATCAATACTACATATTTAAAATTATTTTTTTATTTAGAATTAAAAATTACTATACTTTATCAATACTACATATTTAAAATTATTTTTTTATTTAGAATTAAAAATTACTAATCATAAAATCGCTATTTTCTAAAGATTATTTGTGATATTTAGGTTATTAGGTATGTCACACGAGAAAACACGTGGCGAAGATTAAAAGTAACTTATACATTGTCTAAATATGTATGGGATTGGGTATTACCCTTGAGGGCGAAGATTAAAAGTAACTTATACATTGTCTAAATATGTATGGGATTGGGTATTACCCTTGAGGTCGCATAGAATGAATATTGAAAAAAAATTATAGTTGAAAATGAATATTGAAAAAATCTACTTATAAAAGTCGTAAATTGAAAATAAAATCACATGATAACTAATAAATATAATTAATCAATATTTTGGGGCTTTCAATAAAGGGAAAAAAATAAAAGTACCATTATGCATATAGTGGACATGCTTTTTTGCCATCCCATATAAAAAACATGCTTTTCTACACTAAAAAGCTGCGATACACCGAAACTACCCTCGGATGGCATCGAATCTTGCATGATTAAATGAATTCGACAATTACAACATGTCGAATTAATATTATCGACAAGGTACTACTGAGGCGAATTCATATTAGCTAATGTACTCAAAAATGTTTGTCGACAAGGTATTACTTGGCGAATGCTTGTCGAATAACTGTTCACATGTAGGGCGAATTGCTTGTCGAATTGTTTGTCGAATAAGTGTTTACATGTGGAGCGAATTCTTTGTCGAATAACTGTTTACATGTGCGGCGAATAACTGGTCGAATAACTGTTTTCATTTACATGTAGGTCGAATTGTTTGTCGAATAAATGTTTTCATATTTTCATGAATAACTGTTTGTCGAATGTATAGCGAATGAAGCGCCTTTTAAATGTAGGTCGAATTGTTTGTCGAATAAGTGTTTACATGTGTGGCGAATTCAAACTGATTGTTAATTGTTGATTTTGGGAGAATCATATAGTTCGAAAATCATCATTAAAATTTTAAATTGAACAGAAAATAAAATACAATTTGAAAACCGTCATCAAGCAGATCCAGCATCCCCGTCATCACCCCCGCTGCCATCCTCGTCATCCTCATCATCTTCCATCTCTTCGCTGTCGTCCTCATCGACTGAGTCATCATCTAGGAAGGCTTCAGCAAAAGTTTGATTGGCACGCAGAATGGATTGTATAACTTCTCCGAAACTGGGCAAACTATCGTATCCACGGGCCACCCGATTATTAAAATCCAGGATCTCTTTGCCATCCCGCCCGTAAACGGTCAAGACAAAGGCCCTGAAGCTTACAAGTTTGAAAAGGACCACCTTGCCCATCTTCAAATGATGACCTACACGAAATTCCCGCCACCCAGTATTAAACGTGAGATAACCATGAGTCCATGACAGATGCACAATCCACACACCGCCAGAAACGTCCCTGAGTTCAACATCACCAATTAGGTACTCGTGGGAATGTGCAAAATCCGATTTCAGGCGAAGCACATCCTTGAAGTCGTCGGAGACCAGGATTTTCCAGAATGTGTTAATCTCGTATGCCATTGCTTTGCTACTTCGAGGAGAAAAGAGGAGATAATATATATATGGAAGAAATAAGATAGGGTATGTTTTCATACTAATAAAATCCACGCCCTAATTTATAGTAAAAATTAGGGTTCTGGAACCGTCGGTTGGTGAAAGGTTGTCTTACTTAAATTCACCCAATACACTCGCCAACTACCCAAACACTGATTCGCCACATTAACCTCCCATTGACTTGTCCAATCAAACCTAATAAAATTAACTTACATTGCTTGTTCATGTATAATGTATTCGCCCTACATGTCGAATTCATGCGTTAGTAATTCGCCCTGCATGTCTTTGTTAGTCGACAAGAATGTATGTCGAATCTGTACAATTGTGTAGTGTTTGTCGAATGTATAATTTCATTGTGTAATTCACTTAGATTGTAGGGCGAATGTTTTGTCGAATACATTATCAATGTATGGCGAATGTGTTTCATCGAAATGAACTGAATTAACGTGACGTGTATATCAGCACGCAATAGGAGTTAATGTGATTGAACAATTCAGATGTAGTTAATGGGGCGAATGAGTGGCGTGGTGGTTGGCTAGTGCATTGAATGGGGCGAATTTAATTCATGCAACCTTTCACAAAGCGATGCAAAAGGACCGCCCAGTGAGCTCTAATTAATTGGTATAAATTAGGGCGTTTACTTTCTGATCAAAACACACACGATCCTATTATCCTTTGTGCCTCTATACTTGTAATTAAATCCATTAAATAAAAAAACACAATGGCTAACGTGGGTCTTGCAATTAACAAGTTCTGGAAAACAATTGTGTCCGATGACTTCAAGGAGTTGCTTCGCCTGGACGCCGATTTTGCGCAGGAGAATGAGCACCTCGACGGCCGTGATGTTGAACTGAGGGACAAATCTGGCCTCGTCTGGATTGTGCATGTGTCAAGGACGTTTGGTTATCTGACGTTTAACCGTGGGTGGTCGCAATTTTGTGCGGCGCATCATCTGGTCTTGGGGAACGTAATCCTCTTCGAACATTCCATGTTCAGTAGCTTTCTCGTGTCCATCTACGGTAGAAATGGGAAGGAGATTGTGGATTTCAATAATCCACAATCTCGTGGATCCGAGACTTTACCCAAAGTCAGTGATGTTGTACAGTCCATTATGCGTGAAAATCAAGCTTTTGTTGACATATACATAGATGATGTGTCGTCGTTCGATGGAGAGGAGGATAGCGCCGACAGCGAGGACAGCGAGGAAAGCGATATGGAGGAGGATGACGGCGAGGACGAGGATGACGACGACGGCGTGGATGACGACGGTGATGAGTAATCATTTTACTGATGCAGTGCTAATGTTAAATTTTTAATCGGAATTATATATGTTTATTTTTTTTTAATTTTCAATATTAATGATAATACTATTTCTGCAATGTTTTAATATTTCAGCATTCGACAGACAATATTAAGCATTCGACAAACATTTTAGGCATTCGACAAACACCGTACGGCATTCGACAAACAATATTAAGCATTCGACAAACATTCAATCTTTTAAACAGTCGACATTCGACAACCATTCGACATTAAAAATTTTGTACATTCGACAGTTAATTTGTAATTTATCAATTATATTCAATCGACAAGCATTATTGTACATTCGATAAGGTTTTTGTACATAGCCAATTAATATTAAAAATAAAATTTATTAATTGTATATATAAACTCGCAAGGCTTGTCGAAAAAAAAGTAATTTGTGTCGATTACAGCTTCTGAAATCATTCGACTCCGTAACCCGTAAAGATTCCAGTAAGACATGTCCACCTCGCCGCAATCCGACAACCCCGCCGGCAACTTTAACCCATCCGAAAACCCCGCCGGCCGTATGGGCCCATCTGACAACCCCTCCGGCAACACTACCCCATCCGAAGACATCGCCGTTGATACGGTACACTCCGAAAATCCCGACGGCGATAATCCGGAATTCGAAGAATTGAACGATTCCCAGGATAGTTATATGTCGACGCAAGCAGTCGAGGATTTAGCAGCCTGGGCAGAGGCAAGCCAAAATGTGTACGCGCAGCCCGTACAGGAGGAAACGAATCTGGTGCGTAAATTATATGTGATTTTTGATTATTTATTGGGATTTAGGGTTTCTGATTTGGGGATTTGGGGATTTAGGCATTCCGATTTGGCGATTTGGCATTCCGGTTTAGGGTTTTAGGGTTTCCGAATTGGGTAATTGGGGATTTAGGGTTTTCTGAATTAGGGTTACAGTATGTCGGATAGCCTTTGTCGAATAGCCTTTGTCGAATAGCCTTTGTCGAATAGCATTTGTCGAATAACCTTTGTCGAATAGCCTTTGTCGAATAGCCTCTGTCGAATAGCCTTTGTCGAATATATGTTGGATTTAATTATGAGTTGGTAACAGGATTGGTGGTGGGTGAGGGAGGATTTCCATGGAACTGGAAGCAGGGCCGGTCTATACAACAGGCTAAAGAACGTGGATGTTCTACTCGATGGCATAAAGGATGATGTCGGATTGTGTCAGAAGCTTATCTACAACTCATCTTTCAAATATTTTTTTAGAATGCAACGGAACCAGATTGAGTTGCCAAACAGTGTTGTTCATGCGATTCTAAGTCGTGAAATAAGTTTCACAGGTGCTGGAGAGGATGAAGTGTGGTTCAGGGTTGGATCAAAGAGGATATGCTTTGGGCCAGCCGAATTTGCGCTTGTCCAGTTCGTCGGTATGAGTTTATGACCTCGAACGCCGCCGAGGCATTTAATAAATCGGCTTTGTGGGCACGTAAACTGCCAATTACTTCTGTTCTTGAAGTAATGCGCGCTATTATTGAGAGGTGGTTCTACGAGCGAAGGACTGAGGCATTATCGCGAGAGCATGAAGTCACCGAAGCCGCTGCCAAAGATTTGTTAGACGCCATCCGACTCGGCTCATCAATGAGTGTTGATCGCATAGATGCAACAAGATTTAAAGTCAGGCATCACGTTAAAATATTTGTTGTTGATCTACATGAAAGAACATGCAGTTGTGCTTCCTTTGAACAAATGTTGATACCTTGTAGCCATGCAGCTGCAGCTATACGGTATGGACATGATATTATGATAATTTATGGATTCTTTTCTTGTTGGATGCCGCTAATGTAATTTTTGTGTAGGACAATTAATCACGACATCAATGCGTATGTTGGAGACTGTTTCAAGACGTCCACTTTACGTGGTATGTGGTCTGGTATAGTAATGCCTATCCCCGATAAAGGCTCTTGGGTGGTACCATCAGATGTGAGAGGTATAATATATCTTCCTCCAGATAGGCAGAGGCAAGCAGGTCGACCGCGTCAATCAAGGTTCACAGCAGGTAGATCAAGAAGTGCGTCAAGGACACCGGCAGGGCAAAGTTGCTCACGTTGTGGTGGAAAAGAACACAACATTAAAACATGTGATGTGCTAATATCTCAACCTACGGTTACGCCAACACAACAACAGAAAAGTCGTGCTCCTAAGAAATGCTCGCTGTGTAAATCAACTAATCACACTCGCAGAAAATGCCCTTCCTATGTTGGGGTTGCACACGCAAATTAAGCATAATTAAGGATTCGACAAGGATTACAGCAGATTCGACAAATATGTCATGTCGAATAGTATCTATTGAAGAAAAATATGTGATGTCGAATAATATGTCATGTCTAATAGTATCTATTGAAGAAAAATATGTCATGTCGAATAGTATCTATGGATTGTCGAATAGCATCTACGGTTTGTCGAATATTATCTATGGATTGTCGAATAGCATCTACGGTTTGTCGAATGATTTCCATTCGACATGGGTTTTGAATTCAAATTCAAATTCAAATTTGAATTCAAAACCAACAAAGCAACGGTAAAGTGACTAGACGTTGCACTGCCACCAATAAATACATGATAGATATACTTCACAACACATATCTTGCTTGCAAATTCCTACACTACAATATATGAAATGAAACCCGCTCCCGAGTGCACAGACGGGTATGCCACCTATTCATCTTCTGTAGATGGACCTCCTGTGAACTGTCACCACGGTTTAGAGGCTGAACTACTAACTACAACAACACGACATCTACGTTGTGGCGTTCACAAGGTAATTTAAATCACAGTTACATTCTTGTCTTGTTTTTATTCTTACCTGTTGATGACTAATGTGAATGGTTTTCTAGTACGATGATTGTAAATTTTTCCGCCTGATTGATGGTGAAGTAGCTAAAATACACAATGGTATTGTAGCAAGATTGAAAGCGCAAATTGATAAGTTGGAGCATGATAACAGGCTGCTCAAAGGAAGACTGGAGACATTCACTAATAAGTGTGTTGGTTCATCATCTCATTTTGATTAGCGTAACGTATTATGCACGGTTTGCCATTGTAATATTCGATAAACCATAGGTAGTTTTCGTTTGGAATGTATGCTTTCTCATTTTGATTTCCTGTATTCAATTTTAGGGTTTACCTATTCATGAGTTTGGTGTATCTAACCCATAATGATTCGACAAACAAATTTCATCATTCGACAAACTACTAAAAATTCGACAAACTACTAAAAATTCGACAAAGCATTCGACCAACCGTGAGAACGATCAGACATCAATATCGACCACCGAGTGCGGTGGCTGACCAATCCTCCTGCGAAAGTTTACAACTTCGCAGGCGCTGCGGTCAAACACAACGACTTGAAATTTGTCCACTGGATTTTCTATAGTCTTCGGGAAGTAGTGAAACACGAGGAACCAACCTTCCTGAACGCGGTGATCCCTATAGAAACGGGGCCAATCCCGACCAAAGTATAAATCGCCGTTTACTCGGGTTACTGTGATGTCGTAATGGTCGTTGTTAACATCATAAAACTGGACCACCTTGTTCCCTAGGTATTCGGCGTGCCTTGCAAATTGTGGAGGAAGTAGAAGATGGGTTGCCCAGTCCCCAAACATAACTTTAAAGAATTTCCTTTCCATGTTTTGAGATTGAGATTGAGATTGAGAGCATGAAATTTCGTTTGATGAGGAAGGTATGAGAATCGATTCCAATACACACATTAAATAGAGTTCTGCCTTATGGCAGGATGTAATTTAATACCTAATCTACCACGTTCTGCCATCAATTTAATGAGAATTATTGATTCGACAATGGTTACGTTACGTTACAAGTGATAATTGTCTTTAGACACGAGTTATTTCACATGAATCATTTCTCGTTCGACAAGGCTTAACTAAAATTCGACATGAATGATTTCTCGTTCGACAAACTTATTTCTAATTCGACAGGGGTTAAATCCCATTCGACATGAGTAATTTCTCGTTCGCCAAGGGTAAACAATTGAATATACAGTCGACAGGGGTTAAATCCCATTCGACGAAGTAAAAATATATTTGACCAAACAATTGAATATATGGTTGGAGGATTCGTAATAAATAACAGTCAATCTCGCAATAAATTAGGGTATCAATATCGCAATAAATTAGGGTTTACCATAATATCGCAATGAATGAGTTGGTTGTATCTACCCACATTCAAAGCCTAGTGCATTGAATCCCCAATTGTGTATAAAAACCTAGTCCTCAGGAAAATATATTATTAACAATTACTGAGTTTCACCAATGGAATTATTTTATCGCACCATAAATCCTAATGATCATGCTGAGAAAATGATGTTACCACCAGCAGGCAAGCCGGGCATGATTCATTTGAAGGATCAGACTTTCACGCTTGAGGATGCAGAAGGCAAAACTTGGGGAGTAAAATTAACGAGAGAGGCAGACGGTGAGTTGCATTTCAAACAAGGTTGGCCAAAGTTTTTCAAAGATCATTCATTATGTTTTGGTAAGGTTCTAGTGTTTGAAAGGAAAGATGCAACCACATACTTGGTTCGAGTTTTTGGTGCAGACGAGTGCGAGATTGGAAAATTCTAGAACGATTATGGTTAGGGCTTTATCATTTTATTATGTTTCTTGTTCGCATCATATGTGTTTCTGGTATGAACTTAATAATTCAATAAATTTGCATTCGCGAACATAGGACAACGATTTGCAATTCGACAAAGGTTAAATATCATTCGACAAAGGTTAAATATCATTCGACAAAGGTTAAGTACCAGTAGACAAAGGTTATATATCATTCGACAAAGAATAATATTTTATTCGACCAAGGTTAATATTTCATTTGACAAGGGTTAAATTCGACAAGGGTTAAATTTATTCGACAAACCATGACCACGATTCGACACACATTCAGTATAATTCGACCCACAATGAGCAGAAATCAATCTGCTAAATAGAATACCAAAAAAAAGTTATAATAAGGGTATTTCCGTTCTTTAGTGCAAAAAAACATATATTTTATATGGAATGGCAGAAAAGCATGTGACTATATGCATAATATTTTTTTACATTTTCACTTAAATAAAATCCATCAAAATATAGAGACGAAACTAGTGCAGATTCCAATTTCCAAACTGTGAGTTAATCGGATTCAATGGCGACCGCGGCGGTAGAGACACGGAAGGCGGAGGATTCGAAGGCGCAGTCGCAGCACGCCGGTAGCGTCGGCGGCAGTGGGGAAGGACTCCGGCAATATTATCAGCAGCGTATACAGGATATAATGTTGCTTGTCCGTCAAAAGAACCATGATCTGCAGCGCCTGGAAGCTCAGCGCAACGACCTAAATGCTCGAGGTTTTCCCTTTCAACCCGTTTTGTTAAATTGTTGTTTTTTACTCGCTACTTTTTCTTTAAAGTTCGACTGAGGATGCTTAATTTTCTATCTGTAATATGTATGAAGGTCGATTGCTTAAATTATGATTTGATAATATGACTTAGGATTTCATCCGTCTTAATTTCAGTTATGGTAAACCGGGACTTGATTATAGTCACGGTCATTTACGCGTTTATTTATGGACTTCATGTCAAATAACGATTTACAATTTGACAAACGGAATGTCAGTTTGAGATTGAAGCTTGAGATCTTAGTTTTCAGGTTTATTTGTTGTTCTTCTGTGTAAGTTAGTTGAAGCGGTTGTTCCTTGCTTTTAACTTGAAATGATTTTTGTTCCAAATTTTACGTTTTTGTTGATTAAATGGGTATAGATTTTTCATTCCGCGTGCTCTTGGATAATATTTGACTCAATGAAAAAATAACACATGTTTTGAGCTTAAGATGTTTCTAGTGGATATGATAGGAGTCAAATATTTTTCGAAATAACAAATTCGCTTCTCTGGTGTTCAGTAAGATCGTTGAAAGAAGAGTTGCAGCTCCTTCAGGAGCCTGGGTCCTATGTTGGGGAAGTTGTCAAAGTTATGGGAAAATCAAAGGTCCTTGTCAAGGTAAAAGTGGTCATTCCTTGTTTCTATCGTATTCATATGTACATGTGGTTTGGAATCTACAGGAATTAATATTGCCTCCAAAGAAATTAAAAAAAAAAATCATTCCTTTTTTCTTCTTTTTTACACATTACTGGGTTTTCTTGGGCAAATGAAATTTTGATATTGGTGTTTTTCTTCTATCTTTGTTTAGGTACATCCAGAAGGAAAGTATGTAGTTGATATTGACAAGAGCATTGACATCACCAAGATTAATCCTTCAATGAGGGTTGCTTTACGTAATGATAGCTATGTGCTACACTTGGTTCTTCCTAGTAAAGTGGATCCATTGGTGAATCTTATGAAAGTAGAAAAAGTTCCGGATTCTACTTATGATATGATTGGTGGTCTTGACCAGCAGATTAAAGAAATAAAAGAGGTGCATATTTTTTTTATTTCTTTTATTGTTGTTTTAATTTCTATAGTTTTTTTAAATGTATCCTCGGTTTTATTACGATTAGAATGTACAGAGTCTGTAAGCTTCTGTATATGTTTTTCTGGTCTTTTGTAGGTGATTGAACTTCCAATCAAGCATCCTGAACTGTTCGAGAGTCTTGGAATAGCACAACCTAAGGTAATATCATCATTTTGTTGCAGTAACTGCTGTCTGCTTCATATCTGTAAGTATTTCTGATGTCATTATATTCTTGAACTACTGAAGGGAGTGTTGCTATATGGGCCTCCTGGCACTGGTAAGACACTTCTTGCTAGGGCAGTGGCCCACCATACAGACTGCACTTTTATCCGAGTATCTGGCTCTGAATTAGTGCAGAAGTACATTGGAGAAGGCTCCAGGATGGTGAGAGAACTTTTTGTGATGGCGAGGTTAGTGTTCTTTGACTTCAAACATCGTATGCGGACGTTTTATTTAATGGACTCTATGCTGCTGTACTTTTTCCTTGGAGGCTTCATCGCTGTCTATGATCATTATTTTATTTTTACTCCCTTTTGTCTAACACTTAGAAATGGTATTTTGACAGAGAGCATGCTCCATCAATCATCTTTATGGACGAAATTGATAGCATAGGATCCGCTCGTATGGAATCTGGAAGTGGTAATGGAGATAGTGAGGTTCAGAGAACCATGCTGGAGCTTCTCAATCAACTAGATGGTTTTGAAGCATCTAATAAGATTAAAGTATGTGTCCAACCTCCTCCTAACACTTTGACATAGCTTTATGGAAATTTGAAACTTGAGATGAAGCTTATATGCGTTTCTGGTTCTTACAGGTATTGATGGCTACCAATAGGATTGACATCCTGGACCAAGCTCTTCTCAGGCCAGGGAGAATCGATAGGAAAATTGAATTCCCTAATCCCAACGAAGATGTATGCTGTTTGCTTGCGTTAAGCGATTCACCAAATTAATCTTACATTTTATCATCTTCTTTTTCACTTAGCTAAGCTAATTGTGCAAAAAACATTTCAGTCTCGGTTCGATATCTTGAAGATTCATTCAAGGAGGATGAATTTGATGCGAGGCATTGATCTGAAGAAGATTGCTGAGAAAATGAATGGAGCGTCAGGTGCAGAACTTAAGGTATGTACCAGGCATTCCGTTGAAATACCACTTGTCCTCTTTTTTTTTTCTTTTTTTCTTTTTTTTCTTTTTTTCCATGGGCTATTCATTTAATTTGTTTTGTGGCAGGCTGTTTGCACAGAAGCAGGTATGTTTGCGCTGAGAGAGAGGAGGGTTCACGTTACTCAGGAGGACTTTGAGATGGCAGTTGCCAAGGTCATGAAGAAAGAAACTGATAAAAACATGTCCTTGAGGAAGCTTTGGAAGTAGATATAATGCATTTCGGGTTCTCAATTTGACTTGAATGGGACATTATGTTGGACTATTTCCGAGAACAAGTTGTGAAATCCAGCTCTTGAATCGTGTTATGGAATGATCGCCGTTTAATTTGTATTTCCTGGTTGTTCTTGCTGGCTTTAGTCGCCTAGACTCATAGTTTGAACGGTCTCGATTCTGGAAGATCGGCTTTAAAGGGTCTCTCCATTGAAATACTGTATGAATGCATCAAATTCTGTGACTGAACTCTTTTTTTTTTTTTTTTTGGTACAAATTTGTGGAGGCGAGAATTTCCCTCCGAAATTTATCAAAACAAATTGAGTGAAGTATCAAAAAAATCCCCCTTAGAAACAGAGGAATATTCTTGATTCCTAAAAGGAATTTCCTATTTCTCCATTATACATTTACAAATTACAAAGTGACGTCGTTTCGGTAGGCAAAAAGATACACAGAAAGAAAATAAAATAAAAAAAGAGGGAGGATCTGGTTCTTATCCATTTCCCACACCTGAATTATAAAATACTAGTAAGATCCACCTTGTTTTTCATCAGCACTATCATCTATGGCGATCACCTCAATTACCTCTTCCCGCACTCCGATCTTCTCCTTCACCGCACCGACAAACCGCAGGACCTCCGCTCCGTCGGCTCAATCCAACGGGTGGTTGAGGCCGCTCTTCGGCTGGGCGTCGGAACCCGATTACGTCAGCGGCGGCGTTAAAATCGAAGCAGATCGGGCGGATTCCGGGCCGGAGAAGAACATGTTCCGTGGTTGCTTCCCGGAGGAGAAGGCAAAGGAGTTTCGTAGAAAGACGATCGATTCCGCGGCGTTTCACGATATCATGTACCACTCTGCGATCGCCACCAGGCTCGCGTCCGACGTGTAGTACTGTAGGGCGTTGATTAAATCAATCGACTGCGAATTTTGCTTTCTATTTCTCATGTTGAATTTGGGGGCTGAATAATCTGTAATTAAAAATAAAAATCTCCCCGGTTGAAATGTGAATTATTACTAAGTAGGAGTATATGTATTATTTTTGAAACGTTATTATACTACAATAATTAGTTTGTTTTTTTCATTTTTTATCTTTAATTTTGGTAATTTCAATCGGAAAATATGACGTGACAATTCGTCATCTTTACAATTCATGGCAGCGGTAGCGGATAATTCATTATGGCAGTTCTTCCTAATTGTACACTTAGGCTCTGTTCTTTTGGACTGAATCTAATTCATTATGGCAGTTCTTCCTAATTGTACACTTAGGCTCTGTTCTTTTGGACTGAATCTTTTGGACGGAAACTAATTGAACTTAACTGAACTGAACTGAATAGATCTGAACTGAACTGAATGGAACTGAACTGAACTGAAATTAAGTTCAAAATAAGAAACTTAAAATAATGAAAAACTAAAATTAGTATTGTTAAAATTTCAATATTTTGTATATTATAAACAATTTTATTAAATTTCTTATTTTTTTATGAGGTTAATAAAATTAAAAAATGATTTAAATTCTATAACTTTTATGATTTATCGATAAATTCAAATAAATTGTTCGTATTGTTTCTTTAATTTTGATGCAAAATTTATTTTACGTTGTAGGTAAATATTATTTGGTAGATTCTGGATATCTTAATACTCTTGGATATTTGTCTTCTATTTGCGATCCCAACGTCAGATATCATATTCCGGAATATAAGCATGGACCACCTAGAGGAATTTCTGAACATTTCAATTACCGACATTCTTCATTAAGAATGAAAGTTGAATGTGCTTTTGTTCAGTTGAAAAAAAGGTGAAAGATGTTGAAAATTATTCCTCAAATATCACAAAAGTATCAAATGTCAATTATTGTTTCTTGTTTCACACTTCATAATTTCATACGAATGCACAAGAGTGGTATTCCAATTGTACATCATGATGTTGCCAGTGGGAGAACAGATACAAAGTTGGATGATAAAAATCGAATGAAGCTCATGTCTAAGGTAAGGATGGATATAGCCGAAGCTATTTGGAAAGATAACAACACCGAAAAGCATGAAGATGGAGTACAACAAAATGATAAGGAGGTAGATCATATGGAAATAGATTGACCGATTATTTAAATTTTGTAATTTTTGTGATTTTTTTCAATATTATAAACATTTAATATTTATTGACATTAATTTTTATTAATTTTTTTATTATAATTATTATTATTATTGTTGTTGTTGTTGTTATTATTATTATTAAAAACCGAACTGAAACTGAATTGAATTGAACTGTACTGAACTGAACGGACCTGAACTGAACTGAACTGAACTGAATAGAACTGAACTGAAATGAACTGAAATTAAGTCCAAAAAAACATAGTCTTACTTAACAAACAACAAAATTAATGTTTAATCGAAATTTATACACATGTACATACTTGTCACATACAATCCATATATAGCTTTTACATGAATTCCAAATGATCCAAGTGTTTCATATTAATTAATTAGTTTCCAAATACTTTCAAGCAAGCAAACAACATGCTCTCTAATTTATTTTAATTGTGTACGTAATTGTGTGTTGATAAATAATTAATATACAGTATATAACTTCATGATCAACTCTTAATTATAAATTTCATGCTCTCTAATTTATTTTAATTTCGCACGTAATTGTGTGTTGATAAATAATTAATACAGTATATAACTTCATGATCAACTCTTAATTATAAATTTCATTAGATAGGTTGATGCATAAATTATAATCCTGGCAGTACCGTGGAAAGTAGCTTCAGCATCATTCCTCCACTTCCCTCTATTATAATCAATGTACATAAATTATTGCTTATCAATATCATATGTACATACAGTATATCATTCATTATAAATCAAATTAACAAACATAGATATGTTTTTAATAATAAAAATCAGTTGCACATGATGATCAGTAATTCTATCTCTTTTTTGTCCTTTTATTACTTTTTGTCAACTCATCTGCTGATTTTTCTAATATGAAATGACAAGAATGCCCTCACAATGAAACATATTGCCGGCCTGAATATATATGGTGTGGAATTGTGACTGGTATAATTAAGCGGGTTCAACCTACCCCAGATAATAGCATAATCAGCTCAGCTGTACAGTGTATATATGGAATCTAATTAATGTTAGATTAAAAGATAATTATTCTATTAATTATATAGTATTAATTTCTATACACACTTCAAAATATTAATCCCTTCCCTAAATTTATGCTGCCTGCTGTTTGTTCTAGGGACCTTCTTAACTCAAAAATCGTCTGCCACTATTCATACAAAATCATATAATTATATATTGAATTTTGACTTTTTTCCAGAAGTCACGTAATGTTACACGGTCAAGATATCACGATTCAAGATAAATTTATGATATACCGGAATCTCGGTCACATTAATTTGTATTTTATGTATATAGTGGCAGTCTTTGTTATTTCTCCCAACTTGAGGGGTCTTCTCATTGACAAAATAGCATATAAACCCTTCCAATTTCATTTCCAATTTTCTCATTTCAATCCATCTCAAAACCAAAATGAATGTATTGTTGACTTTGCTACTGTTTTCCAGTTTCAGCAATATTGCATCATGCTTACAAGATGGTTAGTTTTTTTTTAAAGTTTGAAAGTTAATCTCATATAATCAAATTGAGATTGGATCTGATAAACTAAGATCAAAATTTGGAATTTCATTCATGTTTTTTTCTTCTTATAACATGTACAGGACTATTGCCCAATGGCAACTTCGAGCATGGGCCTAGGCCCACACAGATGAAGGGAACCCGAGTCACGGGCCCACACGCAATCCCGTTTTGGGAGCTATCGGGCTTCGTGGAGTACATAACATCGGGCCACAAACAAGGCGACATGCTGCTGGTGGTCCCGGAGGGAGCTTCAGCCGTTCGGCTCGGAGATGAAGCTTCCATCAAAACCAAGGTTCGTGTTGTAAGCGGAATGTTCTACTCGGTGTCGTTCAGTGCAGCTAGAACTTGTGCCCAAGAAGAAGTGTTGAATGTGTCCGTTAGGCCCAATAAGGAGCCCAACGACTGGGGACTTCTGCCCATGCAGACTGTTTACAGTAGTGATGGTTGGGATTCTTATGCTTGGGGCTTTTTGGCCGAGTCCGATTTCATCGAGATCACAATCCATAACCCGGGAAGAGAAAAGGACCTCGCGTGCGGCCCACTTATTGATTCTGTTGCACTCAAGGCCTTGCATGCTCCTGTTAGACAAAGAGGTAAACTTAAAAATTAAAGATTGTTTGTTAAAATATAAAAACTAATTTCATCTAAATGATTTTAAATATTTTAATGTAGGTAACATGTTGAAAAATGGCAACTTTGAAGAGGGTCCATACATCTTCCCTGAAGCATTGTGGGGTGTCCTGATTCCTCCCAACATTGAGGATGACCACTCTGCACTTCCCGGGTGGATAATCGAATCCGTCAAAGCTGTAAAGTATGTCGACTCCAATCACTTTGGGGTGCCAGAAGGCAAACGCGCGGTTGAGTTAGTGGCGGGAATGGAAAGTGTGGTAATGCAAATCGTAAAAACTGTTCCTAAAAGAATTTACGAGATTATATTTGCGTTGGGCGATGCGAGAGACTCTTGCCAAGGACAAATGATGGTTGAGGTGTTTGCGGGGAAAGACAGCCTCAAAGTTCCTTACGAGTCGCATGGTAATGGGGGATTCAAACGAGCTAAGCTTAGGTTTAGAGCCGTGTCAACTCGTACTAGGGTTAGGTTTTTGAGCTTAGGTTATCATATGAAGAGTGACAATTCGGGTTCTTTGTGTGGTCCTGTGATTGATGATGTGAAGATGTACGCTATTCGCAGTCGAAGAAGTATGTGATTATTAGTCGAGCTACAGTCACTAATTGAGATGTTTTTTTTACTTATCATGGTATTTTACAGTCTCCTTGTTATATTTTATAATTACACAATGTATTTGTAATTTACATAAATGAAGTCAAGTTCAAATGTACTTTGCTAGCCTTTATATATTAGTGTTCCATACTCTTGAAACATAGCCGAGCGAAATTGAGCCATGAAGAGAAGTCAGATTTAATGGGGGATAATGTTTATGAACAATAAAACGTTATGAGTTCATCACAAACTATAATCATAGACCCCATACAGATGTTTTGGGCTCTGATAAAATGTGTTGCCAAATCCTATCATAAAACACAAACGTACCCTAAAGACATTAAACATAGTAAAATCAATCATCAAAACTGGGGAAATAGACTTTGTGGTTTTACAAATATCAATTCAACTTTATCCAATGGTGTAACAATAATAATAACAGCCCAATAGATTGAAAACCCAAAAATGGGTAGCGTGCACAATCACGACTTATTATTTTTCCTCAAAAACATAACACGGAAAGAAGCCCCTTGACAAAAATCTTGCAATGGGACGTAAGTGCTATAAATAATTATTGGGTGCAGCACAACCTAATACAAAATGCAGTGCTCATTATGCATTTTCAGTTGACAACATCAAGGACCAATTTCCGGGACTTAAGAACAGACCATCTCAGGCGCCTGTAGTACCCTGCTTGGAGCAATGCAAGTGACAGTACGAATATCCATTTGAAACCCATCTGTGAGTTTTGCGGAGAAAATGTTAATTAAGTGAGCTAAATAATAATCCAATGGTAATGTAAGCAAGAAGAAAACATTAAAGTATTAATTATCTATTTGCAAGTGTCTGTGGAGATTGAGAACTGACCGCCTACATGAGAGAACATTTAACAGTGTACTATTGTTGCTTCACATAAATTAATGCCAGTACAAACATATTGTGTTTCAAGGCCTACCTTGAGGTTTTTTCTATAATTAAAAAATAAAAATAAGTACTCGATTAGCTTTCGAAAATTACAACTGCCCCCTCTTTCCCTTGATATTTGCATTTTTTGAACAAATATGCTCACGTTGGGTATTATATTTTTGAGTTTTGGAAGACATTTTTTTATCCCTGATTAACCTTAAAGTCTTAAACAATGAAAAAATGTAAAAAGTTAGAATGGTGAGAGTGTTGCATACCAGTTTTCGTTCTTCCATTTCTGGCTCAGCTGCCCATGATAAAAAGGAAACAATGTCTTTCCCCATCTGCACAAGGTTCAACTAACGTCATAACTATGCCTTAAATACGAATGAGGAGCAAACACAAAGCTCAAAGACTAAAGTCACCTGTGCTTCAGTTGCAGGGGTCCCATCTTCATACTCGACAGCTCCATCATTAAGCATTTTAGGCATCGCAATAGCTCCACCAGGGAAGTAAGGATTATAGTGAAGCCCTTCACGAATCTATATTACGTTTTATGAATGGAAGGCCACAATTAACTTTACTACAATGATTATACTGATAATATAGTGTATCTAGTTTATAAACTTGTAACTCGCAAGATAACAAACAGTGATGGAAAAACAAAGGAGGCAAAAATGTAAAGGATGATTGCAAAAAACTGAAAAAAGTGCCCTTAAGGTTAGACCTAATTACAAAGAAACCTAGCTAGCTCAAAAAATAAAATTAAAAAAAAAAACTGAGGTTTGATATAATGTTAAAACTAGGGGTAAGTGTAATATTTTATACATGTTGGGGGTGGGTGGTGGGGTGGGATGGATTTATTTCCCTAATGAAGGAGGTATGTGACACAATAAAATATCAGAGATATTATTGTAATTTTAGAGTGATGCTATTTTTTCCTCTAGGGTACTTTTGTAATTATCCCTATAAGAAGTAAGCGCAGTCATATTTTCTCACAAAATCCAAGTCAGTAGGTAGCATGTGAATTGTCCATGTGTATTCATAGACTATATCTAGTGTGTTGCCCATATTGAAAACTCAATGTTATTTAAATTTGAACAATTCTGTATCAAACCACAGAAAAAAAAGGCTAAAAAAACAGTAATTACCGTAACACCAGCAGGAGGATCACGATAGCCGGTTAAAAGGGCGAAAACATAGTTCTGACCATTATGGCGAGCCTGAGAGGAAGCAATTATCCGCAATTAATGTACAGTCATATTTTAAACTTCCCTCATAATCTTTGAAGTTGTGATATTACCTTGGTGATAAGACTTAAGTCAGGAGGGTAGGCCCCACCATTCGCAAATCTTGCAGCTTGTTCATTACTATAAGGCTGAGGTAAACGGTCACTAAGCTTGCCTGGGCGAGTAAACATTTCGCCCTCATCATTTGGTCCATCAACCACTTCAATCTCTGCTGCCATAGCTTTAGTTTCTTCCTCAGTGTAAGCCACACCAACAAGATCCCGATAAGAAATAAGTGACATTGAGTGGCATGAAGCGCAAACTTGAGTATACACCTGGTGACCCCGACGAATGCTGGAGAGCGAGATTAATTTAAAAGGAGAAAATGCATATAATAGCATAATAGTTCAGGTAATGATAGAATGATCTTATATCCTTCATTTCATAAGAAGCATTAGACCTGATATTTAACCTCAAACTAAATGCTGCTGGTTGGTAAAAAAAATAGACATTCTATTCTAAATGAATTTTTTTTAGAACTGAAAGTTTGATTAGTGGTGGAAATTAGATTCTAAATGAATTTTTTTTTAGAACTGAAAGCTTGACGAGTGGTGAAAATAAAGTACTTTTGTTGATGTAGTGGAGATTCTTCTAAAGTTTTTATTCTTTCAGAAATGTATTGGGGAAATAATAGCTTCAAGAATGATGTGTACGAGTATGGAATAAAAAAAATGAAAAGTCAAACCAAAATAGACAATTCTGGAACTAAGTTTATACCTTTTGTTAACAAGATTCAAGAGGGCGGTAATGTGATAAATTAAAGAAATTACCAATATACTTTAAATGAGTAGGAGAGAGAAATAAAATTATTGAAAACTGGGAAGTGTGAAAGGAATGAGAAAATTGAGCTAGAGGATGTTTAGTTGAACTTACAAGATCTTAAAATTTGTTAGGAAAATTAAAAAAAAAAAATGAAAATTACAAAAATAAGCCCCTAAACATTTTATAAGCTCCTAAAAAATTAGTATTTCCCACTTTACTTTTTTTAAGAGCTTAAAAGGTACTATTATATTATTCAGAATAAAAAGACTTCCATAATTTTCATAAAATAGCTTTAGTGTGTGGATAAGATTATCCACACACTAATTACAACTTATTTATAAAATAAAACAAAACAGATTATCAGCTTTTAAAAACAACTTATATGTTAGATCTTATAAACTCTCTTATAAAAGCTTAGCCAAACACCCACTTAACTTGTGAATGAGAATGAGATATTGTTTAAAAATATCCCCTTTCCCAGAAACAAGCACCTATTCTGGATATATGCCGCTCAAAGATGAAAGTTTTATAACATAATAACAACCAAAGCAAGATAAGTTTCCCTTAATTATTTCAAGACAAGACAATGATGCCATTACTTACGAGGCATGGTCATATGAACTGAGGATGCCTTGGTGGGGCCATGGATAGCTTGGAGAATCCAGTCCGTGCTCAGCTTCATCAGCAGAGGTGATTGCTGCACAACTCAGAAGCCCGGAAGCTCCTGCACCAAAAAGTGCAAGTGTGCTGAAGAATTTGGAGCCGGTGGAACTAGCACCAGGACCATGCTTTGGAAGAAGTGACGGAACATTCTGGATATTACAATAAAAATGTCACTAATCATGGAGTGAAACATGTCTACAAATAAATGTGTAAAGTATACAAGCACACACTTCCGAATGTAACACACATATTCAACCGAATATATGTATGATAACATAACTTAAATTACACAAGCAGCACACAAAAAAACAAGAAATTAAATGAGATTTATCTTTTTCTTATATCATCACTGCTTAACTTAGGTTAAACATTTTTCTTTTATACATCACCACACCACAGATAATAAATATGTATCACGTCCATACCATCATCCGCATACACCAAAAGAAAAGAACTAGTACAATATATTTGAGTTGAAATCAAAGAACAATCTGATTTCAACATAGAGCAGATACCAGGACCTTAATATCTGAGGCAGCGAGCGAATGCTCATTCACAGCACTCTGACGAGCGAACTGGGCGACGAATCTGTTGACTTTTCCGAATCCTGATTTTAATCAGCAAAAAAAAATCAACATCGAATCCAGAATATAAAAAAAAACAGCAATTGAATCATCGGTGTAATTGTGGTGCGGACCGTCAGATTTGTTTTTACCGGAAACCAATCGATTATGAGAAGAATAAAAAACCCTAAAACGTCGGGAAAAAAAAGCTTCGAAGATGCAAACACGAAGAACAAAAAAGATAGTGGGAAAGTGAGCTTACTCATTTTGATGGCCTTCCGAATCACACAGAACGGAGAGACTCTGATTAGCAGATGTGAAGAAAGCAGTGACGACGAACAATTAATCAGAGATAGAGGCGTGTGGCGAAGAGGACCTAGCAAAATGAGCGGTTCAGGATCGATCAACTAACAAAACCGGGTTGCACAAAATTAATTTTGAAGTGGTCTTAAATTAATTATTTCATTTTTCTTTTATTAATTAAACTTTTACAAAAATAAAATCTAAAATTTTTATTTGATACAAAATTAAATTATTGACTTAAATATGAATTAATTGTTTTTTTCTGATAAAACATAAGAACATCAAAAGCAATTATTCATCACTGTCAATTTTCGGAATTGTCCGTTTTGGTTCCGATTCTATTTTTTCAAAAATTGAAACAGCTAAAATTGATCTCGGTTCTAGTTCCGGAACCGAAAATCTCAATTTTGAACCGCCAGTTTTAGTTCGGTTCGGTCGATCTCATTTCAGGTTTTGGAACCGAAAATCTCGATTTCAAACTGGTTCAGTCGATCTCAGTTCGGGTTCTGATCGAAAATCTCTAGATCCCGAGCACTACGAACTTGTTCTTTTGGACTTAATTTCAGTTCCGTTCAGTTCAGTTCAGATCGCTTCAGTTCAGTTCAGTTCAGATCTCTTCAGTTAAGTTTAGTTCAGTTCGTTTCAAAATAAATTAAAATAAAATAAACAAAAAATAATTTTAATCTATAATTTTAAATATAAAATCCAGTTACTGTCATAATATTATTAATATTTTTAAAAAAATATTTAATAATTTATAAAAATTATTATTATTTTTATAAAAAAATCAATTCAGTTCATGTTAAGTTCGGTTCAGTTCACCCGGTTTCAGTCCAAAAGAACGTGTTCTGCGTCTACAATTCCACTTAAAATAGGGAGTACAATAAAATTTCGTGAGCCCAATTTTTCTGATGTTCGGCCCAAGCAGATTAAAGCCCAATCGTGTACAGTCTTCGCAAGGCAAGGCCCAATGAATTTCTAGTTGATGTAAAGCCGATTTTTTTCTAAACATCGGATCCAATCCTTTTTTTATTACAAACAACATCTTAAAATTTTACTAATATTTAGATTTTTTTTTTAAATTAATTAGAGTCAACGAATTTCACTCATTTGAGTATTATTGCATTATTATTGAGAGATTATTGATCAATTATTGTTCCTACATATCTTTTATTTTATTTTATTCTATTTGGATATGTTTGCTATGTGTTACGGGACAAAAGACCATCATTGCGTATAAAATACTTTACGATAATCATATAGTATATTCTTCCTTGTAGCTACTCGAAATAATTGGAATTCCGTGATGATATTTCATTGAGGAGGCTTGAGATTCATCTACCAAAAATATCAAAGTCCATTCTTAATTTGTGGTTCTAGTAATATACAATATTGCATGTTGATACTCGTAGGAGCTCTATCAAAAATCAAAATCAATATTTAATATTGAAATAGCAAAAATAATAGTACAACAAAATAAGACCTCAAATTATGATAGTATAATGTAAAATATTATACTCTCTAGATCTCGCAGTAAAAAAATTGCTTTAGAAAATTTAAAAAATTAATGTGAAGTGAATTTATTTGATTGTTTAATGACTCAAAATCAAACATTATATAGATCAGGATGATATATATACAAACAAAAAGTAGTCCAATAATTTACATAAGTTGTTATAGGTTAAAAAAACAGAATTTTAAACTAAGATAAGATCCCCAAGTGGAATGTGCACATGTCAGTAAGCAACAAGAAAAGTAGGAGTAATTCTGAACTGAAAATGAAACCCAATAACAAGCGCGAAAATTAATTATAGTAACTAATTAATTTCATGTCTCCCTCTAAGTATATAGTAGTAGTATTAGTAATATACCAACCCAAATTTCATTTTCCATTTTTCCATTTTTTTCCAATTACAATAATAATATAATAATATAGTAATAATAATATCTGACTACAATTTCCTAAAGACGAGGGGCGCGCCATGTTGCGGGTGCAGCATCATGAGGACAGCTGGCGCGTGCTGATAGGTGGGGGCCAGCTCGAACGAGAATCGCTGCAGGATCATCGCGACTGCTAACCTGGCTTGCAAAACGGCCAGGTTCTGGCCGATGCATCGGCGCGCCCCCAAGCCGAACGGCATGAAAGCCATGGGGTGGTTGGCCGCGTGGGCCACCCCCTTGGCGAACCGGGCCGGGTTGAACTCGTGCGCGTCCTGGCACCACAGGGCCGTGTCGTGATGGACGGCCAGGATCGGGATCAGGATCTCCGTGCCACGTGGCAGGTGGATCCCACCCAAGTGCATTTCCTCCTTCGCCCGCCGGATTATCGCCACCGCAGGCGGGTACAGCCGGAGCGACTCGTTCAGAATCATTCCCAGCTGCGCACAATTAATTAAATAATAATAATTAATACCAGTAATTAATAACACCCCCTTTCCCGCATCCAACACATGTTAATTAATTTATTTATTTATTTATTTAGTGGGGCCACATTTCTAATTAAATGAAATTTACCGTTTTGAGTTTGGGGAGATCGTCCTTGGTCGGGGTGTCGCGTGAGCCGCACACCCTGAGGACCTCCTCACGCGCCTGGTCCTGCCATTGTGGGTGCATCGCGAGCAGCACCGCCGTCCACGTCAGCAGATTCGAGGTGGTGTACTTTCCGGCGAAGAAGATGGTCTTGCACTCCTCGACCACGTCGCTAGCCGTGATTTGCGACGACGGGTTCACGACATCAGAGCCGTGTTTGAGGCTCGCGTTGATCATGAGTTCCAACAAATCGTTCGGACATTCGTTTTCCTCTGATCGAGGAGCCGAGTTTTTGGCCCGTCGGTTCTCGATTAGCTTCAAGAGGGATTTTTGAATTTCCTTTTCCAATTTCCAGGACATCCGGTTCTTTTTGGTGGGCAAGAACCTGTGTAATTATTTACAGTATTGATTAGGGATTTGAAAAGGGCAGGAAAGTAAATTCACATAGCTAGATATATGTTAGTACCTATAACCGGGAATAAACACTTTCTGAAAGGCCTCGGTGGCATGGACCATTTGCTGAGATTGCAGTTGAAAAATTGCCCTCCCGTCTTCGTAGCTGCTTCCGAAAGTCGCTCTCGTAATCACATCTTCGACTAGAGCCTCGAACCAACTCGAAACCTCGATTTCAACTTTGCCAGCGCTTGACATTTCCTCCGACCACTTCATCAGTGCCTCGTCCATGCTTTTCGCCATCATAGGAATCATCAACTACATAAATAATTTTATTAATTAATTATTTTACAACAATTACTTTCATTTATAATTAATTATATATTTACCTTGAGATTCTCGGTGTGGAAAGTTGGTTGAATGATCTTCCTGTGGTGAGCCCATTTTTCCCCCTTGAGACTCAACAAACCGTCCCCCTCGATTTTCCTTACCAGCAGGGGCGACTCATTTTTCTCGAAAAGCTCTGATTTCAGGACGAAGATTTCTCTGATGAGGGCCGGGTCGGAAATCGTGAGGCGGGCGGTCGGCCCGAACCAAACAAGGAACGTGGAGCCTGGAATGAATTAGATCAGATCAAATACTAAGTACAATGTTTGTAGCGCGCAATGAAGAAATTAGGTAGAGTGTACATTATTCCAATGAGGCAATGGATAGTGTAGACCCTACACACAGCTCATCACTCACACACCAACTTTCTTCTAAAGATTTTAATTTTGTATAAACACAATAACATTATAAGCTAGCTAGACAAGACAAACCTTGTTCGATCAAGAATCAAATTAATTAATTATAAGAAAATAAATATTTACCGTAAATTTTCTTCCAATGATGGTAAAAGGAAAGGACCCTAGGGAGTATGTTGTGGGAGAGGGGCATCGGCTGAGACGAGGCTCTGAAGTTTAAGGTTGCGAGCTCTTTGAGATTGCCCAACAAGAGTTCGTACTTGGGGCCTTTGATCCCCTGCTTCAGAAAATGATTCTCGATTCTTCTCGGCGTCCACCACAGGTGGGATAAAATCTTCATCCCAAAACAAATAACAACAACAGCAACATATGAGATCAAAATCATCCAAAACCAATCCAATTTCATAAAATTATTATTATTATCATTATTATAAAAATCTCCCATATTCATAATAATAATAATATTAATATGTGTTTTTCTTTTTGTTTGGGGTGAGGGGAAATATTGTTATGGCTGCCTGGATTGTGTTTGTTTTTATACAGAGAAAAGAAAGTAGAGAGGTTTCTTGTCTGTTGTGGAGGACAAAAAGATGAAGATGATGGCCTTAAAACAAGGCAGGCTAAATTTAATAAGCAACCTGTTTTTTTTTTGTTTTTTTTTTTTTTTTTTTAATAAAATAAAATAAAAATTAAGGTCAACTGTTGTTTTGAGCAAAGAAAAACAAGTAAGTTGTTGAGGTGTCCTAATTGGAATGTATATAAAATTAAAATGGAGATATGCATTGCCCGATTAGCGCGTTGTTTCTCTTAGTTTTAATTGCAAAAAAATTGGTTTGATAAAATTTTGTTATTTTGGTGTAGCTAGATAGGTAGGGGTAGGGGATGATATTAGTTGGAAGAGAAATTGGTAATAACAATAAATGAGAATGATCATTTAAGAGACATGAAACATTGATATAGGGTGTGGTCATGGCTGTGATCATGTCATGTGTCCAGAAAAACAGCACTGTGGCCAACCTGAAATAAGAGCTTCTTAAATTTGTTACCAAAAAAACACACATCAATGTGTGACTGTGTGTGCTACTATACTATACTCTCCACACTGTATATAAATATTATTACTCTATAGTTATTTAATTGGGAAATTTCATTTCATTTCATTTCATTTATTGATTAATTATGGTGGGGAGGGATAGTGAAAGCTTTTTTCTCCTCAAATGTGTTTTTATTTCAACATCATCAACGGAAAAAAGTGGTCATTTTTTTGTGCTTGTTTTTTCAATTCACACATAATTATTAATAGTATCTCGGGGAGATTTTAACTTTAATTGAAATGTATAATAAAGAATTAGGAAATGGGAGACAGATGAGGTTAATTGCGTCAAGAGATAATTTGGTGTGATTTTTTGGGTATTATAATAATGTGCAATATGAGCGCATAACTCTATTATTTTAGACTTAATTATTGTAATCATCTTCAAGAAGAACATATATGTATATATGTGCTGAAAATGTATGATTGTGGCATTAATAGCAATCACTTTGCACATGGAGGTTTGACCCTAGTTTTATTAGGGAAATTATAATGACAAAAATGTTTACTTTCATTGTTCCCAAATGTTACCAATCAATGAATTAATTGCTATAATTTGGAACAAAATAATTGTAGCAAATCAAATCTTAATTACTAACCAAATGGTATTATGATCATCATTCAAAACATAGATGTCAAGTTGTCAAAAATGCATACTAGTACTCATACATGTAAATCATTTAAGCAAATCTTAATTACTAAAGAAGTATATATATCATCAATGTTAATTATTAAATTACCCCTAATATTATAATTAATTATTTTAAAATTTTAAATTAATTAATTTGGCTGTTATGAATCATGAAACTTTTGCAAAAATAATTTTACAGAATAATTAATTACTTAGAATGTGTATTTTTATTTTATAATTAGAAAAAAATAAATTATTTAATTCCAAAAAAAAGAGTAAGAATTGCTCCTTATCCAAAAATTCTCTAAAACTAAACATAAGTGAAATAAACATTTAAGCCATAAAATAGTAGTAATAATTACTACCAAGAAGAAAATTTTATATCTAAAAAGAGATTCTTGAATAAGTAAAATAACAATCATAGTAAAAAAAACGCGTGAAATCATTTTTTTTTAACAAAAATGAACCTAATTTATATGGTAACCACGAGAAACAATATTCTAACTATATATCATTGCGTTGAATTTCCTTTTTTTTTTTTCAAAATTAGAAAAATAAAATACCAAAACACCCCATTATTTTATTTCTAAACTATCATTTTTTGCTATTTTAATTATAATAAAAAAGGTAACAAGTAATTAGGAAAAAAGAAAATTTAAATTTTGAAATTATTAAAAATGATACGAAATATGTAGTTTTCATTATAATGTATAAAGCTACTTATGTAAATATCTATAAAACTAAATAAGAAACTACCTTATTCCAAATTTCAAATGGAATAAAAACTATTTTTGAGTTGTTACCAATAAATATAATGTACAAGTAGTTATATTCTACCCCTACTCTACATCCTAATTCATAGCTTGTTATTATCATTTTTCATAGAATTGTAATATTCCCCATTTTTCTGAATCTTGTCCCGTGACTCATACATATATGCGTGAAGTGCAAACAGTAAAAACATTGTAAATAAAACAATTACCACAAAGTACGGAAAAAATCACAACAACCAAATAATGTACATATAATTATATATATCCTTTGAATTTACAAAACTGAATTCAACTTCTACATATCATTTAGTCACCTAATCAAACACAAGCATTTCCTCTAAATATTCAAAGTTAGTATTTTGATTGTACTATAATGCATGCACATTTTATTTATAAATAATCACATAAAATTCGGCACAATTAATATGTTTTCGAACTAGTGAATAAAAGTGAGTCAATTTTTACGAGACAGGTGAAGTATATTGTGTTGTGGAAGATTGGTATTGAATATGGAGCACATGGGAACAAGGCTGTCTATATATATGCTTTGTTAGCGGGGGTTGTCCCAAACCATGGGTGCCCCATGCTAGGGCACTTCCCTTAACCTTGTCTTAATAATACCAAAACATCATGGGACCATCCCATATCGATCTTAATGTACTCATCAATTCTACCTATATATATATTCCGATCGATCGAGATATCGATTGCAGTGTTTTCATCGACCGGCCGATTAAGTAAAACATATATATATATGGTGGCCGGTATAAATTAAAATCATTAATTGGCAAAATTAAATATGCATAAAATTCAATAAGAGTACCAACTGCAACCCGATCATATCCTCGATTATTGTACATTCTTTCGGCCGCATCTATTACGAATCAATCAATCATTTATAAATTTCCAAAAACCAAAACACTCTCCGGCCCTATGTCTTTTGGGCTGTCCTGTTTTTTTTATTTTCTCTTTTTCTTAATTTTCAAGAAGATAGAACAGTGTTATGAAATTTGATATCAGATGTTTTGCCGTTTTTGGGAAAAAAGGTATTTATAATATGTTTGTTGTCTCTGTTACAATGTTGCATCTTTCCAATATATATATACACCACGTATTCATTCATTCAAACTGGATCCATTATTATTTTTAATTTGTTATTGTTGATCGAATTGACGGGGTTTAATAAACGTGAAAAACGTAATGTCAAGAATTCGACCCATATATCCGTATATACATACTCCATAGTCCATACATATCAAAATCTGGGAATTGAATCATCAAAACCGACAAATTCGGTATAAATTGATTCAGAAGGGGGCGCCACTAAAATGAGCAGTCTAGGTGAATGATCCCTATCCTGAGCACCATCTTAATTTTGTACTACAAATCTTATTTATTTTTTTTATTTAAATTAATTTGATAGTAATATTTTTTACAACACACATACACATACAATTCATGGAACAATAAGTACACACATCTAAAGGCTTTGTCTGCAAAGGATGTCTCTATGCCATGTGCCTTTCAATTGTTTCATTGTCCTAGCTCGATCTTTGCCAGCCCACACCACACAATATATACATAACTCACCAATCATTTTTTTTTTCTTCTAATTTAAATAAATCAATTCATGAGTATTAATTTGTTAAAATAAAATTATTAATGCCATAAATGAGAATGATGAAAATATGGTTTTATTGTTAAATTAATAGTAATTTTAAATTTCTCAAGTCAACTCTCGAGTTGTAAATATTATTATTATTATTATTATTATTTGATAAATGTTCAACTAGCTAGTTTTGCGGGGCATATTTTCAGATAAGATTTGAAAACGAGCAAGGAGATATTGGGCTTTATTTTCCATAAACGACGTCACACTATACACCTCACAATTGAGGTTTTATTTGAAGTAATAATTAACGAAAAAATGAAGTAGCTAGCTGCTTTAGGTGGTGTTGTTTATTGAAAATTTAGTCGAATGACGTTTTCCACATTGATTATTGAAGCGGTTGTTGTTGGCATGCATGATATAGAAAATGTTAAACGCAGTGACGCAATGAAGTCGATGAGATCGATGAAAGACAACTTAATTGTAAGAGTACTACTACAAAACGCTTAGACGAGACTCTTGCTACACACGATATGATTTTAATGAAATACTATAAAATTCATCTCTCACACTCTCCACAATAATGAATCGTAATGATTTATGATTTCATATAGCAACATTCACGCTGAATACTTAATCCTTAGTTTTTTTGGACTGAACTCAATTTAATTGAACTGAAATGAAATCATCATCATAATAATAGTAATAGTTAATTTTTATATATTATTCAATAATTGTCAAGTGTTTGGCATGTTCTTTGTAAATTAACGAGTGATGAAGTGAAATTGGTAGGTCGATTTTCTTCACATGATCATGATGTGATCTAAGCCGGTTAGCAAGCATGTGATCGAGGATGGTGCCGTAATTTGTAAGATTCTAAAAATAGATATATAGAGATGGATGAGATCATGCATGGGTCGCGTCGCGTCTATGATGATCGGGTAAAGCTGATTCGATCAACAAAAGTTTGCAGTTATGATAAGGATTTGATTTGGCACTGATGAGTGATGAGTGCATGAGATCGAAATATATATATATATATATTGAGACTAGCTTTTACCCTCAGCTCCCTCCCTCCCTTCCCCCTTTTTTTATTTATTTTTTTTTCAAATAAAACAAAATCGGTACACGTCAGCAACTAACTTGTCTTTATCAATCTTGCTCTTACCGCAATCAACTTGTCTTTTTTTCATTCTGCAAAGCTGCTCCAACTCAGAATTCACTTCAATTCGTTTTCCAACACACCAAATATATATCTACCTACACCGTTTTCACTTAATATTTGCAATATACATCAAATTTATAACTTGAACAATTTTAATATATATAAATAAAAATGCCAAATTAGTTAATATAATGTACTACTTCTGTCTCAAAAAAAAACAGACATTTCACTCACAAAATACAAATGAAAGAGTTGTGTTTCTCTGGGGCAATTTAGACAATTAACCTATTTCTGCCCATGAGCCAAACTGGAGAAATAAGAGATTGGGGGTATAGCTGTTTATGTGGGAATATAATTGTCCGGCCAGATGCTCTTTCATTTAATTTGAACAAAAAAATTGTATTTTGTTTAGGAGTTGTCTCATCAAATGCCCCTGTCAAATTATCCCAACTGACCATTTTACCCTCAGACAAAACTGCATGATGGAGAATTGTTATAAATTATAATTACAATTATTGAACCTGCGTTGCATGCCTAAAACACATAATCATAAATATTGTATACTACTAGTACTATATACTATATATTGTTAGCCCAAAAACTAACCGAACATATATATCGTTTTTTTCAATTTGATAGACGACAAACTTGACATAGCGCGCTAGCTAGCTCTAACATTTTTTTTAATGGATGGATGTACGTACGCCCCCACCTGACTGGGCATGGCTCAACGAGCGCATCGAAATTGCTTAGATAACATAAATAAATACTCCTATATATTATTAAATTTTTGTTTCTTTTCCCTTTAACCAAAGTTGAAAACCGTGTTTTAATCTGTTCATTAAACAAAAATACACATCTCGAGTTTGTGGGGAATGTAGGTTAGAGTTATATAAGTATATATTAGTATTTAATCACATAGATAATGTAATAAGAATAATTAATTAAATAAATTAATACACACCTCACTTTTCCTATCTTGTCTAGCTAGAGAGGTATAGCTAGCTCTGCAAGAACACACAGATCACTTGTGAGGGCCTCACACCTTATTTGATTTCTATTAATTGTCTTTTCAGCCCCCCAAAAAAGATAAATGGCAACTGTTTCTTAATTTGTTTTGTTTGTTTTGTCAAGGACTGCATATAAAATATTTCCAGAATTTATTTTTTTATATATATGTATATATATGTGCTCTCTATTAGTAATACTATGCCTACTGGCCATGTGCTAATAACTAATTATTTTTGCATTACTAATTATTGAGTGATGATATGACTTGCAAAGAGGGTTGGATTGATTCAATGCAAAAGTTTGTTAGAATTGCATATCATCACTTCTTTTGTGTTTGTTTGTTTTGCTTCAGAAGAACAAGTACACCTATATGCTAGTTCTAGCGGAGGTCGACGATCTCGACTCGACAGAATATATATATTACCGTAAAATTAAAAAAAAAATTATTTGAGTTAATATTGAGTTAATAACCCTTTAAAATGCGTAATTAAAGTAATATTAAAGTAATATGATTGTCCAACTTATATTTGAGTTCAAATTTTTTTAATCAATCGATTTGAAATATCTACGGTAATTCTTAACGGGTAGAATCTTTCCATGGAGAATTTTAATTTTACGTTATTTTTTTTGTTTTTAAATATAATTTATTATATATATAAAAAAAATAATATTTTTACTTATTATTTTTATATATTAAAACATTTATTTTTATTTAACTGCCTTTTTTAACTAAAATACTAAACTATGTAATATTTTTAATTAAAAAATTATATTTTTAATTTTTTTACATTATATAAATTATTAGTAGTATAATATATACTCCAAAACAATAGTCACATTTCCTTCACAAAAGTGTGACTGCAAAAATGAGACAAATGTAGTACTCCCTAGTGTTTTTAATATTTGTCGTTTTAAGGTTTTACACACAAATTAATAAAATTATTTTGTACCAATTATAGTCTTATTTAATGCTAATTTAAAGAACAAGAAAATAGGAGAGAGTCCCGATTGTTTTTAATATTGTAAATAATTATAATCAATCATAATAGCATGAACGAGGGCAGTTATGGAATGTAAAATCAAAACGACAATTAAAAAACAAATAATTAAAAATTCAAAACGACAAGTAAAAGAAATGAGAGGGAGTATTAATTAATATCTAAATATAAATAAAATATTATTTAAATTAATAAAATAATTTTTTTTAAACTTTGCTTCGTGCAGATTCTGCTCAAATAGCACTTCCCAAATATCTATCGATATGAAATAGCCTAAAATTTAATAGTAATAATTAAAAGAAGGATTATCTATAGACTATAAGGCGACTGCAAAAGCTAATCTATGGTAAAACAGTAAAGCTGCTTAAGAATGTTTCGTATGAACCAACGAGAAGATAACACCAAAAGCAAGACATGTAGTATTAATTTATTTTCGGAAAGTGTAAATTTATTTTCGGAAAATAAATAAATGATTAAAGAAAAAAAAAAGTGGGATTAAATTTGTCTGTTATACCGACCAATGATAACTACTTTTGCGGCATGTTGTCCCAAGTTATATTTTGTGTAATTATTTTAATGTTGTCTTCATTGTTCAAAACATAAAATAAGATTTGGGTTTTATTTATTTTTTAATTATTGTCACAAAAGATGTGAAGGAAAAATAAACTAAATCCCCAAATGTTTTGTCTCTTTAAAACCGTGCTTTGCTTTATAATTTATCGGCTTTTCAGGCAATGTCGCGTGTGTCCTTTTGTGTATTGGCATTGATACATACGATACAACGTACTATTACTTGACTACATGATTTGTTAATTAATTATTCTAAACAATGAGGTTGTTATTAATTTTTTTATTAAATTGATAAGCTTGTGTAACTAATATTTAAATTCAAGTTTATTTTTCAACAAATGTAAGATAACTAACATATCATCACGAGTAATTAATATCGAAGTTGTCGATTCAAACCTACGATCATAAAGATCGGGGTAAAAAACAAATGTTATTGAGTTGTACTCGTCTTATTTGGTGTTGGGTTGCATTTTATCAAACTGGGATTTACGCTTGTATAATTACACGACGCCTCTATTATATATATACCTCTATTTTTACATCACGAAAAAGATGTTCTTGTTTTTTATTATTGTCAGAAAGATTTTCTAGAATTTTAACTCAAAATATTTGCAAAAAACTTTAACAAGTATAAATATAGATTTATTTATTCCAATGAGCTCCAACTTCATGTGCAAATTTTGAGTATATACCTCTGAATTCATCTATTGGAAACAAAATTTCACTTCATATTTTCAATATTTTTTAATTTTTACTTTTGTTTGATTTAATTGAACGTCGATTTTATAAAATAGTAATTTTTTTTCATTCGCGATTATATTGTTTGATATTTTTATTTTAATATAACTTGTTATTTGCTATCACAACTTAACTTGAATTGATATGAATACTGAAATTTGTTAAAACAAAATTTCAACAATACATATGACATTGTCAATAATTTTTTATAATTTTAAATTAAGAAATGGAGCAATTATGAAATAATTAATTTATAAAAATGATGTGTAAAATAAATTAACCAATGAAAATATCATAACCTTTTTATTAAATATTTTTACTGGGCTTTAAAGTGTACTCAAATCTCACATCGGCCCACTATAGTTTGGGCCATCCAAGTTGGAAGTGTTGGGCCGTTTATATCCTCGTACTCATATTATAGATTCAGTAGTTTGTTTTTCTTTTCTTTTTTAATTTAACTGACTTGTGAATTTTATTTTAATTAGTTGTAATTTTTTTAAATTATATTTCAAGTAATTAATTTCTTTAGGCAGTCGCATACTCGAGTGGATTGCTTTTTTTCTTAAATACTAATGTTTCTTATTTAAATTTAAATTTTAAAATAAAATTGCACTACTTTCTTTTTAATTACGAATAAATAGAGTAATAAAAATTAGAATAAAAAAAGTTTTTTTTAAATATATGAATTTATGATAACTTTGTTATGCGGTAAAATTCAGACCGTACCCCGAGCATAGGATACCCCCCTCCCTTGCTCGGCTTCGGGACGAGCGAGCAAATGAGGGATTTCGTTGCTAAAGGTCGCCTCCATCAGACGCCATGAGACGGCCAGAGGGTGTGTTCGGCTGAAAGTCAATGAAATTCGATCTGCGCGGCTCGAAAGAAGGACGATCATAAGAATCAGCTCGGCTCGACGAAAAGCGTATCATCTCTCCTTGGATCCGGAAAGGAGTTGGGCCTAAGGAGGGAGGCTTGTTAGTGGGCTTGACCCATTAACTAACTTTAGTAACCCTAGTTTGTATTCTCTATAAATAGTAGGTGTAATATTTTATTAGGGGTATCTACACTCTTCCCCAAAAATTCCTGGAGGGCATAATTGACTTGTTCATTACTCAATCCCCAAAATTTCTATTTTTAGTTGATCATTGGAGAGCACGATTTTTCCACCATTAACAATTGGCGCTAGAAGGAGGGGGGATCCTCGGGCGTTGAGTAGATACTGAACGAGCAGAAACTAAAATCATCCGAACAGCATGACGAATCTTCAAGCAATAGCCGGAGCATCAGGCCCCACCTCGGCAGATAAGGGGAAAGGTCCCGAAGAGCCTAATGATGTCCGGACGAGGGGGATGGAGATATCCCGAATAGAGATGGAACAGCTCGACCACATTGAAATGTTAAGGGCTGAGCAGAGAGAAATAAGGGCAGAACAACGAGTCCTCCAGGAGAAGAAGAGGGAGGCCATCAGGAACCCACGCTCCGGGGAAGGCTTGCCCGATCTGAATCTTGAATGCCTCCAGACACCCGAGGACATCAAGAGAACTATACGATTGCTGCAAGAAAAGTCAGCCCAGTTGGAGAGGGCGAACAGGAATCCAGGTCGAGGACCTTTAGTAAGGGATTTAGACGAGGAGTTCCGAAACGAGGAACTTGAGGAAGAGGAACGAACGCACAGAGCCTCCCCGAGGCGACCCCGCAAGAAAGGCCGAAGGTTGGGAGTGATCCGACAAGAGGAATATGACGGCGGCTCTAGCGAGTCGCGGGATTCGGAGGAAAGTCATGAAGATTGGGATGACCAAAGAGAGGTCGGAACGCCCAAATTCCCGGGGAGATGCGCCCGACGACCAAGGAATCATAAGGGAGGTCGTCCTGACGAGAACATTATAAGAAGGCTGGAAGAAATGGAGAAGCAAATCGCATTGCAGAGGGGCGAAGGACCTCGAAAGACCACCCTGACAGATCCTTTATCCCGTCGTCTATCCAGTGCGAGAACTCAGGCGGACATCGCCCCAATGATGAGCATGATATATGACGGTAAGGGAGATCCGGAAGTTCATCTGAGCAAGTACAACATTTACATGGTGGGAAGAGGCGCCAGCGAGGCAACGAAGTGTAGACTTTTTCCTCTCACCCTGGGAGACGCGGCGCATAAATGGTACACAGGTCTACCAAATCGGACCGTGGACAGTTTCGAAGAGCTGGGAGATCTGTTCGTCACGTATTTCGCCGCTAAGATCCAACGCCCAGAGAGCAGACAGAGACTTATGGGAATCAAGCAGGGAAACGAGGAGACTGACGAGCAATATCTGGATCGAGTGGAAAAGATAATTTCCCACGGGGAACCTATCATTGACGATGTGCTCGTACACGCCGTGGTCGGGGGATTGAAGCCCAGCTCGGAATTGTTCAAGCCGATGATGCGGGAGTACCCGAAGACATACGCTGAGTTTCGTCGGCGCGCCGGAGAAGAGATCGTTCAGCAGAGGGTTTACGAACAGAGGATGAAGGAAATTGAAGGTCAGGCCAAGAAGGAGAAACCCAACTTCGAGAGGAAGGATTGGGTTAAGAAAAACACTGGCCCCAGAAATTTCATTGGCCCGAGAAGAGAGCAGCACGCTGAGCCGGGAGAGAATGGAGTATTTCATGGAAAGACAGCGGGAAAGATTCTGGAAATCTTTCGGGATAACAATGTGTTCGCTCTGATGCCGCCACCACCACTCATTGGGCCGCCCGAGAGGAGAAACCCAAATAAATGGTGCGAATTTCATGAAGATATCGGACACCCTACGGATGAATGCAGGCAGTTGCTCGATCAGCTGAAGCAATTGTTCAGGGAGGGAAGACTCGAACAACTGCTGAGAAGACCAGGAAGAGGAAGAGGCCGACGTGGAAATGGCCATCGGGACCGACCATACGCGCCCCATCACCAAAGACTACCGGAACCCCAGAGGTTGCAGATCGAACAACCCCCGCCACCTCCGCCGATCGAGGTCCGAGGAAACAGAGACGTGCCGCCGATGAGGGAAGACGGAAGAATTAACATGATCGGAGGCATAGCCCCCGGAACCCAGAGATCAAAAAGGCAGAAAAAAGCCGAACTGCGAACATGGGAGAGCATCAACGCTGTCATACCGATGAAGGAACCGGGTATCGCGAAGGGTGTGGTCATACAATTTACTGACCAAGATCGAGCAGGGGTCAGGTACCCAAAGATGGAATCACTGGTCGTGATGGCCAGGATCCAAGGAGTAGAAGTGGCTCGCATCTTGATCGACAATGGTGCTTGTTGACAGTCGAAAAATCATGTTAGGACCCGACCGAACATATGTAGAGATTTAGAGGATTGGACGAACTAGTACAAAATATGACCATCACAAGCAAAGAATGGAGAGCAAAGATATTTATATTATATTCCTATATTTTGGGAATTGTGAATGTCCCCTTTTGGTTACCAAGGTTCTCTTATTTATAGCAAGAGAAATAGGGTATGTGTCCTATTATGTTGGGCCCTTTCTTTTTTTCTTCCCTGGGCTCAAGCCCAATTTGGCCCAATAAAATATAAAAATTAAAGGTACAATACAATAAAACTCATGTTTGCCTCCCCTTTATTGATTAACCTCGTAGGCCTTAATACGACCGGGTCTTGTAGGACTCGCTTATATTTTTAGTTAACGGGTCCTCCTTTTTCTATTACAAACCGTGCTTAAAACACGTATCAACAAATGCCCCCCGAGAGCGATTTTCCCCGAGCAGTGCGACAAGGAGAATTGCTCTCGGCTGATGAAGTGTTTTTTGCACGGCCCTTACGTTATCATCATCTTTGTGGGCATGAGTAGGATTTCTCCGGATTTCTCTCGTTTCGGGAGTTGTGCTCGGATCATTTATGTGCGATTATCATTATTATTATTGTTTAATATTTTTTAAAGGAGGTCTCTCGTGATAATTTTAGGCACTAACTTGTTTGAGTATATATTGTTCGGCTTATTTAACCGGCAATATACTGGGTGGACATATTTCATTTCTCTGAAATGCCCCTGTATAATTTACTTGTCGAAATGATACGTGCTCGATCCGGATGGGTCCGGGAGGAATTCCACTCAAATCCGAAATGATAGTTGCTCTCCTGCCGAGGTGACGAGCATCGCCTAGCATGCTCTCCCGGACAGGATCTCGGAGGATTTTTACTCGGCTCCGGAATGATAGATGCTCTCCTGCCGAGATAACGAGCAGCGACTAGCATGCTCTCCCGGACAGGATATCAGAAGAGTTTTACTCACTTCCGGAATGATAGATGCTCTCCTGCCGAGATGACGAGCAGCGACTTGCATGCTCTCACGGACAGGATATCGGAGGAGTTTTACTCGACTCCATTATAATAGTTGCTCTCCTGCCGAGATGACGAGCAGCGACAAGCATGCTCTCCCGGACAGGATCTCGGAGGAGTTTTACTCGAATCCGAAATGATAGATGCTCTCCTGCCGAGATGACGAGCAGCGCTTAGCATGCTCTCCCGGACAGGATATCGGAGGAGTTTTACTCGACTCCATTATAATAGTTGCTCTCCTGTCGAGATGACGAGCAGCGCTTAGCATGCTCTCCCGGACAGGCTCTCGGAGGAGTTTTACTCAACTCCGGAATGATAGATGCTCTCCTGCCGAGATGACGAGCAGCGCTTAGTATGCTCTCCCGGACAGGATCTCGGAGGAGTTTTACTCGACTCCGGAATGATAGATGCTCTCATGCCGAGATGACGAGCAGCGCTTAGCATGCTCTCCCGGACAGCATATCGGAGGAGTTTTACTCGACTCCATTATAATAGTTGCTCTCCTGCCGAGATGATGAGCAGCGACTAGCATGCTCTCCCGGACAGGATCTCGGAGGAGTTTTACTCGAATCCGAAATGATAGATGCTCTCCTGCCGAGATGACGAGCAGCGCTTAGCATGCTCTCCCGGACAGAATATCGGAGGAGTTTTACTCGACTCCGGATTGATAGTTGCTCTCCTGTCGAGATGACGAGCAGCGCTTAGCATGCTCTCCCGGACAGGCTCTCGGAGGAGTTTTACTCAACTCCGGAATGATAGATGCTCTCCTGCCGAGATGACGAGCAGCGCTTAGTATGCTCTCCCGGACAGGATCTCGGAGGAGTTTTACTCGACTCCGGAATGATAGATGCTCTCATGCCGAGATGACGAGCAGCACTTAGCATGCTCTCCCGGACAGCATATCGGAGGAGTTTTACTCGACTCCATTATAATAGATGCTCTCCTGTCGAGATGACGAGTAGCGCTTAGTATGCTCTCCCGGACAGGATCTCGGAGGAGTTTTACTCGACTCCGGAATGATAGATGCTCTCCTGCCGAGATGGCGAGCAGCGCTTAGCATGCTCTCCCGGACAGGATATCGGAGGAGTTTTACTCGACTCCATTATAATAGTTGCTCTCCTGCCGAGATGACGAGCAGCGCTTAGCATGCTCTCCCGGACAGGATCTCGGAGGAGTTTTACTCGACTCTGGAATGATAGATGCTCTCCTGCCGAGATGACGAGCAGCGCTTAGCATGCTCTCCCGGACAGGATCTCGGAGGAGTTTTACTCGACTCCGAAATGATAGATGCTCTCCTGCCGAGATGACGAGCAGCGCTTAGCATGCTCTCCCGGACAGGATCTCGGAGGAGTTTTACTCGACTCCGGAATGATAGATGCTCTCCTGCCGAGATGACGAGCAGCGCTTAGCATGCTCTCCCGGACAGGATCTCGGAGGAGTTTTACTCGACTCCGGAATGATAGATGCTCTCCTGCCGAGATGACGAGCAGCGCTTAGCATGCTCTCCCGGACAGGATCTCGGAGGAGTTTTACTCGACTCCGGAATGATAGATGCTCTCCTGCCGAGATGACGAGCAGCGCTTAGCATGCTCTCCCGGACAGGATCTCGGAGGAGTTTTACTCGACTCCGGAATGATAGATGCTCTCCTGCCGAGATGACGAGCAGCGCTTAGCATGCTCTCCCGGACAGGGTCTCGGAGGAGTTTTACTCGACTCCGGAATGATAGATGCTCTCCTGCCGAGATGACGAGCAGCGCTTAGCATGCTCTCCCGGACAGGATATCGGAGGAGTTTTACTCGACTCCATTATAATAGTTGCTCTCCTGCCGAGATGACGAACAACGCTTAGCATGCTCTCCCGGACAGGCTCTCGGAGGAGTTTTACTCAACTCCGGAATGATAGATGCTCTCCTGCCGAGATGACGAGCAGCGCTTAGTATGCTCTCCCGGACAGGATCTCGGAGGAGTTTTACTCGACTCCGGAATGATAGATGCTCTCATGCCGAGATGACGAGCAGCGCTTAGCATGCTCTCCCGGACAGCATATCGGAGGAGTTTTACTCGACTCCATTATAATAGTTGCTCTCCTGCCGAGATGATGAGCAGCGACTAGCATGCTCTCCCGGACAGGATCTCGGAGGAGTTTTACTCGACTATGGAATGATAGATGCTCTCCTGTCGAGATGACGAGTAGCGCTTAGTATGCTCTCCCGGACAGGATCTCGGAGGAGTTTTACTCGACTCCGGAATGATAGATGCTCTCCTGCCGAGATGACGAGCAGCGCTTAGCATGCTCTCCCGGACAGGATATCGGAGGAGTTTTACTCGACTCCATTATAATAGTTGCTCTCCTGCCGAGATGACGAGCAGCGCTTAGCATGCTCTCCCGGACAGGATCTCGGAGGAGTTTTACTCGACTCTGGAATGATAGATGCTCTCCTGCCGAGATGACGAGCAGCGCTTAGCATGCTCTCCCGGACAGGATCTCGGAGGAGTTTTACTCGACTCCGAAATGATAGATGCTCTCCTGCCGAGATGACGAGCAGCGCTTAGCATGCTCTCCCGGACAGGATCTCGGAGGAGTTTTACTCGACTCCGGAATGATAGATGCTCTCCTGCCGAGATGACGAGCAGCGCTTAGCATGCTCTCCCGGACAGGATCTCGGAGGAGTTTTACTCGACTCCGGAATGATAGATGCTCTCCTGCCGAGATGACGAGCAGCGCTTAGCATGCTCTCCCGGACAGGATATCGGAGGAGTTTTGCTTGACTCTGGAATGATAGATGCTCTCCTGCCGAGATGACGAGCAGCGCTTAGCATGCTCTCCCGGACAGGATATCGGAGGAGTTTTACTCGACTCCGGAATGATAGATGCTCTCCTGCCGAGATGACGAGCAACGCTTAGCATGCTCTCCCGGACAGGATCTCGGAGGAGTTTTACTCGACTCCGGAATGATAGATGCTCTCCTGCCGAGATGACGAGCAGCGCTTAGCATGCTCTCCCGGACAGGGTCTCGGAGGAGTTTTACTCGACTCCGGAATGATAGATGCTCTCCTGCCGAGATGACGAGCAGCGCTTAGCATGCTCTCCCGGACAGGATATCGGAGGAGTTTTACTCGACTCCATTATAATAGTTGCTCTCCTGCCGAGATGACGAACAACGCTTAGCATGCTCTCTCGGACAGGATCTCGGAGGAGTTTTACTCGACTCCGGAATGATAGATGCTCTCCTGCCGAGATGACGAGCAGCGCTTAGCATGCTCTCCCGGACAGGATCTCGGAGGAGTTTTACTCGACTCCGGAATGATAGATGCTCTCCTGCCGAGATGACGAGCAGCGCTTAGCATGCTCTCCCGGACAGGATATCGGAGGAGTTTTACTCGACTCCATTATAATAGTTGCTCTCCTGATATCCACATCGTAGAGTATCTGGTTGACATATTAAGTTGTCTGGGGTTCTTCCATGTGAACAACCAGGTTTGGGTATTTGATGGTTGTGCCCATCCAATGCCCCAATGTTTACTTGTGGAGGTCAGTTTGGGTGCAATACAGTTTCTCTCTTTATTTCTCCTGTTAGGCATATTACGTCATGCCTCTATATGTTTCTCTTGTTAGGCAGATGAAGACTTGTTCTCCACAAGAGATGATAGGAAGATGTGTTCCTGTCTTTGCTCCCCGACTCGGTGACATCGTCGACCAGTCGAACTATTTCGATTATTCCCTTTTAAGGCCTCTAATATGCTAATCTCTTAGACTGTTCACCTGTCGAACAAATTACTTGATTGTCTGCTCTCCTATCGAACAGATGAACTGCTGGTCTGCTCTCCTATCGAACATGTGACCTGGTTGTCTGCTCTCCAATCGAACAGGTGCCCTGATGGTCTGCTCTCCTATCGAACAGGTGCCCTGATGGTCTGCCCTCCAGTCGAACGGATGACCTGGTTGTCTGCTCTCCAGTCGAACGGATGACCTGATGGTCTGCCCTCCTATCGAACAGGTGCCCTGATGGTCTGCCCTCCTGTCGAACGGATGACCTGGTTGTCTGCTCTCCAGTCGAACGGATGACCTGATGGTCTGCCCTCCTATCGAACAGGTGCCCTGATGGTCTGCCCTCCTGTCGAACGGATGACCTAGCTGACCTGCTCGTCCAACGCTCGAGGATCACCCCTCCTTCTAGCGCCAATTTTTGACAGTCGAAAAATCATGTTAGGACCCGACCGAACATATGTAGAGATTTAGAGGATTGGACGAACTAGTACAAAATATGACCATCACAAGCAAAGAATGGAGAGCAAAGATATTTATATTATATTCCTATATTTTGGGAATTGTGAATGTCCCCTTTTGGTTACCAAGGTTCTCTTATTTATAGCAAGAGAAATAGGGTATGTGTCCTATTATGTTGGGCCCTTTCTTTTTTTTCTTCCCTGGGCTCAAGCCCAATTTGGCCCAATAAAATATAAAAATTAAAGGTACAATACAATAAAACTCATGTTTGCCTCCCCTTTATTTATTAACCTCGTAGGCCTTAATACGACCGGGTCTTGTAGGACTCGCTTATATTTTTAGTTAACGGGTCCTCCTTTTTCTATTACAAACCGTGCTTAAAACACGTATCAACAGTGCTCATTGCAACATCCTGTTCAAGAGAACGTTCGATCAGTTAGGGGATATGGCTGAATACCTAAAGGCGTATGAAGGGTCGCTGAGAGGGTTCGGCGATGTGGAGGTGAAGCCCTATGGAAAGATCAAGTTGGCCGTAGAGCTCGTCGACTACCAGAACGCGGCAGTTCGCATCACGCGAACTACTGAGTTCGTCGTGGTCGATGTAGAGAATGTTTACAATGCTTTCTTAGGTAGGCCATTTCTGGAGGCTTTCGAGGCTGTGGCCTCGTCCCACTATTATTGTATCAAATTTCCCACCCTCAACGGATCTGTTGGGACCGTTAAGGGAGATCAATATATGGCAAAGAAGTGTTTCGATTATGACTTATGTTCGGATGAGGGCTTGATGAAAAGCACACGGACAACACACAGTAATCCTAAAATTGGCGTCACGAGGACATTGACCGAGAACGGTCGGATCGAGGTCAAAGAGATCGATCCCACGAAAGAGATGGAGGTCGAAGAGAGCACTTACCTAGCCACCCTCTGGCAGGAAGGGGAGGTCGAGCATGCGCCTTTTATGATCGCAGAAGTAGAAAAAATCCGAGAGTCGGACGACTTGGAGCCTCGCTTAGGGGAGGAAGACGAAGAGATCGTCGATCCCCGGGGCCCTTCCCAGTGTTCGGCGGTGGACGACCTGGAAAACGTCTGTCTGAACCCAGGTCGGCCCGAGACAGTAGTGTTGATCGGAGCTAAGTTGCCGGAAAGAGTGAAGCGGGAGCTAATTGCGTGCCTGCGAAGAAATATGGACGTGTTTGCCTGGTCGCACAAAGACATGACGGGAATCGACCCGAAGCATGCATGTCATCACCTCAAGATAGATCCGATGAAAAAACCTGTGGCACAGAAGCGGCGAAGGATGGGACCTGAAAAATACGAAGCTCTGGCCGTGGAAGTAAAAAAGTTGGTGGACAACGACCTGGTGGTAGAAGCTCAAGGGGAGCCGCAATGGCTATCCAACTCGGTGCTCGTAAAAAAGACAGGTAACGCATGGAGGCTGTGCGTGGACTTTACCGACCTCAATCGGGCATGTCCGAAGGACCATTTCCCCATGCCCCATATCGACCACCTCGTTGATAACACGTCGGGCTACGCGGTACTCTCCAAGTGTGATTGTTATGCGGGTTACCATCAGATCCCGATGGCCCCCGAGGATATTGAACACACCTCGTTTTACACGGAAAAGACAGTGTTAAGCTGGAGGCGAATGCCGTTCGGGTTGAGAAACGCGGGAGCCACGTATCAACGGCTGGTGAACAAGATGTTTGCCGAACAGATTGGTGAAACCATGGAGGTGTACGTGGACGATCTCATTATTAAGAGCAGAGTACTGGAAGATCATGTGAAGGATGTGGAGACCACATGTGAAATTTTAAGGGAATACAACATGAAGTTGAACCCGAAGAAGTGTCACTTCGGAGTTTTCGAGACGAAATTCCTCGGACATATCGTCAGCACCAGGGGGATCGAGGCAAATCCGAGCAAGATACAGGCGATAGTCGACCTAAAGGAGCCTCGCTGCTTGAAGGATGTTCAACGTTTAACCGGGTGCCTGGCCGCGCTGAGCCGATTTATACCCCGGTTAGGGGATAAGAGCAGACCATTCTTTCAAGCCATAAAGAACCAGAAGTTCAAGTGGAAGAAGGACAGTCAAGAAGCCTTTGATAGATTGAAACTTCACCTGCAAGACCCGCAGATCCTCTCAAAGCCGGTCCGAGGAGAGAAATTGTTCCTGTACCTGGCGGCGTCCGAACACGCAATCAACTCGGTCCTGGTACGGGCAGAAGATAAACTCCACAAACCCATCTATTACGTTAGTCAAACTTTGCAAGACGCGGAGTCAAGGTACACGCCTTTGGAGAAGCTGACATATGCTTTGGTGATGAGCGTTCGAAAGTTGAGATCGTACTTTTTCGATCACCCAGTCGAAGTGTTGACAACCATGCCTCTAAGACAAGTGCTGCAGCGACCAGATACCACAGGCCGACTGTTAAAGTGGAGTCTGGAAGTGGGCCAGTACGATATCACCTACACGCCCAGGACGGCGATCAAGGGACAAGCATTGGCCGATTTTATTGTAGAACTCACCTTCCCGCGAATTGACTCCTCGCTTCCGATCCCACCGTGGAAACTCTACGTTGACGGATCATCCACGAGTTCCCGCGCTGGGGCTGGAATAGTCTTGGTCGGACCAGGAGGTCAGTCCTTTGCACACGCGGTAAGTTTCGAGTTCGACGCCACCAATAACGAGGCCGAATATGAAGCATTGGTAGCAGGCTTGGAGCTCTCTTTGGCCGTTGGCGCCGAGCATTTGAAAATCTTCACAGACTCCCTACTGGTCGTCAACCAATTAAAGGGGAAGTACGAGACGAGAAGCACAAGAATGGAGCAATACTGCGAACATGTAACGAGGATGATGAACAAGTTCCCCCGGGTCGAAATCGAACAAATCCCTCGAGAGCTAAACACTCAGCGGACGCCCTATCCAAACTAGCCTCTTCAGAAGGAACGGCCGATTTGTCTAACGTGGTGCTGTTAAGCCAGAGTCGATCAGCGCTGGACAAAGGCGAGGCAAATAGAGTCGAGCTAATTGACCGAGGAGAAAATTGGATGGATCCCATCATAAATTACTTACGGACAGGCGAAGTGCCCGACGACAAGGTGGAGGCTCGGCAACTCCGAATACGCGCATCTCGATATACGATGATCGGAGAAGCGTTATATAGGAGGAGTCTAACCATGCCATTGTTACGATGCATAACCCCCGCCGAGGGGAGGAAGGTGTTCGGAGAAGTTCACGACGGCGTGTGCGGAAACCATGCCGGCGGACAATCCCTGGCGCATAAGACCATCAGACAAGGTTATTACTGGCCGACCTTACGACGGGACGCAGTAGAGTATGCAAGAAGGTGCCATCGGTGCCAGGTAACAGCGCCGATCACAAGGGCGCAACCAGAATTGTTGAACTCCATCTACAGCCCATGGCCGTTCGCGACCTGGGGGATCGACCTGATTGGGCCTCTCCCGACAGGGCCTGGCGGCGTCAAGTACGCAGTAGTGGCTGTAGATTATTTTTCCAAATGGGCAGAGGCTGAGCCACTAAACAAAATCGACCAGCCTCAAATTATCCGTTTTATCTGGAAAAATATCATATGCCGATTCGGGTTACCACACACCATCTCCTCGGACAATGGGAAGCAGTTCGATGGACTGGAGATCATGAAATTTTTCGACAAGTGGAAAATAAGGAAGGTGTTCTCCACCCCCTATCACCCCCAAACGAACGGGCAGGTGGAAGCAGTGAACAAAATCCTGAAGCATACCCTTAAGGCCAGGATCGAAGAGAGGCAGGGGAGATGGGCCGCCGAACTGCCCGATGTGCTGTGGGCATACCGAACAACGAGCAAAGCAGCCACAGGGGAAACACCTTTCGCCTTGGCTTTCGGATGCGATGCGGTAATACCTTCAGAAGTGGAGGTACCTACCCATCGGACGACACAAGAGTTGACCGACCAGAACGATCTGGCGATGCGAGTGGAGCTGGACCTATTAGAAGAACGGAGGATCAACTCGGTCTATCGAAACGCAGCTGCTAAGCAAAGAGCTGAGAAATACTTCAACTCTAAAGTAAAAGTGAGAAAATTCAAACAAGGTGACTTGGTACTTAAGGAAATCCTGGGGGCTAACACGGGGGCTCTGGGTCCGACATGGGAAGGACCGCTTCGAGTAAGAAAAGTCTTACAAAACGGTTCGTACGAGCTGGAACATCTAGATGGAGTGGCCGACCAATATTTCTGGAACTCCTCGCACCTCAGAAAATATCATCAGTAAGTCTTGAAGATTGTATCGCGATTTCGCTATTTCACATTTAATAAAGTAAAATTCTGTGTCCCCTCGCCACCTCACAATAATAAAAAAAAAAAAAAGGGGTAGAGCCGAGCTCCCCTGGTGCCCGAAAGGACCGAGCATGGGCCAGGCGCCCCTCGGGTCCGGGAGATGTTATACTTAATAAAAAAAGGGGTAGAGCCGAGCTCCCCTGGTGCCCGAAAGGACCGAGCATGGGCCAGGCGCCCCTCGGGTCCGGGAGATGTTATACTTAATAAAAAAAGGGGTAGAGCCGAGCTCCCCTGGTGCCCGAAAGGACCGAGCATGGGCCAGGCGCCCCTCGGGTCCGGGAGATGTTATACTTAATAAAAAAAAGGGGTAGAGCCGAGCTCCCCTGGTGCCCGAAAGGACCGAGCATGGGCCAGGCGCCCCTCGGGTCCGGGAGGGTATATGTTTCAAAAATCACCACACTGGGGCATTTTTGGGCAGGTAATATCCCGCCCAAAAATAAACGATTCCCTAAAAAGTAAACAACATCGATTTATTACATGAAACAACAGTTGTTCCGAACAAAGACTGGGGCATTTTCGGCGAAGTGCGAACACCTTCGCCGAAAATCCCGAACAAGATAAAGAAAATACACATTAAGGCCGCGGGGGCCTGAACTGGACCGGGAGCCTCACAAGCTGATCGTCGGCATCGAACACCGCAATGGCCCATCCGCTGTTGACATTGTACCGAACACGAACGATGTTGGTAGCTTGGAGCCCGAACTGGCGGACGAAGCCTCTCCACCACGGACCCTCGAATGAATACTGTCTCCGACGACGAGAGACGTACATGACCCACCGATCACCGTTCATATCCGTCAATGGAAGGAATCGGGGGAGCGCGGTTTCCTGATCAAGGTTGGCAGTGAATTCGACGGGCAGAGGCAGCCTGATCGTATAGCGGAGATCGTTGAACGGAAGTTCAAACCACTTAGACTCGCTCGAACTGACATGAATGCGCACCATGGAGTCGATCGCCCACCGTGAGGCCCAATATGTGGATAAATTACCAGAACAGGAAGTTGGGGTTATCGGAGAGAAGTGCTAAGATCAAGGGGATATATATATAAGGGACTGAACGTGTGTACGGGGGTCCGTGAGAATTATTCTCGCATAAAAAGGCGTGCACTGCAAGAAATAAGTCGCACAGGCTTTTTTCAGGCAGGGTCACGTCATCACGTGAAGATCTAAACAAAACGACAAGCCCGGGCGCACGGTAGGCAGAGAAAGGAACACACGGGGGACAAGTATCTATTTCCCCGAGCAGATGATACGAAGGTAAGGGGAAGAAAGTTCGGGCATGGTATGGTCGAACAATATATGATCGATAAATGTTATAAGTCTTGATCGGGCTAGCAGCTTCGCCCGTCCGGCTTAAGAATGTTGTAGCAAGCAAAATTTAAATGATCGGGGAACAAGGGGCCCCCACAAACGACGAACCAACACGAACATGCGGAAACATACCGAGGCAAAAACACCGGATATAAAAGATCACACATGCGAAAATCGGAGTATTAACCGTTTCGAATATTCGAGAGGACGACCTCAAAACCAAACAAAAGTACATGGAAAGGCGAGTCCCGCTAACGTCAAAACAGATAACGACCCACCAGTTGAAAATAACGAAATAAACGAACAAGAGTAATTAAGCGACCAAGAGAAAGCCACTCTCATCGTATACGCGAATAGAAAAACCTTCATCGTCGATCCACAGGAAGCGAACGATCAGCCCATGGCGAAGCCCTTTCTCGCAAACGAAACGCCTCCATGTCGGACCCCCCAGGGCAAGCTGCCGCCGATGACGCAAGAGCCCGAACGACCAGGGATTGCCGAGAGAATCCCGAACAGCCACGAAATGTACCAACGGCGAGCGAGCTGCCCGCCGAAACGCGACAGGTAAAGGGAAGCGGCGAGCATGCCACCTCCCGTTGAATCTCTGATCGACATAACTGTAATCATCCCGGACGACAAGGCGAATCATGGTTACCTGGTGAAAACAAAAAGAAGATATATTGACAATAAGAGTCGGCAAAGTCGAGAGCCTAACAGGCAAATTGAGCGACGAAAAATAAAACATGTTGGGACGACCAAAATATATATTCACGAACAACGAAACAAACCCGAACGAATTTGTAAAAGCCTAGCAGGATAAAAGAGTCAGAAGCATACAAAACATAATTCATGTCCGGACAAATACATCACCAGGGATAAAAAGTTTCAAAAAAAAAAAAAAAAAAAAAAAAAAGAAGGATTAAACAAGTCCAAAAGTCAATAGCAGCGGGCAGGCAAGCGGGCAAACATCTCAGTCAATGGGGATCGGGTCCTCCACAACGGCCTCCGGTTCGGCGGCAACGAGCTGGCTCGGATCCGGCCACCACGCGAGGTCCACCCCGTAGATCTCCACCAAATCGAGGACCGGAAAGAGAAAGCGAGTATCGAGGTTAACTCCTAGACGGTGAGTGCGGAGGTCGTCCATAATCAGGTTGTACGCCAAACCAGCCCGAACGTGACGACGGATGCAATCGAAGTGACTCAGACAATAAGAATAAGAGCTGTTTTGGTCCAAGTCTTGCAAGGCGTCTGCTTTGCGCTCCGCATCCGCTTTCTCAATTGCCTCGGTACGAGCATTGAGCTGGCCAATCAGGAGGTCCATATCCCGACGAGTCTCCTCGGCCCGTCGCACCCTTTCCTCCAACTCCAGGATTCGATCCTGCCCGGCGGACATCTCGGTTTTTAACTTAGCCAGCTCCTCGCGCCCCTGGTCCCTTTCCCTGGCCATCCCTGCAGCGCTTGTCTCGGCCTCCTCGGCTCGGGATTTCAATTTCCCCTCATCTTCCTGATATTGATCCACCAAAGCTCGCACGCTGGTAAGTTCGAGCTCAAGCTCGGCAACTTTGTCCGCGAGGTCGTCAGGAGCATCGGCCGAAGAAACCAAAGGCTGGTTCGCACTCGGGCGAACTTTACTTAGGGAAACCAGAAACATGAGCACACGAGAGGCCATCAAAATGGCAACTTGCTCAGCATGCTCAGGTCGCTGACTGACCAGTTCAGCCTGAGTGGTCCAGGAGCGAGGGATACATTCCATCGCCTCACGCATCAGCGGAGGTAGACTTGAGAAATCATGAGGACGAGCAGCGAGGAATTGGGCCAAGCTGGCGGCCATGGTCGGGCGCCCACCCAAGCTGAATCAAATAAGGGAACTCGGATAAGAAAAGTCGAAAAAGACTGGAGGCCGAGAGAAAGGAAGAGCGAAAAGGCATAACGAGCCGACTTACCGAGCAAAAGTTTCCTCGTCGATAGTGGCCACCGGGCTATAAGGAACATTCTCGGGAACCTCGTGCATAGGTTCTTTACCGCGGCGACGCTTCGAGACCCGACCAGATGTGGGCCCCGCCTCGGAAGGCCCCTCTGAAATAGCGTTCGGATTTGGAGGGAGCGAGCTGGCCCTTGCCGTAGGTGGAATCAAAGGGGCTTCGGAATTGACCGAACGAGTAGGCCGAGCAGGGGGGACTATGGCCTGATTTTCCGCCGCTGCAGCCTCGGCGGCCCGACGATTGCGCTCAGCCAGAGCGGCCATCCGAGCACGAGGAGTGTTTCCAACCATGTCTATTGGAGGATCGGGGAAGGAAGGAAACCTAATCACTGAAATAAAAAAGGAGAGAGAAAAGTAATGAGCAGCAGATAAAACAAGTTAAGCGTGAATCGCAAAATACTCACGGGGATATCGGTCCCGAACATGCCGAGGAATAGTGATAAAACGAGATGACCTAACACGGGCCCTAGTGAACACGGTGCTAATAAGCAGTTGGCTGTCGGGAAGAGAGCGGAGACGCTCATAAACCGCTGCAAAATCCCAGCTGAGCTCGGAAACTTGCGGTACAGGAGGACCTGCCGACCAAAGGATGACCGAACAGGAAGGGATCAGAACGAAGCAAGAAGAAGAATACGTAAAGGAATGGAATGAAAGGGAAATGACTAACGGCGGTATTTCCGAGTAAACGAAGTTGGAATCTGAAACGCCTCAGAAGCCCAGGCGCCATCCACGTAAAACCAGTCGGCCCACCAGGCCGTCCTTTTGCTCTTCAGATCTTCCAGAAGCCTTGTCGGAGCTCGCAGGTAGTGGTCCCCGCCTCTGAGGTGGTTGATGATTAAAAGATAAGAGGTTTCGGAAGGAGATAGGTGGCGATAAAGACCATAGTGGCCGAACAAGATATTCAAGCTGATGAGCAAGACCCAAGAGTTGGCATGAAGCTGCATGGGAGCAACCCCCCACGCGTGCAGAACAGCAGCAATGGAATCGTGAATGGGGAATCGGAGCCCCGCTTCCATCATCATGCTCGTCACGGCAACCATGCCCGGCGGAGGACAGTTCGCTCGTTCGTCCGGAGTAGGGCAATAGATATGGACATCAGAAGGAATGCCCCAAACCGACCTCATAGATTGGAGCTCGGCTTCATCGAGGATGGTCGAACTTCGATCGCTGGCATAGATCCCGTTCTGGTCGGGACCAGGGCGAGCACCAAATCGCGTGCGCTCCACGAAAACGTAAGGATTCTCATGAAGGTAGTGAGTAAAGATAAAAGGGGGTAGGGGCCCCGAATCTCGCCCATCATGTCAAGGAAACGGCGATAGCAGTCAGTCACGCCGCCAGCACATAATTCCAATCGTTCTTCCTCGGAAAAGCCGACCACGGGGGCAAGATCTTCCCCGGATGACGAGGAGGTGGAGTTTCCAGAATCAGACGACTCATCAGACGCGAGGTCGGAGAGGGTGGCAGAACTATCGTGTTCACTCATTCTCACTCGAGGGAAGGATAATAGTGCAAAATTTATAATATTGAAAGCCTACCGCTAAACACCGCCAAATAACCGTAAAAGGAGTAGTGAGAGAAACCTACGTGTTTGGTCGAGGAGGAAGCCGAGCACCGCTAGCAATAGCCGAACAAGAGAGACAAGATGTTCGGAGATTAACAGCTTGGAGGCGAAAAGTGTCAAATGGAGAATGTCGAGAACTATTTATAAGGGTAGGAGGCGGCAAAATTCAAATTTTGAATTTGAAAAGACGGTTGACGGAAATCGAGGCGTCACTTCGGGTGGAAACCAGTCAGAGTGCGACAGGTGGCAGTAACCGTCCTATCGCATTTAATGGCTTGCCGTAACCGCAGAATCAAGATGCATGCTCGGGCCATCTAACAACCGACCGCATGCCGAGACCGATCTTTCCTCCCGAACAGAGCGATCTCGGGGGGCATTTGTTATGCGGTAAAATTCAGACCGTACCCCGAGCATAGGATACCCCCCTCCCTTGCTCGGCTTCGGGACGAGCGAGCAAATGAGGGATTTCGTTGCTAAAGGTCGCCTCCATCAGACGCCATGAGACGGCCAGAGGGTGTGTTCGGCTGAAAGTCAATGAAACTCGATCTGCGCGGCTCGAAAGAAGGACGATCATAAGAATCAGCTCGGCTCGACGAAAAGCGTATCATCTCTCCTTGGATCCGGAAAGGAGTTGGGCCTAAGGAGGGAGGCTTGTTAGTGGGCTTGGCCCATTAACTAACTTTAGTAACCCTAGTTTGTATTCTCTATAAATAGTAGGTGTAATATTTTATTAGGGGTATCTACACTCTTCCCCAAAAATTCCTGGAGGGCATAATTGACTTGTTCATTACTCAATCCCCAAAATTTCTATTTTTAGTTGATCATTGGAGAGCACGATTTTTCCACCATTAACAAACTTATACTCCAAAGAGCTAGAGTCATCCACGCTGATTTTTTTGATCGTCCAATACATAGGTAAATGATATATAAAAATTATGAAAAATAACTAAAATAAAATTTAATAGTTAAATTTTATTTTAGTTATTTTTTCATAATTTTTTTATACCGCTTAATGTATTGGACGGTAAAAAAAGTTATCGTTAACCATTTGTAACTATAGCTCACAGAGGGAGTATACGAGAGTAATTATTAAATTAAAAAGTATTATTTGTAGAAGCCTTAATGCAAACCTCATTTCCAAAAAATCAATTTAAATCAGTCTCAATTGAAAAAGCTCAATAAAACGTGGGCTGACCTGAATAGCTCGATCAATTTCACTATATTTTAATCTATTTTAAGTATTGATACAAATATTTTAATTAAATCTAAATAAAATTAAACTCTCAATAAAATGTTACAACTATTAAGAGATCGACGAAGTAATAATTTCAAACATCAATTTTAATTTTACATTTTTTTAATATAATAATATATATTATATCAAGCAAAAATATTTTTTAAGCATATAGGAATATAGGAGTATATATCACGATTTCTTTTGATAATTTTTTGAATTTTGACAAACTAGTTCAAAACAAACATTTCTTAAAGTAAAGAATTCTATTTTTTTTTAAACTCAATTGAGTTGAAATGATTAGCACGAATTTGAATTAAACTGAATGTAATTGAAATTGATTTAATCAAGTTGAAATGAATTTTTATAAAATCGAGAATATTTTTAAAAAAATTTCTAAATCATATTTTAAAATGATCTTTACTGTATTATTGTAATTATTCATTTTAATTATTTTTATTTTATTTTTTGTAATTGTATTTTGAGCTGAACTAAATTTTATAGCGAATTAATTTTCAAAAGAACATAATTTTAGAGTTATTAAATTACAACATGAAAAAATTCAATTTAAATAGCACAAACAAAAATACTTCAAGCAAGTAAATTACTAGTACTACTACTATTATTATTATTATTATTATAATTATTATTATTATTATTATTATTATTATAATTATTATTATTATTATTATTCAATATTTTTTGTTTTTCAGTTTTTTTTTTTAAATAATACAGTCAGTCTACCACTCCACCTTTCTCGTCTCCTCATCTCATCTGCATTTCCTTCGCCATTTTTTCCCAATCAACAAATTACATTCATAGAGAAAAAGGATTGTTCATTAAAGGGCTACCTGAGATCACATATCGAACCCTAATTGGATCGAAACCATGTTTAGAAGACTCGTTATCCAGCTTCGCACACTCGTCCCGGCCCGATCTGCTTCCAAGGCTACTCGATTCGCCGTCGGATCTTCCAAAGCCCCGGAGAAATCCATACGATCATCATCGGCCCTGAATCGCTATTTCAGTACTGAGTCTGGTATTTTTCCGAACCCTAATTTTTAATTTTGATTTTCGGGACTCGATTATTTTGTTTATATGCGGTCTGATTTGCCTTCGTGTCCATTTGATATATTCATCTTATAACGCTTTTTGCTTATTTTGGCGTGTCGATAGGGAATGTGGCTAAAAGAGTGGAGGATGTAGTGCCGATTGCTACTGGCCATGAGCGCGAGGAGCTCGAAGCTGAGCTTCAGGTGAATGTTTTTCACTGTCATCCTAAAACTGCTGGTTGATTGCTTGATATCTGAACCGATTGTTTTTGAAATTATTTTGATTAGGGTAAGGACATTCTGGAAATCAACCACCCGAGTGGTCCATTTGGAACGAAGGTCAGTGAATAAAGACGCCTTTTGTTTATCCTCAATTTCCGTGTCGCCTACTTGCTTTGTTCGGAGAATGTCTAATCAACTTCGCTAATTATTTTGTTGTATTGTAAACTTAATTTTCCCTACATAAGTCTACAACCCGTAACTCTCTTGTAATCACACAACAAAATGGAAAATTGATTGGACCCAATCAACGTTATATCTAATCTGTCGTTTCTGGTCATGTTTCATTTTTATTAAGGTTTGAAGATGGTAGTATTATAGTGCGTGTTGATTTTTACGTTTGGTCATTCAAATGCTCTTTGTTTTTGTTCTTAACACAAGTGATTATGCATCTATGTTTACATTTGTGATAGAAGTGTGACTCATACAAGACACAATTACAAGTTTATTATTACTTTTGATTTGTACATCTTTGTTGTCGTTTAACCTGTTATAGTGTTATCTACAACAAATTGTTCCAATCTGTCTCGTTCTGGATATAAGATTTTTTTTTAATTTTTTTTTGCTTCATATGTAGAAACATTGGTTCATATAGAATACATGTCCTAAGTGTATCAAAAAACATGCGATAAGGTGGTATTATGTGTCACCGTAATCTTTATCCGTATCCCACCTGCATTCCTTCATTTTTAACTCCGTTTATTATAATATGGTTAACACATGAATGAGATGGGTTACATTAAACTTGTGATAGGTAATTTTCCAAAGTAATTGGTACAAGTTTTGTATGTGACTGTATGTGAAAAAGCACTATCAGGATAGTTGAAGAATTTGAAATCGCCTGATTCTTTGTATGTGGACAAATAGTCTACCTAGTACCTATATAATTAGGTGAAAATTTAATACGGAGTAGTAAAATTCAATATTATCCTTGCATAATTATATCATGATTAAATAATAGTAAAATGATAATGTAGTGTAATTATGTAAGAATTATGGGCTATGCTAGTCATTAGTTTATATACTGTATATGTAATTTTGTAAGTTATTTTCCCAGAGTTAGAAAATACAAATAAATATTAGTTATAAATATTAAAAAAATGCAGCTGTAATTATTAAATGATCACCTCATCTATTTCTGTATGCTCAATGATTACATTTCTTGTATAGGAAGAACCTGCTGTGATCAAGTCTTACTATAACAAGAGAATTGTTGGGTGCCCTGGAGTTGAAGGCGGTAAGTATTTATCTGCGTTTTTGTTCTCTTTGTGTGTAAATATTGTGAGATTTACTTCTAATCACATGATCTTTACTCTGATACAATTCAACAGAGGATGAGCATGACGTTGTTTGGTTCTGGCTAGAGAATGGCAAGCCTCATGAATGCCCTGTATGCACGCAATACTTTGTGGTAAGTGTACTGAAGGTTCTGAACCAAATAATATTGATGTATGGATTGTATGCAACACAGATCCATTATATGGACTATTTGCTATTGGTATAGTAACTGACAAATTCTTGTGTGTATACTTTAAACCGCCTAAAGATTATATGAGTTGGACAAGCATGCTTGTATACCTATTAGGAACGTAGCTGAAATCATATTTTTACTACTTGGAATTGTGAGTGCATATAAGTGCAATAATTTCGAGCAAATAAATTATCAATTTCTTTCTTTGTTCTTTTTCCTTTTTTAGGCTATTGATTATGTGTATCTGGCACCTTAGAATGCCCCTTGATTTGTGAACAAAATGTTGATGTCCATTTTGTTGGCCAACAGTTGGAAGTGGTTGGCCCAGGCGAATCTCCTGATGGAGATCACGACGAGGATGGTCATCACTGAAAGTAACCCCGTCGGTTTTGCTGCCAGCATAAGATTCTGGGGAGAGAGGAAATGTTTCTGGGTATTGTACTGTTCTTCAGGAATCGGTTACACATTCATTTCCATTTTGATTTGCTTGAAGTTATTTTTGATGGGTTTCTGGGATTTAAAACATACTCCATAGTAGGATGGGTTGTCAGTGTTGAAAAATGGACTTGCGCACACTTTCTTGTGCTGCACATAATAATTCTATATTTGCAACATAATATAATACATTCTCTGCTGCTACTTTGATTGTTTTCAAGTATGTGTAATTTGCAGTCTTTACTCTTTATATATTAGTAGTAGTAGTATTCATAGTTAGTACTATAGTCTAATAGAATAAAGTCAATGTTATATTTATTTTTTTCTTGAATAGATTTTTATTTATTACTGAATAATTTAAACTGTAAATAAAATACAAAAGCAAATTAATGTTACATAACAGCAACTTGTTTTTACTAACATATTCTCATTAGCGACTGATGACAAATTCGATAGTTGGGATTTGAGATTCCTTTATAATTTTACATAAAATTAGGTGCATGAATGGTACAAATCTACTGCACTGACACGGTAAACATTATTAATACAAAAATCTCGAGAATACTCTGATTCGAAAGGAGTTCATCTACTCCGTTGAAAAGTGAACACACTAAATAATTTGTCGTTCAATGACTAGTATCGTCAATCTAGATCTCTTTGGTTTTTGCAGATGAAATCTCGTTGTCAATAGTATTAATTATATCCCATCAAATGAACAAATATGAAAACAAATTTCATTGTTAATATGAACATATTTATATACTGTTATGTTGAAGCTTTAAGGTGTGATTATTAATTTAATTAAAGGGAATAAAAATCTCAATCTTTCCAATAATGGGAAAAGGACAAAATCTGGTGGGATATAAGAAGAATTGCATGCAGAAAGTATTTCCACTTAAGTCCTTTTCGATCAAAGAATATGTATTCCCCACCCTTCATATCTATCACATGTCATTGTGAAACCAACATAAACATATACGTAGTATACTTTTTTTTTTTTTTTTTTTACTTTTCTAAAAGACAATATATGAAAATAATTCTAATAAAAAATAAAATAATTAAAGAGAACGTGATAATTTTGTGATGGATGATGGTATACATTATATGATCATTATTTTAATTTGGTGTGATTATATTTATTCTTTTTCTTATTTCGCATCAGAATTCACATTACATGAAAAAAATATTACTAGTACTAATATGTTGAATATATCTTAAGACGGCATTTAAAAAAACAAAGCAAAAAACATTTGGAATGTTATGAAATGAATTTGCACATAAACATCCTTTTCGTACATTAGTATAAAAAGAATTTTTACAGAACACAGATTGATACCAATTAATGGCGAGTGGCAAACAATAAACATCAAAAATCATTCATATTCTGTTTTAATTTCTTAATTCTTCGGGTTCCCTTCACAACCATGGCCCACGCACGGCTCGGTGGAAGGGAAATCTTTGCTCGACGCGTGGATAGGTGAGCTGGCGGGCTCGGCGGAGGGCTATGTGGCAATATGTTTGTTCCATAAAAATTATAGTATTACTATATTACTATCTCTGTCTCAAATGTAATTAGTTGAGATGGAAGTATTATTATTTTTAAATTACAAATAAAGCGTGTAATTCTATGAGACATGAAATACTTGATTAGATCTTTTAAAGCTGTACTAGTATATTTTAAAATTTTAGTGTATTTTCAAATTAACATCAAATTTAACTTACATCAATATTAATGTTTAAATTGAAAGTGCTTGAGAGTGGTTTCACGCTTAGCGAACAAAAACGGAAGAGTCCAAGAGTAACTCCATAGACTTATATAGAATTATAAGATGATTTCACAAACAACTTTAATAATACAATTGATGTATTAAACATACATCCCTTATTTTCCTAAATTTAATTATTAATATTATTCCCTGTTATTTTCAGAAAATATTCTTGAAGCTGTAGTTGGTGATTGATTCTTTTATTTTTTACCCCTAGTTTCAATGCTGCAATAAATCGATACAGCCCTCCAACCTCAACGGCTCAAACAAATTATGGGTTGTCTGTATCGTTAATTCTTCCATATTTTTTATTCTTTTTATTTTTTAATATGTGCTGATGAAAAAGTCTGTGCTTTTCCTCTCCTTGTCATGGATGCCCATTTCATTTTATTTTTTGTTTCTAGGCAAAGGGCAGCTGGCTCACATTACACATACGTGTTTTTATTCCATTTGTAACCTTCCCATTTCTTTTCATAGTATAAATAGGGGTCTCCCGGTTTCAGTTGTCTTCATTGTGTTGTAGTGTTTTTTGAAAAAGATTTCATTTTTCCTGTAATTCAAGATGAGCTATTCGAATTCATCAATGGGTTCTGGTTAGTAGCAATTGTTATCTGATTGTTGTTTTTTCAGCCCATGCCCGCATTGTGTTTGATTTAATGCCTGCTCGTTTTAAACCTCGTTTTGATTACACTCTGTTCGTCTTTTATAGGGAGTAGAACCGCCAGAAGGACTACCTGTGAATTCGGTAGGACTTATGTGGTTAAGCCTAAAGGAAAACACCAGGCTACTATAGTTTGGTTGCATGGGCTTGGTGACAATGGCTCCAGGTACGTGTGTGATCGATCATTCTTTCGCTCTGTTTTTTGTTTTGTCGCAAGGTATCATTGAATTTCCAGTTAAATAAAAATCGCCTCTTAGTTTGATCAGTTATGATGATGGAATGTGATGGTTAAAAAGTCAGCACGAGAATTGTCGAATTTGGTGGTGATTCACCACGACAAAATCACTCTCGATAGTTCGTATCTTTGGCAATAGTATCTACTTTATGAGAGAAAATATATATTGCATGTATGGAAATGTCGATGGCTAGACAAATCCTCTTTAACAAAACTCATCCTACAAAAGGAAAAAAACACTTTGTTGAGAATATTCCTAAGGTAATTGAGTTGATGAGGGAAAAAGGAAACCTGGGGGCTCCGCAAAGCTCGATCTTTTTATTTTTGTTTCTAATAATTTGGATTTAACTGCCGATGAAATATAAAGCAATTCTTAGAAATGTTTGCCATCTTGACATTACTTTAATAGTGTTTTATTTCTTGTCTCTTCTAATTCTTGGCCTAGTAAGAAATCTTTAGGCAAATGGTATATATGCTTCAATTCTTTTATGTTTCTATGGGACCACTAATTCACTTAAGAAGCATTCCCTTTTTTCCAAAAATAGAAAGGAAGGAATAAAAATTATTTGCAAATAAGCACATTACAGAGTTTTTAGATTAAAAAATCAAAATCAAAATCAAATCATTTTTTTTTATATTTTCTTTAATGCTAACTTAAACCTCCATTTTTAGGCCTTATTGTTTTTTTTTTTTTTTATCGTTGTAGTTTAACACGGAGGTGGTTTTATCTTCGTACTTTAGCATTCTTATTTCAGTTTATATATGTATTAGTAAGATGCGATTATTTACCCGTCGATTACGTTTTTCGTAATGCAGTTGTTCCCAACTTCTGGAAAGTCTCCCCCTTTCAAATGTAAGCATCATGTCCGAGTCATTCTTGATAATGATATTAAGAAGTATGTTCCAAGTTATTCTCAGCCTCTTCAATTTTAATTGAATCGAATTTTATCCTGCAGATAAAATGGATATGCCCGACTGCCCCTACTCGTCCCGTGGCAATACTAGGTGGATTTCCTTGCACTGCATGTAAGCATCACTAAGAAAAAAAATATTATTACAGACATAGACTATACTCTAATTTAAAGTAGCACATATTCATAGTGGGACTTTACAATAAATATCAGGGTTTGATATGGGGGAACTTTCTGAAGATTGTCCAGACGATTTCGAAGGGCTAGATGCCTCGGCAGCTCACATTGCTAATTTGTTGTCTACCGAGCCCACTGATAGTAAGATTCTCCACTTTTATATTAAAAACCAAGATTCTTATTCTTTTACTTAATTACAAATGTGGTAACTATAACTACAAATTTACTTCGACTTTCGCAGTTAAACTTGGAATCGGAGGCTTCAGCATGGGTGGTGCAACTGCCCTATATTCTGGAACTTGCTTTGCCCATGGCAAATACAGCAATGGTTACCCTTACACTGTGAACTTGAGGACCATTGTTGGTCTGAGTAGTTGGCTTCCTGGTGCTAGGTACATAGCCATGCGTTTTTTTGTTTTTTTTTGTTTTTTTTTCGTTCATCATCACTCGACTATTGACCTTTTGTGATTGCAGAAGTGTAAGAAACAAGATTGAAGGATCTCACGAGGCCGCAAGACGTGCTGCATCTCTGCCGATCTTGCTATCGCATGGCCTCTGTATGCATCATATTTCATGATTTCGTCTAAATGTTTAATCGATCATGAATTTTCTCTCTAATTTCAACTGAAAAAACAGGTGACGATGTGGTTCCTCATAAACACGGAGAAAGGTCGTACCATTCCTTGAGCCTTGCTGGTTTTCGAAACCTGGCATTCAAAACTTATGAAGGGTGAGTGAGTGAACACTTCCGCGTACCAAACTATGTATTTATATGTATATGTATGAATCGTAAGTTATAATCAGCATTGGTCTGCTTTTGTCTTTAGGATCGGTCACTATACAGTGCCTAAGGAGATGGATGATGTCTGCAATTGGTTAAACGCGAGGCTCGGGCTTCAGAATTCGTGATCAACGACGGGCGATTCGAACTTGATTGCAAGCAGTGTGTTGAAGAGTTAAAGAAAGTTTTGTCCTGGTTACAGTTTTAACTATGATACTAATAATGATAATAAAAATAAAAAAAATGTTTTGTTTATTGTTTTATGTATTTGGTGTATTTTTTTACTTTGACCTACCTGTAGAAGGGAATTTGTTGTGTAAGATTTACAGTTGAGTATTTTGTTATTCTATACTGTATTTATTTTTTTATTTTTTTCAATAATAAGATTTTTTTTATGGTTAATTACATATTTACACTTCAGGTACAGTCAACACTCAACAGTATTGATTTTTTTAAATATTTTATTTATATTTATAATTCATCATTTTTCAATTAAAGTCGCGTTGAATAGAAAGAGCGACTCTTAAAAGCGTTATCTATCATCGTCTTCTATTCTTCTTCGGGCTCCGCCGCTAGGGTTTAACCAAAAGAACCAAAAACAAAAACCCTTTCACTGCCAAACCCAAAATCAGACACACACAGAACCCATCATCGATTCACTATGAACTACCGGTTCCAAAATCTTCTCGGCGCGCCGTACCGTGGCGGAAACGTCGTCGTCGCGAATAACACTCTGCTGATCTCGCCGGTCGGTAATCGCGTTTCCGTCACCGACCTCTTGAAATCCGAAACCATAACCCTGCCGTGCCAAGCCTCCACCAACCTACGCCGCCTCTGCGTCTCTTCGGATGGCGTGTTTCTCCTCACCGTCGACGATAACAACCGCTGCCAGTTCATTAACCTCCCCCGCCGCGCCGTCCTACATCGGATTACCTTCAAGTACCCGGTCGCAGATGCTAAGTTCAGCCCCGACGGGCGTTTCATCGCCGTAGCCGCCGGTAAGCTCCTCCAGGTATGGCGTTCCCCTGGATTCAAGAAGGAATTCTTCCCCTTCGAGCTGATTAGGACTTATGCCGACTGTAATGATCGTATTACTTCGATTGATTGGAGCCCTAACTCGGATTATATCCTTGTTGGGTCCAGAGATTTGACTGTGAGACTTTTTTATTTGAATGCAACTAGGAAGAGGAGTAGTAACGTTAAGCCATTTTTATTTTTGGGGCACAGAGATGCGATTGTCGGAGCATTTTTCGGGGTTGATAAGAAGACTAATGTAGTCACCAAAATTTATACTTTATCCCGTGATGGAGCCATTTTTAGCTGGGGGTATAGTGATGGTAAAACTGATGAAATGGAGGAAGATTTATCTGAGCCCGAATCTCCAGGGACACCGGACCAGGAACAGGGGCAGAATGGGGTAAGTGGAAGCGAGGCTAATTTGAAGAAAAGGAAAGACTTCAAAGATGACGAGCTGGAAGAAGACAACGGGTCCTTTGAACTGCATAAAATGAAATGGGAACTGTTGAAGAAGGATTTTTTCATGCAAGCACCAGCGAAATTAACTGCCTGCCATTATCACAGGGGGCTTGATATGGTGGTTGTGGGATACTCGAACGGGGTGTTTGCACTCTATCGGATGCCGGATTTCGTGTGCATTCACTTGTTATCAATTTCGCGCGAGAAAATCACTACTGCCGTGTTTAATGATCTTGGGAACTGGTTAACTTTTGGGTGCGCAAAGCTCGGGCAGCTGCTTGTGTGGGAGTGGAAATCGGAGAGTTATATACTTAAGCAGCAGGGCCATTATTTTGATGTGAACTGCCTTGCGTATTCGCCAGATTCACAACTATTAGCTACTGGAGCAGATGATAACAAAATCAAGGTTTGTGAATGTTCAGTGATTAAATTTGAATTGTAAAAAATCAACCAATAGATAGGGTAAACTAATTACTGTATTTTTTGGGTTTAACTGCTTGTTTTGGCAGGTTTGGACTGTTTCTTCAGGCTTCTGTTTTGTGACGTTCTCTGAGCACACAAATGCTGTTACCGCATTGCATTTCATGGCAAGTAACCATTGTCTTCTGAGTGCCTCCCTTGATGGGACCGTCCGTGCATGGGATTTGTTCCGTTATCGAAACTTTAGAACCTTTGTGACCCCGACCCCAAAACAGTTTGTCTCGTTGGCTGCAGATCAGAGTGGTGAAGTGATTTGTGCTGGGACTCTTGATTCGTTTGAGGTAGTTAATATTTGATGTTTATTTATGTCAAATTTTTAATGATATATATTCGTACTGATGATCGGCGCTCTATGAATAAATTGCCTGTAGATATTTGTTTGGTCAATGAAGACAGGCCGGCTATTGGATGTTCTCAGCGGTCACGAGGGTCCTGTGCATGGGCTAATGTTTTCTCCCACTAATGTAAGCTGCTTTGTGTTGCATACATACACTATTTAAAATGTCAGTTCTGTCTTCTAACTCCATGGATCACTATTTAAGTATCTTGTCTAATAAATTATGTTTGGCAATTTGAAGCATGACACGATTCTCAGACATGAATTTTAAATTTTTAATCATTAGTACATTTTTCATCTCATGAATTTTAAATTTTAATAAATTCGACACTTTTACTTATTGTGCCTTGTGCTGTGCTTTGCGTGTTTTCACTTTTCTGTTTGGGTTTGAACTTCATGCCCAATGAAAGCCTGATAGAGTCATAGACCACACAAATGATTTGCCACCCCCAGAATAAATAACATCTTATGAATGCATTTCATGATTTTGGTTTAAAAATATTTTCTTTTTTAAACTTTCATATTAACAAATTATAAAACTTATCTGCTGATATTTTTTCAGTCTATGTTGGCTTCTTCTTCTTGGGACAAAACTGTTCGTTTGTGGGACATCTACGAAGGAAAAAGTGGGGTTGAAACATTCGGTCACACGCATGATGTACTTGCTCTTGTTTACCGACCAGATGGTAAACAGCTGGCCTGTAGCACCCTAGATGGGCTAATCCATTTCTGGGACCCAATAGAAGGCTTGGAAATGTTTGCAATCGAAGGCCGCAGGGACATTGCCGGCGGGCGCCTCATGACTGATCGGAGGTCGTCTGCTAACTCCAGCGCTGGAAAGTGCTTCACGACTCTCTGTTATTCGGCTGATGGGAGCTACATATTAGCCGGAGGAAGCAGTAAATTCATCTGTATGTATGATGTGGCCGATCAGGTTAGTTCAAATTAGCATCATGTTGCACCCCAATAATCTTAAAAGTAATTTATTAGTGATTTTTTTCCCGGCAAATGATCAGGTCTTGCTTCGGAGATTCCAGATAACCCTCAATCTATCATTAGACGGTGTTCTCGATATATTAAACTCAAAGAATATGACTGAAGCTGGAGCAATGGATTTGATAGATGATAACGATAGTGATACAGAGGAAGGGTTGGATAAGCAGACACGAAATAGTGCAGCATACGACTTGCCTGGATCAATGCCTAACAACGGAAGGCCTATTATTCGAACAAAGTGCTTGAGAATTTCACCCACTGGCCGGAGTTGGGCGGCTGCAACTACAGAAGGGGTATTGATGTACTCTATGGATGATTCCTTTATATTTGACCCTACCGATCTGGACATTGATGTTACACCCGAGGTGAGCTATACAACAAGTTTCAGCTAATATTTCAGTTTAGGGCTAATTTATATTACCTGCTTTATATTGTAAATTTGTTTTGGGTAGGCCGTTGACGAAGCTTTGAAAGACGATCAACCGAGAAGAGCTCTAATCCTCAGTCTTCGCATGAACGAAGATACCCTCATCAAGAAGTGCATTGTCTCTGTTACCCCTGTTGACATACCAGTTGTCGCCTCATCTGTCCCCGTCAGATACATGCTGAGACTAATCGAGGCACTTGCGGATCTTCTCGACAAGTCTCCCCATTTGGAGTTCATTCTCAGATGGTGCCAGGTTAATACTGAAATGAAATCTACTGTTATCTCTTATCAAACTATTGCCTTGATATCGATTTTTATTTTTGTGTTTTGGGGTGGACAGGAACTTTGCAAAGTCCATGGGCAGTCGATTCAGCAGAATTCGAGAAGCCTTCTTCCTGCTTTGAAATCCTTGCAGAAGTCGATCACGAGGTTGCATCAAGATTTGGCAGACACCTGTTCTTCCAACGAATATATGCTTCAGTATCTATGCTCTACAAGCAACAAAAAATAGGTACTTGGAAATGAAACTGAAACCATTTTTGAGTGAAACAGAAGATGTACTATTTGGGGAACGACTTTGAAACTTATAATAAACTCTCTTTGCTGATATTGTAGTGTTTTTGTTTTTTCCTTGGAAACCCCAAATTTCTCATTTTATTTATATATATTGTACGGAGTATTAATTTTCATTTTGGCATTTCTACTTCAAGTCTCAGCTTCTGATAAAAAGCACTAATGTCAACAAGAATAATAATCTGGAAATAAAACATCTTTATTTAATGGAAAACACACACATTACATAGAACTAGGAAGCCCTTCATCAAAGCAGCACAGGAGTTCCTTCTTGTCTAAAAGAAAAAAACAAGAACCAAAAAAGAAAAAAAAAAAAAGCAAACAACGAAACATCAGAGACTCAAACACAAGAGATGGAGTAGTCTCTCTCTCTCATTTTTTGTGGAGTGGGTTTTGTTTATCCTGATCAGCAGCATCGGCCATCCCGAAAGTTTGCTTGACAGCATCAGCAGCCCCCTGGGCCATCCCCATCACCTGTTCACCAGTCTTCTGAAGCATTCCTCCGGTTTTGTCTTTCCCGGCTTCAGCAGTCTCCTTCCCAGACTCTGCCATCTGGCCGGCTTTGTCCTTGGTGGCCTGAGCAGCTCCGACAGCCTTGTCCTTGGCGGCTTGAGCAGTGTGAGAAGTCTTTTCCTTGGCAGCCCCAGCGTAGGTTCCAGCCTGGTGCTCTGTTCCTTGGGAGGCCTGGGAAGCCTTGTCCTTCACACCTTGAGCCTTGTCCTTCACCGCATCCACCGCATGCCCTGTTTTCTCCTGCAATTTTAAATTAAAATTATATTTATTTATTACGTAACTATGATCAATCATCAATCGATCGAGTGTGTGTGTGTGTGTACCTGAGCTTGGCCCTTGGCTTCACCGGCTTTGTAGTTGGACGACATTCTTAAAACTCTGATATTTCAACAACTGTTTGGTTTTTGTAGTAGCTAGAGAATGATGATGATCGAGTTAAGTGAGTTGAGATGGTATAACCGATGATCGATATGGGTTTCTTTTATAGATAAGTTGATGCCACCACGTGTCTGCGTACTCGACACGTGTCTGCATATTCGACACGCAGCAATGCATGTAGCTTTGCTTTGATGATATACTATACAATACTGCAGAATCAGATCTCGAGACTACGTCGGCGTGGCTTTATATTAATTGTCTATGTTTTTTTTAAGAAAATGTAGACGTGGTTGTTGTTTTGCGGTACTACGTATTAGTATCGTACATGTGCATTTTGAGGTTGATGCACATCATTTTAATTAGCTTCTTTGCATTTTCAGATTGATGTATATATATCATTTTATAATTACTTTTTTTTTTCAATATTCTTTAAATGTAAAATTATTATGAATAAAATTCAAAAAATAAATAAAAAATAGGGCTAAAATTGTATTCTAGGTAAAATATTTCTTTTTTACTTTTTGATAAAAAATAAAAGATTTAATGTATTTTTAAATTGAAAAGTAGAGTAATTGTGAGTAAAATTTAAGAGTATTTGAATTAAGTATGAGTAAATTGTATTTTAAATAGAAAAAATGATTTTTTTAGATTGTATCAACTATTATGAGACACTCCGAAAATAAAAGTATTGCAACTTTTACGAAATAGAGAAAATAATATTTTTAATAGTATGTAGAATTAATTGAGATCATACAAAAAAATGATAAAATATATTCGAATAGTTGGAATAAGAGAGCAAGAGATTAAGAGTCAGAGTTCGATCCCAAACACTTTTTCGATTGAGCCTGTCACGTGAGACTTGTGATTTACATGGTTTTTGAGCTATCGTTTAATTTTGTCACACAAGGCTTTCATAGTGCGGTTTAGGTTTTTCGGCTATCAGTCGAGGCTGTGTAGTATGATCGGTTAAAGGGTTCGATAGCGGCTGCAGCTTTTTTCGTTATTAGAATAAAATAGTTTTTTTAATTAAAATTAAAACAAGTAAAAATAAAGTTTAAAAAATAATTAAAAGAATTAAGTTAAAATTATATTTGAAAGTACAACAAGTAAAAATAAAGTTTAAAAAATAATTAAAATAAATAAGTTAAAATTATATTTGAAAGTACAATTAAAATAATTATTTATTTTTAAGTATTCTTATTAAGTTGAATATAAAAATTAATAAATACGGAGTAATTATTATCATTAATAACACTATTAGTATTACTAATAGAGTAATAGTTATGGCTCGGCGACTCTTCTTCGTTAATATCGTCACAGCTGCTCAAAGAGCGTTTATTTGTAGCTGACTTGTCCTTCTCCGCCATTGCCGCCGACGAATTTCTTCAGCCCTCAGAAATGGCTGCATGTAACTTCACTCCCTCTATCTCTAGACTCACACAAATACATTTTTATCGTATCATCTTCAATGTCATCTATATTCCCGAATTCTTATTTATTACGGAGTTATTTGTTCAGAAATCATGTTCATGTATCTCAATTGATTGTATTTATGGCATACATTCTCAATATTCCGACCGATTAATGTGTTTGTGTTTGTGTGTGTGTTTCCCCCTTTTCATCTGAAAAATTGCACTGAAAATCAAATGGAGTAAATTTGTAATGATCAGTGTATCATGTAAATTGTTTCAGGTGGTTTTGGGAGTTCAGGCCTTAAGATACAGAACTTGAATCCCATTACCGTGAGACCCAGATTCAGAACAATGCATCCTTTCAGTGGTTTAACAACTCAAGAAATTGTTCAATTCGAGGGTTTAGTGTTGTCGCACAAATCAAACAAGGCAGTAATTGACTGTCGGAGTTTAGCTTCCAAAGACGATCGTGAGTTGTTCTTCAGTCATTTCCTTAAAAAACGGCAGTAGCATTGTGTGGATTTAATTTAGGCTGTGCCCTTACCAAAATAACGGAAAGAGGAAGAAGCTTATTTAATATAATGATTTTCCTAATTGTTTGATTATGAATTTCAATTTGTTTGTAATTGATTATTTTGCATGGACTAGTCACGATTCACTTACAACCAATATAGTCGTATATTACCTGTGTCATTCTGAAGTAGGTTATTGGTACCTTCGAAACTTAAATAACTTGGATGTAAGGTAACTTCTACCTCTTGTATCAAACGAGGTATGGAAGAACGGGCAATGAAAGTTCTGTGTTGGGCATAATTTTTCTATTGCACTATATATTCATTATACCTCTTTGTAACCCAGTTTTTCTTTATTAAATGATTGACAGCTAATGTTAGTGTGGAGGATAATTCTAAAGAAACTGGATCAAATGATGTCCTAAGCACACTTATTCCGAAATCATTTGAGGTATGATTATTATGTACATTAGCTTTTATTCACTCCTAGTTGTTGTTTCCATTCTATGTTCTCGTTCCTCAATCCTACAATCATGGAAAGAAGGATTTTGCAAATTAATTTTGTCGAAATGGATAGTTATTATTGTAATGATTTACATTTTCTTATTATTTATTCTATGTTTTATGCTGTTTTATAATGTAAATTTGTTATCAACAAACACTAGTTTCTGACACAAAACTTCGTGTTACAGGTGGAATCTTTGTTGACAGTGCTGTGTGACACACCATCAATTGCCGAGTTCGAACTTAAAGTACGTGGGTTTTATCTTTCTTTCTTGTACTTTGACAACCAATCCTACCTAAGCTATGGTGGAAAGCGGCCAAGGAAAAAAGAGTCATAAAAGTTGGGATGATTAAAAAAATCTATCCCTGACATTTAGTGCATTTACAAAATGACCTTGCTAAACTATGAAAATATAGAAACCCCACTTGCAGTTTGATTCTGATATACAATTAGCCTATTACAAATAGCCACAAATTCATCTAAATATTTTTACTACTTTAGTACTTTGTAAAAACAAGGACACAAATGTTCAAGGTTAGACAAAATGTTAGGGTTATTTGTAATGCTCAACAGTTGCCATTCACTCCTCTGTGTTTGAATATGTTGGCAAAACCTCACGAGTAGTTTTTTGCTGTGTTGGTTTCATCTTAATTAGTTCCTTCTCACTCGCCTGATTGTGTTTGTTAATTTGATTTTCCTTATTAGCTCGGGGGATTTCAGTTGTATGTGTCGAAAGACTTGGGCGAGCTAGCTGCTCCTCCTCCAGAACCTGCATCTCCAGCTCCTGTTACTGCCCATTCAGTTATTGAGACACACAGTGTGAATGGCTCGGCTTCGTCTCCATCTTTAGCTCTCTACAAACCAAATTCCACCTCAGGCGGAGTTAAGGCACTGCTTGACAAGGCAATAGACGAAGGCTTAGCTATACTTAAATCTCCAAGGGTAGAATCCAACATTTTTTTCTGAGATATTTACAAAATTACAAATAACCTCTTAAAGTGTATGAATACCCCATTCACCACTTTTGAGGTTGTTATGCGTAACGTGCAGTATTTGCAATTTTAAAATGGATAATTGGATTATTTGGATTTTTTATTTTTGGCATCATTCTTCTAGATGATCTTGTAACCGAGTTTGTACCAAATGCAGGTTGGGTTTTTCAGGAGATCTCGGACCATTAAAGGGAAGAAGGCTCCTCCATCTTGCAAAGAGGTGTCTATTTCTTGGTCTGTTCTGTATTCACTCTTGTTTATTATTAAAGGCTTTCGTTTTGTTTTCAACGACTCTAAGTAACAATACGCTCATACTATCTAAAGATATAACTATACAGTATACATTGCCTGTTACTGCAAAAAAAATCCCTGCAATTTCATCTACATATCAGTCTATTATTTACTATTGTTATTTGTTGCTAAACAGAAAGACGGTGTAAGGGAGGGACAGGTGTTATGCTACATTGAACAGCTAGGTGGTGAAATCCCGATTGAGGTTTGTGACTTGCACTCCTTCATTATCTTTTATTTCCCCTTTTGCACCACAAGTGAAGAATCTTGCTCTGCAGCATGGTTAAATTTTAGCACTAGTTACAATTTGATAATTACCACCCCCTAAATACAAAAACAAGTCACGTGCACCGTTCGAGGTGTGTATTTTACCGCCCTATTTTACAATGATATTTCTCGATCCTTGAATTTGATTTGTTTTTTAATTCCACATTCAGTCTGACGTAGCTGGAGAGGTGGTTAAGATACTAAGAGAAGATGGAGGTATGTGTGCATATATTATTTATTTAGATTTTTCTTTATCAAGCTTAGTAAGTCGCGATCATTGTGTAACTCTCGACATCCACAGAACCAGTTGGCTATGGTGATGCTCTTATTGCTCTCCTTCCTTCCTTTCCGGGGATAAAGAAGCTTCAGTAAATTGCCATATGTAACTTGCCATGACTCTCTATCTCTCTCCTCGGGAGGAAATGTTATTGCACCCCTGCAAGAACGCGAATACTTGAAACTGATGAGGTTGATCGATAAATTAACGAGACTGAAATTCTTCGACACGAGTATTCCAGAAGTGAAAGAGAGTTTGTTTTTGGGGAGAACTGGCAACGGGGTTGTGGTTATTTGTTGGATTTTCAGATGAGAATTACCCAATTTATGTTGTTTATTTGAAGCAGGCAAATCACTACTCTACTGTATTTACATTGTTATTTCATCAAAATATGAGAAAACAAAAATGTCCATAAACTACCCCCATTGCCAACAATTAACTCACTATCTAAGACTCTAAGTGCACTTCTTTTTTAATTAACAATAATTCTATTAAATAAAACAATCCAGTATAAACATCTATTTAATCTATACAGACATTTGTTTGATTTTTTAATATTTTTTTAAAAAATTAAAGAGAAATGTAAATCATTTTCATGTATTCCAATTTTCATGTTCTCACTTTTTTACAAAAACATGGCCGGGCCAGTCAAGTGATTGGGCCGGTGTGATCATGTGGGTAGGCTGTGACAATAAACTCCCCCCATTGGGAGCCCCCAAGCAGTACTTTCGAGGGGCAATTCCGTCATTTGAAGCTGTGGCTCTTGCATGATCATGCCGTACGAACCTGGAAGAAATAAGGCCTTTTGAATTCTGCTAGCTACAGTGTCACTTCACAGCTCTGCATTTTCCCCCTTCTCAAACCCTAAATAAATCACCAGGTTTTTCGTGTTTGCAAATCGATTCCATGAAGCGTTACATTTTCTTCCACTAAAAATGCGTCCGATTTCCCGCTCATGAACCTGCAGCTTTCCGCGCCCAGATCCCGATTTCTCGTGCGAACAAAATTAGGGTTCCAAGTTCCCGAATCTCGAACATGAGCCATTCCGACGATAACCGCCGTCGCGAGAACCCCAGGTTCCCGGCGAGAAACCACTATTGGCCGAACAAACCTCTACGCGGCGGCGTTCCTTACAAGAGCGAGCTGTGCTTGCAGTTTCAAAGGGGCGAATGTCACAGGGGTCAAAACTGTCACTTTGCGCACAGCATGGCTGAGCTTAGAAACTCGGCGGCCTTCGCGGAGGAGGTTGGGAATATTGGGAAGAGGTATAATTACTGCCCTCCCACCTTCAAAACCTTGGAGTGCTGCAGATATTTTGTCAGGGGAGTCGATTGCCCCCGCGGCAAGAGATGCCAATATCCTCACAAATATCCAGATGAGTCGGGTTTTCGAAAGCAGAGGAGTTGTTGGGAGTGGGAGAGATTTGGTAGGTGTCCTTTTGGACACACATGTATCTATGCCCATGGAAGAAATGGAGGTGCGTGTATCTCTGTTTTTCGCTAGTTATAAGTTTATGTAGATGAAGTTGAGATTATGTTTGCAAGTTAAGGATGATCCATTGGTAGCTCTTATTGAATTTGGTTGCCTAATTTCTTCGAGTTGGATTTTGTTTTTTTTATTTACAGAGGATCAAGAAATGAGGGGATTTCGCCCGCGGCCCGATAATGCAGCAGAGTCGAGTGATGAAGGCGAGGTCAAGATTACTAAGAAGCTTCGGTTGATGGACAGAAGTTATTTCAGGAATTGGGACATTGCCAGGATCAGTCAAATATACGCCGATAATCCGGTTCCCTAGTTTCTTCTTCAAGGCGGATTTGTTTGAGTATTTTTAATGTGCAGAGCTTTATGAGACGAGGTGATTTCCTTCACGTCCGGATAATGCAGCATAGTCAGGATCAAGAGTACTAAGTAGCTTCAGTTAAATGATAGTACGTAGTAGCTAATTTCACACACACTATGGCCTATATATATGTGTGTGTTAATCTGTGGTTTTGAACAATATCAGTATGAATCTTTTCATTTTGAGTCCAAGCCCTTTGGTATGCTGTTTTTAATATTTTGAAAGATATAGTTGGGGTTTTGTTGAAATTGAGCTGAATTGCTAGGGCATGTCTTGTAATTATCCTGTATCCAAGGGTGTGAGCTGAAATATATGGCAAACTATTGGGGTCTGATAAGTAAGTGATAAATGAAGCCATCTTCGACTTGAATTCGTTCTATCTTCCATATGAATGAAATGAACCACGTCTAATATTATATGTCACCCATCATCAATAAACAATAACCAATTAATTAACAAATGGATACTTAACTTCACTTATTACTACAACTCTCCGTACAGATAAGGGTACTCAATAGACGACAGGGCTATAGCAGGCGGTTGCAACGAATGTGACAAAAGCTAACATGACTTCACAAGAGATATAAGAATGATTTGAGAATTTGATTATGTCCAGATTGAACTTTCACAACAAGCTCTTATAGCTCAGTTGGTTAGAGCACCCGTTTAGTAAGCGGGAGGTCTTGAGTTCAACTCTCAATGAGAGCAAAATGAAAACTAAGTTTTTTGAAAACTAAGTTTTTCATTTCTATGACAATTTTTCAATGAACTTTTCTCTCTCTTTTGTTATTTATTTCTATGACAATATTTAATGAACTTTTCTCTCTCTTTTGTTTTTGGAGGAAAAACATTGGAGATGAACTCAAGCAACATTGGAGATGAACTCAAGCAATTCTGAAATATGATGAATAGTAATTTCATATTACTATAATCAAAATCAAATTACAACACACTGTATTTATTTTCCATTTTTCAATGAACTTTTCTCTCTCTTTTGTTTTTGGAGGAAAAACATTGGAGATGAACTCAAGCAAAAGCTTTAGCACGGACAACTGTATAATGACGAACCTTTTGCGACGGACGACCATGTAAGGACGAATAGGAATCAAATAAAGTACAAAGTGTAAAGTTAGGCATTTAGAATTGTATTTCTAGCAATAACTTTAAGTGGAAAGGGCCAAAAGGAAAAATATACTCCCATTAACAAAAGTTAAAAATCATTTCATGAATTCTGAAATGATGAATACTAATTTCATATTACTATAATCAAAATCAAATTACAACTTAAAAATCATTTCATGAATTCTGAAATGATGAATACTAATTTCATATTACTATAATCAAAATCAAATTACAACACACTGTATTTATTTTCCTCCTCTCTTCCACCTTTAGATAGGGAGGTCCTACAACATTCATTAGATATAGGTGAAAAGAAATTAAAGAGATGCTCTGCAAATAGTTGCAGATATTTTTGATTTCAATTATTGTCCCTTCACCACCTCCAAAGAACCAATCTTTTTTATTCACCAAATGACAAAAGCTCAATTATTGGCACACACACCCAATAGCAACAAAATCCACCCTGTCTAATCATACTACAAGTACTAGCTAGTTGTTGTTGCTGCAAAATACTCTATATTTTACTCCAAGAAACTCAACCAATACCATGTGGAACAATCTACCTTTTGACCTCCTAGCTTATATCTTCACTCACCTCTCGCCGGAGCCCGGGCCAAGGCCGCTTGCCGGAACTGGAGTTCCGCCGCCGACTCTTCATCCAACGCTGTCAGCCCCCGCCGCCACCCGCCATGGTTCGTCGCCATGCCGACTGGCTCCGGGAGCATTTCTTTCCACGCCCACAACCCGACAACAGACAATTGGCATTTTTTACCTCTCGATCGAAAAATTACTACCCCCGTGAAACCCATCGCCTCGATCGGCAGCGGCCTACTTCTTCTGAAACTCGTCAACTCAGCTTCCCTTCAGCTCGCCATTTGCAACCCTTTCACCAAACAGTTCAAATCCCTCCCGGAGTTGAACCTCGCGCGAACGAACCCGGCGGTCGGGATCGTAGATCCGATTCCGAACCGAGGCGCGGGATTCAGGATCTACGTCGCCGGCGGGATGTCCGTGGAGAAGAGCGGCGGATGCGCAATTTACCAGCCGAACATCGAGATCTACGATTCGTTCACCGGGAGATGGGAGACGAGCGGGAAAATGCCGGTAGAGTTCGCCGTGAGGGTCACCGTGTGGACTCCGAACAAAAGCGTGTACTCGAACGGGACGCTGTACTGGATGACCTCGGCTCGAGCTTACAGCTTGATGGGCTTAGACATTTCCACAAACACGTGGCGGGAATTGAGCGTCCCGTTCGCGGACAAGCTCGAGTTCGCGGCCCTGGTGCCGAGAAACGGGAGGTTAGCGGTGGTCGGAGGCGCGTGCGGCGGAGATGGGTGCGTCTGGGAGCTCGGGGACGGTGATGGGTGGAGTTTGATCGGGAAGGTGCCGTCGGATTTGGGGGTTAGGGTTTCGGGGGTCAGGGCGGATTGGGGGCGCGTGAAGTGCGTGGGGATCGAAGGGGCTGTTTGTTTGTATAGAGATTCCGTGTCGGGTATTATTGTTTGGAGGGAATCGGAATGGGGTTGGATCGACGGTAAGGGAAGGAAGATTCCAAATATTCCGATCAGAGGGTTTTTGATTTACCCGAATCTAATTCGTTCTGGGTTTTAGCGTTTGTGAATTTTATGTAGATTGTGTATTTATTATTCAAAAATAAATATTGATTGGCATTTAATTATAGTACGAATATTTTTTATTTTAAAATAATTTATAGTGCTGTTCACAATCAATTTTTTAATTTTATTATTGAATTTTTTCCTCTTAAATTAAAATTTAATTTTTTTTTTAAAGGTCAATCACATAAAAAATAAAAAATGTATGATAAATATCAGCGCATGACAATGAAATCTCATCCGAGCTAACAGACTAGCTCTACGACCATCCAATCTAAGCATTTAACTTCTAAAAATCAATGTATTGTAAAAATCTATAATGTACATGAGCATGTAGTATAATATTATATATATATATATAAAATTATTTAAATAATAAATATAAATATAAATATTTTGTAATATAGTAATTTTAAAATTATAATATTTATAATATAATAAATAAAACAATTGACACTGATAGTAGTATGTAATAAACTAATGAAATAAATACGTAAGCAACAATCAAATATGGGCATGAATCCTAAGTCATGACATCACCATTCCCCGTCGTATGGTAGTAACAATAATTCTTTTGAAATTGACAGATATTTTTAATCATACAATGCCTTGAAATTCATAAAGTCATTGAATTTATTTAGCTATTAAGACGATCAGAAAGTGATACCCATAACAAATCAAACACAATAAAATTCTTCTCTCTATTTGCTAATACATGGAATTTCATTTTTACTCCCCCTCTTTTACTTTTAATAATATTATTATCCTCATGTAATTTTTCTTTTTTTTTCAGAGAAAACACCAGCTGAATCAGAATTTCATATCCTTGACAATACCGATGATCACTCTCCGGGTCTGCAAAAAGCGACCCGCTTCCGCTACTATCGGTACGGATAATTAAAATTTGTTACTACTGTACTTTGTTATGAAACATTTTCAAGCAGACAATTAAAAAAAAAAAATGAATACGTACGTACGGTACATATTTTCAGCGAGACAAAGAGAATATTATAATTTTAACGCATTAGGAGTCGTTTGGTGGGCTGGATAACATCAAGATAATTAAGTTAACTGCCTTATCCATTGTTTGGTTTAATTTTAGTGGGCCTGCGTTAGATAGCAGGCCCGTTGCTAATCACTGTACTGCTTTAGAAGACTTATCGGCCTAATTTGATGAGATAAATTATCTTGCTTTTTTAACCGTAGAAAAAAAAATCTTATTTTCAGATAGGTCGTCAGATCCATTTTTATTCTGCAATAAGCATAATCGCTATGATGACGATTTGAGCATAAGGTCAGTAATTTTTTTTTGATTCTTTGCTTCGTTTTTTTCTTCATTTTTCCTTTGGAATTTGTAAAAAATGCATTTGAAAATCAGGGTTTCAACCCATGAATATTCAAAATCTCTTTCGACTTTTTTTTGATCTATTCGTAATTTTTTTTCTTCTGAATTTAGAGTTCATAACAATGACTGAGATTCGAGATATAACGTTGTTCTTGTTGGATTTTTTATAAATAATTTATGGTTTCATTTAGATCAATGAATACTCAGAATCTTTGCGACTCTTGTTAGATCTATTCGTATTTTTATTTTTATATTTTGAATTGAAGGGTCAAACCAAGGATATCATTGACGACTTAAATCTATTGCAGCTACCAAGGATATCATTGACGACTTAAATCTATTGCAGCTGGATCTATTCAAGATTTTTTGGCCGGGATCTATTCAAGTTTTTTTGGGTTTTTTTTCTTTCTATATCATACATATGTACCAAACACTAGTTAATTTATCTATTATGATTGAACAGTATCAAAGATAGTTATCTAAGTTAAGTAAAGATAACTTAACCGGTTGTTGTAATTGTGTGTTGGCCCAATCTTAATTGGTGCTGGCCCAATTGCAATTCAATAGCCCAGCCCAGCAAGCCCATGATGCGTAGCCCACTTACCACTCAACTGTTGGCCCATCTGTTCAGCCCAGCCCACTACTTAACCTAGTTGACCTAATCCTGGCCATTGATCTATGTTTGATATGATGTGGTCTGATCTGGACCGTTGCCTCTCCTATTTGTGACCTGATACACACCCACCCGTACTCACTTTACTCCTTACCTACTGTGTGTAAACCCTACCTTCACTGTGTGCGATTTCTGATCCCCTTCACCTTCTTCACCTTCTGTGGTGTTCTGTGGTGTAGATCTGTGAGATCCTTTGTGAGCTGAGGGCTGTGAGTGAGTGTGTGTGTGGATTGTGCTCTGAGTGTTGTTGGCTGGGCTTCAGGCGGCTCCTCCCTTGTTTGGTAGTGCCGGCGACCTCTGCTGTGACTGCAGTTCCTCAGTCCTGAGCCGATAGCTCAAATCTCTATCTCTATCTCTCTCTGTTTATATATATATACGTATACCTGCTTTTATTCCGCTGCTACTGCTCTTTGTTCCATCCAAACCCAGATCCTTGCACGGGCCGGTGATCTTCGGAGATCCGTTGACTGTTGAGATCTGGGATTTTGGTTTGGCCCTAGGGCTTGAACAGATCTGACTTGTTCTGTTTGTTTGTGTTTTGCAGGTGTACGTGGCTCGCCGTAGAAGCGCGGAGCTCCAACAGTGGTATCAGAGCTACTGCTCCGTGCTCCGGTAACGGTCGGCAACCGGTGAAGCAGATCTGTACCCTAGGGTTTCAGATCTGCACGGATCTGTGAAGGTCGGCCCGAGCCCGACACCTCAAGGAGGCCCAGGTCGCAGATCCGAATTAGGTGTCCCCAGCCATTGTAAATCCGGGATTTCATCACCCCCTTGGCTGTAAGGTTGGCACCCGGATCGCCTGTGAAACGCGAAACGGGCCCTGCAATTGAGGTCACTTGCGAACACCTCGCTAGGTAAGCCTCTGTGAACCCCCTCTCTTGCTTGCTACTTGATGGTCAGCCCGCCTGGAGGCATTCTGTGAAGGTGTGTCCCGCCTGGTGGTCGTGTAGTGTTGAAAATCTGTTTTTTCAAAAGTGTTGCTCAAAATATTTTCTGGTAAATCTTTCTGAACTGAGTGTTTGAAAATTTAAATTGAAAATAACTTGAACAATTTGATTTTCTGAGTTAACTGCCTCTGTGTGTTTTGGATAGTTAACTAGGGTTTTGAGTGTTTGCTTGAATTCTGTGTGTCTAGCTTTGTGTGAGTTCTGTGAGTCTACTGTGGTGTGGTCTCTTGTGTGTTTCCTTTCTGTTTTTCTGGAGTTTTCAAAACTAGTAATCTGCTTTTCAAAATGTCAGGGTATAACCTTCCCCCTTTTGATGGTAAAAGTGATTTTGTGATTTGGTAACAGAAAATGAAGGGTATTTTGATTCAACAAAAAGTTTACAAAGCTATAAGTGGAAATTATGCTACCACTGACACTGAAGCTATTCAAGCTGAAACTAATGAATTTGCCCACTCTGCCATTATACTTGGTTTATCTGCTACTGTGCTTAGGAAAGTTAGTGGAATTGAATCTGCAAAAGAACTTTGGGACAAACTTGAAGAACTTTATACTGAAACTTCTTTAAACAGCAAATTGTTTTTACTTGAAAAGTTTTTTAGATTCAAACTTGATATGAGTAAGGATATAAATGAAAACATTGACTCTTTCAATAAATTAATCCAAGATATCAAGTTAACTGGTGATAAGCACATTGATGATTACTCTGCTATTATTCTGTTGAATGCCATACCTGAGTCTTATTCTGATGTTAAGTCTGCTATTAAGTATGGTAGAGATGTTGTGACCCTTGAAACTGTGATTAACAGCCTTAAGAGTAAGGAACAGGATTTAAAATCTGGTAGAACTCCTAAGGCCACTAATGATGTTAATTATGTTAAGGGTAAATTCAAGAATAAGAAGCATGGCACTCAGGGCTCAAAAGGCTTTGTGAGTCAAAATAATGATAGCAAGGGTAAGGGTAAATCTGATCCTAAGGCTAAGGGTAGGAAGTGTTATAACTGTGGTGAAATTGGACATTATATGAAAGACTGCAATAAACCTAAGAAACAAAATAGTAATAATGCTAATGTGGTTTCTGATAATCTTGGTGATGTGTTTATGATGCATGATTTCTCTCTACTGTCCAATGTGAATGCTACTAGTGTTGGAAAATAGAGAGCTCGGAGAGAGCTTCGAAACGATAGCTCATTCGCTCAATTCGGAGTTGAAATGAATGAGAAATTAATTGTTAAAAATAATCAAAAATAATGAGAAAAAGAGAAGAAAATTAATAAGGGAGTTGCTATCCCACATCGGAAAAATATGCAAAACCAAGTGGGCATATATAGTGCTTGCACTTTAGTGGCTTATGAATGACTTGCTATAATATTGCTCCGCCTCCTACGTGCGCGCAGGGGGGGTGCAAATCTCTGCCGAAATAGCCTACGAACCCCCGGACTTGTGTGCGAGCGCGACCTGCGTACACGAATGTCGGTCCGATTTGGGGGCGGTCGACCAAGCTACTTTTTGCAAATTTTCTTTTCGAAACCGTTACAAAGTAACGGTTGGTTGACTCATTAATAATGATTTTATTTATTTAATAAGTAAATAAAATAAAATCAATTTCTGATTATAATTTTTGAATTTCAAAATTGACAATTAAGTGGCCTTAATGCTGAGACATTATTGCATGGCCGTTACATGTTGACTGTCCAGGTTCAATGGATGAATCGTTCAGCTCCCTATGCTCGCCTATAAATACGAGCTTCATGTTTGAGAAGAAAGACACCAAAAACCACTCCAGCAATCTGCTACTTTCTTCTCCTCTTCTTTCATATTATCCTTGGCCCTCCGGTGAAATCTTTCAGGCAACTCTCGGTTCGACGTGCAACGTAGTTGCTTGAGACGTTGTATCCTGGGAAACAAACGATCGGTAGAGGTCGAATTTTGTTTTAAGGAGATTGTGTCTAACACAAGCCTCGTCTTTTTCTGTCCTTTGCCATCTCTGTAAAACCGATCCCTACAGTCTTAAAACAAAAATCTCTACGAGATGGCTACTTCTGACTCTCCCAACAACACCCAAAAAGTCATCGACTCTACTGCTGAGAAAGTCACGGACTCTACTGGACCCAATGGATCTACTGGTCCTACTGGACATAATATGATTGTGCCTCCTTCGGGACCTGGTGGTGGTGCGCCACACCAGATGGCTTTTCCGGTGAACCATCACGATAAACCGGAGAAGTTCAACGGCTTGAATTTCAAGCGTTGGCAGCAGAAGATGTTGTTCTATTTGACAACATTGAATCTGGCGAGGTTCTTGAAAGAAGACCCTCCTCGCCTACCGGAAGATCCGGACATGCAAGCAGTGAACGCGCTTGATGCATGGAAGCATTGTGACTTCTTGTGCAGGAACTATTTGATGAATAGTCTTGCAGATGACTTGTACAATGTGTACATTGGAGTCAAATCCGCTAAAGAGTTGTGGGAGACTCTGGATAAGAAATACAAAACCGAGGATGCCGGTGCCAAGAAATTCATTGTTGGGAAATTTCTTGATTATAAAATGGTTGATACTAAATCTGTGATGTCTCAGGTGCAGGAGTTTCAAGTCATTATTCATGATATTCATGCCGAGGGGATGGTGATCAGCGAGACCTTTCAAGTTGCTGCCATCATCGAAAAACTTCCCCCCGGGTGGCAAGACTTCAAGAACTATCTGAAGCACAAACGAAAGGAGATGAACGTGGAAGAGCTGATCGTTCGTCTTCGCATTGAAGAGGACAACAAGAAGAATGCTCGTCTCTATGGCCATGAACCCAAGGCAAATGTGGTTGAGGCCAGCTCCAAGCCTACCTACAAAGACAAAGGCAAAATGAAAGTTGACCAGATGCTTGCTCCGAAAAAGGGAGAATTCAAAAAGAAGTTTGCTGGAATTTGTCACAACTGTGACAAACCTGGTCATCGGGCTTCCGAGTGCAGGAAACCAAAAAGAAACAATGCACTTGTAATTGAAAATAATAATAATTTTGCTGCTGTTGTTTCAGAACTGAACATGGTGGGGTCTAACCCACGTGAGTGGTGGATCGACACAGGTGCTACTCGCCACATCTGCTCATCCAAGGAGTTGTTCCACACTCTTGATGAAAGTGCTACTGGAGAAAAGCTCTTTATGGGGAATTCAGCAACTTCTGATGTCAAAGGGAAAGGAAAAATAATGCTGAAGTTCACTTCTGGAAAAGAATTAACTCTGAATAATGTTTTGTATGTGCCTGAGATTCGTAAGAATTTAGTGTCTGGGTCTCTTCTGAATAAGCATGGTTTTCGTATTGTAATCGAGTCGGATAATGTTATAATATCCAAGGGTGGGGTGTATCTGGGCAAGGGGTATGAGAATGATGGGCTGTTCAAGCTCAATGTAATGACTATCAACAAAAACATGAATAAGACTGCTTCTACTTCCGTTTACTTGCTTGAGTCATCGATAACTTGGCATGGCCGTTTAGGACATGTAAACTTTAATTCATTAAGAAAATTAATGAACTTAAAAAGCATACCCACGCTCCAAATTGATACAAATCACAAATGCGAAATTTGTGTAGAAGCGAAAACGACTCGGTCATCCTTTCGAACTATTGAAAGAAATAGTGAACCCCTCGATTTAATTCACACGGACGTGTGTGATTTAAAAACCGTGCAAACACGTGGCGGAAATAAATATTTTATCACGTTTATTGACGATAGCACAAAATATTGTTATGTATATCTCCTAAAAAGTAAAGACGAAGCTTTTGAAAAGTTTGTACTTTACAAGACAGAAGTTGAAAATCAACTTAATCGAAAAATTAAACGATTAAGAAGTGATCGAGGAGGTGAATATGAATTTCCATTTGCTGATTTTTGTGAAAAACATGGAATCATGCATGAAACTACTGCACCATATTCCCCTCAACAAAACGGTGTTGCCGAACGCAAAAATCGAACATTGAAAGAAATGTTAAATGCGATGTTGCTTGATTCTGGACTACCACCGAACATGTGGGGAGAAGCGTTGTTAACCGCAAACTACCTTTTAAATAAGGTGCCCCGAAAGAAAATCGACAAAACTCCATATGAATTATGGTTTGGTCGAGCACCGTCATATAAATACTTGAAAGTATGGGGGTGTTTAGCAAAGGTGGCAATTCCACTACCGAAAAAGGTTAAAATAGGCCCTAAAACTGTTGATTGTGTATTTATCGGATATGCACATAATAGTAGTGCCTATCGATTTCTTGTGTACGAATCAAAAATCGACGATATACACAAAAATACTATTATGGAATCAAGAAATGCTCAATTTTTTGAACATATATTTCCATGGAAGACATGCACTGATAATAGCAATGAAGCTAGTTCCTCGCGCATGCATGCAAACCCAACAATTACAGAAATTGTTGATGACATAAATGTTGAACAAAGACGAAGTAAACGAGCTCGTATAGAAAAATCGTTTGGTCCTGATTTTTTAACGTACATGCTCGAGAGTGAACCTCAAAGCTTTAAAGAAGCTGTAAACTCTTCTGATGGCCCTCAATGGAAAGAGGCAATTCAAAGTGAAATTAATTCTATTTTGCAAAATCATACTTGGGAATTAGCGGACCTTCCTCCGGGAAGTAAACCCCTAGGTTCTAAGTGGATTTTCAAAAAGAAAATGAAAGCCGACAGGACTATCGATAAATACAAGGCAAGACTTGTAATTAAAGGTTATAGACAAAAAGAAGGTCTTGACTATTTTGATACGTATTCCCCTGTGACGAGAATTACGTCAATTAGACTAATTATCGCCATAGCAGCGCTAAGAAATCTTGAAATACATCAAATGGATGTAAAAACGGCCTTCTTAAATGGTGATCTAGGTGAAGAAATATATATGGATCAACCAGAAGGATTTTCTGCTCCCGGGCAAGAAAATAAAGTGTGTAAATTGGTGAAATCCTTGTACGGATTAAAACAAGCACCAAAACAATGGCATGAAAAATTTGATTATGCTATGTTAGAATATGGATTTCGAATAAATGAATGTGATAAATGCATTTATATAAAAAATACGGACGATGATTATTTAATCATGTGCCTATATGTTGACGACATACTTATTGTTGGAAGTAACGATAATATGGTCAAATCAGTGAAAAATATGTTAAATTCAAAATTTGACATGAAAGATATGGGCAAGGCTGATGTTGTACTTGGAATTAAAATTCATAGAACATCAGACGGCTTTGCTTTGAGTCAATCTCATTATGTCGACAAAATCTTAGAGAAGTTTAGCAAAGATGATACGGGTCTTGCTAGAACTCCAATAGATACAAGTCAACACCTTGCTAAAAATAGAGGTGAAGGAGTAAGTCAAATAGAGTACTCAAGAGTGATCGGCAGTCTAATGTACTTAACCAGTTGTACAAGACCAGACATAGCCTATACAGTAAATAAGCTAAGTAGATACACTAGCAATCCAAGTGAAAGTCACTGGAAAGCTATTGTACGATTACTTAGATATTTACGCTATACTCGAGATTTTGGGTTGCATTATACTCGATATCCAGCTGTCATTGAAGGTTACACTGACGCAAATTGGATTTCTGACATAAAAGAATCCAAGTCCACAAGTGGATATGTTTTCACTCTCGGTGGAGCTGCTATTTCTTGGAAATCGTCTAAGCAAACAGTAATTGCTAGATCCACAATGGAATCAGAGTTTATAGCCTTAGATAAATGTGGCGAAGAGGCCGAGTGGCTCAGGAATTTCCTAGAAGATATTCCAAAGTGGACCAAACCTGTGCCTCCAATTCGTATACATTGTGATAGTCAATCTGCAATTGGGCGAGCACAAAGTAATATGTACAATGGTAAGTCTAGACATATACGTCGCAGACATAATACCATTCGACAACTACTTTCGACTGGAGTTATCTCAATAGACTACGTAAGATCTAAAGATAATATCGCAGATCCACTAACCAAAGGGTTAAATCGAGAGTTAGTATTGTCGTCATCTACAGGAATGGGACTAAAAGCCTTAAAGAAAGAGAGTTGAGACGATGGAAAACCTTACCTATATGACTGGAGATCCCAAGAACTAGGTTCAAAAGGACAACCTAACCGTCTAAACTCCGTTATCACTGTCCTGGGGGGGATTTGAATTCCACCAAAAGTCCATTGCCTAAAAGATGTTACAGTGATTGTGTGTGAGGATTAGCAAATGGCTATTAATGATTCATAAGAGATATTATGAATACTCTTGAAAGAAATCACCTATGTAAGAGAGAAGTGGGGCCGCTTCGAAGAGAATATAGTAAGGCATATTCTTAAACACTCTTACAGAACCAGGCTGATGTTCAGGGCCAAAATGAACATAATCATGAGAACTGAGATTTGTTAGAAAGAACGTGAGTGGAGTATATTATCGTTTACACAAATGGTGAATAGTTCAAAGACATCGTGTCTACTATTTAATCAGTAAAGTTGGTATGCTTTCACAAGGGAAGGTTCAAAGGGTAACACCTACCTATCCTATGCACGTTTCTAACGTTGATTGATTTCACCAAACTACTTTTGGTTTATGTGTAATTTTCATTCATGGGGGGGACTGTTGGAAAATAGAGAGCTCGGAGAGAGCTTCGAAACGATAGCTCATTCGCTCAATTCGGAGTTGAAATGAATGAGAAATTAATTGTTAAAAATAATCAAAAATAATGAGAAAAAGAGAAGAAAATTAATAAGGGAGTTGCTATCCCACATCGGAAAAATATGCAAAACCAAGTGGGCATATATAGTGCTTGCACTTTAGTGGCTTATGAATGACTTGCTATAATATTGCTCCGCCTCCTACGTGCGCGCAGGGGGGGTGCAAATCTCTGCCGAAATAGCCTACGAACCCCCGGACTTGTGTGCGAGCGCGACCTGCGTACACGAATGTCGGTCCGATTTGGGGGCGGTCGACCAAGCTACTTTTTGCAAATTTTCTTTTCGAAACCGTTACAAAGTAACGGTTGGTTGACTCATTAATAATGATTTTATTTATTTAATAAGTAAATAAAATAAAATCAATTTCTGATTATAATTTTTGAATTTCAAAATTGACAATTAAGTGGCCTTAATGCTGAGACATTATTGCATGGCCGTTACATGTTGACTGTCCAGGTTCAATGGATGAATCGTTCAGCTCCCTATGCTCGCCTATAAATACGAGCTTCATGTTTGAGAAGAAAGACACCAAAAACCACTCCAGCAATCTGCTACTTTCTTCTCCTCTTCTTTCATATTATCCTTGGCCCTCCGGTGAAATCTTTCAGGCAACTCTCGGTTCGACGTGCAACGTAGTTGCTTGAGACGTTGTATCCTGGGAAACAAACGATCGGTAGAGGTCGAATTTTGTTTTAAGGAGATTGTGTCTAACACAAGCCTCGTCTTTTTCTGTCCTTTGCCATCTCTGTAAAACCGATCCCTACAACTAGTGCCTCTCTTCTATGTGAAAATGATTGGCTAATTGACTCTGGGTGCACTTATCATATGTCTCCATACCTGCATTTGTTTTCAACTTATAAAGAACTTAAAAACTCATATGTCTCCATGGCTAATGATAAAAGGTGTTCTGTGAATGGTATTGGTGATATCTCTGTGAAATTTGAAACTGGTAGTGTGTACACTTTCAAAAATGTTAGGCATGTGCCTGACTTGAGTCAAAATTTGATTTCATGTGCTGCACTTGAAACTGAGGGTTTATGTGGTAAATGGGGTAATGGGTGCATGACTATTATGGAGGGTTCTAAGGTTGTTTGCAAAGCTGCTAGGCAGTACAACTTGTATGTTTGCAAAGCTGAGTGCTATTTGAATAATCATGCAAATTCTGTTCATGAAAATGTTTCTGACTTATGGCATAAAAGACTTGGTCACATAAGTAAAACTGGTTTTGAATTATTGCAAAAACAAGGTGTCTTTGGTGATGCAAAATTGACTTGCTCTACTTTCTGTGATACTTGTGTGTTAGGTAAACAAACTAGAATGAGCTTTCCTGTGTCTCCCTCCCCCAATGTGCCCTCTACTAAGTGTATCCTTGAATATATGCATGCTGATGTGTGGGGTCCTTCCCCTGAACCTACCCAAGGTGGCAATAGGTACTTTCTTTCTGTGATTGATGATTTTTCCAGAAAAGTGTGGGTGTTTCTAATGAAAAATAAGTCTGATGTGTTTACTAAATTTAAAGAGTTTAAAACCCTTATTGAAAATCAAACTGGTTTGAAAATTAAAACTCTTAGGACAGATAATGGTCTTGAATTTTGTAATGCCTCTATGAATGATTTATGTGCTGAGGCTGGTATTAGAAGACATAGGACAGTACCCTATACCCCACAACAAAATGGAGTGGCTGAGAGAATGAATAGGACTTTATTAGAGAGAGTTAGGTGTTTACTTGCTTCTTCTGGTCTAAGTAAAAGATTTTGGGGTGAAGCTGTGTTAACTGCAACTTATCTGATAAATAGGTCTCCCTCTGTGCCTCTTAAGGGTAAGTGCCCTGAACATGTGTTTTCTGGAAAACCTATTGATTTAACTAATTTGAGAATTTTTGGTTGTTCTGCCTTGGTCCATCACTCTGGAGATAAACTAGAACCTAGGGCTAAAAAATGTATTTTCTTAGGTTACCCTGAAGGTACTAAAGGATATAGGCTGTGGCTTAGGTGTGACCCTGGTTTTAAAACTATCACTAGTAGGGATGTTGTGTTTAATGAATCTGAATTTCCATGTTTGCCTGTGAGTCAGTCCAATGTGGATGTCCAAAATGAGGTGGAGCTTGCTCCTGAAATTGATTCTGTGAATGAACATGATTCTAGTGATTTGCCTGATCCTTGTGTGCAAAGTTCTGATCCTGCTTGTGTGCCTGATTCTGTGAACTTGCCTATACCCCCAGTGATGAACCCTAATGGACCTGTACCTGATGTATCAGGCCATTCTTTGCCTGCTAATTCTCAAACTGTCAACCCTAATAATTATAATAATTCCCCCATGCATGATAATGAAAATACCTCTATGCCTGATGATTACCAACTTGCTAGAGATAGGGTTAGAAGAAACCCTAGGGCTCCTGCTAGGCTTAATGATTTTCAGTTAGGTGCTTTTGCCTTTAATATGCATGATGTGATTGACAACTCTGAACCTAAATGCTATGTGGATGCTTTAAAATCTGAAAATTCCAAAAACTGGCTTTCTGCCATGAATGAAGAAATGAACTCTTTATTGAAAAATGGAACTTGGACTTTAGTCCCTAAACCCTCTAAGTGTTCTGTTGTGGACTGTAAATGGCTTTTCAAAGTTAAACAAGAGGGTAATGATTTAAGATATAAAGCTAGGTTAGTTGCCAAAGGTTTTTCACAAAAAGAAGGAATTGATTATAATGAAATATTTGCTCCTGTTGTGAAGTTTACTACTGTGAGAATAATGCTTGCTTTGTGTGCTCATTATGACTGGGAACTGAAACAAATGGATGTTAAAACTGCTTTTTTACATGGTGACTTAGAAGAAAGAATTTTTATGAAGCAACCAGAGGGTTTTGTTGATAAAACTAAAACTGAACATGTTTGTCTTTTGAAAAAATCTCTTTATGGTTTGAAGCAGTCACCCAGGCAATGGAATAAAAAGTTTGATGAATTCATGATTTCTCAAAATTTTAGCAAAAGTTCTTATGATCCTTGCTTGTATTATTTGAAGTCTGCCATACCTGTTTTTCTTGTGCTTTATGTGGATGATATGTTAATCCTTTCTCCTAATTTGAACTCTGTGAAATCTGTTCAACATAGTTTAAGTACTAAGTTTGAGATGAAAGATTTAGGAGATGCTAAGAAAATACTAGGTATGAACATTGTGAGAAATAGAACTGAAGGTTACATTCACCTTAATCAAACTGCCTATGTGGATAAATTGCTAGAAAGGTTCTCCATGCTAGGTTGCAAATCTGTTTCTGTTCCCCTTGCTTCTCACTTTGTGTTGTCTAAGGACCAGTGTCCAAAGACTGAGTCTGAAATTGCTTCTATGGTTAATGTGCCTTATGCTTGTGCTGTGGGGTCTGTGATGTACTTGATGGTGTCTACTAGACCTGATATAGCTTATAGTGTTAGCTGTTTGAGTAGGTACATGGCTAACCCTGGACAGCCTCATTGGGAAGCCATGAAATGGCTGTTCAGGTACTTGTCCAGTACTAGAAGCTTTGGCCTGAGATTCACTAAATCAAAGGCTGGAGTTATTTTGAGTGGCTATGTGGATTCTAACTATGCTAATGATAGGGATTCTAGGAAGTCTTCCACCTCTTATGTTTTCACTGTGTGTGGTGGCTGTGTTAGTTGGAAATCTCAGTTGCAAAATGTTGTTGCCCTTTCTACTACTGAATCTGAGTATATTGCTATAACTGATTCCTTCAAGGAAGCTATTTGGTTGAAAGGTCTTTTATCTGAGATTAAAATGCTAAGTGGTAAAGTCTCTGTGTTTTCTGATTCCCAATCTGGCATACAGCTGTGTAAGAATCCTGTTTTTCATGATAGAACTAAACATATTGATGTTAGGTACCATTTCATTAGAGAACTTGTTGAAACTGGTTATATTCTACTTGAAAAGATATCCACTCATCATAACCCCTCTGATATGGGAACTAAATCACTGCCTTTGGAAAAATTTCTTTTCTGTTTGAAATTTCTGCATTTTGATGCCTGTGATTAGTTGTCCCTGTTTGTTACTACTTGCTCTATGCTCTGTGTTCTTTGTTGGTGTTCTGACCCTTAGGTTATTACCCCATTTACTTCTTACTTTGTGTGAGATGAGTCTCTAGTTGAGACTGTCATTATAGTGTTCTCTGAATGCCTCAGGTAGGGCTGAGGAGTCACTATACTGTTTGTTACTTTGTGTAACTTGCCCTGTACACTTAGGTGTACAGGGCTAAGGCTATGATGAAACTGAGTTGACTGTGTTTGCATGTGTGTGGCTTATAACCAGCATGTAATGTCTTTATGAACTGTTTGAGCAGGGGAAACTGTGTGTTGCCAACAAGGTGGAGAATGTTGTAATTGTGTGTTGGCCCAATCTTAATTGGTGCTGGCCCAATTGCAATTCAATAGCCCAGCCCAGCAAGCCCATGATGCGTAGCCCACTTACCACTCAACTGTTGGCCCATCTGTTCAGCCCAGCCCACTACTTAACCTAGTTGACCTAATCCTGGCCATTGATCTATGTTTGGTATGATGTGGTCTGATCTGGACCGTTGCCTCTCCTATTTGTGACCTGATACACACCCACCCGTACTCACTTTACTCCTTACCTACTGTGTGTAAACCCTACCTTCACTGTGTGCGATTTCTGATCCCCTTCACCTTCTTCACCTTCTGTGGTGTTCTGTGGTGTAGATCTGTGAGATCCTTTGTGAGCTGAGGGCTGTGAGTGAGTGTGTGTGTGGATTGTGCTCTGAGTGTTGTTGGCTGGGCTTCAGGCGGCTCCTCCCTTGTTTGGTAGTGCCGGCGACCTCTGCTGTGACTGCAGTTCCTCAGTCCTGAGCCGATAGCTCAAATCTCTATCTCTATCTCTCTCTGTTTATATATATATACGTATACCTGCTTTTATTCCGCTGCTACTGCTCTTTGTTCCATCCAAACCCAGATCCTTGCACGGGCCGGTGATCTTCGGAGATCCGTTGACTGTTGAGATCTGGGATTTTGGTTTGGCCCTAGGGCTTGAACAGATTTGACTTGTTCTGTTTGTTTGTGTTTTGCAGGTGTACGTGGCTCGCCGTAGAAGCGCGGAGCTCCAACACCGGTTAACCAAACAAGCCCTATAATTAATCAGGTATGTCGGAGAATACACATTACACCGTACTGGATCTTGTTCACAAGCGCGGGGAAGTTAGGCATGAGCAGACACCCTCTCTCGTTTATTTCCCAGATACAAAAGAAGAGTCAACGATGTTTCTTGTACTATCTCGTTTATTCGGTGGCACGCGACGAGTTTGATACTTGTTATGATACGGGGAAACACAAGAGTGTCGCACATCCTTCGGTAGGGTTCACCTTCAAGGGAGACGTGACGGTCGATATAGACCCTACCCTGATTACGGAACACTCGTTCGAATGGATTAATTTGTCGGTAGTGTGTCTTGCTTTCGCTGCTGATGATTCGGATGTCAGCATTTTCTGTAATTTAGCACAGATGAAACATGAGGTGGTGTACGATGTTTCCGGTAAACAAATAGGGTTCGGCCGCCCCTCACTTGGCTGATCATCGATCGGGTAATTATTTGGATGATGAATGAACGAATAAATTAATATATAATAACTGGAAGCATTGTAATAGTCTAATAACAGACTATACTAAATAAACTTCATCAATTTATAATAAGGTACTTAGGTACAAGTATGAGCATTTATTTTATATATGATCATCCTTTGAATTTCCAAAGTATGGAGACAATACTTTTAATTTTTAGTATTCAGACAAATGACAATTATAAGAGTATTTTCAACCGATACCAAAAACTTATTTTGAACTCGGGTCGATGTTTCAATCGATGCCAAAACATAAATTCATTATTGGTTTGATGATGGAACCCACAAAAAAATGTTGGAACATGAGCGTCTCGTAGAGAGCTTCGATTTGATATCTCATACGCTCAATTTCGAGTAGTATGAATGAAAAATTAATTTTCAAAGATGTAACCAAAATTATGAATTGGAAGAGTATTCTAAAGGAAATAAAATATTTTAAAAGAAAAATGTGTAAGATAGATAGGGGAGTACCCTATGATGCACATTTTTTATTTTATTTTATTATCCTAAGTAATAATATAATAATAATATGAGATTATTATTATTACAATAAGTTACAAATTGAATTTTAATTAAATTGAATTAATAGTATTAATTCATATATACTTATTAGGTGATTGAATGTTGGACGTTACGTTTTGTAGTACGGTCCACGTTCAATGAACCTTCGACTCCAACTATCACTATATAAGAGCAGTCGAGTGGGCTGCAAAAAGATATGACTCGAATCGAGAAACACTCGAATACGACGAGAAAGAAATGAACATGAAGATATTGAGAATATACAGACATATTCCGAGCAATCGCTCTCGACTTTTCTTTGTTATCCTTCTTTCTTTGACCTCCCGGTGATATTTTTCAGGCAACATCTCAGTTCGCCGTAAGTAAATGTTTTGCTTAGAAATCGTTGTATCCTGGGAAACAATCGTACCCGTAGAGGACGAATTTGTTTTAAGGAAATCGTGTTGAACACGAGCCTCGATTTATTCGAATTTTCATTTCTTCCATCTTCCTCTAATGGATACACACCAACCATACACAAAAGATACTACAAAAAATACTTAAATTTACGTTTTAAATAGTCGTCCTTTTTATTTACGCATTAATTAAAACTAGTAGATGCGCATAATTTTTTTATTTTATTTCATAATTCTACTCTCACTCTAATTTGTAGGGGTGGACATGAGACGGGATTAGGGGAATTTCGTCCCGTCCTGATAATTTATATTTGGGTCGAGATCGAGACGGGATTGATCAAGACCTCCCAAAATTTTAAATAAAATTATAAAATTAACAATTAAATTAAATATTATAGATTTATAAAATAATCAAAATATAAAAAAAATAAAAAAAATTAAGTTTTAAGAGAAATAAAATTTTAATTTAACAATTAAATTAAATTGTTAAATTATTATTTCTATAAATCAACTTTTTTTTCTATAATTCAAAATTCATAAGTATAAGTATATAAAGTGATCTATTAAATTAAATTGATAAATAATAATTATTATTTGTGGTTAAATTATATCTCATTTTCAACCAAATAATAATAAAATTATGAAAATAAAGTATAATATCTCATTATAGAAGATGTTTTATTTATTTGATTATAATTAATATTTAAAAATTCAACACAATCATATTGATATAACCTACACTGAAAAAAATATAGAACAAAGAGAGCAAGAGTCAGAATCATGATTAAGCTCTGAAGGGGACATGTCAAGGTCGAGAACCACCGCGGCTGCGGCCCGTACGTAATTACCTCATCGAAAATAAAACTGTAAAATAGATAAGGTTGATTTATTTCTCTTCCGATCGATTAACATTGCAATTAGCAAATAGATATGCAAACATTTCCATAGTCGTCGTTTGTCAAATCTTGTATCAATTCTACACCTACTGAAAAGAATCTAATATCAATTCTACACCTACCGAAAAGAATCTCATTCCAAACGGACTGTAGGATACAATTCCAATTCAATTTATTAGATATTAAAAAAAATTTATTAATAAATTATACCTGAATTTGATTTTGCAAAAAAATAAATGTGACAATTTTTCCGGCTAGGCACGAACATGAGCACGAAAATTCAATTTTCGTGTTCTCGGAAGCACGAAACCCAGCACAAAATTGAAATTCGTGCTTCCCAGAGCACGAAACCCAGCACAAAATTGAAATTCGTGCTTCCCAGAGCACGAAACACAGCACGAAAATTGAATTTGCATGCTCATGTTCGTGCTTAGGCTGAAAAACCGCCATATTTTAAAATAAATTCTATAAATTTTTGTAGAAATCTCAAATTTCAGTTCCGTAAATTCCATAATAAACTAGACTCGGTTCTCTTCACAACTATGTGTCACAAAAGCTCTAAATAATTACCAATATAAACTATTTTTTAGTTACATTTGTACTATCTGCGAATAGATTTAGTCCACCATATTTCGCTATTAATTTCATAACTCTTTGTAGAAAATTTCAAATAACTTTTCGTCAGATCTCTAATATACTAGACTCGATGGGCTTCAAAACCATATATAATATGGAATCCAGGTCTTATAGAATCGAAGTAGTTAATTAGTTAAAGATAGGTTACTCGTAGAGATCATTAATCGGTCATCTTTCACCATTATTTTCATTACTTTTTGTAGAAAATTTCAAATTATTTTTCATTAATTTCGTTGTGAAGATCATCGAGTCTAGTTTATTACGGAATTTACAAAACTTAATTTCAAAATTTCTACAAAAAGTTATAGAATTTACGATAAAGTGTGACAGTTTTTCTGCTCAAGCACGAACATGAACACGAATATGAGCACGAAAAATTAATTTGCATGCTCCCAGAAGCACGAAAATTCACGAAAATTAAATTTTCGTTCTTCTAAGAAGCACGCAGATTTGCGTTACATTCCATTATTTGTATGAATTTTCGAGATTGATTTTAAATTAGATAAAGAATTGAGATCGATTTGTGTTGGATAAGAAAACTAATTTTGTTATATTATTTTAACTTTATTTTTATTGTAATAAAGTAATAAAGAATTCGAAAGTAGTTGATTTTGTCATTTAGTGGTTAGATGTGTCAGTCACTTTTAAGGGTATTTTAATCTTTTCATTAAGAATTGGGATAATTGCACTTTGCTACCCGAGGTTTCAAGAAATTTGCACTTTGCTACCCAACCGGAGATTTTGAGCGCGGTGCTACCAGATGTTTAAAGAAATTGCAGATTGCTACCTGCCGGTTGACCAGAAACGAATATTCCGAGGAATATTCCTTTTTTGTGCGTAACACGTGATTTCTGAAGGGTATTTTGTGAATTGCACATCTAAGTTGAAGGGCAGGTAAGTAATTACACGTATAATTATAAAAAATTATTTAAAAAATCATTTATATGAAAATAGAAATTCATTTCTCTCCACAAACCCGTCGATCCCCAATTCAGGATAAAATTAGAACCCTAATTTTGCTCTACTCAAAATCCCCAAAATCTTGCTACCAAAGAACCCTAATTTCTTGCTACTCGATTTGGGAAATTCAAAATGCCATGGAAGTTGAGAGCTGCGAATGGGTTGTCGCCCGAAGAGGAGATAACACGAATGTCAGACAATGAGAGATTCACACTAAAGTTTCATCATTCGGGGAAATTTAGGCTTCGCGACGGTAAAAAAGTTTATGTTGAGGGGAGAACGGATTATGTTGATTACTGCAAGAAGTCTTAATTAGGCATGGAGGATTTTTCATTCATGGCGGCTCAATATGGATTGTCTGAGAGCCTTCAGTTCTATTACAGTTGCAGTGGTGTAGATGACTGTGAAACCCTAGTTCGTTTTAAAACTTTATATTGCCTAGATGGTTTGGATTGTTTTATTTCAAAGTCAAATTCAATTTCAGTGTTTGTCGATCATGAGAATTTTGATGAAAGGGCCATAGATTTCGATGGTGTCCCTGATATTCCATTGCCTGATATTGATGATGATGTTAGTGAGGATTCAAGTTCATCTATGCAGAATTTGATGAAGGAGTATGAATTGCCTGATATTGATGATGATGTTACTCAACCCAAAGAGAATGAGAGAGTTGAAGATGAGGGAGCTGCAAATGACAGAGTTGAAGATGATAGAGCTGCAGATGATATAGTTGAAGATAATAGAGCTGCAGATGAGGGAAATGGAGATGAGGGAGCTGCAGATGAGAGAGTTGCAGATGTTGAAGATGATAGAGCTACAGATGAGGGAAATGGAGATGAGGGAGCTGCAGATGAGAGAGTTGCAGAAGGTCTAAGTAGGTTGTTTGGTGACCAATTTGATGAGGATGACAGTGAAGGAGAAGTATCATGTGGAGAGGATTCTGAAAATTCTGATTACCTAGATGATAGTGATGGATGCTATGATGATGAGGAGGCTGACTTCCAGAGGTATGTTGATTCTGATGAGGAATTGGGAAAAAATGATGAGAGAAAGGGGAAGAGGCCAATGATCAGAAGTCAAATGTTCAAAGAAAAAGATGCTGCATTGAAGAAGCCTGCTCCAAATGTTCATAGAGGCTTCAAATTGTTCAATCCAGCTACAGATATGGATCACATTGATTTCCATGTTGGCCTGTCATTTTTAGACATTCCAACTTTCAGAATGGCTGTCAAGGCTTATGCAGTTCAAAATGGTAGAAGCTTGAGATTTTCATTGAACATGTCAACCAAGGTACAAGCCAAGTGCAAAGATAAGAAGTGTGAATGAGTGATTTATGCATCCAGAGTGCCAAAGGATGACACTGTCAAAGTCAAGACTTTGAATGATACACACACCTGTGTGAGGCAGGAGAAAATCACACAAGCTGATGCAAGGTACATTGCTGAGAAATATAAGCAGAAACTGAAGAGTGATCCACATTGGCCAGTGGAATCAATGATTGAGGTTATTCAGGCAGAAATGAAGTGTTGTGTGAGCAGGTGGCAGATGTATAGAGTGAAACACATGGTTGTAGAAATGGGTGATGGGGATGAGTTGCAACAGTTTGCCAGCCTCTACAGATATGCTGAAGAGATATTCAGAAGCAATCCCACCAGTACCTGCAAGATAAAGACAACAGTTGTAGGGGACAAAGCAGTCTTCAAAAGAATGTACATTTGTTGGGCTGCTCTGAGGGATGGGATGCTAGCTGGTTGTAGAAGGCTTATATGCCTTGATGGCTGCCATCTGAAAACTCAATCTGGAGGTGTCTTGTTGACTGATGTGGGCATTGACTCTAACAATGGTATGTACCCCTTTTCATATGCTGTTGTTGAGAAAGAAACTTATAAATCTTGGTTGTGGTTTCTGGATTTGGTAGTCAAAGACTTAGGAATTTCAGAACAAGATAGTTTCAATTGGATTGTGATGTCTGATAAGCAAAACGGACTTCATGAGGCTGTAAGTGTGGTGTTGCCTAACTGTGAGAGTAGATTCCGTGTGAGGCATTTATATGCTAATTTTAAACTTAGTAACAAGGGTGTGGGACTGAGGGACATAGTTTGGAGAGCTGCCAGGGCAACCATACAGGTTGATTTACAGAGAGTCATGAATGAGGTCAAAATTAGATCTCCAACTGCCTTTGACTGGATTTCAAAAAGAGACCCTCAACACTGGTCCAAAGCCCACTTCAATACCATTAACAACACAGACCTTATAGTTAACAACCTTTCTGAGAGCTTCAATTCTATGATTTTGAGGGCCAGGGGCAAGCCTATACTAAAAATGTTGGAGGACATTAGGAGAATCTTAATGAAAAGGATTGGATTAAGGAGAAGGGATATGTTAAAGCACAGTGGAGATTTATGTCCAAACATTCAAAATCTGTTAGATATGTTCAAAGTGAAGTCTTTTGGGTGGGCTCCTTCCTGGAATGGCAAAGATGAATTTGAAGTTTGTGATCCAAATGGCCAGTTTTTTTGTGTGCATCTGGGAAACAGAACTTGTGGGTGTAGGAGATGGCAACTAACTGGAATTCCATGCCAACATTCAATCTCATGTATGAATTACATGGGGTACAAAGCTGAAGCATATGTGGATGAGTGTTATAGCACAAATACTTACCTCAGCATTTATGATCACTACATGAGTCCAATGCAAGGCATGGAAGAGTGGCCTGTTATTGATGAAGACAAATTGGATATTGTGCCTCCAAAGATTGGGAAGATGCCTGGTAGACCCAAAAAACATAAGAGGAAGCTGGAAATAGGAGAAGTGATAGGATCTCTGAAAAATGGAAAGTTAAAGAGGTCAGGCTTGATTAGCACTTGCCAGCTTTGCAAACAAACTGGTAGTAATTCCAGGTAATGTCCACAGAATGCAGGAGCAAGTTCAAAGGTAATTGCGTTTTTTTTTTTCATAACATAATTTTACTCATCTCCATTGATTCTTCAGCCCACTGAAGGATTGGATATCCCTCCTGCATCAGAGCCTGTTCAAAAGAAGGAAAAGAAGAAGGCAAGAGCAACTTCAAAGGTAATTGCGTTTTTTTTTTTCAAAACATAATTTTACTCAACACCATTTGTTAATTTTCCAGGCCACTGTCCAAATGCCTACAAGAAAGAGCCATAGGAAGAAGAATAATGCAAATGAATCCTCTGCCCAAATGCCTACAAGAAAGAGCCCTAGGAAGAAGAATAAGGCAACTGCACCATCTGCTTCACAGCCCACACCAATTCCTTCAAAGCATATTCAAATGGATAAGCCCTCTGCTTCACAGCCTGTTCAAATGGACAAGCCCTCTTCTCCACAGCCCACACTGCCATTAAATTTGGGACTTGCTAGCCGAAGAAGTGATTACATGCCTTTATTCACTAATGCTCCAAGCAGAAATGTCACACTTCCAATCAGAAATTTCACATTTCTGAGAGGAGAAGAAATTCCACCCCCATGCGCACAACAGTAGTCTTTTTAGTTTGTGTGTCCAATGTTGAACAATAGTTTGTGTGTTTGTTGTTTATTTTGTGTGTTGAATCTTAGTACTTTCGTTTTTTTAAGTCATCAGACATTGTGGCTGTTTTGGATATTCATGATGGTTGTTTTGGGTATTTTGCAATGAAATCCAGATGGTGTTTTATTCATGTTTACTTTTCAGTTATCTCCACTAGTTTGTTACAGGTATTGTGATTGCTGAAACATGAAACATCAAGAACATAATCATCCAGCATCTTATAACACAACATTTGAATTACATCACTACAAGAAATTCGATATTTCGCGACGAAATTATTTGTCATAAAAATGTCATTTTTCGTCACAATTTCTCTATGGTGACAATTTTTTTTCGTCGCAGACATTGTCACCGTATGTGGGTCACAATAGGTAAATGTGACGATTATTTGTTTTGTCATCAATAGTAATCCTATGATGACGATAAAAGACAATGTCACTATATATGTTCATCTATAGTGACGTATTAATCGTCATGTATCACCTCTAAGTTTCGTCACATATTATTATATTTCGTCATCAAATATTACTTTTTATATACGACAATTGAATTTATTGTCATTAAAACCTTATTTTTTGTGACGATTTTTCAACAATTACTAAAATTATGAAGTTTTAATGACATCTATTTTGTCACAATAAAATAATTTTGTTCTTCACATATTTTGTATATTTCATCACGGAATAAGTGTTTGTCATGACAAAATAATATTTGTTGTAATTTTTTTATGTGATAGTTAATGACGTCAAAAAATTTAATGAGTAGAGTATAAAGACGAGATAGAAAAAAATAACAACAATATACATATGTAATCTAAAAAGAACCAATTTATATTAAAATTTAAGCAAAAATAATACAGTGTTCCACATTCATATTCTCGAATCACACTTGTAGCGAACCATTACAGAAACTTTCAATATACATCAATATCATAAATACTCATATAGAGCTAATAACTCTTACTCTCTGCATAAACTATCTCAATCATAAATTCATCATCGCCCTCTTCCTCTATATCCTGCAACAAGGAAATCAATAAAAGTCACATCTCAATCATTCAAAACAACCAAGCACACAAGAAAAATATGAACATGTTCCTATAAAAAAAATGTAAAAGCCATCAAACCTATGAACTTCAAATGCATCTTAAATATGAATCTCCTGATATACTTCATCTTCTACTTGTATTTCGTTACCAAAACCGATTTTTCGGATGATTACCCGAAGACTGAATTAACCTAAAAAATGGGAACAAGTAGATTGTCAATACTATTAGATCGTCGCACTACAAATTACAAAGGCATCAGCCTAAAACATTAAAACAAGATCAATTAAAATATCCTATTACCTCTTATTATTGATTCTTTTAACAATGATACAGTCAATGTCGTGAACTCTAAATGTTTTTGAACCAAATAAATATTGTAAAAGTACCTTAGATGTTGCTAAATGAATTGGTGTTGGGCGTTGATTTGAAGAAGGTTGAAGACATTCGAGGAGAGGTAGCGGTCTCAGGAAGATGGAGACGATCAAAGATACGAGGAGCTTGTTGCAGACGAGGTCGACGGTTGTGCCTGGAGAGTAGTGGCGATAGCTAGTGGTGGACGAATTAGGGTTCTGAGTTGGATTCTTTTTTATTGCTTTGAAAAAATTAATTATTTATTTATGCTTTGTTATTGGTTTGAGAAAATTAATTATTTATTTATAACTACGTGCGTCTCAATTCAACTTTGTCCACTAAGGACCTGTTCTTTTGGACTTAATTTCAGTTCAGTTCAGTTCAGATCACTTCAGTTCAGTTCAGTTCAGTTCAGATCGCTTCAGTTCAGTTCAGTTCGTTTCAAAATAAATTAAAATAAAATAAACGAAAAATAATTTGAATCTATAATTTTAAATATAAAATCTAGTTACCGTTGTAATATTATTAATATTTTTAAAAAAATATTTAATAATTTATACAAATTATTATTATTTTTATAAAAAACCAGTTCATTTTAGTTCAGATCGCTTAAGTTCAGTTCAGTTCAGTTCAGATCGCTTCAGTTCAGTTCAGTTCAGTTCAGCTGGTTTCAGTCCAAAAGAACATGTCCTAAGTCATTAAGTACGTGGTATATATATATAATATATTTAAATATTCATAAAAATTAATGTATTAGATGTATAAAATTAATTAAATTAATTAATGATGAAAAATCATATTAATATATGAAAATTGTTATTATAAGTAAATATAAATTAGTAGTATTTTTTACGAAATAATGATGTCACTAATAATTTTGTTTAATTAATGACAAATAAAGTTTCGTCATAAAAATATTATTTTTCATGACATTGAATATCGTCGTTAGTTATTAAAAATATCGTCACCAAATATTTATTTGAAGAAATATTTATTTTTGTCATGATATATTTTAAATAATGACGAAATAAAATATTTCTATTGACAAAATACAATTTGTCATAAATAACAATATTTTTTATGACAAAATAAATTTTTGTCACTAACAGTATATTTTAAGTGGCGAAGATTGAATTTGTCATTTTAAAGTTATATTTTGTGACGAATTTGATGATGTCACAGAGAAATTCGTCATCAAAAGTACAATTTTTTGTAGTGCATCCAGAACCAACTAGAATCAAATGTCCAAATTACAGCTTACATTAACACACAAACCAACTACAAACTATGAGAAGAAAAAGATTACATCTTGAACTGGTACATTAAGGCAAAACACACTAACATCACAACAATCAACTTCTTATTGCTTCTTTTCACAGCAGCTATGTCCTTCTTCAACTCATCAATTTCTGCATCCTTTGAATTCATATTAGCAGCTATGTCCTTCTTCAACTCATCAATTTCTGCATCATTCGAATTCATATTTCTCAATAATCCTGGTATGATTTTATTACAACGGGCACATCCAGGTTGATCGACCCAGCAAAAATAATTACACCCCACCAGAGTCTGGTAAAAAAAACCCTAGAAATTAGAAAGAAAAAAGGAAAAAAAAAGGAGGATGTAGAAATACGTACTCGAGAATTAGCACATGACAAATAACTCCTTCCTGGGTTTGCATCGGACCAAGAAGTGCGCTTCACAGCAGGTCTTCCACAGTGACACACTCCATTCATGGTGCGAGTTCGTAGTTAACAACTGAAGAAGAAGCACTTTTTTCACTCTAAACGACGCCAATTATGAGGGATTGAAATTTAGGGTTCTTATTTAGAGCAGATTTCGGGATCGAAAAATTTGGGGGATTAGGGTTCTTGGAGCGGGTTTCGATTTGGGGAGAAACGCGAACTGAATTTTTAGCAATTAGGTTTCAATTAAATAAGTTGATTTATAGTCAAAGTCAATGTCAATTTCAAAGTCAAAATAAATGGAGTGAGGGTAATTAAGTAATCAACCAAAAAAATGAATTTCAAAAAAAAAAAAAAAAAATAATAAACGAATATTCCTCGGAATATTCGTTTCTGGTCAACCTGCAGGTAGCAATCTGCAATTTCTTTAAACCTCTTGTAGCACCGCGCTCAAAATCTTCGATTGGGTAGCAAAGTGCAAATTTCTTGAAACCTCAGGTAGCAAAGTGCAATTATCCCTTAAAAATTGCATATATAACTCTCATTCTTTTATGACGAGCCATACAACATAGATATCTTATAATAATGACACTCATCTGCATGTCCCCAATAATTAATCACGCCGCATCCGTCGCTTTTAAAAAAATCAGTAATTTATGAAATTATTTTCTCACATTATTCAATATATAATGTTTTTGAACACAATTAAGTTATCATAATAAGATTATAAAACGAGCTTAGCCTAATCAAATTATATATTGTGACCACAATTTTCCTAGTCATGCATGGCATGCCCTCTTTAAAAAAGTGGACAATTTTACGAAACAAAAAAAAATCAAGTGTAGTACTATAGTAATTTTATAATAATAAGTGTGTTTGTGGTGAGACCATGTACGACAAACTACGTATAGACTTTTTTGTCTCCGGATAAGTGACTCATCACGCATGATCTTAAACATCAAAAACCGAGTCATAGGATAAGATAGATCCCCGTATTTGTCATTTTCAGTCTTTTAATTTTATTTTTCATTTGCAAATAGGAATTGAATTAATTTGCAACTATTTGCAAATTAGGAATAAGCAAAGTTCACAAATTGTATTGTCTATATATATATATATATATATATATATATATATATATATATCATTACCTATATAGAAAGATCGGATTTTTGCAAAGAATGAGCCACGTCTCTTAACAATGCTTACAAACTACGTACATGTTACATACAAATTACATACATGTATATGTGATTTGTATTCACCCTCACATCGTCCACGTGTACATCTCTTTCCACGTCTGAATGGATTTTACTCTCTTTTCAATGTAAAAAACCAGATCTGGATTACCGTTCTTCTTCACCTCTGGGCTTCTGCAATTGTCGACAGATTTCAGGTTCCTCGACAGATTTCATGTTCCTCTTATTACTACGGTACACAAAATTTTGAATTGATTTATGATAATTGTTGTTGTTTTTTACTTTTATTCTATAAAGATTTGAATTTTTTTACTTTTATTTTACCGTCACTTGCAATTTCTCCGATTCCATTAGCGCCAGCGAGATCGATACTTACATACAACTTAAATATATAATTTAATCAATACATTATCTCTAATTAAAGCCAAAAATCAGATCTGCTCTGCTCTGGTCGGCCAGATTACACAAAATCTAAATCGGAAAATCACTTTCACGGAGGTGCGGAAGACAATAGACGGTTATGTGGGGGTATATTCAGAGGCTTTTTGATTTCCTGGAGGCTTGGGGTTTGATTAATTACGCAGGCTCCACAAAGCCCCAACTAAAATGTGAGAAACTAAGTTAGCCGCGGCTGCCGTGGCACATGGCAGTGAAAACGCCGCTGCTGTAGGCGTTGGTGCTGATGCTTCTGTTTCCAAGAAGAGGATCTGTAGTGGTTGCAAGTCTCCCTGCAAAATTTCTTGCTTTGCGTTTGAGAAGGGTTTTTTTTTTTTTTTTTTAAACTTGTATCCCCACCAGGACACCCCCTTGCTTGATATGGATGATCAGTGACAGATGAATAGATTTATTGAGCCTAGCTTCAGTTATCATGTTCTCGGATATTTATGTTTTGTATCTCCTTTAAATTGTTATCTTTTACAGCTTGATGGTCAGCAATGACATAGGACAAGATGAACCGTTACAGAGAGGCTCGACTTTTCCTCGCATTGTCAAGACATTGGTAGCAGGGCAGGTATGAAAATCAAGTTCTTTTTAATGTTGATTTATGAAAGTACTGACATTATGCGATATGCGTCTCTTCTTTTTTTGAAGAAATTAATAAAGCCCAAGGTTATTAAAAAACTGAAAGAAAAGCAAAATTTGTTCAGATCAACTCACATATTTCTGATATACGTATAAGACGATAATTGTTATCAACTATTTGCGCATGCAATATCCGTGGAAGGGCAAAACTCGACTATGCAGACTGAGTACATATTGAAAGTACTTTCCTTTCGTAGATGCATGCACATATTATGAATTCGTTCCGGATATCTTGTGCTGCTCATCACTTTACGTACCCCTTTTTCCTGCGCATTTCAGATTCTCTGCCTTCGTATTTTCGTTGAAACGCTCTATGGAGATAAAATGAGGACAGGCATCTCCCGTGGCCAAAAGAAGAGACTCACAATAGGTACTTATATATATTTATTATGCTACTATAATTTATTCGATGTATTTCTCCCATGACATGCACTTATTGTGTTTTACAATCTCAGCTGAGATGCTTGTCGACCGACGAAAGCTTTATTCATGGACTAAATATCAAACGACCTGGACAACTCGACTACTTATCAGATTGTCTCGTACCTTCGGCAGGTGACACACATCACTGATGTCACTATACTCATTGGGCTTCTCCAGCCAGCACCAGAGATGTTGGATCTCTTTGACGACATTATTTTGATGGGAGAGGGAACAATAGTCTATCACGGACCCTGTTCAGATGTTTTAGCGTTCTTCAAGACTTGTGGATTTAGGTTCCATAAAAGAAAAGGAGTACCCGATTTATTTCCTCCAACAGGCAATCTAGCACACTAGACCAATATTTTTTCAATCATTGTTTGGGAAATTATCAATTACTTATTGCGTAATTACTTCTTTATATGACTCGACTGTGTTTTCAGGTTATTTCAAGAAAGGATCAAGAACAATACTAGCACGACACTCAACAGCCTTACGGTTAGTTGATATTCTTTCTAGAAAATATACCGAGTCTCGTACAGAAAGAAACTCTCTGATGAACTCTCAGTGTCGTTTGATAAGTCGGCCCATAAGCGCGATTAGGTTTAGTAAGTATTCTCTTCCTAAATGCTCTATATTCAAGGCCTGCATGTCAAGAAAATACCTAATTTTCAAAAAGGAATTCTTTCATTCATATGTTCAAAGCTTTCCAGGTTAGTTTACTAAAAAACCAAAAAACGTTTTAAAACTTGAATTTTAATTTTTATTTTCTTTGAACTATTTTGATTGCAGTTATTCATGATTGCATCTATCACCATGACCATGTTCTTGAGGACACAGATGAGGGTCGATATTATTCACGCCAATAACTACAGTTAAACGTTAAAACTTGAATTTTAATTTTAATTTTCTTTGAACTATTTTGATTGCAGTTATTCATGATTGCATCTATCACCATGACCGTGTGCTTGAGGACACAAATTAGGGTCGATATTATTCACGCCAATGTTTATGTATTGACTGAAAGCAGTAGTCGAGCATTCGAATTCCCTTTTACTTCAAGAGATCTGAAAGCTTAATTCTTTGTTTGAGAGTGGGTAGTGTTGGACTTCTAAAAATCATAGTAGACATTTGTTTTTATCCATACAATTTTTTTGAAGCTTTATGCTCTGCCATTGTCTTCTTGTATTGGTTTTTGTAGGGTCTGTTTAGAAGGTCACTCAAATTGCTCAAAGCTCCACCATTAGATTTTTACGGTAAGAAATCATAATTGATATTAACTAATTTCTCATGAATGAAATAGCTCAAGAGGTATATATGCCTTAGCATATGTGCTGAAGTTTCAATTATGTTTTTTTAGTTTTTTTTTTGTTACCTACAAACCAAACATCAAAATTATTAAAATAATTGCACTTTATTTTTTGTAGTTACCCTAAAATTTTAAACTTTATCACTGAGTAATTATCATTTCCTTGAGGTACATTGTAATTCTTGCTAACTGCTGGTCACATGACTTAAAATATGTTGGTGAAGGTAGGTATGTAGAAGCACTCGGGGTGCAACAATCGATAAAGGCAGAAGGCGAGAGACTGAGAAAGTGGGCGAAAGTTGCTTGGGGAAACCGTTGGATGTCACTTGTGGATGCGCTGGAATTGTCGGAGTCTTCTCCTAAGGTCCCGACCATATATACTTGAATATGCCGGGTCATCTAGCTACCTGGTTTTTTAAATTTTGTCCGTAACTATCAACTATGTGTCATTTATGTTAATGTTGATTTTGTTTGGAATCACAACTTTTAAATGTATGTAGGGATAAATTTCTAAAATCAACTTCATCGAGCACAATTCAAAAATTGGCTGGGCCCCGTCTTGCATCGCAAGACGGAAGACTTTCTAGTATATATATATATATATATATATATATATATATATATATATATATATATATATATATATATATATATATATACACATGGCAATATGGCATACCATTCCATACCGATCCAAAAATAAAAAGCATACCACAAACCATTTAATTCCCAACCAAACCTCACACCCACGAAACAGAATAATAATAATAATAAAGATAATAAAAGAGAATCGATCAATATTTGTTTTTGAATAATACTATATTATTATATATGGCAGGTTTGCAGAGATCTGCAATATCGTTCAGGCGACAAGGATCCTCCGGACTTGTTTGGGACGACAAACTGGTTTCCGGCGAATTGGATCGGCGAAGCAAGGAAAGCAACACTCAGCGATTAAACGTAGGCGGCCGAGATTCCGCGCCCGGAATATTGAAGATCAGCCGGACCCGATCCGTCGACCGCGGATTTCGCGCGGGGAGAGTCTCTCCGTCAATCGAGCCGCCGTCCCCCAGGCTCTCGGCCTGCGGATGCTGCGGTGCTTTCGGAGGAGATTCCAAGATGCGCCCACGCCCGCCCAGATCCAGTAAGCGCGTCCTGTGATTGAACCAAGCCAACCACGTTTGTGTCTTATTTTGGTACTAGCTACTGTTTCGTTTATGTGGAGTAATAATTAAGGTTTACTAAATACTTAGTTTTTTAATACGACAAGTTTTTAGTTTTTAATACTAGTTTTTAAATGTTTTATGTAATGTATAAGGTTTACAGTTTAATGAATAGTTTTTTAATGTAAAATGAAATGACATACTGTATATGTTTAATTTCTATACTTAATTAAGTTTACTATTATAATTATATGGAGTAGTACTTTTTTTAAAAAAATATTTTTTTATTTTTATTTCACTCCTCACAATTATCAAAACCGTGAGGATGTTATTGTTGTGTTTTTGACACAAAATTGAAAAAAAAAAAGCGGTCGCGGATGTATGTCTTGCGCCCGCGGAAGGGTGTCGGCGACCGCAGATTTCGTCGTTTTCGGCATCGAAGGTTCGAACGGAATTTTATGTGATTCAGCGACCGCCGAAGGACATTCAGCGCCGCTGATGGACGACCCGCGACCGCGGGTTGAGAACGGCGCCCGCCGTTTTCGTCCAGGCGTGAAATAGGAAACTTTTCTTATTTCGATTCGTTTTGGTTTCTTTCTTTTCCAAGGCTTTTTATGGGCGTGAATTATTGTTTCCATACAATAATTAGGACTCCCTCTTATATAAAGAGAGTTTCTCCATGGACACAAATAACACGAGTTAATACCATCAATTAGAGAGATAATATTGTGTGATATTAGAGAGTTTTAGAGTGGATATCAATCCTTATAATCATCGGCAATATTATAGTGAAAGTTCTCGTCGTTCCTCCCGTGGTTTTTCCCGATTTGGGTTTCCACGTAAATTCCTTGTCTTCTTTACTTATCTCCTTCTATTTTATTGTTGAGTTATTTTCGGGGTTCCGCATTATTATCGTACTATACATCGTCGATCTTCAACATGTAGTATCTAGTGGCACCGGTCTTGAATGTGTGGCGTTCGGAGCTTTGTTCTAAAAGCTAACAAGTGGTATCAGAGTCAGGCATCGATCCCGTGACCTTTCAAAGCCAGACTACGATCCTACTACCTTCCGGAGCAAGGTTTCGATGACGAGCGTGAGGTACAATCTATCGAATTTGGATCTCAACACAAGGTTTCCTATCTTGCAACACAAGATGAGGTTAGTCCTCAGATCTCTTAAGCAAGAGATTATTCTACTTGGTGTTGACAACAAGCCGAAAGACATGAAGCGTGACGAGTGGGAGGGAGCTCGATCAGATGGCTATGGCGACCATAGGGCTTCATGTTTCGGATTCTTTGACTGAGGAAACGACGGAGGCGAAGACCGCAAAAGAATTATGGAAGTTGTTGGAATCGATGTGCGTGGAGAAAACGGTGTCCAGCAAGCATCACTTGAAGAGAAGTCTCTACTTCCTCAAGATGGCGGAGTGGTCGGCGATTCAAGACCATGTAGCGAGATTCAAGGAGCGTGTAACTGATCTTGGGAAAATTGGCGTGAAGATCGAAGATGATGATCTTGCATTTTGGTTGCTATGCTCGCTACCCCCTTTATGGCGGCTTTTCGGAACACACTTCTCTATTCACGAGATAGCCTCATGTTTAAAGACGTAACTTCGGCTCTCTAGTCAAGAGAAAACGTACAGAGGATGGAGTCCAACAAGGATGGTGTGCCCGATGTGGGTGAAGGACTTAACGTCCAAAAGAAGTACCGTGATAAAGGGAGCGACTCGGGGAATTCGAAGTCGCGACACGGGAATAAGATGTGTTTCTATTGCAAAAAGAAGGGACACATAAAGTCGGAGTGCTACGCGTTGAAGAACAGGGAGAGCAACAACAATAATTCTGGTAATCGGAATTCCGGTGACGTTGGATTAGTAAATGGGAATTTCTATGGAGAACTACTAATGGCTCTAGGAGAGAACTCCAACTTTTGTGATGATTGGATCTTAGACTCGGGTTGCTCGTTTCATATGTGTCCGGACCGGACGTTGTTCGAGACTTATGAATCTTTGGAGCATGGTGCGGTGTTCATGGCTAATGACACATCGTGCAAGGTCGAAGGGATTGAAAATATCCGCTTGAAGATGTTCGATGGCACGGTGCGCACGTTAGGCGAGGTAAGACATGTCCCTGACTTGAAGAGGAATTTGATTTCCTTTAGTACCCTTGATATGAAGGGCTATAAACTCACATGTAAATGTGGAGTTTTAAGAGTTACCAAAGGTGGTTTCGTAATATTGCGGGGAAAGAGAAAGACGAGTCCTCTTTATGTCCTCAATGGAAGCTCGGCGAAGAAAGTAACCGAGGTGAATTCAAGCTTCACCGGAGAAGGTGGAGTTTATGAGGCTACCGAAGCGGCTTTGGTAGTGTTGGGAGGAGGCGAAAAGGCGGAGCGACCTTATGTCCTCCAAGAAGACGCGGTGAAGGAAGTAACCGGGGCCGAAACCCGACTCTTGGTAGAAGAGTCTATCCGGCATAGAGGCATGCAATCGAAGGCCGGAGTGACCAAGCTTAAAGATGAAGATGAAGCGGTGAACGAAGTAACCGTGGGAAAAACTAGGCTCTCAGATGAAGAGTCTACACGACTAGACCATGTGCGGCTTGGGCATGTGAGGAAAGTCAATTTGAAGGATCGAGTGTTTCTCGATCTATGGAATGTTTCTATACCTGGTGAGCCATGTGCGCTTGGAAAGCGGTCGAGAGGGTATATCTCGAATTGAGCTCACAATTCGAAGAAGACACTCAGGTATGTACGTTCCGATTTATGGGGACCGTTGAAGGTCCAATCTTCTAAGAACTAGGCCCGTTGGGACATTTGGAGGAAGACGAGAGACGAGACTATGATGCGCGATAGGATTTCGCGACTTAGTGGTATATGATGTGATTTCACATGTGCGATGAGATTTCGCGGTTTGGTTCAAGGTAGAGATTTGTTGTGTTTTTGACACAAAACCGGAAAAGAAGAAACGGCGACCGCGGTTGTGGAACAGTGGTCGCGGATGTATGTCCCGCGCCCGCGGAAAGGTGTCGGCGACCGCAGATTTCGTCGTTTTCGGGATCGAAGGTTTGATCGGAATTTTATGTGATTCAGCGACCGCCGAAGGACATTCGCGCGCGCTGATGGGTGACCCGCGACCGCGGGTTGAGAACGGCGCCCGCCGTTTTCGCCCAGGCGTGAAATATGAAAGTTTTTCTATTTCGATCCGTTTTGGTTTCCTTCTTCTCCAAGGCTTCTTATGGGCGTGAAATATTGTTTCCATACAATAATTAGGACTCCCTTCTATATAAAAAGAGCATCTCCATGGACACAAATAACACGAGTTAATACCATCAATTAGAGAGATAATATTGTGTGATATTAGAGAGTTTTAGATTGGATATCAATCCTTGTAATCATCGGCAATATTATAGTGAAAGTTCTCGTCGTTCCTCCCGTGGTTTTTCCCGATTTGGGTTTCCACGTATTGTTAAGTTATTTTCGGGGGTTCCGCATTATTATCGTACTATATATCGTCAATTTTCAATAAGTAGTATCTAGTGGCACCGATCTTGATCGTGTGGTGTTCGAAGCTTTGTTCTAAAAGCTAACAGTTATATTAAACAATTTATCATCAGTGAATGAATGACTTTTAAGCGTGCTTACTATTACTTAGTTAGCTCATCAAATGCGACCAATACGTGTTTGCAAACATAAATAACAATCATCGTTATAAAAACTACTACCACCTCGCCTTTAATTATTTTCGTTTCCTAATAATAAAACTGAAGAATATTTGGTATCGACAATGGAACTGAAAATTGAGACTACAAATCATGGACTCTCTCCTTTTTCACTTGAAAAATCTCAAATTTATACCACTGCCTCAGTCCCAACTTATTATGCATAATTAGTTCCCAAAAACCAAATCTCATAAAAGCTAAAAAAAAAAAAACTACTAAAAATTTTAAAACTCAAAATGCGTAAATTAAAAGTCAACTTGAAGGGATCTACAACACTCGCTTATACTATAAATTATTGGAGGCTAGCTGTCTTATCTTCCACAGTCAAAATTAAACTAAGCAGAGTTGCTCAGACAGCCGAAACAACATGAGGATCCTGAAGCTGAGATCCTCATTCTCAGACACACTACTAAGCATCACCATCATTTACTTAATCTCCATGAATGTCGCTAATTCAAACAGGCTTTACAGAAATTCTTCAACTACTCGTTCTTCGGTTATGAACATCAACGACTTTGGAGCTAAAGGGGATGGCTTCTCCGATGACACCAAGGTAAACAAAATTGAAACTGATCCAGTATTATATATGTATTTCATTACTTATATGCATATATACGCCTTGATCGATTTGATGCTGGTGGTTGCATCAGAGCTTGCAAGATGTTTGGAAGCTAGCCTGTTCTTCACCATCCCCAGCCCGAATTCTGATTCCTGCAGGGAACTCCTATCACATTGGCCCGATTGATTTTCCAGGACCTTGCAAGTCGAAGCTAACCTTGAAGGTACCTAACAGCATATTCCCTCGATACAAGACCAGGTTTTCTGATGACTTTTTTTCCCAAAGGTTTCAGGTCATATCGTTGCACCGAATGATCCTGCAGCCTGGGACGGCTTGAACGTTCGTAAATGGCTCTACTTCCATGGAGTCAACAACTTCAGGGTGGAAGGTGGCGGAACGATCAACGGGATGGGCCAAGAGTGGTGGGCCCGTTCTTGCAAGACCAATCACTCAAATGTACTTCTCGATAACTCGTTTTTTACTATATATTTCAAGAAGAAAAACACAAGTTGCGAATACTAACCCGAGTACTTTCTTTTGCAGCCTTGCAAGCACGCTCCAACGGTTAGTTGCATCATCTCCTTCTCTCTATAAATAGTCATTGAGCTTTCTTTCATAACAACGCAGGCTGTCACTTTCCACAAATGCAAGAAATTGAAACTGAAAAACATCAACTTGGTCTACGGGCAACAGATGCACATGGCTTTTACCCAATGTACTCACGTTGCAGCTTCGGGTATAACAGTTGTAGCACCAGCCGATTGTCCCAACACGGATGGGATCCACATAAGCGGGTCCACGCGTGTTGAGCTCAAGAATATCATTGTCGCCACAGGTTTTTATCAATCTTTAATCTGAAAAAGGAGTCAATGTGCTGCTTGCTATACAGTCTTAACAAATCTCAGAAAACAAATAGTACAAAATCATGAACTAATTCATTATAGCAAATCTATGTCAGGAGATGACTGTATATCTATAGTCGGCAATTCCTCCCGGATCCGCGTAAAAGATATCGTCTGCGGGCCGGGCCATGGCATAAGGTAACACAGCTTCCGAAAAACTACTTTCAACTATATATCATCCTCCTGCAAAACCGGTATCATCGAATGCTGGCTGTTTTATGCAGTATTGGAAGTTTGGGAAAATACAATTCATCGTCTACGGTAGAGGATGTTACTGTTAGTGGCGCGGTTTTGTTTAATACGGAGAATGGTGTGAGGATCAAAACATGGCAGGTATTTTTTTTTCTCGATTTTTTTTTTTCTTTTCTTTTCTTCGTTTTTTTCAAAGTTTTCGGGGATCATCAGGGAGGCGGAGGATTCGCAAGGAAAATCACATTCGAGAACATATGGATGAAAAATGTGTCCAATCCCATTATAATCGATCAATATTACTGCGACTCCGCGGCAACTTGTCTGAATCAGGTAGTCCTAAGGTTCAGTCTAACTACAAATTACACATTCTAACCTAGAGAAAGGGGGCATACTTGTAAACTTTCAAAGATAGCCAAGGACTTGTGTAATTAGGCAAAACCCCTGGGGTAGTATTTGTAATTATTTTTTTCCTGCCCTGCAGACTTCGGCAGTCAGCATTGACAGAATATACTTTTGCAACATCAAAGGAACATCGGCAACCGATGAAGCTATCGTTCTTGCATGTAGTGATAGCTATCCATGCAAGAGATTATATCTTGAAAATATTCAGTTAGTTGGACCAACTGGAAATGCCACTTCATTTTGCTGGGAAGCGTATGGCACGAGCTCGGGTTTGGTGTACCCGACGTCTTGCCTTTCGTCCGGTGATATTGTCATAAGGTATCAAGTTAGGTCTAACTCTACAAGATGGAGAGACGATGATCTCTTTGATCAATTTTGAAGCAAATTTATAAGACCGATTTTTCAGTTAAAATTATGGACAAAGAACACAAAGTAGCCTTAATGGAATTCATTTAGAACGAAAATTGCTTTAATGATTAATAATTTAGAAAAGAATTCACATTATATTCTGCAGCAAAAATGAATTCCGTAACACCATCAAATCAAATCGTGCTACTAACTAACGAACACTCACTTTTGGGCAACCAATGGCAAGCGGTAAATCCAAATTACTTACTGTTCGGAAGGTTCGTGGAACCATCTTGTCGACATATATCGTTCCTTCTAGATGATCGCACTCATGCTGGAAAATCCGAGCCTGCCAGCCCGAAGCATTGACTTTAATTGCTTGGCCATCTCGGTCAAAACCACTAACCTCCACTTCTAAGTGTCGTTCGACTACTGCTCTGAACCCATCCACACTGCAAAAAAAAAACAAATTGTTATTATTATTATTATGGCAATGAGAGTTTATAACACAATTTTTCCACATTTTGATTGTGGAATAAAACAAGAAAGGATCTGGGATTATGGCCAAAGCATACAAATCTTAAATCTAGAAACAATTAAACGAAAATCACGAAAATCATTACTGCATGATACGTGCAAATGCTCAAATAAAAAATTGCCTTCAAATTCTTAGTCTACCGAAATTATAATCCTTCAAATCGTTTCCCTTGTAGATTGCAACTGCTTGTTTTTCTCCCACAATCATTTGTTTTTTCTCAATAAATAAAATAATCAAATCGCCAATAATTATTGTACATATTTTCTCACAAATCTTATCATTCGCCACTCATATATTTCTATTAACTAATCACATAAAAAAAAAAAAATTTATTCTTTATATTTTACATTTGTATCATCCCTTATCAAAACACTAACAAATGGAGTATATCTTCATGAACACAACAATTTTGAAGGTAGGATTTAAGAAAACACAAACAGACACAAGCTGCAACTTAGTATAGAATGTCTTACCTCAAACACCCTTCGAAAAAGAAAGCAGTCCGATTGCCCTTTTTTTCTAGTTTCGGGTTTATAACGACCTACACTTAGATCATAAAGCATCACATTACAATTAAGTTTGTCAATTAAAATTGCTTCGATATTCGTATTGACAGTTTACTTACCAAAAGATCGAAAGGTCTCCGGTCTTGTTCCTTAGTCTCTTGCTTTGAGGCAAAACTAATGTACTCTTTTGTATCTTCCAAAACAATTATCTGCCAAACACCCTTGCTTGTGTCGGAATTCTATAACTTGATCAAATAGTTGATAATTACACTATTCAAGTTTTCTCGATATTAAGAATTCGCGTGCAAACACACACACGCAATATTGAGAGTGATTCAGCCATTAACGAGGGATGCATAGACTATCGCCGCTCTAAATCGAACTTCGAGTTGTTCACAAAATGCAATTGTGGACTCTCCTTTCTAGCTCGTCTAGAAAACCTCACACAATATTCTCTCAATTTAATAATCTCACAACTCTCCCCTATTTCTTCAATGAATTCAGTAATTTTTGAGATTTATAATACCTTCACTTTTCTGTTTGATTTCGGATCACTTCTTTTAGACTATAATTCGACTCACATCCTAACACTACAAAAAAAAGCAATGAAAGTAAAATACTGACCCTAAAAGGAATGCCAATTTGGGGGGCAGCAAGCCCAACCCCACCAAGCACGTTCCTCATGACCTTAACCATATCAACTATAATATTCTGGATCCGGTCCGACCCAATCTCTTCGGGTCGAACCTCCTCGGCCGGCTCATGGAGAACCGGGTCTCCGGCTTTCACAATATCTGGCAACGCATTCTTTTTGTCGCCCGTGCCCAGTAGAAATAAAAACGGTGCAAGTAAAATCAGTGGAGGAAAAATACTAACCCTAAAAGGAATGCCGATTTGAGGGGCAGCAAGCCCAACCCCAGGTGCCTTCCTCATCACCTTCACCATGTCATCAATTATCTTCTGGATCCGCTCCGAACCGATCTCTTCGGGTCGAACCTCTTGGGCCGGCTCGTGGAGAACCGGGTCTCCGGCTTTCACTATATCCGGCAACGCATTCTTTTTCTGGCGCATGCCCAGTAGCCAACCCGCCCGGGGAGCAAAACCGGAGCTGTGGCTTCTTCTGAGAGGTGTAATCACGGGTCTGAATGCGGGTTTTCGAGGCCATAAAGCGGGTCGGGTCAATAAAGGCGCCTTCGGTGTGAAGGCTGTTCTGGGAAAGAAACGGAGAGTGAGCCTTTGTATGGTTTCCATTGATTGCTACGAGATATCGCGGCTCGGACTCTGATTTTGCCTCGAAGGGGATGATTGGTTTTTGGGAATCCAATATCTGGGCCTGTGGAAGCCCACGGACAAAACCAGTAGGCCCAACTCACCTAGTCTGGATCAGAGTTTTGGGCCTGAAATCGTGATTTATTAATTTACTGTTGATTGTAATTATTTAATAATATTTTATTAAAATGAAAATTGAAAATTTCGAAATGTCATAACATTTGGTTTCAATTCAAAAGTTACGAAACCTCATCTAAATCTATATCTATATCCACAAATACACGTGTACTTGAGTAATGAGTAGGCAGGCCAAACAAAATAGCCATGGATAAAAATGTGCGGAAATTATCCCACTTATCTCTTCTTAAGCCGCAAGATTTTACTTTTTTGTTTTTTCTTATTTTTTATTTGTTTAGTAAGAGCTGCTAAGGTTCGTGTACTTACTACTATTATCTCCAAATGCAATCACTTTCGTGTGCGAGTAATTCCTAAAAAAGCCACTATTCATTTTTATAATTTCGCGTCACCCATCAAATGTACAATTGAGCTATATATATATATATATATATATATATATATATATATATATAATTGGTGGGGTGGACATATATATATAGAATAGGGTCAAACAAAGTAACGGGGTTTGACAAATCGATGGCGAAATGATCATTCCACGACGCCTTATGATCATATTGATATTGATATATTGTAAAGAAATTAGGTACACGAGTAACTTTATAAAAATGTACATATGCATACATTCATATTTTATTATTACAAAGAGTACAAAACCAAAACCACAACACAAACACGTACGCAAGCAAAGGGACTAGCCGACAAATATAATTAAAGGAGATGGAGGGTTTGGCCGGCGTGGTAATTAGGTAATTAGGGTTGTACGACGGGGGCATTCATGACGTGACGTGGATATGTTGCGGCTGCTGAATGAGGTGGTTGATCCTATTCCTGGAGCAGCCGGAAAGCACATTATTAATCTCTCCGGCCAGGGGTATCATCGGCATGTTGTCGCAGTTGCAAATCTCGATCATGAAAAAATTGAGCAGCCGCGGCAACTTGTCTGAATCAGGTAGTCCTAAGGTTCAGTCTAACTACAAATTTCACATTCTAACCCAGAGAAGGGAGGCATACTTGTAAATTTTCAAAGATACCCAGGGACTTGTGTAATTAGGCAAAACCCCTGGGGTAGTATTTGTAATTATTATTTTCCTGCAGTCAGCATTGACAGAATATACTTTCGCAACATCAAAGGAACATCGGCAACCGATGAAGCTATTGTTCTTGCATGTAGTGATAGCTATCCATGCAAGAGATTATATCTTGAAAATATTCAGTTACTTGGACCAACTGGAAATAGACGATGATCTCTTTGATCTATTTTGAAGCAAATTTATAAGACCGATTTTTCAGTTAAAATTATGGACAATGAACACAAAGTAGCCTTAATGGAATTCATTTAGAAAGAAAATTGCTTTAATGATTAATAATTTAGAAAAGAATTCACATTGCAACAAATTGAACTTCGTAACACCATTAAATCCACATCGTGCTACTAACTAACGAACACCCACTTTGGGGCAACCAATAGCAAGCGGTAAATCCGAATTACTTACTGTTCGAAAGGTTCTTGGAACCATCTTGTCGACATATATCGTTCCTTCTAGATGATCGCACTCATGCTGGAAAATCCGGGCCTGCCAGCCCGAAGCATTGACTTTAATTGCTTGGCCATCTCGGTCAAAACCACTAACCTCCACTTCTAAGTGTCGTTCGACTACTGCTCTGAACCCATCCACACTGCAAAAAAAAAGAATTATTATTATAATTATGGCAATAAGAGTTTATAACACAATTTTTCCACATTTTGATTGTGGAATAAAACTTGCAAGGAATTGGGATTATTGCCAAAGCATATAAATCTTAAATCTAGAAACAATTAAACCAAATCAAGACACAGACAGACACAAGCTGCAACATAGTAGAGAATGTCTTACCTCAAACATCCTTCAAAAAAGAAAGCTGTTTGGTCGCCCTTCTTTTCTAGTTTTGGGTTTATAACGATCTGCTCTTAGATCATAAAACTTCACATTACAATTAAGTTTGTCAATTAAAACTGCTTTGATATTCGTATTGACAGTTTACTTACCAAAAGATCGAAAGGCCTCCAGTCTTTTTCCTTAGTCTCTTGCTGTGAGGCAAAACTAATGTACTCTTTTGTATCTTCCAAAATAATTATCTGTCAAACACCCTTGCTTGTGTCGGAATTCTATAACTTGATCAATTAGTTATTAATTACACTATTCAAGTTTTCTCGATATTAAGAATTCGCGTGCAAACACACACACACACACACACAATATTTAGAGTGATTCAGCCATTAACGAGGGATGCATACACTATCACCGCTCTAAATCTCACTAAATAATAATCGAACTTCGAGTTGTTTACAAAATGCAATCGTGGACTCTCCTTTCTAGCTCGTCTAGAAAACCTCACACGATATTCTCTCAATTTAATAATCTCACAACTCTCCCCTATTTCTTCAATGAATTCAGTAATTTTTGAGATTTATAATACCTTCACTTTTCTGTTTGATTTCGGATCACTTCTTTTTTACTCTAATTCGACTCCACATCCAAACACTACTGTTAGGGTTTAACGCCGGCGACTAATGCTTCGAGGCACCTGCAAACAGAAAACACCAAGTACAGTTAGATCCGTAAATCACCTTAGGCCAGAGCAAGATCCCAGATCACAGCGGTCTGAAGATCTATAAAGATCCAGTCCACATGGAGAGGATCTGGGCTTGAATAGAGACTAAGGTACAGTGAGCAGCAAGAACAGCAAATAAACAAAGTATATATATATAGATCTGAAAGATAGAGATAAAGATAGATATGGATCTCGGCTCAGGACTGTAGATCCATCATCGTAGCTATGACCGGTGGCGGTGGTGAACAGGCAGATCAGTCAGGCTACCTCCCTCAGCCCAGGAGCACTGAAGCTCCGGTCACTCAAACACTCCGCCTCACAAAGAGGTCAATCAGCCGAGTCCAAGGCTTCACTGGTCGTCTCCAGCACACGAGCTCACTAGGAGGTCGCCGGAGACGAAGGGGGAAGCGGCGGAGACGGTGAACGGAGAACACACAGGAATCGCACACACTCGTAGGTGAGAATCGCACACAGTGAACTAGGGTTTGAGTATTAGGCTGAGCGAGTAAATGAGAGGGGTGAGGTTTATTATATCATAGGCTATCAAGGGTCCAGATGCAGCTTCACACTTAACCCTAGAGATCGACGGTCAAGAAGAGTCAACGGGTAAGTGGGCTCAATTTTATATCAGAAACAAAACGAGTGGGCTCATGGACTGGGCTGATATAAATAACCACACTGGGCCTAGCACTCTACTGGGCTGGACTGCTGCCTATTAAATGGAATGGGCCAACACCCTTAAATTCCAACATTCTCCACCTTGTTGGGCCACCACCACACAGTCATTTACCTGCTACTAGGAACACAATCAAAACACAAGTGTCGAATACAAGTACAGTCTCATCATTGCCGAGCCCCGCTGCCGGAGCAACGGGGACTTTCCCTGCTGCCTAAACAGTCAGGGTGGTTGCCCTGAGCAACCGTCAAACTAGGGTGACAGCTAACACCCCAAAGGGTGAGAGCCAAAACAAGTTTCTTCTGAAACGCCACTGACTCAGGGGGAGTGGCAAAAGCGTGGGCTTTAAGGCTGTTTCTTTATGTAGAAACACCTGTTGCACCCAAAGCAACAAGTAAAACACCTCCACCTGGACTGGCCACACAACAGCAGCACCCAGGGGGTCCCACTGGCACAGCATCAGTCCAGAGTGACAAAATTCAGCAGCTGCAAGCAGTGCTTGAATTTTTCGAGGGGCATGGGCTTTGTCCCCATATCAGCAGGATTGTCATGTGTGGATACCTTCTCAAGCAAAACATCACCATTTTCAACAAGTTCTCTAATGAAGTGGAACCTAACATCAATATGTTTAGTTCTATCATGGAATACAGGATTTTTGCAGAGTTGTATACCAGATTGACTATCAGAAAATACAATCACAGAAGCATTTAACATCTTAATCTCAGTTAGCAATCCCTTCAACCACACAGCTTCTTTAAAAGCATCAGTTATAGCAATGTATTCAGATTCAGTGGTAGATAAAGCAACAACATGTTGTAATTGAGATTTCCAGCTAACACATCCATTACACACAGTAAACACATAAGATGTAGATGACTTCCTAGTATCTCTATCATTGGCATAATTAGCATCAACAAATCCACACAAAGACACATCAGCTTTTGACTTACAAAATTTTAACCCCAAAGTTTTAGAACCTGCTAAGTACCTAAGCAACCATTTCATAGCTTCCCAATGAGGTTTACCAGGATTAGACATGTATCTACTCAGGCAACTAACAGCATATGCAATATCAGGCCTAGTGGAAACCATAAGATACATCACAGAACCAACAACACATGCATAAGGTACAGAACTCATAGAAGCATATTCAGTTTCAGTCTTTGGACATTGGTCCTTAGACAACACAAAATGTCCAGCTAAAGGTACAGCAGCAGTTCTACATCCAACCATAGAAAATCTCTCTAACAGCTTCACCACATAATCAGATTGATTCAAATGAATGCAACTATCAGGCCTGTTCCTAACAATGTTCATGCCTAGAATCCTTTTAGCATCTCCTAAATCTTTCATTTCAAATTTAGAACTCAAATTTTTCTGAACAGATTTCACAGCTTTCAAGCAGGGACTCATAATGAGCATATCATCAACATACAAGACAAGGAACACAGGCACATTTGCATCAAACAGATAATAAAGACATGGATCATAGGAGCTTCTACAGAATTTTAAAGACTAACATAAATTCATCAAACTTCCTATTCCACTGTCTAGGTGACTGTTTTAATCCATACAGAGATTTCTTAAGCAAACACACAAAGTCAGCTTTTGATTTATCAACAAAACCTTCAGGTTGGGACATGTAAATTTTCTCATCAAGTTCACCATGCAAAAAAACAGTTTTTACATCCATTTGTTTTAATTCCCAGTCAAATTGAGCACATAAGGACAACATAATTCTAACTGTAGTGAATTTAACAACTGGACTAAAAATCTCATTATAATCAACCCCTTCTTTTTGTGAAAAACCTTTTGCCACAAGCCTAGCTTTATATCTGACCTCATTACCTTCAGTTTTCAATTTGTAAATCCACTTACAATCAACTAAGGAACATTTAGGTGGTTTAGCAACAAGTGACCAAGTGTCATTTTTAATCAAAGAATTCATTTCTTCATGCATTGCAGACAACCACATAGAGGACTTATCAGATTTCATAGCATCAGCAAAAGTCTTAGGTTCACAGTTATTAATCAAATCATGCATATTGAACACAAAACTACCAAGTTGGAAATCATTAAATCTAGCAGGCAGCCTAGGGTTCCTCCTAGCCCTATCCCTAGTTAACTGATAACTAGTCAGATTTGGATTCACATCAACTACAGTTTCATCTTGTTCATACATGGGGGGATTCACATTTGCAGGCAAATTTGGATTCACAGGATTTGGATTTTCAGGGTTTGGATTATCAGGAAAGTCATGTTCAGCAGGCAGATTAACATCATTCAGATTATCAGCAAAATTATCAGGCAAATTTTCAGGCACATTTTCAGTAGAGGCATCAACAGCAGAATCAACACCTAAGGGACCTATTGAGGGAGAAGACTCCACCTCACCAGAGGTATCACCAACCTTAGGGTTACAAACATTCAAGCAAGGCATTTCATTCTCATTAAATACCACATCTCTACTAACAATTGTCCTAAAACCAGGTTCACTTCTGAGCCACAGCCTGTAGCCCTTTGTGCCCTCAGGATATCCAAGGAAAACACATTTCCTAGACCTAGGTTCAAGTTTATCAACAGATTGATGCACATAGGCAGCACAGCCAAACACTTTCAGATTATCCAAACTCACATTTTTACCACAGAAGACAGACTCAGGACACTTCCCTTTCAAGGGCACACTAGGTGACCTATTTATCAGATAAGTAGCAGTCATAACAGCTTCACCCCAGAACCTCTTGCTGAGGCCTGAGGATGACAACAAACACCTAACCTTATCAAGCAGGGTTCTATTCATCCTCTCAGCAACTCCATTTTGCTGGGGGGGGTAGGGCACAGTCCTATGTCTCCTAATACCAGTTTGGGCACACAAGTTGTTCATTTCAGCATTGCAAAATTCAAGTCCATTATCAGTCCTAAGAGTTTTAATCTTATTACCAGTTTGATTTTCAACCAAAGTTTTAAAATCACAGAATTTAGCAAACACATCAGACTTGTTTTTCATCAAGAACACCCAAGTTTTTCTAGAGAAATCATCAATAACAGAAAGGAAGTACCTATTACCACCTTAAGTGGGTTCAGGGGCAGGGCCCCAACAGTCAGCATGCAGGTATTCAAGCACAGCAGAAGATTTGGGCACATTAGGGGGAGGGTTCACAGGAAAACTAACCCTAGTTTGCTTTCCTAACACACAAGTTTCACAGAATGGCAAGCAAGACATTTTATCATTACCAAAATAACCATCAGCTTTCAGAAACTCCATGCCTTTTCTACTTATATGTCCTAGCCTCTTATGCCACAGCTCAGAGGCACTATCATGCACAACATGAGCAGATTCTTTCAAATAAGGATATGCATTGCAGATGTACAGATTATGGCATTTAGCAGCTTTACACATAATGATTGAACCCTTCACAATAGTCATAAAACCATTTCCCCACTTTCCAGAAATTCCCTCAGATTCTAATGCAGCACAGGAAATCAGATTTTGGCATAAATCAGGTACATGTCTAACATTCCTAAGAGTGTGCAAGTACCCAGTATCAAATTTAACACATATATCCCCAATACCCTCTACCATGCATCTCTTATCATTAGCCATAGACACAGAAGTATTATGCAACTTTTTATATGAAGTGAATAGATGCAGATGAGGAGTCATATGATATGTGCAGCCAGAATCAATCAACCATTTATTTTCATCAAATAAAGCATGTGCAGCATTTACATTAGGAATCTCAGAATTTTCAGAAAGCATGTAAACCATACCAGCATGATCATGTTCAGCAGCAACATTAGCCTGGTCACCATTGACCTTTTTGGGCTTGGGACAGTCCTTTATGAAGTGTCCCAGCTCACCACAATTATAGCACTTCTTTCCTTTAGGTCTGGACTTTGACCTTGACTTACCCCTCCCCTTTTTCTTGTCATTGTTTTGATTACCATTACCTTTGTGGTTCTGGTTACCAGTGTTCCTAGACTTAGGCCTCCCTCTAACTTGATTAACTTCAGAAACCCTATGGCCTCTATTAGACCTTAAGTCTAATTCTTTGCTTTTAAGCCCATTAATCACAGTTTCTAGAGTCACAGAGTCCCTACCATACTTAATAGCAGATTTCACATCAGAATAGGAATCAGGTATAGCATTCAACAACACAATAGGGGTATAATCATCAATGTGTTTGTCACCAGTCAACTTAATATCTTGAATCAGTTTAGTGAATGCATCAATATTATCAGAAATGTCTTTACTCATATCCAATTTAAATCTGAAAAACTTTTCAAGTAAAAACAGTTTACTATTCAGGGAAGTTTCAGTGTAAAGATCATGTAATTTTTCCCAAAGCTCTTTTGCAGATTCAAGTTCACCCACCTTTCTTAAAACAGATTCAGACAAACACAAGATTATGGCTGAGTGGGCAAGTGCATTAGTTTCAGCCTTCATTTCAGCAGAGTCATCAGTGGAGTAAGTACTATTTATAGCTTTAAAAACCTTTTGTTGGATCAAAATCCCTTTCATCTTTAGTTTCCAAATTGCAAAATCTCCTTTTCCATCAAATGGTGCCAAGTTAAAACCAGACATTTTAGAAAACAGATTTTGATGACTCAGTTTTGAAAACAAAAAGAAAGCAGTAGGTTTAAGCAATATCAAAGAACCACACAAACAGCAGTTGACAGAAGATAGTGAGCACCACAGCAGGTAAACACACACACACTTCTAACCTTCTCACCAAAGTGAGAGAAAAGATCCTAAACGCCTTACTTCCTATTGAGTAACTTAGAGCCTATGTTGAGCAGGTAAGCTGCCCAGACAAGTGTGCAGCCCCAGTCCCTTGCAAGGTGCCGGATACCTCAAGGGGATCCAGCCAGGAAGGGTCAGCCACCGGGGGTCACCACCAGGAGCTTACACAGGCACTCAACTCACTCCAGATAGGGTAAGTTACTATAGGGTTCTGGTATCACAGAAGCAACCCTAAATTCTAACACACAACAGTGCAGACAACTAGGGTTCAAGTGGGTTTAGGCAACAACACAGTAACACAAAAGTCACAGAAACAGACTGTTCATCATATTTTCACAAGTTTAATTTTTCAAACACACAGTTTTCAGAAAACAACTTTTCCAGAAAATAATTTTGAGCAAGGGTTTAGAAAAAACGGATTTTCAACACACCACTTAAACACACGACCACCAGGCGGGCCACACCATCACGTAAGACCACCAGGCGGGTCGGACCATCACAGAAAAGCCTCCAGGCGGGCCGACCATAGCAGAAAAAAGAAAGAGATCAGAAACTTACTTTGCAGGGTTTTCGCAAGGGACCCCTTTTGCAGTTCACGTTTCGCGTTTCACAGGCGATCCGGGTACCAACCTTACACAACCAAGGGGTGATCAAATCCCAATTTACAATGGCCGGGGGTACCTAATTCGGATCTGCTACCTGGGCCTCCTACCGAGCAGTGCCAAGCAACGAACGACCCTCCTTGATTTGCAGATCTGGAGCCCTACGGGGTCAGATCTACAGATCCGGTTGCCGAACTCCGCCGTGAATGCGCTCTGATACCACTGTTAGGGTTCAACGCCGGCGACTAATGCTTCGAGGCACCTGCAAACAGAAAACACCAAGTACAGTTAGATCCGTAAATCACCTTAGGCCAGAGCAAGATCCCAGATCACAGCGGTCTGAAGATCTATAAAGATCCAGTCCACATGGAGAGGATCTGGGCTTGAATAGAGACTAAGGTACAGTGAGCAGCAAGAACAGCAAATAAACAAAGTATATATATATAGATCTGAAAGATAGAGATAAAGATAGATATGGATCTCGGCTCAGGACTGTAGATCCATCATCGTAGCTATGACCGGTGGCGGTGGTGAACAAGCAGATCAGTCAGGCTACCTCCCTCAGCCCAGGAGCACTGAAGCTCCGGTCACTCAAACACTCCGCCTCACAAAGAGGTCAATCAGCCGAGTCCAAGGCTTCACTGGTCGTCTCCAGCACACGAGCTCACTAGGAGGTCGCCGGAGACGAAGGGGGAAGCGGCGGAGACGGTGAACGGAGAACACACAGGAATCGCACACACTCGTAGGTGAGAATCGCACACAGTGAACTAGGGTTTGAGTATTAGGCTGAGTGAGTAAATGAGAGGGGTGAGGTTTATTATATCATAGGCTATCAAGGGTCCAGATGCAGCTTCACACTTAACCCTAGAGATCGACGGTCAAGAAGAGTCAACGGGTAAGTGGGCTCAGTTTTATATCAGAAACAAAACGAGTGGGCTCATGGACTGGGCTGATATAAATAACCACACTGGGCCTAGCACTCTACTGGGCTGGGCTGCTGCCTATTAAATGGAATGGGCCAACACCCTTAAATTCCAACAACTACAAAAAAAAACATGGAAGTAAAAATCTGACCCTTAAAGGAATGCCAATTTGGGGGGCAGCAAGCCCAACCCCACCAGGTACGTTCCTCAGGACCTTAACCATATCATCTATAATATTCTGGATCCGGTCCGACCCAATTTCTTCGGGTCGAACCTCCTCGGCCGGCTCATGGAGAACCGGGTCTCCGGCTTTCACAATATCTGGCAACGCATTCTTTTCGTCGCCCGTGCCCAGTAGAAATAAAAACGGTGCAAGTAAAATCAGTGGAGGAAAAACAATTACCCTAAAAGGAATGCCATTTTGAGGGGCAGCAAGAACCGGTTCTCCGGCTTTCACTATATCCGGCAACACATTCTTTTTCTGGCGCATGCCCAGTAGCCAACCCGCCTCGGGAGCTAGACCGGAGCTGTGGCTTCTTCTGGGAGGTGTAATCACGGGTCTGAATACGGGTTTTAGAGGCCATAAATCGGGTCGGGTCAGTAAAGGCGCTCTTGGTGTGAAGGATGTTTTGGGAAAGAAACGGAGAGTGAGCCTTTGGATGGTTTCCATTGATTGCTAGTTTGCTACGAGATATCGCGGCTCGGACTCTGATTTTGCCTCGAAGGGGATGATTGGTTTTTGGGAATCCAATTTCTGGGCCTGTACAAGCCCACGGACAAAACGGCCCAACTCAGCTAGTCTGGATCAAACTTTTGGGCCTGAAATCGTGATTAGTTTGATAGTCTATTTGCTTAGCACTCGTTTCAAAAATATTGTTAAAGATGACCAATTTCTTTTTGTAATTTATAAATTTACTGTTGATTGTAATTATTTAATAATAATTTATAAAAATAAAAATTGAAATTTAAAAAAAAAATGTCATAAAATTTGGTTTCAAAAGTTACGAAACCTAATCTAAATCTATATCTATATCCACAAATACACGTGTACTTGAGTAAGCATGCCAAACAAAATAGCCATCGATAAAAATGTGCGGAAATTATCCCACTTATCTCTTCTTAAGCCGCAAGATTTTACTTTTTTGTTTTTTCTTATTTTTAATTTTTTTGTAAGAACTGCCAAGGTTCGTGTACTTACTATTATTATCTCCAAATGGAATCACTTTCGTGTGCGAGTAATTCCCAAAAAAGGCACTATTCATTTTTATAATTTCACGTCACCCACCAAATGTACAATTGAGCTATACACTACTCATCTGTCTCAAACCAATAGCCAAAGATGGTCAATATTGACTTTTTTATCTATTCAATACATATGATAAATAATATACAAATATTATAGAAAAAAAATCATAATTTTTGTATATTATTTATCATATGTATTGGATTGAAAAAAAAAATCAACATTGACCACCTGTGCTAATTGGTGTGAGTTGAGTATAGTATAATTGGTGGTGTGGACATATATAAATATATATATATATATATATATATATAATAGGGTGAAACAAAGTAACTGGGCGTGACAAATCGATGGTGAACTGTACGGGTTACGATCATATTGATATTGATGTTGTAAAGAAATTAAGTATATGAGTATATTTCAAAAATGTAATGCATAAATACACTAAATTATTGGAATATGACATATAACAAACTAGGCAGTGATGTGAGACGGTTCAGTGTTGGTATATGGTCACTTTATACATATCAGAAAACATTAGGTTTATTCACGAGTTGTCCAACATCGAATACAAACGGAAAAAGACAGTAGCTAGCTTGTAAAATCAAAATGTAGATTATTAGAAAAAAAAGTTACTACAGCAGTATAAATTAGTGTCCAAATATTGACATAAAATTAAGGTAAGGAAAATGACGTTTGATTGGACTGAGAGGGCCCAAAAACGTTTTTTCATATTTTTATTAATTAATACAAAGAGCACAAAACCAAAACGACAACACAAACAAAACAAAGGTACTAATTAACTAGGTAGCTAGCAGACAAAATAAATATAATTAAAGGATCGAGATGGAGGGTTTGGCCGGCCGGCGTGGTAATTAGGTAATTAATTAGGGTTGTACGACGGGGGCATTCATGACGTGGATCTGCTGCGGCTGCTGCTGCGGCTGCTGCGGTTTCTGAATGAGGTGGTTGATCCTATTCCTGGAGCAGCTGGAGAGCACGTTATTAATCTCTCCGGCGAGGGGTATCATCGGCATATTGTCACAGTTGCATATCTCGATCATGAACCCGTCGGGATCGTGGAAGAAGAGCTGGTCCACGTAGATCCCTCCTTCCTCCACTCTCTGCTTCACCCAATTTATCCCCATCTCGCTCAGCTTCTTCTCCACCATCCCCATGCTCTCGCACTAATAATATTCTATTTCATTTTCATGATTTTCAATTTATAATAATAAATAAATTAATTAATTAATTACCTGGAAGGAAATGTGATTGTCCTTGGGATTGATGACTGTTTTCTTGGCCATGTTTTCTGGGTCCTCTGATTGCAGCAGATGTATACCCACCCCGTGACCAAACAACCTGTATATATATATGTACCAAAATATTGTTACAATTATATAAAAAATAAAAAATAAAAATTAAGAAAGATTAATGAATTATATACGTACCATGCACCGTCGAATTTGAGAGAGCCGGGCCTTCTTACCGGCACGAACCCGAGCACGTGCTGGTAGAAATCAGTTGATTCCTCAACCGATTTGCACAGAACAGAGATGTGGTTCAGGGAGGAGAGGTGCAAAGGGTTGTCGTCCTTCATCTTAATTAATTACTCTTAATTGTCTCTTAATTCTTCAAGTTAAATCTAATTAAGTTTTTTGGTTTGGTGTGGATAAAGTTAATTAAGGACAATGGAAAAACAATACGAAATGAGAGAGAAAAAATAAAGAGAGGGCCGATGATGAAGGCGGAATACGAGGACGATGAATCATACTCAATTTATAAACTGGTGGCCGGTGGGATGGGTGCTCTCTATTTTTTTTTTTGTTTTTTTTTTTTTTTAATTTAATTTGGTATTAGTAATAGAAATGTTTGCCACGTGAGAATGTTTGACAACTACAGGTGTCGTGCTTATTTTCCACGTTGCTGACTAGGATCGTTGATTACAGCTAGTAGATATCGTTTATCTTTTCTTTTTCGTTTTTTTTTTAAATTTTATTTCATATTACGTTGCAATTGCCAAAATCAATATGCGAGTTACCGCTTACACGTGTCAAGACAGCGTGAGTTGTATACAAACATCATCTACGATGATTAGAGATTGGGCAAGTAGCATCTTCAGTTAAAGTAGAACTTATGTTTGCGATTTACACTCTGCCATCTCTTAGAAACATTAATTTTTTTTTTCATTATTGTTTTGTGGAGAAAATAGTCATGTTTCTTTTTATTAATAAAGAATATCTACTTCTACTATTGATAGTTACGTTGGTCATGCGCATAAAGGGAGGACAATTAGTCAAAACGATCGACTTAATAGTAATATAAAAAGCTTGGCATCAATAATGAGATCGAATTCAAGCCTATGGTTAATTAATTCATGCAATCTATTTCTGGGCAATTTCAATTAATTACGCAGGTGGCTACATCTAATTATAGGAGTACCTACGTATTAATTCAATGATGAGTGCTTGTCACACTAGCTATATATAGTAGTATACTTGTATATACTTCATATTAAATAAATTACGTATACTAAGGGCATTCCCAATGCTATGGAGGCAAAGTGGGAGGCAATGACAAATTTTGCCACAAAATTTGCTTCTAACCCATTTTCACTCCAATGACATCCATCAAATTTTGTCTCCAAAGGAATATTCTTTTAGAATCTTCTTAATTTAATGTTTATTTATATTAAAATAATATATAATTTTAATTTTAATTTAAAATTATTTTTTTAAATAATATAAAAATTAAACAAAATAAAAACGTAATACATTAATAAAATAATTAATACGTAAAAACTAAATATTATATAAAAATTATCGCAATAACAACAACAACATAATTACATAATTATGAACTAATCAAACTCAATTTGAAAATCAATCAAACTCTTTCTCTCAATATTTTGATGGCCTTGGAGGAGGTGATGGAAGTGATATCGGACCGTATTAAAATCTTTTTGTATTAATGTTCATTTTCTATTTTATTTGCTTATCTTATTTTGTATTGTAATATGAAATTTATATTAAAATTAGTAGTATTAATGTAATTTGTATTATTGTATTTCAATTTGAATGTTGTATCAAAAATTATGTCAAATAATATTATTATATTATAAATATTATTTTTTTATATTTTTTTTATCAAAATATAAAAATTATAAATTAAAATCAACAAATACAATTATATTTACATTTATATTTATATAACTATTAATTGAAAATAAAAAAAAAATAATAAAATAACATTTGCCTCCATGAATAGTGTGGAGGCAAATTTGTCTCCTACTATTCATAGTGGCAAAATACCTCCTTGTTTGCCTCCACCGTTGGAGAGTGAAAATAGAGTGAGGGAGACAAATTTTGCCATTGCCTCCCCCATTGGGAATGGTCTAACAGTTAATTGTTATAGCCTCCCCAGTGGAATTTTTTTTATATTCATTTTCTCATTAAAAAATAACAAAATATTATTTTATTTATATTTGGCCCTTATTAATATTTGTGTACGTACTCTTGTTATATTTTTTTTTTTTTGCTCTAATAATAATAAAAATAAAATCGCAAATCATCGATATAAAATTGTCCGATTGTATTCTGGATTTTTAACACGTACCATCTGGGTACATCTCGGTAAGTTTAATTTAGTGGAACGGTATGTGTTAGTTGTTACGTAGAGGCATCATAATTTATGTTGCACGATTGGTCATTGCCACGCCACCATCACAACTCAGAAGAGACACATGCATCACTGTGTTGACAGCTGTAATCATTGATTTCTCAAATTATTGCAATGTCATTTGACACATCAAATATAATTTTTGATAGGTAAATTTATTCATTTTTATACATGTGATCGAGATCCAACAATTTTTAATTTGTACTAAGTATTTGATATTCATTTTATTTTTCATAATTTGTACTCCGTATTTCTCTCCCCCTTAATGGAGTGTCCCATGTAAAATTTATCGTCACATCAAAATTGTAATATTGTACTATCATCGTTGGGATACTTAAAATGATTAATGAACATGTGATTTATAATGCATTTTCTAGAAAAACCTCTCAATTTCAATTTGCAATAATGCAAAATAAAAAATTAACCAAATAATTGATTAATTAATTAATTTAAAATTAGGTTAAGTTGGATGATCGTGGTCTAACTTATTTTGTAATTTGTATGATTGGCGAAGCCATTAGCAATAAATTAACAATTGGACGGTCGATAGGAAACCTCCCCACACACGATATTACAATAAATAAATTAAAACCAAAACTAGTCAATTTTGTATATACATAACGTGTTACTTTTGTCACGTTCTCTCCGCGTCTCCACTCTCACTTATTATTATTAGTTATTTTAATATATAATTTTAATTCTATTTTATAAATTAAAATTTTAACTTAAAAATAAATTTTATTCTTTTATTTTTTTATAAATATTTCATGGCAACTTTTTTCTTTTCTCATCCAATACTATTTTTTCATCTCTAAAGTGCTCAAGTTCATTTCGCTTCAACCAATGTGTCCAAATAAACACCATTGAAAATTCTCTAACTAGAGGTGCATATTCGGATCAAACCGGACCAAATATGGAGCTCTAGCTCTAACCCCCAGAAAATTCTTTAACTGTCACTCAATTCTTATAGTATTATACCTTTAATTACTTGTATAGAGTACAGACAGGCATGTTTTCATCCTCTCTTTTTCTCGACACAATTTAAACAAATCCAGAAGCCTAAACTTAATACGACGACAAATGAAAAGTTATAAGTAACCCTTGTGCTATCCTGAATGATGGATCGATAGCCAAAGCAAGCAGCTTCATTTCGTTATTCTTTGGAAGTAATGACGAGCAAACCCAACGCTCCTATAAGAATGTACTGCAAGACAAAGTTTGTATCTCATGTCAATGTCATCATCTTATTTAATAGTACAAAAGGATAAACAAAAAAACGAAAGCTCTGAAAGTCACAAACCTTTATCAATGGATTTTCGGTCATTATGATGGTCGCCCACCCTACATGAGGTAAGAAACTGCAAACGGAAGGTGAAGATGTTAATAAACTTTGCCAGCCTCTTTTTATTTCAGTCAAACAGATCGAAAGAGGCACTGTGAAGAAAAACCGAACATACCCAACAGCTCGTCCCATGATGTGTTCCTGCTTTAGCCATAGCTGGCCAGGGGCGTATAAGGGAATATCATCGCCGTCATTGTTGTCCCCTGACATGAAAATAAAATGAAACGTAAAAAATTGCACCGTGAAACAAAGGCTGCCACCACATACTTAGGATTAAAGAGTTTGGGTACGTACCTTTTGTGAGGATATCAACTTCTCCAGTGCCTTGCCTTTCGTGAACCTAAATCAAAATCGGGAGAAAATTGTCAAATGACCAATTTACAGACTATGATAAATTAATAACAATCATATGTTACCTTAATCACGCGATGGACAATTGGAATTTCACGATCCTGACAATATTACAGAAGACGGAATGTGAAATGAGAAGACAGACAGAAAGAAAATAACAATATACTGAACTGTATATTTTACTCCCTGTGCTGCACAAATGCATGCTGGTTTATTTGAATGCATATGTAAAACTATCTAAATATATAAAAAAATACCCTTGACAATTTAATTTTATTGTCTTACAATCATCCCATTCATGATCCAAAACTATTCTAACACCCTACTAAATTTTAGATAGTTTTACAGATTCTCACCGTTACCCCTTAATTATAAAAGATACATTTTTTTACTATAATTAGGTCAAATCTTAAGGGTACTTTTGTAACCATCCCTATATGCAAGTAGAAGTAGCATAATGCTTTTGCTATAAGGAAAAAAATTGCGGTTCAGAGTTGGGGTTTGCAATTCTCTCGTATTCTTACGAGGATAAAATACAAAATAGAAAATAAAGTCTTACATCAATGTTATACACGACAATGTCGCCTGCTCGGATGGGGTCCCGACCCATATTTAAGAACAAAATGTCTCCCTGCACAATGGTGAGCATTATGTGCAATATAAATATGTAGATACTAGAAAACATTATGCCTTTTATTTATTTATTTTGGGGTAATGCAATTCATAAAACGGATATCAGTTGTGACAGGCTTACTCTAGCAAATCCAGGCTCCATGCTCCCGGAAAGAACAACAACAACAGGGGATTCGCTTCCGGTAAAGCACACTAAGGTTTTCCATATCATCAATGCAGATGCAACAACCATACCTTAAAAACAAAAAACAAAAAAATAAGAAACCAGGTGTAATTGGTAATAAAAAGGATGCATTTTTGAATCATGATCCTTAACTTCATACATTTTTGTAAGCAAATTCAACTAAAGCATCTCCGACACGATTTTTTTTTATCTAATCCCTTTTCACTTCAATTAGATTTCAACGCAAAACCAGCATTCAACAAATTATTCAAGTCCCCAACAAAAATTCTACACACATTGCACTCAAATGTGCCTTTCAAATTACTTTCCTCTTCTTGCATTTAGTGAAATTATTCCAATCAACCCGAAATATAATTAAAAATAACACAGTATGTAATCTATTTTATATTTTACAGCCGTAAAAATCGGATCTTTAACCCCCAAAATAACACAATAGATAGTGCGGTAAAAATCGGATCTTTACCAAGGGTGACTGCCTGATGAAGGGCTTGCCGTAGCTTAATAGATTTGATCGAATCGACTGTCTCTTGAATCCACCCCATTTCTTCTTCTTCTTCTTCTTCTTCTTCTTCTTCTTCTTCAGAAGTGAAGTCTTTCTTGCAAAATATAACAGGGGGAAAAACAGAAGAAAAAAGACACTGAAAAAATGGGAGTACTGTATCAAGAACGGTCTCTGATTGGCCAGCCCATAAAACTGTGACTCACAAAGACACATATTCAACGATGACGTGGCATTTTATATATTTTTTAAATAGTGTTAAGTACGTATTGCCGTATTGGTCAAATAAATAATGAAAGAGTAAGAAAAAAGGGCATAAATAATGAATGAAGATTTTTTATTCATTCTTTCTTCCGCAACCATAATTTACTAAATTAAATGGCGCTCATAGCACCTGTTCAGCTGGCGCACGTAACCGTGCAACTCCCGGCGCGTGTCAGCCCTCGCCGCCGTGTCTTCGCCACTTCATCATCGCCGCCTCGAGGGAACTCAGCGACGGCGGGCTGGGTGCAGGAAACTTCGAGCTTCTTCGAGCAGGATTCCCGCCCTATCATGTTGTTCGACGGTACCGTTCATTTCAACATCTCTTGTTAACAATAGGAAATGTTGAAGTTTCAATTTAGGGATTGATTTTGCATTTCATGTATTATTTGGTGTTTTGTATTTTTAATTTATACTCTATTTAAACATATTGCAGAAAATTGTAATTGAAGTTGGAAGTTGTGGTTTTGTGCCTTTATTTTCATAGTAAAATTTTTTGCTTTCTGTGTAGCGTAGGCGTTTGCAATTTATGTAACGGAGGAGTGAAATTTGTCCGAGACAATGATCAACGGAGGTACTAAACAACTCTTCCTGCAAAACATGATGTTGTATGATCGATTTTCAAGTTATCTAAGAACCGGTAATTCAAATTGTTCTGAGAATATATGAAGGGGATATGATATATTGATATTCATGCTTGGAAATGTTATTGCTGTTTGTTCATGATCTCTTGAGGCTCGAGTATTTTGTTCTATTTTTCTATTGTCGTATCGCCTAATTTGATCTGCTTGTGACTTATAATTGATATGTTTTATTGTTTAACTTAGAACCGAAAAAAATATACCAATTTAATTGTTGTGTTAGAATGGTGAATATGTGAAGAGTTGGGGTATTTTTCGTAAGTTATTTTACGAGTTTGTTCTGAATTCTTGAAGTTAGTTTATTGGTTTTGATTTAGCATCCTAACATTTGTTCCAGGAATATTAGATTCGAAGCTCTACAAAGTGAAGAAGGCAAGAAGCTATTGCAGAGATCTGGAAGAGCGCCTGATGACATCTCAAGTGTTGTACTCGTTGAGAAAGATAGGTGTGTATAGTTATCAGATATATTGATTGTTTGTCCCATCACTTTTATGATATATTTAATATTTAGTGAAGAAGTGAAAATTGAAAACAATTTACGGGGATTATAAGCTGGAGTTTCTTGATGTAATACATTTGACTGATTAAATTAAAACCGATTTTCAATTGTCCTCATAATACAAACCATTAATTGTGAAGAATTCTTCCAGCATCTTCCATGATTGCATATCACAAATATTTATATCTCACACTTCTCTTCCAAACCAAATCGTGGAAAAAAACACGGTTTTAATCATCTAATATTATAGTAGTATCAGGTAATTTCGATGATATTTATTTGAGATGACTACAGGTCTTATATCAAGTCAGAAGCTGTATTGAAGATAATGGAATACATAGACTTGCCGTTTCCCCAGCTGGCATTCTTTCTGCAATTTGTACCATTGTAAGTCGAAATTAGTTTGGTATCCTATGGGTGCATGAAACAATCTATTTCTCGCTAGTTCATTCTTCATATTAATTTATTTTGCAGATTTGTACGGGATTTTGTATATGAGAATATTGCAGACAACAGATACAACTTATTTGGTCGCACGGATTCTTGTGACATATAAGGCTATTTAGAAGGGGAAGTTTTTATGTATCGCGGCCTTGAAAGTATAACTATTTACATATAGAATAAAATGGTGATGTTTCTCCACCCCTTATTATCGACTTCTTTTCATTATATCTATTTTATTTTATTTTCTTTGTATATGCGTGACCAACATAAATAGTTTGCATTATTTTGAACATCATCAGTCCTCACACATGGAGCCAGCACAAGAACTAATCTGAAGTGTCAAAATCTTTATTAAAAAGTAGTAATGTGAAAAAAAAGGTGCATTACTGCTTCTGGTTCCTAATTTCATTGTGTTCGTATTCTATGGAAATGTCTGAAATTGTTACTGCATTAAGCAACTAACAACTGGGTTCAACGTATTAGCTAGCCCGTGTGCATTGATGCAGAGGGCGGATGCTAAATTATCCGGATTAGCTGATTGTATGTTGACGTCATCAAGTACGATGTTTTTGCACGGGACTGTTTCGCTGCAGCTCAAGTTGATTGTCGTTTGCTTTGAGGTTGATGTTCCGTGGAGTCCAGAGAATCTCACGTCACTGACTTGCACTGCCGACGTCTGATGTGAAGGAAGAGAAGATAAGAACTAGTTTTCAATGACTTAAAAAAAAAGGTACAAAGCTCTCATCCCTGCTGCTATATATGTAGCTCTACATACTGAAAGTGTTCGGGTCAAAATCACAATAGGGTGATGTCATTGCTTACTTGGTTGCTGCATATCTCGTGAGGGCAGTAGTACTGGTCAATGATAACTGGGTTATTAGCTTCTATGAAGGTTATGTTCGAGAAGGCGATACTCCTGGCAAATCCCGAACCACCCTACATAACCTATACTTTTAAAACGATATTTTTTTTTATCATGCTATAGCATAAGATTTCGAGTTATTACCTGCCATGTTTTGATCCTCACTCCATTCTGAGTTCTATTAAAACTGCAACTAGTTATGCTTATTCTTTCGACTTCTTCGTGTCTTCCCTTTTTCCCTAAGCTCCCAATACTGCTCATGAATGGATAATAATTTTAAACAAGTTTTCTTTATTATACGGTACTTTTTTTCGATAAAAAGAGAAAAAAGAATACCTTATTCCATGTCCAGGACCACATGCTACGTTCGATATGTTAACATCTGAAGTACCCCCGTTAATTGCAATACAGTCGTCCCCTGATATCACGTGACATTTTTTTATGATTACAGACACACACAGTAACGAAGAAGGGTAAGATCGGAAATTTACCGGTTGCCATGATGCAGTCGTGAATATGTACATTGACGGAGTTGCTGATGTCGATTCCATCCGTGTTGGGGCTCGTTTCTGGTGCCCTCAGTTCCAGGTTTGAAATTACTGTTTGGTTGCATGCGTTTATTGCAATGTGGCTCTGTTGGCTGTTTATGTGCTTCAATCCTCTGATTCGGAGTTTGTTGCAGTGTGAAAATCGCATTGCCTTGGATTGAACATTCGTATAGTTAAAAAAAAAAAACGTTTAGGATTTTAGTTTGAAAACACTAGAATGAATTTTACTCACCGTGGGTCGTGTGCTTTCATTTATCTGGAACACATAAGATACAAAAATTGTCGATTAAATATAGGGATCATTTTTTTTTTTTTAATTTTATTTGTCGATTAAAGAAGACTCACATGTGTCCACCATGTTTGTCCTACGCCGTCGATTATACCTTTCCGGTTGCCCTTGACAGTGAGCCCATCTGTCCTAAGAAAGTATAACCATTGGCCTTTGCCTTTGTTTCTCCATGCTGATCTTGGAGGAGCAACTACCCGTCCTAGGATCTGTTTTCGTGTTTAATTTGAAATGATATTTCAGAAGAAAGTAAACACATGATTCGATCGAAAGATCTTGTGTAGAATAGATGCTTAATTAATTCACCTGAAACGTAATGCATGGTGGTTTGCACGGGCCTTCGAATTTGACTGGGTACACCAAATATGTCTTCCCTTTGGGTACGGTTATCGTCACTCGACGACCAGTTACTTTCTTGCAAGCTGCCTTCCATGCTGACTGAAAAGCCTATTTTTTTATTTATTTATATTTGGAATGCAAAATTAGAAATGTGTTGCTACATCATTAATCTGATGAAGAGTGAAATGTATAGTTAGTTACATACTCTGGTGTCGCAAGTTGTTCCGTCTCCAACGGCTCCGTAGTTGGTGACATCGAAAATCATCGTATTTGAAGTTGTTGAAAGGTGGCCAAGAGCTTGCAGGTTTGAGCTCAGCCGAGGCCACCCTAAAAACAACGCGACGACGAGGGTGACAAAAATATACTGAATAAGCATGTAGTATTGTATAAGTTAAGTCATAGGATAATTAACTTTTTTTTTCTGAGATTAATATATAACTTGTCCAATATTGTTGACTTGTAATAGATCAGATCCACAAGGCATTTAGAGGCTACTTAAGTAGTGTCATTAGATGACAATTAGTTTATGTAACATCCTCAGCATTAACTAATTAATGGGTTTACAATATTAAACAGCCATAAGTATAATATGGCAGTTTGAAAACCAAATATTCATAGAGCATCTAAGGCTGTGTTGACTGCCTACATATTAAAGGTGATCTTAAAGGTGGTTTTATTGGTTATCCAAAAAAAAAAACACAAAACAAATTTTTTTTAAAAATTAAAAAGACTCATTTTTGTAACTTTTGTAAATTAAAAAGACTCATTAAAGTGATATTTTAACATACTGTATATGAAAACAAAGGCAGAAATTATAACACTTGAAATTTGCTACAAATTAAATAAAGTCCCATATATTATACAATCAAGTTTATAACATTTTTATTTAGTTGTGACATTTATTTATTTTTAAATTTAGAAATTCGTTTCCATGCTAGATCAATCTATGGCAGCAGGCAATTGACGGCGGGTTTGGTGCGAGCTGCTTTTCCATGAGCGTTGTTACAAGTCGAGTAAACGCCACTGTTCGGGGTTGTCGACATGATATAAACGCGATCCAGACGAATTTTGCTGCATCCGACGGTGTTGCTGCATTGCAGGTTAATCACATTACTCGCAACCGATGTCCCGCTTATCCCGATAAACGACACGTCACTGATCGCAACTGCTGATGTCTGCAGTAATACCAAATAATAACCAAAATTTTAAAAAGTTCAATTATTTTTTTTTAAAGTACAAATGACAATAGAACTCTTATTATGAACCGAAAAGAATAGTGTGAAGCTTACATAGTTTTTACAGTTGAGTTTAAGAGGGCAATAGAACTGTTCGATCTGGATTGGATTATCCACCGCATCCAAAATGATTCCTCGGAACGATATGTTTCTTGCATACCCTTTGCCTCCCTGATGAGTCTTTATCCTAACTCCCGTCATCGTTTGTTTCAGTGTACAATTTCGGACCTGCACATCCTGCACAACGTCGAACCCTCCGCTTCCCAACGACCCGATGCTGAATTAAAAAAACGTTATTATAATTTATACATATTTAAATTTTGAGAGGAAATTCCGAGCAAGCATGCGAATAAAATTACCTGATGCCGTGACCTGGGCCACATGTTACTCCGCTGACATCGATTCCGGAAGACCCGGCTCCAATCGCAATGCAGTCGTCACCTATACAGTTGAGTTTCATTCATTATAGTAAACAAGAAATTATATTTATTTATTTTTAAAATAACTTACCGGTTGCAATGAAAGAGTTGGTTATCTTTACCCTAGTTGAGCTGGAAATGTCAATTGCATCAGTGTTAGGGCTGTCCCCTGGGGCGATTATTCGGAGATTAGTGATGACTGCATCGTCTGTTGCCATTACTAAGATGTGGCTTCCTGGACCGTTGATTTTCGTAAATCCGTTTAACCGTAGCCCGTTACATCTGTTGAATATCATTCCCTATATATATATTTATATATAAATTGAATCAAAAAAGTTATGCATATATCTATGACTTATGAACAGCCTTACATACAGTTGGTCCTTTGCAGATCACACCCTGCACACCAAATCAAAATAAAATTAATTAGTATATACAATTTCAAAATATAATATATTTGAAAAAATAGTATGTACTTCCCCTGTAACAAAAACAAAAGAAGTGTGACAACTAGTATGAGACAGAATATTAATACTAATATATATATATATATTTTACATTAGGCGGGTTGTGAAAGCAAGGTTTATCCGGCCACCACGAAGGACCCTGACCATCAATGACCCCTTTACCCTTGACAACAAGTCCAGTCACACTAGAAAATATGATCCATGCATGTTGTTGTTGATTGGCCCTCCATCCCGATTTCACGGGCGCTACAAGATTCCCTGAGATCAGCACGTAAATACGAGGCGATTTGCACGGGCCTTTGAATGTCAGAGGACTCAAAAGGAACGTCTTGTTCGGAGGTACAATCACCACTGGGGTAGTAGTAATACTGGATTCATCGTCTCCCCCACACCCCGCTTGCCATGCCTTCATGAATGCCTGCGCGTACAACGAAATTAATTTCATCAATATAGTTGAATAAACATATACGTATGTATGTATGTGTGTGTGTTATGACTAGCTAGCTACGTATATATATATATATATATATATATATATATATATATATATATATATACTTGTGAATCATCAGCTCGTCCATTTCCACTTGCTCCGTAGCTCATCACATTGAATGTTTTTAAGGTTGCCCCGAGAACACAATCGGAAGCGATGCGCAATAACAAGATAATCGCGCCCTGCACCAAAAATGCCATCGATTTCGATTGAGCTTAATAGGATGTAATTGAGCACACATATATACATGTTCTAATTAATCTTCAATTGTGTGAGCACTTGCTTAATTCATATACAAGGCCTTAATTAATTAATTGATTAATTGATTGAAGTTGTTCAAGAAAATGAAAAGGTACATGATTAACGTAATCTTCACATTACACGGTTGCTTCATTTGTTACTTAATAGTAAAAAACAAAATATTATACACTAGTAACTAATATATACTCTTGTTGAATCCCGATCCCCCGTCCCGAAAGTTAGCGGGATAGGACGGTATCAATTTAAAAAATCGCAATATCATCCCGTCTCGTGTGGTGAATTTTGGTGAACCGTCAATAAAAAATGTGTTAATTAATATGAGGTAGCACAGCTTGGTGTAGCTGTTATACTCTGTACATTGTTTTTACAAATGAAGTTTCTTGTTTCTAAGTTTACAGTTAGAATTCAAACTCTATAAAAATGTATATAAATTTAAAAACAATGATAGATTATAATTTGATTAACAATCTAGTTAATATTAACAGTTTCACCATATGTTCTAGAACTATATTAAAATACATAAATCAATAAAAAAAAATTCAAAATCAACTAAACTCTACATGCAAAATTTAGTTTATAAATTTTCAAAGAACCTTGACAATGACTTTTATACATTGTCCAAATCTTTCCCCAGAAGGCGAGGCCAATCTCCAAAATGCAATGTACTCGTCTGGAATCACCGGAGCAGTTAAGTCGACGATGACATCAGCCTCTTCACCGACGGGCAAACCAGCTAACGGAAGCTCAACTTCAAACGAAGATCGATTGCTCAATCTATCGCCCCCGATCCAAATCAGTTCGGTTTTGTGAGGCCACTCAACCCTCCCTATGTTCTTCATTCTCCAAATCTTTTTGAACGGAGTCAAAGGCGCAACCCTAATAGTTACATCCACGGTCAAGTCCTCGACCAAACAACTATTCAGATTATTACATAAAAACGACGAAGATGTAGTAGTAGGAGCCTCCTTCTTCACCATCAACTGATTTCCTTGCTCGGGTTGGGACATTCTTAATTGGCACTAGACTTCTTCTACTTGAATAATTAAAGTACCTTGATCAAAATTGAATCCACCTTCATATCTCAAATATATATATATATATATATATATATATATATATATATATATATATATATATATATATATATATATATATATATATATATATATATATATATATATATATATGATGTAATTTCAATTTTAAATATCCTTTCCTAATACTGTACGAAGTAATAAAAGTACTTATAATTATGGTAGGAATATCAGGACGATGGATATTACGGAGTATTAATTAATAGTAATTTTTTTTTTAATATGTAGCTTGTTTTAGTAATTAAATGAAAATATGTTTTATAAAATTAGTCTTTATAATTCATAATTTTAAACTTACAAATTTATTTATTTATCACCTCTCTTAATTTTTCGGCATATTCCCCAACCCTTTAATGCAATTACAGAACAACTTAGTTTAAATCGCCTAATTCAAACATGCAACATGAGATATATCGATTTTTAGGAAAAAAACAAAAAACAAAATAATAATAACAAGAAAACTGTGTCCCCTCCACCCACCGCATCCGCACACTCCCCCTTTCTTACAACAAACCCTCTCCGCTCGCCGGAATTCCACCACCATGTACCACTTTATCCGGCGGTGGGGATCGGCGCACGCCAGGTGTTCGTCAAAAGTCCCGAGAGAAGCGAACAGCTCGCGGCGGCATCTTTGCGGCTTGTCCTCCGATAACCCGGAAGCTTCGTCGTGGAAATCAATGGAAGGTATCACCCGATGCTCCGCGAATTACGCGCCACTAACGCCCATAAGCTTCCTGGAGAGAGCTGCTAAAGTCTACCGAGATTCAACATCGGTCGTCTACGGTTCTCTGAAGCTCACCTGGGCCGAGACTCATTCCCGGTCTCTCAAATTAGCCTCCGCTCTGGCCCATTTGGGGATATCCCGCGGCGATGTGGTAATTTCGTAATTACCTCAAAATTTGCTCTGTTTTCTGGGGATTTATTGTGTGCGTGTTTTGAATTTTGAGTGCAGGTAGCAACCCTAGCCCCAAACATACCCGCGATGCACGAGCTCCACTTCGCCGTCCCGATGGCCGGAGCAGTCATCTGCACCCTCAACACCCGCCACGACTCCTCCACGATCTCCACCCTCCTCCACCACTCCGAGGCCAAGGTCGTTTTCGTCGATTCCCACCTCCTCCCCACCGCCCGAGCCGCCTTCCGTCTTCTCGAGGAGAACAAACTCCCACCTCCCATCCTCGTCCTCATTTCCGAAGATCCTCCCCCGCCCGATTCCGATTCGCACGACTACGAAAGCCTCGTATCAAACGGAGACATCGAATTCGTAGTCAAACGTCCGATCACCGAGTTTGACCCGATCAGCATCAACTACACTTCAGGCACAACCTCCCGTCCGAAAGGGGTCGTCTACAACCACAGGGGAGCGTACCTCAACGCCCTCGCGACATCATCCATTCACGGCATGACATCATCATCGCCCCCTGTCTACCTTTGGACAGTCCCGATGTTTCACTGCAACGGGTGGTGCCTCGTCTGGGGGCTGGCGGCTTTAGGAGGGACGAACGTCTGCCTCAGACAAGTTTCCCCTCGAGCGATATTCGAAAGCATCGCCCTCAACAGGGTCACCCACATGGGTGGGGCCCCGACCGTCTTAAACATGCTCATACATTCCGTCGACACAAGGCCGTTGGATCGAACGGTCGAGATCATGACAGGTGGTGCACCTCCGCCGCTCCCGGTCCTTTCGGAGATCGAGGAGCTCGGTTTCAGGGTTTCTCATTTGTACGGGCTCACGGAGACGTACGGGCCGGGGACGTCTTGCTTGTGGAGGCCTGAATGGGACTCGTTGGCCCGTGAGGAGCTGCTGAGGCTCAAAGCAAGGCAAGGAGTCGAGCATTACTGCCTGGAAGGAGTCGACGTGAAGAACTCAGAGACGATGGAGAGTGTGCCTGCAGATGGAGTAACTATGGGTGAGATCATGTTCAGAGGGAATACAGTGATGAGTGGATACTTAAAAGACGAAAAAGCCACCGGAGAAGCGTTCGCCGGAGGGTGGTTTAGGAGCGGAGACCTCGCTGTGAAACACGAGGACGGGTATATAGAAGTGAAGGATAGGTTGAAGGATATTGTGATCTCGGGAGGGGAGAATGTGAGCACGTTGGAAGTGGAGAGAGTTTTGTACAGTCATCAGGCAGTTCTCGAGGCGGCTGTAGTAGGGAGGCCGGATAATCACTGGGGGCAGACGCCTTGTGCGTTTGTGAAACTGAAAGATGGGTTTCAGGTGACTTCTCTGGAGGTGATGGATTTTTGCAGGGATCGACTTCCGCATTACATGGCGCCTAAGACCGTTGTGTTTGGAGATTTGCCGAAAACGTCGACTGGTAAGGTTCAGAAGTTTGCTCTGAGGGAGAAAGCAAAGGCAATGGGAAGTCTTTCTTGAGCTTCTTTAGGGATAGCTTCTATTTGAAATTGTATGTAATGAGTTTAGGGGATGATTAGAAAATCTCCCTTTTACTTACATTTTGACCTTACTAATAATAATAATAATAATTGTTGAAGAGGAAGAAGACTCGAGCTTGTGAGAAAAACCAACAAAAGTCAGAAATCCGGAAACAAAGTTTTTTGGGTCTGAAAAGCACATACACAAATCAATAGCGTGGCATACATACATATATATATCATCTAGGAGAGAACACCTTATTCTGCTGCTAATGAATCGGCTCTAGTTCCAGAACACTGGTTAAATCCCCACCACGTATCTCCTGGTATCATTGCATTGTAGTGGAAATAAGCTGGGTTCGTATTATACCCGTAGACTGTCACATCATACGGCATCCATCCATCATAACCGCTTCTGTAGAGGTACAGATAGCATATCTGGTATGTACATGGTCCGTATATCTGAAATGTATCTGTCGAACACGACTCGAAAGTTCTTGATTTTGGATCGTCCAGTCTTGGCACATAGACCTATAGATTGAAATCGTGAGTCAAATGTCAAGTGGTGAAAAGTCGACATATAGACATTCATAATTATTTCAGGGGTTATTATTATTATTACAAAAAAATGTAACTTTTCAAATTAAGACACGCTTATGGAGTTTGATTCGACTTTAATACAGTGTTAATAACTACAGCTACTTATACTGTATTTACAAGTATGAAAGGGGGTTTTGGATTAAGGGTAAATGTAAAATAATATGAAATCTCAGGGGTAGCATCTGTAATTCTGAAAGTAAGCTTTTTTTTTTTTTTTGTAAGTATGAGATCTAGCAACTGCAATCTGGGTATCGAGGTGTTTTGAGAAAACATAAAAAACTGTGGTATAAAACATTTTATTAAAATTCACTGTTATTCTATAAATACCATGATTTCCTACAACAATCTTCAAACAAGATATTGTGCACTGACAACTCCGAAAACATATTTACATAAGCCATCAGAATTCAATACCTTGATTGAGATCAGTTTCAGTTTGAAATTTGGTTTTACGAACTTACCATCATAACAAATAAGTAGCGAAATTGTACTTAGAGAAAAGGTTTGGTTAGTCAAAGGAATGTGGCGACATGGGTTCTTTTCATCTTTGTGTATTAGAAACATCATGCTAAGTGTGTGAGTCGGACAATTAATGGAAGATGATCTTAAGCAGAAAGGTTCCAAAGGATTTGTTCACAAATCCTCTTACACATTCCGAACCCGATTGAATTCTGGGAGCTGGAACCGTTCTCTTGAGCAATACAAGACAGGGTGAAACGAGTAATTATCCCGATGGATCAGGCATTAGGGGTGTTTGATCAATAATCGAATACGTACAAGATCGACAAGGAAAGAGTGAACTACATTGGTTGGTGGGAAAGTACAAGCAATGGCATATGCATATGATAAGCAGCAAATTAATTAGGGCAAAATTGAATGAAATTGAAGAGAATCGGAACCTGGTTTCCGTAGGCGTCGCCGAAGGAGAGGCTGATACGATCTCGAGTAAACCTAGGGGAATAGCAACTGGTCTTTATGGTCACCGTAAAGCTACAGCCTCCACCCTTCTCAAAACCACAAGATACAATACACAAAATTATACAATCATTTAAATTTTAATTAAATAAAATGAATTTGGGGGTTATAGATAGTATTTATAGTACCTGTTGGGTTGTGTTGATTTTGAGAGACGATATAGATTGAGGCCGTGGGGTGATAGATCTCGATTGTGAACCAGAGAAGCTGAACGTGAAGACGACGATCAACAGGATACAGAGGACGACTCCCTTCATTTTTTATTTTTATTATTATTATTATTTTAATTTTTTTCTTCCGATGAAATTCAAGGAGAAATAACCAATTACAAGTTAAAAATCTTTTTCTTTATGTTTCGGATAAAAAGAAATCAAAGATATATGTCTTTCTCTGCAAGTAAAAGTAAGTTATTAATATTTTATTTATTTTAATTTATTTTATTAGGGTTTTTGTAGTACTATTTATACCGTTGTTTTTATCATTTATTTAAACAGTTATTTTAATATAAAATAAAAAGAGTATACTCTCGTTCTTCAAGGTTTTCTTAAAATTTATTCTTCGGAACGAAAGCTTGATGTTTTAATTAATTCGTATTCGTAAACCTTACGCCGCCTGCATCAATTTCCCTTTTCTTTTGTTAAACATATTTTTTGAATCTTTAAATAAAATGAATTTAGGTTATAAATTGAGTAAAAAAATAAAACTATTTATGATGAACTTTTAAAATATGGAGGTATTCAATTCGGATTTTTAGAAGTCCATTAAAATCCGGAAGTATTCAATTAAGATTTTAAAAAGTTTTTAAAAATCCATATGTATTCAAATGTCTATAGATTTTAATGAATTTTAATAATTAATGGATTTTAATGGATTCTCTTTAAAAAATATAACTAAACCCGGAAGTATTCAATTAAGATTTTAAAAAGTTTTTAAAAATCCATATGTATTCAAATGTCTATGGATTTTAATGGATTTTAATAATTCATGGATTTTAATGGATTCTCTTTAAAAAATATAACTAAACTTAACTTTTCAAAATCTCTCATAATTATGAGAGATTTCGACGGACTTCTTTAGACACCATGAAAACTAACAAAAAAAACAATCATTATTTAACAAGAATATTACATAAATCTATCTATATAAAATAATCAAAATTTTATTTGAGAAAATTGATCTTATTATATTTTATTTAAAATTAATTATTTATATATATCATATTAATAATAAATTATTTTGTATTTATTATATACAACAATATATTTTCTCGATAACAATTCAAATATAATAAATTTATATTATTAATATTATTATTATTCAATTTATTTAAAAAATTATTTATGATGTTTTATTTACAATGATGTATTGCTTAATATTTGATAAAATATGATAAAAATTCAGCGACACCAATAAAGATTTTTTTTTAAATATGACGAGAGAGGTAAACAATACGTATATTTTATATATACGTATATATAGGTCGTTGTATAACAATGATATAAATAATAATGTGAGAAATGAGATTGACGTATAACAAATGAACAAATGATGTAAATGAAGATTAATAATAATGATGGATAATAATTTATTTATTTTAAATTTTTGAATTACCATTTTTCGTTTTTTATTTTCTAAATAATTTATATTTTTTAAAATAATTTATTATTTTTTATAAATACAAGTCTATGAAAATTAATGTTAATAATTAAAAATATATTTCACAAACTCTAGGAAAATCCATGAAAATCAATACCAAAAGTCAGTCAAATTTAAAAAATCCATAAAAATCCACGGACTTTTAAAAGTCCAAAAAAATCCTTTAAAATCCGAATTGAATACACCGCGGTCCGCATAAAGTTTGGAACGAATTTATTCTGGTTTCTAAGAGCATTTTCAATATTCTACTTAAATATAAGTATGTATTGAGCTATCATTTCACACATAAACAATAATTTGGTATTTAGGATTATTTTCTATACTTGTGATCAGTTCACTTCAGACTCGTCATTGAGTTTAATTCAAGTTCATACTTCCTCGTACTCATCCAATTTAATTCAGTTCAGTTTTGAATTATTAAATTCAGTTCAATATCAAACATATTAAGTTCAGTCTATTATTAAATTCAGTTTAGTTCAATTTATTCAGTATCAAATTTATTAAGTTCAGTTCATTTCATCTAATTTGTCCGAAAGAAGATGTTATATCAATATATATATTTCAATGGTTTGAAATTCAATTATTCATGTGTAACCCATAAAATAAGACAAACTACATTTTTTGATACTCAATGTTTTTCTCTTCCTTTTTTCCAATTTCATGTATTTCTCTCTCCAATACTGATCATGAACTAGATATAATACACACACCTGTGTACGTAGTAGCGAAAGTCCATCCAAAGCACCATCGAGTAGGAATCGAGCTCGAGCCCTAGCACAAACACAGTACCCTATGGTCACCGAGCTGCAGGGTATATCGATCAGTATACTCCACTAAATTAAAACTGCTACACCGTGAGAATTCAATTCGACGACCAGGTCTAAATATCAGCACGATCGAGCAAACTACCATGATAATACATATATACAGTATAAAAGAGTTAGTTACGAGCAACACTACAAAAAAGTTGGGAATGCCGACGGTCAGAGTGTATTCGAATCTAACATAACACGTTCTCACTGCATACCTAGCTTTGTTCTTTCAATGTCCTATAAAATAAATTGATTAAAGAGTAAACAACAAGTACTACATGTACATATATTTATATAAAACTGATATCTAACCTAATCTCTATAGGGTTTCCTTCTCCCCCACATTTTTGATGTTTCTGTATCATGACATCATATATATACATATATAGGTCCAGCTGGCTGGATCGATCGATGAAGTATATATATATATTGTTACCACACAAACGCAAATCGCATTGCCCCTACGAGAGAGACTGATTAATCCTGTGCGAGCCACATGGGTTTCATCACCCGAATCAGGAACGTACGTACTATCTTTCAATAACTTGAAAGCTACATATTGATACCACCATACAATTTCAGTTGTTGATGATTACATTCATACTTGGAATAACTAATTAAACTCATGAACTGGATCAGAGACTTAATCGACCCAAGCGAAATTTAATTTGGTCTCGAACACAATTAATTAATCTCGGGTATATCAAAATTATCATCAATTGTTGGTTCTGCAGGTTTTCTAAAATGGTTTTCCAAAATTATACAAATGCAATGTATTGTGACTTGCAATTGTACCTCCCTTGTTTATGTTGCATATTTTTCTGACAAATAAGGAGTCGTATGTCATATGCAATACCTATATCATGCTTCTAGGAGTATGATATAAATAGTGCTCTCAGTCTTTAAAATATAAAAATCATCATTTAATAATAAAAAATCTTCATTTCAAAAAATAATTATTATAAACATTGAATTAACATAACAATGAATATATTGGCATACCTAATGAATATTTATCCAAAAATAAATGAAGATATAATTATGAGTGTACAATTAGAATCGTGCTCCTATAAACAAGGTATAAATTGCATGTTCATATGGGCCGCTTAATAACGTGCACACGTTCTGAACTCGTTGTCTTGAATCTTGATGATGATTACAAATTAGCAACACCATTACATTTATTTGGACGTTGACATCCGCAATATTACCAAACAATTGACACTCTTATTTTGTCCTTTGTATGCTTAAGGACATGAGTTTTTATTTTAAATAATGTACACTTATTTTTTAGTTAGTTTATTTAATTTTAGTAGATTAAAATAACTAGAGATGTCAATCCAATTCGAATATGTGAGTTGGCACGAATGGGAAAAATATAGGGTTCATGAAGTCAAATATTTTTAGCCAAAAAAATTAAAATTTAATAGCTTCGGAGTGAAAAAGTCCGACAAATTGAGCTAGCCCAAGAACTCGATTTTTTTCACTGTATTAAAATTTATTTTAAATATTAATACAAATATTTTGAGCAAATAAGAAAAATCAAATAAAAAAATATAACTCGAATTATAACTTTAAATATTATATAATAAATTAATATTTGAAGTTTTAAACCATTTAAATATTATAATTATAATAATTATTATGAATTAATATTTATTTTTTTATCAGAAAATAATATTTGTTAATGTAAATTTATGTTTAATATTGATATTAATATCTCTTGCACGACTGGCTAGATTGAATTCATCCAAAATCAAAGACTTTAGAATTAGAGCTACAAAATTACCATTCAAAAAAATTCAGTTCGAATAGAAATAATTCGACAACTCAAATAGTTTGGATCCAAACGAGTGAACCAATTAACATGATTGAGATCCCTAAAAATCAAAATAACCTCATGTTTTAATACAATATACACTTCTTTTTTCCCCAAAATAATAGTGTGTGACTGTGTGTACTTGCAATTAATTAAAATTTACCGCTATTTTTTACTTTGCGAAAGCTAATTAATTAATTTAACATGGGGCGGGTCGGAGTTGGTGGCAACCGCAAATTACTTTAGATCTCTTTTACAAGACACGTAAATAAGTATTGTCCTCATCTTTTCGATCATTGTGTCATTATTAAATAAATAAATATTTTCCAGTTATTCAATATTTAATTTCATCATTCATTATTTTCAAACTAGGTCCATTAGTTTCACGTGACAATATTAAGTAGATCACTTCATGTTATTAATAATCAATTAATTACCATGATTAATTGAGTGCATTATTTATTTTACTTATTTTTAAAATGTCATCTTTATAATGGGTGATTTTATTAGAAGATTTTAATCGGAACTAATTATAAGTGTGACGATTTAATTTGAATGAATTCCACGTACAGCTAGCTAGATAGTTCTTCCTCCTGTAATTATTTGTATTGAATTTATTTAATAAAAAAAATTAATAATTGAATGAATATTCAATATATATATTAAAAGCATGCCTTCAATGATGCAGCAGGATTGATGCCTACTTCTTGCATGCTACAAATGAAAACAATTAATCTTTCAATAAATATATTGTCTAGCTAGTGTTAGATATTCTTATTATTCTTTCCTTTCCATTTCTCCTTTTGATGAACAAATTAACCATGTTCTATAAATTATAATGTGTCCTTGATCATATACATCAATCTCCTTCTCGGTATTAGAGTATATTTCAGTGTTTTTTGGATCAATATTTACAATAAAGCTGATCAACGTCAAACAAGCTATATATACCACTCTAGCTTAAGATATTCTTGTCCGGCCGATGGTCCATCAAGGTCATCACCGGATGTATTAGCTCCCTTGTTCGGGTTTGATAATCTTTTAAAGGAAAAATAAAATTTTAAAGGAAAAATAAAATTTTAAATTTTGATTAAGATTAATATAATTAAACTGTGGATTAGGGTCCAAAAAGTTCGATATATAAACCAAAATTTTAATTTGATTAAGATTTATATAATTAAATTGTGGATTAGGGTCCAAAAAGTTCGATAAACCTTCTACTTGGTGGGAAAAAAAAGGTCACGGCGGATAATCTAACATCAATTAAAATTTTCATATTTGACCACATAAGCGCAATTTTTCGGCGATAATCTAACATCAATCAAAATTTTCATATTTGACAACATGAGAGCAATTTCTCATCGATGTAAGTTCGATTTCATGATGGATAAGACAATTTTTTTATTAAAATATTATGAAATTTGTTTTGAGTGAGACTTGTTGACTCCCTCCCACAAGTATCTACTACTCAATCACATTCCTCAATTTATATTTCGATTTACCTCTCACCCGATCAAGAGGCCAATGTTTGAATTGAGTGGAGTTTCTCGTCTCTTAATTTATTTATTTTTTGACATATTTGGAAGTAACGTTCTCATATACTCCTTCTCAACCAGACAATGATCACACCTCTTTTATATTTTGTGAAGAAACTATGACTATTAGTTTAGGAGAGATGGAGTATAATTAATATTAATAGTCGTACTTTCTTCACTAAACTTTACTATGAATTTATTATTTCAATACGGAAAAAATTAAGTACATCTTACAATTATTTTTTTCATAAATAATACATGAAAATCTCTATAAATTAACACTCTCTACATTAATAATCTCTCTAAATTAATAAAATATTTCGCTGTTGACTTGATTTTTAAAATGAAAAACATATTAATTAAATTAATAATCTATTTAAAATAATAAAAAGTCTCAACACTATTAATTTATAAACAATTTACTGTATTGTATATACTCCGTACTACATATTCATACATGCATAAATATATAAATATAATGTACGTCCATCAATTTCAGTAATACCTAGCTAGTAATAATTTAATACGTGTATATTCACCCAATGAAGTAAATATAATAAAGAACGGACCATATTGAACTATAGTATATGGATCATAAATTAAGCAAGAAAAAAGGAAGGCATAAAAAGCATAAAGAATTAAACCTTAACATAAACAAATGAAAGCAATCCAATATCTTTAGAAAACGATACATCCAACTTTTACAAATACCAAAATATGAATACCACCACATCTCGTTTTCACCTCCACACAAATACATCCATCACCCTCAAACATATGTATACACAATTCATAACAGTACTTTAATTAACTAATCAATTAATTAAACATAAAAATGTTGATATATTAAATAATTAATAATATATATTTGAAATTAACCATGCATCAATTTCTATTAAGAAGCTCCTCAATCATTTGCAACGCAATCCTTTCTTCCTCATCAATCCCATCTCTCACCACCACCTCTCCTTCAACCGCCGCCGCCGCCTCCGGCAACTTCTCCTCCTCCTCTCCGGCCACCACAACCGCCGGAATGTTGTTATTATTTTTCTTTCCGAGCTCGACGGTCATGACCCAGCTGGACTCGGAGCGGGCCCCGGCCCGTTTCTGCCATACTCCGATGTGGGAGCTCTCTGTGTCGAGGCGGAGGCAGGTGAGAGAAGGCGACGGAGACTTGCAGCATTTCCGGAGCTTCGCGCTGAGGATCGACGACAGCGAGGCGGCTTTCGAAGCCGACAGAGACGACGTTTTCGTAGAAGAAGACGACGACGAAGAAGAAGAAGATGACGGAGATATATTAGTAGTTGTATTTGTAGTGTCTTGATCATTGGTGGGGGCCACAGGGAAGTTAGTCTTTGCGTTTCGGCCGCTCATCAGAATGGCCGCCTCGTCGTAGGCCCGGGCAGCTTCCTCAGCCGTCTCGAATGTCCCGAGCCAAACCCTCCTCTTCCTATTAATTTAATTTAATTTATTACAATAAAAAAAATGATTAATTAATATTAGTAAATCACAGATATATAGCTAACTAATTAGGGTTTCCAACGATGGAAGGGTAGTATAGTATTTTACGTACAGGAGAGGGTGGCGGATCTCTGACACCCAAGAACCCCAATGGCGTTGTCTGACACCTCGGAATTTTTTGGACTGTACCATATTGTCTTTTTTTTTTCTTCTGATGGATGATTGTTTTGATGATGATGATGATGAATAAAGGAAAGGGAGAGAGGGAGGGAGATTAATTTATATAGAGGGGTGTGTGTTTGTTTTTATACTGAATTTATTTGTTTGGTTGATTGGTGATTTATAACACCATGTATTGTACGTACAATGGGTGATCAAATTAAAGTGTTAAAAAGTGTATCATCTCATCCAATAAAAAGCGTTAAAAGGTATCGATCAGACTTACCAAAATGTGGGCCTCATCAAAAAAAAATTACACCCTAGCTGTGGGGTCCACCAGCAATAAACTTGACACTTGTTGATCTATATTTTTTCATTTTTTTTTTAAATCAGTTTTTACACACAATAATTAAGAAAAAATAAAAATATTGCGCTCCAAGATACATAGGCGGTTAGCAAGGCATGTGATGATGTGAGTGTAATTTTCTAGCGACGTAAAGTTCGAACTTCGAGTGAAACAAATTTTCGTTGAAATATTATGAAATTGTCATGGAATGAGATTTGCTGACTCTCTGGCACAGGTCCTTCGACATCCTACCCGATCGGCAGGAAGACAAATTTTTCGTCTCTCCTTCTTAAAAATAAAAATATCACTATATTTCTTTTTTTAGCTATGTAAATAAACATAGTGTATATTTATGTTATTTGGACCCTCGATTTATATTCTACCCGATTATATTTTATTTTTTTCAACTCTGTAAAAACAGAGTGTATATTTATGTTAGTTGGACACTAAAAAAAAAACAATCAGATTTAGAGTATATATTTTTTAAAATTATTATTTGTTGTCAAAATTATTTAATTTTCATGTGTAATGGAGTATATTAATTATGTAATAATTTTTAAATTTAATAAATAAAGAGAAATAAAGTGGGCATGTAATAAATTTATTTTTATTTTTATAAAAAAAAAAGTATGGAAGGGGCAAGGGAAAAGGAGAGATGTTTTTGTAATCAAATGAAAAAAAAAGGTGATTGTTTAATTGTTTCTGGTACAGTGGTCCTGGGTGCAATTCCCTAAAGTGGACCACCAACCATGGCTACAATTGAGGGCGGGCTGGACGATCGGGCCCTCCTTTTCTGTGTCTGTTGCATTATCCCTTTTAGTAGCTCAGTACTATCTACGATCCTTTTTTGTCTACATTTCCATGTGAATCGTAAAATACATTAATGTTTGCCTTGCGCTTTCTAATCGATCTATCGGACAAACTTTTAACCCGCCCGTCGAATCGAATCGATCCGTGTTACTTATAACTTTTAACCCCAAGTTTACTTCGTAATCGTACGTACACATAGAGTGAGTGGTCCTGGATGATTTATTGCATGATTAATATGAAGCTTGGTTAATAATGACACGCAGTGAAATGGGCTCTGTGTGTGTATTATTGGGTCCATAATTTGGATTAGACACGTAGCTGCTAAAACTAGTACTTATGTCCCTCTTATATACATATAATTGATTAATTAGTAGTTGTGAAATTATATTGTGTACCTATATGCTATGCTATGATTGAATAATTAGTTGTTCAAATTCACTTCTACACTATGTCCTAATCATTTTTTTCTTGCTATTCGTATGTAGGTCTAACCGGGCACTTTAGACCTATATATTTTTTTTAATTTGTTGCTTTTATTTAATTAGGATGGTTTAGTGCACTATACTTTGTGTTTGAATAATGAGCAACAATTTTCAAATTGTTGATCCAATTAATTAAATTAATGATCTAAATAAGGGTCGAAATATAGAAAAGAGTTTTAAGGAAAGTGATCGAGCCTATTTTATTTACAAATAAAGTCATGATCATATATAACAAGAAAGAATTGTCGACCTCTACGTTGTATATAATCTTCGATTCATCTCTTTTGTACTTTCAAGAAATTACATTTCGGTTGTATTAGTTTGGCGCTCGCATTTTCTGAAGGTGGCGCAGGACCATGCATCCGGCCCCTTGGTTTCTGCCGGGCACGGCCTTCTGGGCCTAGCTCGACGACTTTTTTCGACATGTGATGCTAATTGAGTATACGGAATTTGGCGAGCAAATTAACCATTGTGTTGTTTAATTTCTTAATTTGTATCGACGATATATTATATATATATGACACCTCTTAATTAAATATTGGTTGGCCTTTCAATAAGAAAATTTCCTAATAATCCATTCTAAATTTCAAGGCTTTTGAAATGCTTAATCAAAGACTTCTTCATTAGAAATGAGCATTAAACAATATTTATGTATTTTTTCTCTCTTCCGATCCTCAAAGAAGAATGCCGTTAAGAGTGAAAAACTTTGGAACATCGATTCAATTAATTAGGGAAGCCTTAACTAATTGAAAAGGTTTAAAACATACATTAATTAAACTCCTAATTAAAGGTTTATATAATGTACTTATTGTTGCAAGCAAACCACATGGAGTGACTCATGTGGTGATTACAAAAAACTCTCACCTACTTGTTTATTTAGTACACTATTGTATTGGAGGGAATTCAATTATTTTGAAGAAAAAAACTGTGACAAATAACCAAATTCTAAAAATTTGCTATGATCAATTGATAATCAAAAACATTAATTTCCACAAGCAACATCTAATAATCAAAATTCTCAGAGATGTTGACAACTATCCTAATTAACAAACACTTCACGATTTCAATCAAATCGAATTAGATATCCCAAAACTATAAAATATACTGTATATGTTGCATCAAAAAATATACTCTATTTTCCCTAAAAGGTAAAAGTCGTATACTCTATTTTATTTTAGCATACATAAAATCGTATACTCTATTTTCACTATTGTATTGGAGGGAATTCAATTATTTTGAAGAAAAAAACTGTGACAAATAACCAAATTCTAAAAATTTGCTATGATCAGTTGATAATCAAAAACATTAATTTCCACAAGCAATATCTAATAATCAAAATTCTCAGAGATGTTGACAACTATCCTAATTAACAAACACTTCACGATTTCAATCAAATCGAATTAGATATCCCAAAACTATAAAATATACTGTATATGTTGCATCAAAAAATATACTCTATTTTCCCTAAAAGGTAAAAGTCATGATCATCGTCATGTACAATTTTCTTTTATTAGATAAATTTGATTTTGTTTCGAGATCCGGTGTAGCTTTGTGAATGAATTAAGAAGACATTTTAATATGAATGAAATGTTGCAATCCTTGTTGCGTTATGGAATGAACATAAAAATAGAATATATGGTATACAAACTTCGAATGTGATAATATTTTTGTCCTACAAAAGTTGAGAGTGCATAGATAAAAAAAAATGTTATATTTTGATTTTTTGGCAAAAAAATATATATAATCATGAAAATTTATTTTTAAGTTGAAAACTAAAGTAATTATTATTAAAATTTATAAAATATATAAATAAAATAAGAGTAAAATTGTACTGAAAGTAAAAAAATAAAATTTTTTGTCTGTAGAACATACCAAAATAAAAATGTCACAACTATTATTAGACATAATATAACAAGTTACTATAAAGAATTTTATATATATGGAAACACAAATAATTAAGTACTGTGAGCAGATCCTTTTGTTACATCCATAGCAATAAAAATTTAGTAGTAACATTTCCATCAAGTTTTTTAGTCCCCAGGGGCATAGCCGAGTGGTAAGGCCTGTGATGATGTGGGTGAAATTTCCCGGCGACGCAGGGTTCGAACCTCGGTGGGACAAATTTTCATTGAAATATTATGAAGGTTTGTCCTGGGGTTCGACTTGTTGGCTCTCTCGCACAGGTGTCTGCTACTCGAGCACATCCTTCGATTTACATCCTACCCGATCGAGGGACCTCCGATCGGGTGGGGGTGGAGTTTCTCGTCTCTCCTCCTTATAAAAAAAAAAAAATTTAGTAGTAACAATACCCCTTCCCTTCTCGAACTGGTATCGAAATGTGGGCTTTTTTACGCTGTTTAACTTAGTTATTGGTGGGTTTTGAGGAAAACCAAAGTTGGGCACTTTTTGGTGTGGAGTATAACATTGATGGTCATTTTCACTTTCTAATTAATCATAAAATGTTGGTGGTATTAAAAAAAACAGATCAATTAATAAAGTTTATTTATTAAACAATCAAAGCTCTTAATAATAATCTAATATATTTGTTTATTTTATTATATTTCATTCAATATCCTCTACATACATTTCTATTTGATAATATAGGAAATTTGCAGTTAAGGGAAATTTCCTCTACATACATGTAGTATATTTTATTTAAATTTGCTTACTTCTTAAAGCATTACACATTTTTTTTACTTTGTATACTTTTATAACTATCAAAATTATTACTTCTAAAAATACATTATTTAACCTGTCTAGATTTATTAATACAAATTGAATTATTACTTTCCATTTCAACTCCTTCAAATTTTGTGTTATTTCTACATTTGTCTTTTCGTTTGATATGTGTTTACAGACAGAAAATCCTAGTAGGAATTCCCCCGCGAACCTATAGATGTTTTGGGGATTGAGTGAACAAATAAGGAAATATATTAAAGAACTTTCGTGCAAAATTCTTGGTATATTTCTTGGGAAATGTGCACCTGCTTTACAAATGGAAAGATTCAACTATTTATAGTGCAACAATTAGGGTTTCCAAACATGAACTTGGGCCTAAATTATATGGGCTTTTTCTTGAATAATTACATAAAATACCCCTCCTACTAGGGGGGAAGATCTCAATTATACCCTCTGAATTGATATGCCCTCTTTTGCCCCTGATTCGGTTCACCTGAGCGAGCCATTTTTTCGGCAAACTTCGCTGGACTCCTTTCTGGCCGACCGCCGCCCGTCAGTCTGTGCGATCAATTTCTCCCCGCTCGATTAGAAGCACGTGACCCGGGCGACGAAAATCGCGTTCTCGCAGCTGGATGGAGATCCCTTGCGAAGAGGAAAGATGTGAGACGGTCAACAGTGTTCGCAGCATACTTTTGTCCGGGATGTTCGTCGGTATTAGGTATGTACGTCGCAGTGGTCGCTAGTGATCGTTGGCCGGACCTCATCGCCTGTCTGTCTGACGGGAGAACCTATGGGCCGAGTTGTATTAGAATTCAGAGAAGGAATGCGGAAAAGAATAATATTAATGTATTATTTGATGATTTACAAAGTGGGCTTACAGTACAATTATATACTAGAAAGAAAGAGCTATACATGGTAATGGACTATACAAGGAAATGTGTAAAAGGGCTGAAACCCTAAAGCCTTATATACAGTAAAATATGCAGGCCCAATATTAGTAAAACCTATTGAACTTGTAGGTTTTGTTATCCCCCCGCAAGTGGAACATGGAGGTTCTTCAAGTTCAACTTGGAATGTAGGGCCTGATAACTGGGAGCAGGGAGAGGTTTGGTGAAAACATCTGCTAACTGTTGTTCAGTGGGGACATGGTGAAGCTGGAAGAGTCCCTGTTGAATCTTTTCTCTGATGAGGTGGCAATCCAACTCTATGTGTTTTGTTCTTTGATGTTGGACAGGATTATGTGCTAAGTAGTATGTTGAGAGGTTGTCAGTGAAAACCTGCACAGGATTTGGAGAAATGTCAAAGTTAGCAAGTAGATATAAAAGCCATTGTCCTTCACAAATGGCGTTTGCAGCAGCCCTATATTATGCCTCAGTGGAAGACCGGCTAACCACTGGTTGTTTCTTGGATTTCCAAGAGATAAGGGAGCTGCCTAGGAGGAAACAATATCCAGATACACTTCTTCTTGTATCCACACAACCTGCCCAATCTGAATCTGTGTAACCTTTTAATGAAAGTGTAGATTTATTGCTGTAAAAAAGGCCTTGGCCAACTGTGTATTTCAAGTATCTTAAAATCCTGTGTGCAGCAGTCATATGAGAGTTAGTAGGACAAGATAAAAATTGACTAAGAGTTTGAACAGAGAAAGAAATGTCAGGTCTAGTTACTGTTAAATAAAGTAATTTACCAATAAGAGTCCTATATGGTTTAGCATCAGAAAGAAGTACACCATCAATTTTTGAGATTTTGGAATTACAGTCCATAGGACTTTTGATAGGTTTGCAGTTCAAGTAACCATGTTCAGATAAGATGTCCAAACAGTATTGTTTTTGAGAAAGGTAAAGACCAGAAGAATCTCTAATTATTTCTATACCTAGAATGAATTTAAGATCTCCTAAATCTTTAATGGTGAACTGTGTATGTAGGTAATCTTTGACAGCATTGATTTCTTGTAGGTTATCTCCAGCAACTATGATATCATCAACATAAACTAACAAGACAGTAATGGTAGTAGTAGATTTTTTTGTAAACAAAGAGGAGTCAGCAGATGATTGAATATATCCAAAATTAGTTAAAGAGTGTGTAAGTTTATGAAACCATTGCCTAGATGCTTGTTTGAGACCATAGAGACTTTTGAGTAGTTTACATACTCTTTTATCAGAAGGGATACAATAACCAGGAGGGGGATTCATATAAATTGTTTCATTTAAATCACCATGTAAAAAAGCATTATTAACATCAAGTTGTTTTAAATGCCAATTTTTTGAAGAAGCAATGGAGAGGAGGACTCTAACAGTTGTTAATTTAACCACAGGAGAAAATGTTTCAAAAAAATCAATACCTTCTTCTTGGGTGTAACCTTTAGCAACTAATCTAGCTTTGTATCTTTCAAGACTACCATCAGACTTTAATTTAGTTTTGTAAACCCATTTACAACCTATAGTGTGCATGCCTGGAGGTAAGTAAACTAAATCCCATGTTTTGTTAGATTCTAAAGCTTTAAGTTCTAGTTTCATAGCATTTATCCATTCTGGGTGTTTAACAGCTTGGGAATAAGTTTTAGGTTCAGAAAGATGATTAACAGCAGCAGCATAAGAGTGATAGGCAGGGGGTAGAGTTGTAGTGCTAACATAGTTGGAGATTGGATACCTGATTGTTTTAGATGTAGAGAGAGCACCTGATTTGAATGTGGAGGAGCAGGTGGATGGAATCTCATATTCAGCAAGGTGAGAGGGAGGCTTTCTGGTCCTTGTAGATTTTCTGATGGCATCAGAATGAGTAGGGATTGCTGATGGCTCAGGTTCTACTGCTGCAGGAGCTTCAGTGTTTGTTGAAGTGGGTATTCCTGTAAGACTAGAATCATTGTGAGTAGCAGGTGATGTAAAAGTATGGTTTTCATCTGGAGAAGTGGAAGTAGAAATGGGAGGAGAACTTGCAGGCATAGGAGAGTGCATAACAGGTGGAGTATCCTGCCAAAAAACATCATAATCCAGAGTACTAGAGGATTCAGGAGTGTTTGTAAAAGTTGGATTTTGAAAAACATTCTCATCATTATCCCTCTGGAAAGGAAAAGTTAATTCATAAAATTTGACATTTGTAGAAAGAAAAACTTTATGAGTGAAAAGATCATATAATTTATAGCCCTTGGTTCCAAATTCATAACCAATGAAAACACACTTAGAAGCTCTTTTGTCAAATTTGTGTCTGTCCACAGTTAATGTGGAAGCAAAGCATAAGCAGCCAAAAACCTTTAAATGAGAGTAATCTGGTGGTTTTCCATATAATATTTCAAAAGGAGATTTATTTTTGAGAAGTACAGAGGGTGTTCTATTTATTAAGTGTGCAGCAGTTTGTACACAATCAGGCCAGAAAGTTAATGGTAGAGAAGATTGAAATAATAGAGCCCTAGCAACCTGGAGAAGGTGTTGGTGTTTTCTTTCCACCCTTCCATTTTGTTGAGGTGTTTCAACACAAGAAGTTTGATGCACAATACCTTTAGATAAGTAAAAAACAGGAAAAGAGAATTCAGTACCATTGTCTGTCCTGATGCACTTTATTTTGTATCCAAATTGAGTAAGAACCAGGTTGTAAAAGGATTCCATGTGAGTCCTTGTGTCAGACTTGTGTCGCATAAAAAAAATCCAAGTACACCTTGAGTAATCATCAACAATGGTTAGAAAATATTTATAACCAGAATATGATTCAGTCCTGAAAGGACCCCAAATGTCCATATGTATAAGATCAAAAAGGGCAGAAGCATGAGATGCACTTTCAGGTAAATGAAGTCTTTTTTGTTTGGCAAAATGACAAATGTCACAAGCCTTATTTCTAGTTTCATGATGCATATGAAAAGAATCAATAACAGAAAGTCTTTTGAATGGGGCATGGCCCATTCTATAGTGCCAAAGTAAAGAATTATGAGGGTGAGTTTTAACAGCAGAAACCAGAGGGCTTCTAGGTGAAGTGGAAATCAGAGGTCCATGAAGTTTGAGGTGATAGAGGCCATGAAGAATCTCAGCACAACCAATAGTTTTGTGAGTAGTCTGATCCTGCAACAGACAATGATTAGAGACAAAGCTCACAGAAATGTTTTCATTCATGGTTAAGTGTGAAACTGATACTAAATTAAATTTGAAATCAGGGACACAGAGCACATTGTGGAGTGTGAGAGAGTCATTTAAAATTACAGTTCCTTTATGAGTAGCTAAAGTACATTGCCCAGTTGGCAATTGAACTTGAGTTTTAATTTTAGTGGGAGTTTCACTAAAAAAATTGATAGAGTTTACCATGTGGTCAGAAGCACCAGTGTCAAGAATCCATGTGCCAGAAGTAGTAAAAACAGAAAGTGAGTTAGAGATACCTTTCTCCCCTGTGGGGTTATGTGAAGTACCAGGATTGGTGAAGCCAGAGGTGCCTAGTGCTACAGCAGCATGGTGTCCTCCAGTCCTCTCCAGTGGTTCTTGAGTCTTCATGAATTTTCTGAACTTATCATACATCTCAGCATCACAAAACTCCAACTCATTGTCATCATTGGTTGAGGAGACCTGGTTGGCTGTAGATGTGCTTTGTAGACTGGGGTGTAGTGGTAGAGGAGGTGTGTGACCTGGAGCAATCCTGGCTGCCTTTGGTCCTTTCCAATGGTTGGGATAGCCCTTGTATTGGAAGCATCTATCCATGGGGTGACCAGAAAATCCACAAAAGTCACATTTACCTGAGTGTTTTGATGGCTTGTCTCTCACAGTAGGTTTGGCAAGGTTGGCTGATCCAGTGTAGTCAGTGGATGAGTTACTGAGAAGCCCTATAGATTGCTGATTCAATGATCATTGACTTTCCTCTTGTCTGAGTATTGAGTATACTTTAGATAGGGAAGGTAAGGGCTGAGACATCAAAATTTGGCTTCTAACATGAGAATAACTATCATTCAGCCCAACAAGAAACTTGAGAACAGAGTCTTGCTGTTGTAAATCCAGGAATGCAGTACCAATATTGCAAGTGCATTTACCACATGAACAGAAAGGGATTGATCGAAAATTCGTATATTCATCCCATAAACTCTTAAAAATGTTGTAAAATGAAGTGAGACTTTGAGAACCTTGAGATATTGTGTTGAGGCTCTTCTCAAGCTGAAAAACCCTAGGCCCGTCACTCTTGGTGTATCGCAGCCGGATTTCATCCCAAACAGCCCTTGCATCGGTGAAGGAGAGCAGCGTAGTCCGTATTTCTGGAGCAACAGAATAGACGAGCCATGAAAGTAGCAGGGCATTCACTCTGTACCACGCATTGAACAAAGTTGCATCACCGGGTGAAGGGGTTGGGATTGATCCTTCAAGAAACCCTAATTTGTTCTTGATTGCAAGTGCCATCTGAACTGATTTCTTCCAAGCCCCGTAATTATCACCAGTAAAGGTTTCGTAAATCACTCTTACTCCGGCATGATCAGAAGGGTGGAGGAAAAATGGGGAAGAAGGATCTTCATTTGGTGAATTGTAAAAGGGCTTAGGGTTGGTAGTAGCGATTTCAGATTCAGGGTTTTCAGTAGCCATGAATCAGGATGGCAGGGAAATGAAAATAGAGAAAGGGGAAAAAAGAAAAACGAAAAAAAGAAGAGCAAGATTCAGAGAAACCTATTGCTCTGATACCATATTAGAATTCAGAGAAGGAATGCGGAAAAGAATAATATTAATGTATTATTTGATGATTTACAAAGTGGGCTTACAGTACAATTATATACTAGAAAGAAAGAGCAATACATGGTAATGGACTATACAAGGAAATGTGTAAAAGGGCTGAAACCCTAAAGCCTTATATACAGTAAAATATGCAGGCCCAATATTAGTAAAACCTATTGGACTTGTAGGTTTTGTTAAGTTGAATTTGGGTCGCCAACCGGGCACAATGGACTTTGAGAAAATAGGGTACAACAATATGACATTTTACATTTTTTCACTATTGTTTGATAATCAATTTTTTTTTTAAATTACTGCAATATTTTGTCATTTGTGACTATATTATGTGTTTTATTTTTACGTTAATAACAAGATTTGATTCGAAGGTCAACCACAATTAAAACTGCATTACTATGAATATCATCTTCAAATTTTGAACAATTTATGAAAAAAAAAAGTTATAAGAAAAATGACAACGTATGTATTTTTGCAATGTTATTTAAAAATAATTGTTTAAAAAATTGTAAAAAAAATTGTAAATAAAATTACTTTACACACATAGTTCTATCAGAATAAGGAGTTGGGTTGATGTTATAATACTACTGGCTTGCCAGACAAAAATATTTTCAAGTTTCATTGGATGGTGGGCCTGGTCCATTGGGCTCAATAAGACCTACACATTTCAACATTGTAAGAAAATAAAAATAAAAATCATACTAAAATGATATTGATACACTCCCGATCAGGGTGATAAAAAATTAAAATACATTAATTAGAAAATAATGTAATTATTTTATAATTTTGTAAAAATAATGTATTTTAATATGCAGCACAGTATAATTTATTGTGTAGTGAGGTAAGTAATTCGATAATAACAATGTAGGAGTATTTTATTGGTAAAATTTGTCGTTATAAGTAATGAGACATTTTTAGAGAAACATTAAAATGAAAGTGTCACGTTTTTTGTTGAACGCATGCAGGAAGCATAAAATTAAAAATACACGTTTTTTAACGCATGAAGTATAAAATTAAAAATACAACAAAAAAGGATTTACTAATTAATGGATTTTTTTTATTATTATAAATTAAAATGTATTTTAATTGATTTACTTAACATGAATGTAAATATATGAAATATAATTTAACTAAATAGTAGTCCGTTGTACTATATTTTTGTTTTATTTACCTAATATAAAATTTAATACTAGTATTCCGTATGAGTATATATATATATATATATATATATATATTTATACAAATAAATACTATACTGTATTCTAAGAAAATTTCGGCATGGGCGACGGGCCGCGGGCGTCATGGCGATCACGATCCATAAAGAAAGTCAATGCTTTGATTTCCCTCTATTCACACACGCTTTTAGTTTCTTCAAATGAAAGGTGCAAAATATTAGTAGTATAATTTTTTTTTTCCTTTTTGTATAGGTCAATTGAAATGTCTTGGGATTCGAACCAAGGACCTAAGTCCCCAATTCAAGTGCTCAACCAACTAAGCTAATAACCCTTGACAGGGACTCAGGGAGGTACTTTTTATTAAATGGCTTATAAGCTATTGTAACTTAAATAATAAAAGACCAAAATACCCTTAAAATTATTACTTTTTATATATATACAAAAATTTCAAATTTATTATTTAGTTAATATAATTATTTTGAATTATTTTTTTCATATATAACAATTTATTTTTGGTAAATTTATTTATATAAGCCAAACAAATTAAAATCTTATAAGTTTATATATCTATTTTATTCAAACGGTTTAACAACTTATTTATTAAATAAGATATAACAGCTTATCAGTTCTTAAAACAACTTATAAGACGTAATATCTTATAAGTTTTTTTAAATAAGCTCTCTCAAACGGGCTCTATCAGAGACGAAACGACACTAATATAAAATTTTATTTTATAAATTAATTAATTTCAATTTAATTTTAAAAATTGAGGAAATAATGTATATTATGAGAAGTATTATGTATAGTATTTGACAACCTCATCGTCAACATTCAACTGAATTCAACTGAACTGATTATGTATATAGTATTTGACAACTTCAACATCAACTCCTCGAAAAAAACATTGATATAAAATTGGCTGAATTGAACTGAATCAAATGTTTTGAAATGAAATGATTTTATTTTATTTAATAATAATAATAATTTTATAATTTATTAAGTACAAAAGAATATGTCCGCTTCTTTTAATAATTTCCTCTTCGGTAAAAATAACATTTTTTTCTTGGTACACTATTTAAAAAAAATACTCCTATTACTTTAAAATTTTAATTAAAAATTAAAAATATTTTTATGTGTTAAAAACTAATATAATTGTCACTGGGATATTAAAAATTAATTAAAAAATACAATTAAATGTTGTATTTCAAAGTAAAAATATACTTCATATATATTTAGAAATATCTATTATTGTGAAAAGAAATGTTCTTATTATTAATTATGGATAGACGTAGTATACAGTTATTTAATTTTATACTAATACTTTACCATATCTTAATAATTTGCAGGATAGGAAAATTAAAATAAAATGATATTTTTATTATATTGGAAAAAAAATTATATTTGAAGTGAAACAATAAAAAATTATAAGTAAAAATTAAAAAAAAAATAGATGAAAATATAAGTATTTAAAATATAAAAGTAAGTATTCTTTTTGTCTTGATGATATAAAGTGTTTTAAAAAATAAAAATAAAATTATACTTTTAACAAGAAAGAATAAATGGTAAATTACTACTCTTATCAAGTATTTTTGTAAAAATGTGCATATTGAGATTTTACATATAAAAAAAATAAAATGTGAATAATTTTATGAAGATTAAGTAATATTAGTATGTGTGTGTGTTTATGAGAGGCAAAAAAACGAAAAGAAATTGGGTCGTGTTCAACACGATCTTCTTAAAACAAAATTTGATATTTATCGATCATTTGTTTCTCATTATACAAAGTTTCAAGCAATTAGGTTGCACGTCGAACCGAAAAATTGTTTGAAAAATTTCACCGGATGGCCAATGATAATATGAAAAAAAAGGAGAAAAAGATAGCAAAATTGCAAGAGTGGTTGTTATGTATCTTTTCATACAATGAAGCTCGAATTTATAGGCCGATCGAGCTTGATAGGAGCTGTTCGGTTCATGCATTGAGACTTCCTTAATGTCCAATTTGAATTTGAAAATATAATCAAAATTTTATTTTTTTATTCAGTAAATTTGGAGGCGTGGTCGAACATTCGTGTACGCAGGTCACGCTGAAGTTTTGTACCCCTACGCTCGTCCACGTAGGAAGCGGAGTAATACTATAGCAATTCATTCATAAACTCTTAAAGTTTAAAACACTTCATATACTCACTTCGCTTTGCTTACTTTTTCAATATAGAATAGCAACTTCTTTTGTAATTTTCTTAATCTTCCTTAATATTTTTAATTATATTTAACAATTAATTTCTTATTTATTTCAATTCCGATTTAAGCAAATGAACGAAGCTTTCAGTACGCTCGTACTGTATTTTTTATTGAAATGTAGAAATATATATGAACATATATTTAAGAAAACTGAAAATATAACTGAGAAATATGGAGTATAAGACCATCCACTATCATGACCAGCCAACCAGGTCAATTCATAAAATAATAATAAAATATTAATAAATTAATGTTAAACTAATTAAAAAAAAGTGAAAACGAAAATTTGGAGTGCGACGAGGGCTAGAAATCGACCGCCCAATTTCGCCTGGTTGCTTGCCACGTGTCAGTCCATAATTGGACTACTCAATATCTTAAATATATTTTAATATTAAAAACATTATATTTGTTTAATTATTAATTAAAAAAATAAAATAAAAACACTATTATTTTTATTTTTTTCATTCTCTATTAATAGAGATCAAACTTGATATAGTTTAATATAAAAATAAAAAAGATAAAATTAATACTTTTTAGATGAAAAAATAAGAAATATAAATATTAATAAATAATTAATTGAAAATAAATATATACACTATTATTTTTAAAATAAATGATAGATAAAATTATAGTATTTTATTATGTAGGTTGAGTTTGAAGATAGTTGTTGATAAATGATGAAAAATAAAATGAAATAATTGAGTGATTGATTGTATAGTTGGCAGAAAGAGAAAATATTATTTAATTAGTTTGGTTGGGTTGGGGATAGGGATGTCAATCGGGCCAGCCCACTCGGTTTCGGGCCAGCCCACTCGGGCTATTGGGTTATTTCGGTTCGGGCTGATCGGGCTGAAATTTTTTCGGGCTGTAAATTTGTAGCCCTAACCTTAAAATCTTCGGTCTCGAGCTAGCCCGTCGGGCTGGAAAAAATAATATTATATAATAAAAAAAATTTAATACCAAATTAAATTTAATATTAATAAAATATTAATATTTAATAATTATTATTATAATTCTAATATTTAAATTGCCCAAATTATCAAATATTTATTCAATAATATTTAAAATTGTAATTTTAGTTGACAATTTTCTTTTATTTGAATATATTATTTTATTTATTTAAAATATTTCTATAAATAAATAAAATGAATTATAATATATATAAATAAATCGGGTTGTCGGGCTAGCCCACGGTTTATCGGGCTATCGGGTTATTTCGGTTCGAGCTAATCAGACTGAAATTTTTTCGGGTCGAAAATATTCGGCCCTAATCCTACATTTTTTCGGGTGGGCTTCGGGCTAACCTACCGTTTCGGGTTGGATTGACATCCCTAGTTGGGGATAGTTGCTGCAGTGTATGGGGGATAGTTGCTGCAGTGTATGGTCTAATAATATAATGGCTCGTGGGCATCGATTGCTCATTTGCTCGTGCAAAATCAATATGACGACATCAACGGCGATAATAAAGTGTGGGTGTATTGGGTGTTGCCGCAGACAATTTTAGCCGTTTAGATTATTTTCGTAATGGATCCATGATTATTGGTTGGGCGAATCCCCAAAAGTCGAGATTGATTGATTGCCGTCTCATTTTCGTAATTCAATTCAAGTATATCCACTTTCTTATATTTACAATTATTACCCTCACTCATTTTCAGTATATTCAGTTATTCACACTATGTTTGACTATGCATTTTTGTCCTAAAATGACTTTAAAATAGAGCTTATTTTCTTTTTAATAGTTTCTATATATTCAATTTTTTTTACTTTGAATACTAATTAAAAACTAAAGTAAAATAAGGGGAAATCTTAATAAATAATGAAAAGAAGGTATATAAAATAAGGATGAATCTGTAAAAATGCAATCTTTGGATTTTCTTCCATTTTTCCCCACAATTTCCTTGGAAAAAAAATTCCAAAATGAAAATAAAAAAATTCCAAACGCACCACTCAACTTCATCTAAATTACTACGCGGATCCAAAAATCGAGAGGAAAATTAATTTAGTAGATATTAAAGTGGCTTTGACAGCAAGAAAAATAGCACCACATACTATAATTACATAAAGATGTGGACTGCAAATATAATAAATAAATAAATAAATAAATAATATCCGTTAACCAGTCCACCGCGTATAACACATGAGCTGCTGCGTATATAAAAACAACCGCTCGCTATTTTCTACTCTCAGTTACTCTCGTTTGCTCTCCCCGTTGCCGTTTCTCAACACTGTGAAAATCGATCGACCAATCGGATAGCCCTAACATTCCGTAAGATTTTCAGATCTCTTTTCTCGATTCGAAGAATTTGTTTCATTTTTCTGGTTTTTTATTTTGACTGGTAATTGTTGATGATTTGTGCTTTTCGATTTTGATGTTTTTAGTTTTGTAAAGTGATTTGTGTGATTTTGATCTGAGAGTGACGACGTCGCAGGTGAGAGAGAAGCTATGGCGCAGATCTTGCTTCACGGAACTCTTCACGTGACGATCTATGAAGTGGATCGGCTGCACAGCGAAGGGGTGGGGAATTTCTTCAACAAGGTATATTTGAATCTGATATTCTGATCTGATGTTACTGCTTAGGATTTGACTTTTTTTGAGACACTGTTGACTGTTTTGAGTTCATGTTGAAGCACCACCATAAGGGTGTGTGCACTTGGGTTAAATCTCGAATGTTTCGTTTGACTACTACCAATTGAACCTAAATTATCTGATCTGGGTAATCTCTAATGTTTTATTCTCCTGATGATTTGATTCGTGTTATTTGAAATGTGATGTTGGCTCTTGCAGATCAAGGCAAACATTGAGGAGACTGTTGGATTTGGAAAAGGCACCCCCAAAATCTATGCGACTATCGATCTGGAAAAGGCGAGAGTTGGGAGAACTAGAATGATTGAGGAAGAACCCAACAACCCAAAGTGGAACGAGTCTTTCCACGTTTACTGCGCCCACCTGGCATCGAACGTAATATTCACTGTCAAAGACGACAATCCCATTGGTGCCACTCTAATCGGACGGGCCTATGTACCCGTCGAAGAGCTTCTGGATGGTGAAGAAATAGATAGGTGGGTTGAGATATTGGACACAGAGAAAAACCCGATCAAAGAAGGATCTAAAATCCACGTTAGGCTTCAGTTTTTCGATGTCTCGAGAGACCGCAACTGGGCCCGTGGAATTAAAAGTGCCAAGTACCCTGGAGTCCCATACACTTTCTTTCCTCAGAGAACGGGTTGTCGAGTGTCTCTATATCAGGATGCCCACGTGCCGGATAACTTTATCCCCAAGATCCCCTTATCTGGTGGGCAGTTTTACGAGCCACATAGGTGTTGGGAAGACATTTTTGATGCGATCACAAACGCAAAGCACTTTATTTACATCACTGGTTGGTCTGTGTACACTGAGATCTCTTTAATAAGGGATTCCAGGAGAAACAAGCCTGGGGGTGATATTACAATCGGCGAGCTTCTTAAGAAAAAAGCAAATGAAGGTGTTCGGGTTCTTATGCTCGTCTGGGATGATAGGACCTCTGTGGACTTACTGAAGAAAGACGGCTTGATGGCTACCCATGATGAAGAGACTGAACAGTATTTCCAGGGCACAGAAGTTCACTGTGTGCTTTGCCCTCGTAACCCGGATGACGGTGGGAGTTTTATTCAGGACCTACAGATATCCACCATGTTCACTCATCATCAGAAGATTGTGGTGGTCGACAGTGACTTGCCAAGTGGAGATTCAAGCAGAAAAAGACTTGTGAGTTTTGTTGGAGGTCTCGATCTTTGTGACGGGAGATATGATTCACCTTTCCACTCACTCTTCAGGACACTGGACACGGCTCATCACGATGATTTCCATCAGGCTAATTTCACCGGGGCTTCGATCACCAAAGGCGGGCCCCGAGAGCCCTGGCACGATATCCATTCCCGATTGGAGGGACAGATTGCGTGGGATGTCCTCTTTAATTTTGAGCAGAGATGGAAAAAGCAAGGCGGTAAGGACGTGTTAGTTTCACTGAGAGAGATCGACGAAATTATTCCCCCATCCCCAGTTGTGTACCATGAGGACCACGAGACGTGGAACGTGCAGTTGTTCCGATCAATCGATGGTGGTGCCGCCTTTGATTTTCCTGAGACGCCAGAGGAGGCGGCTCAGGCCGGGCTCGTCAGTGGGAAGGATAACATCATAGACCGGAGCATTCAGGATGCATACATTCACGCCATACGCCGAGCCAAAAATTTTATTTACATCGAGAATCAGTATTTCCTCGGGAGTTCTTTTGGTTGGGACAACAGTGACATTAAGGTCGAGGACATTGGAGCACTTCATCTCATTCCCAAGGAGCTCTCTTTGAAGATTGTTAGCAAGATCGAGGCTGGGGAGAGGTTCACTGTGTATGTTGTGGTCCCCATGTGGCCAGAGGGGATTCCAGAGAGCGCTTCAGTTCAGGCTATATTGGATTGGCAGAGGAGAACAATGGAGATGATGTATAAGGATATCATTCAGGCACTTCAGGCTAAGGGAATTGAGGAGGACCCGAGGAATTACTTGACCTTCTTTTGTCTCGGGAATAGGGAAGTGAAGAAGAGTGGAGAGTATGAGCCATCGGAAAGCCCTGAACCAGACTCGGACTATCAGAAGGCTCAGGAGGCTCGCCGGTTTATGATCTACGTTCATGCTAAGATGCTGATAGGTAGCTTCTACAATCCCTTTTGAAATTATAACAAAAATTACTTTTCAGTTATTACAAAACCATTGGATGCTCTTCTAGATTTTTCAATGAGTTAGTTGATTATCAAAAATACTTAGATTTTTCAAAAATAAAATTCTCAAAATATATTTTTTTAAATTTTAAACTCTATAGGTTTCAATTATATTTTATTTTGCAATTGCATAACACTAATTTCAATCTTTATAAAAATACCAAAAAGTTACTGTATTATACTATTATTGAAGAAAGAAAACATTGATACTTGTAGATTATTAATTGCAAATGTATAAAGGTTGAAACAAAATTTAGAAAAAGTGTGAAAAGTTAGGGTAATATCTTGGTAAATAGCTCCTATCTGAAAAACATTTTTTTTCTCAATAAATTGTAAGAGCACTTTTCATATATATTGCTGCGAAATAGATGTGAGCTACCAGTTGATTTCTTCTTTTCTTTGCAGTTGATGATGAATACATCATAGTCGGATCCGCCAACATCAACCAGAGATCAATGGACGGTGCAAGAGACTCTGAGATCGCGATGGGCGCCTACCAACCACACCACCTGGCAACTCGACAGCCCGCGAGGGGTCAGATCCACGGTTTCAGGATGGCACTATGGTACGAACACCTTGGCATGCTGGACGACACTTTTGACCGTCCTGAGAGCGAGGAATGTGTGGGTAAGGTGAACCGGATAGCTGACAAGTACTGGGACATCTATGCCAGCGAGGACTTGGAACAGGACTTGCCAGGACACTTGCTCCGTTACCCGATTGGGATTGCTAGTGAAGGCGGGATTACAGAGCTGCCTGGGACTGAGTTTTTCCCCGACACGAATGCTCGCGTGCTCGGTGGTAAGTCCGATTATCTCCCTCCCATCCTCACAACTTGAGGTGTGTGGGAAGTGTTAGTGTTGTTGAATCCTAATAAGGTTGTGTTTGTCAGCCAACAAGGAGTTGTGTTTGTGTTTGTGTTTCTGGGTATGATTTGAACTTTGACTGCTGTTTCTTGCTAATTTGAGTGTTTTTTTATGTGTGTTGTTTTAAATGGTCTCCTACTTTAAGTAGGAAGGCTGGAAGAAGTATCACGTTTGACATTTGAACCTTAACGTGGACTCTTGTTCATAATCAGACGTGAAAGGATTATCGGATTTAATTGAGAAAAATAAAACGAAAGGGTGCGTGACTGCAATTTTAGTCTTTTTTTTTTTTTTTTTTCTGTTTGCAAAATTCAACTATAATGGAAGTAAATATTAATTTTTAAATAAAAATAATTTAAATTAATTGCATAATTTACCATAAATTCAATGTGTACATTTATTAGTTAACATTTTGTCATAATTGTTTCATTTTATATTTATTGATGTCACCTCCAATGGAATACTCAAATATAGGTAAGGTTCTAAAAGGCGGTAGGCGGACGGTGACTAGGGGCCTAGAGCCTAGAGGGATTAATCGGGGACTAGGCGGGGATTAATCGTTTTATATTTTTATATTTAATTAATTAATATTATATTTCAAAAATAATTTTTATATATATTTTTTGAAAAAATAACAATTTTTTTACTTTAATTATAATAATTAGTTATATTATATTTGTTTATATATTCAATAAAATTAAAATATTACACAAATTTTCAATTATATTTCACAAATCATATCAAATATTATTTTTTAAGCTCTGTAACACAAGAAAATATCATTTTTTTAAACTTTTGTAACCAATAAAAACATTAAATTCGCAACGAGACGAAAAAAACATTTTTTAAATTTTTTTTATTGAAAACCGCCTAGGCCCGATTAATCCCTGCCTAGGCCGCCTAGACCCGATTAATCCCCGCCTAGGCCGCCTAAATCCGCCTGAACCCGCCTAGCCGCCTAAGATGGAAAATCGGGGCGGTTTACCTCCGCCTAGCGCCTAGGCGCCGCCTAGGCCCGATTTTTAGAACATTGAATATAGGTACAATTAAGTGACATGTCATCTAACACATCACAAATAATTTATACATATCAATTTGTACTTTAATATACCAATGATGTGAGTACAAATATTCATTTTTTATACATGTGAAACCCATAGTATAAGATACAAAACCAAATTGTACCTAGTATCAAATATTAGATACTCAATTTTCTCTCTTCTAATTTGTACCTCATTCCCCAATAGTATACTTAAGTATAAATTTTGATCACATAAGATTTGTACCAGCCATTGGGGATTATATATGTACACGTACAAATTTTGGCCACATAGAATTTGTACAAACCATTGGGCATGCTATTCATACCCTCTCACTTATATAATTTATATATATTACATTTTTAAAGACTTTTATACTTTTTAAAAAACAAAAAATATTCTTTAAAAACATCTTTATTAAAAAAAACTAATTTGTGAAGGATTGAGTGAGTATTAAGTTAATTATTTTTTAAGCAAATTAAAATATTAGAATTCAGAGAAGGAATGCGGAAAAGAATAATATTAATGTATTATTTGATGATTTACAAAGTGGGCTTACAGTACAATTATATACTAGAAAGAAAGAGCTATACATGGTAATGGACTATACAAGGAAATGTGTAAAAGGGCTGAAACCCTAAAGCCTTATATACAGTAAAATATGCAGGCCCAATATTAGTAAAACCTATTGAACTTGTAGGTTTTGTTATCCCCCCGCAAGTGGAACATGGAGGTTCTTCAAGTTCAACTTGGAATGTAGGGCCTGATAACTGGGAGCAGGGAGAGGTTTGGTGAAAACATCTGCTAACTGTTGTTCAGTGGGGACATGGTGAAGCTGGAAGAGTCCCTGTTGAATCTTTTCTCTGATGAGGTGGCAATCCAACTCTATGTGTTTTGTTCTTTGATGTTGGACAGGATTATGTGCTAAGTAGTATGTTGAGAGGTTGTCAGTGAAAACCTGCACAGGATTTGGAGAAATGTCAAAGTTAGCAAGTAGATATAAAAGCCATTGTCCTTCACAAATGGCGTTTGCAGCAGCCCTATATTATGCCTCAGTGGAAGACCGGCTAACCACTGGTTGTTTCTTGGATTTCCAAGAGATAAGGGAGCTGCCTAGGAGGAAACAATATCCAGATACACTTCTTCTTGTATCCACACAACCTGCCCAATCTGAATCTGTGTAACCTTTTAATGAAAGTGTAGATTTATTGCTGTAAAAAAGGCCTTGGCCAACTGTGTATTTCAAGTATCTTAAAATCCTGTGTGCAGCAGTCATATGAGAGTTAGTAGGACAAGATAAAAATTGACTAAGAGTTTGAACAGAGAAAGAAATGTCAGGTCTAGTTACTGTTAAATAAAGTAATTTACCAATAAGAGTCCTATATGGTTTAGCATCAGAAAGAAGTACACCATCAATTTTTGAGATTTTGGAATTACAGTCCATAGGACTTTTGATAGGTTTGCAGTTCAAGTAACCATGTTCAGATAAGATGTCCAAACAGTATTGTTTTTGAGAAAGGTAAAGACCAGAAGAATCTCTAATTATTTCTATACCTAGAATGAATTTAAGATCTCCTAAATCTTTAATGGTGAACTGTGTATGTAGGTAATCTTTGACAGCATTGATTTCTTGTAGGTTATCTCCAGCAACTATGATATCATCAACATAAACTAACAAGACAGTAATGGTAGTAGTAGATTTTTTTGTAAACAAAGAGGAGTCAGCAGATGATTGAATATATCCAAAATTAGTTAAAGAGTGTGTAAGTTTATGAAACCATTGCCTAGATGCTTGTTTGAGACCATAGAGACTTTTGAGTAGTTTACATACTCTTTTATCAGAAGGGATACAATAACCAGGAGGGGGATTCATATAAATTGTTTCATTTAAATCACCATGTAAAAAAGCATTATTAACATCAAGTTGTTTTAAATGCCAATTTTTTGAAGAAGCAATGGAGAGGAGGACTCTAACAGTTGTTAATTTAACCACAGGAGAAAATGTTTCAAAAAAATCAATACCTTCTTCTTGGGTGTAACCTTTAGCAACTAATCTAGCTTTGTATCTTTCAAGACTACCATCAGACTTTAATTTAGTTTTGTAAACCCATTTACAACCTATAGTGTGCATGCCTGGAGGTAAGTAAACTAAATCCCATGTTTTGTTAGATTCTAAAGCTTTAAGTTCTAGTTTCATAGCATTTATCCATTCTGGGTGTTTAACAGCTTGGGAATAAGTTTTAGGTTCAGAAAGATGATTAACAGCAGCAGCATAAGAGTGATAGGCAGGGGGTAGAGTTGTAGTGCTAACATAGTTGGAGATTGGATACCTGATTGTTTTAGATGTAGAGAGAGCACCTGATTTGAATGTGGAGGAGCAGGTGGATGGAATCTCATATTCAGCAAGGTGAGAGGGAGGCTTTCTGGTCCTTGTAGATTTTCTGATGGCATCAGAATGAGTAGGGATTGCTGATGGCTCAGGTTCTACTGCTGCAGGAGCTTCAGTGTTTGTTGAAGTGGGTATTCCTGTAAGACTAGAATCATTGTGAGTAGCAGGTGATGTAAAAGTATGGTTTTCATCTGGAGAAGTGGAAGTAGAAATGGGAGGAGAACTTGCAGGCATAGGAGAGTGCATAACAGGTGGAGTATCCTGCCAAAAAACATCATAATCCAGAGTACTAGAGGATTCAGGAGTGTTTGTAAAAGTTGGATTTTGAAAAACATTCTCATCATTATCCCTCTGGAAAGGAAAAGTTAATTCATAAAATTTGACATTTGTAGAAAGAAAAACTTTATGAGTGAAAAGATCATATAATTTATAGCCCTTGGTTCCAAATTCATAACCAATGAAAACACACTTAGAAGCTCTTTTGTCAAATTTGTGTCTGTCCACAGTTAATGTGGAAGCAAAGCATAAGCAGCCAAAAACCTTTAAATGAGAGTAATCTGGTGGTTTTCCATATAATATTTCAAAAGGAGATTTATTTTTGAGAAGTACAGAGGGTGTTCTATTTATTAAGTGTGCAGCAGTTTGTACACAATCAGGCCAGAAAGTTAATAGTAGAGAAGATTGAAATAATAGAGCCCTAGCAACCTGGAGAAGGTGTTGGTGTTTTCTTTCCACCATTCCATTTTGTTGAGGTGTTTCAACACAAGAAGTTTGATGAACAATACCTTTAGATAAGTAAAAAATAGGAAAAGAGAATTCAGTACCATTGTCTGTCCTGATGCACTTTATTTTGTATCCAAATTGAGTAAGAACCAGGTTGTAAAAGGATTCCATGTGAGTCCTTGTGTCAGACTTGTGTCGCATAAAAAAAATCCAAGTACACCTTGAGTAATCATCAACAATGGTTAGAAAATATTTATAACCAGAATATGATTCAGTCCTGAAAGGACCCCAAATGTCCATATGTATAAGATCAAAAAGGGCAGAAGCATGAGATGCACTTTCAGGTAAATGAAGTCTTTTTTGTTTGGCAAAATGACAAATGTCACAAGCCTTATTTCCAGTTTCATGATGCATATGAAAAGAATCAATAACAGAAAGTCTTTTGAATGGGGCATGGCCCATTCTATAGTGCCAAAGTAAAGAATTATGAGGGTGAGTTTTAACAGCAGAAACCAGAGGGTTTCTAGGTGAAGTGGAAATCAGAGGTCCATGAAGTTTGAGGTGATAGAGGCCATGAAGAATCTCAGCATAACCAATAGTTTTGTGAGTAGTCTGATCCTGCAACAGACAATGATTAGAGACAAAGCTCATAGAAATGTTTTCATTCATGGTTAAGTGTGAAACTGATACTAAATTAAATTTGAAATCAAGGACACAGAGCACATTGTGGAGTGTGAGAGAGTCATTTAAAATTACAGTTCCTTTATGAGTAGCTAAAGTACATTGCCCAGTTGGCAATTGAACTTGAGTTTTAATTTTAGTGGGAGTTTCACTAAAAAAATTGATAGAGTTTACCATGTGGTCAGAAGCACCAGTGTCAAGAATCCATGTGCCAGAAGTAGTAAAAACAGAAAGTGAGTTAGAGATACCTTTCTCCCCTGTGGGGTTATGTGGAGTACCAGGATTGGTGAAGCCAGAGGTGCCTAGTGCTACAGCAGCATGGTGTCCTCCAGTCCTCTCCAGTGGTTCTTGAGTCTTCATGAATTTTCTGAACTTATCATACATCTCAGCATCACAAAACTCCAACTCATTGTCATCATTGGTTGAGGAGACCTGGTTGGCTGTAGATGTGCTTTGTAGACTGGGGTGTAGTGGTAGAGGAGGTGTGTGACCTGGAGCAATCCTGGCTGCCTTTGGTCCTTTCCAATGGTTGGGATAGCCCTTGTATTGGAAGCATCTATCCATGGGGTGACCAGAAAATCCACAAAAGTCACATTTACCTGAGTGTTTTGATGGCTTGTCTCTCACAGTAGGTTTGGCAAGGTTGGCTGATCCAGTGTAGTCAGTGGATGAGTTACTGAGAAGCCCTATAGATTGCTGATTCAATGATCTTTGACTTTCCTCTTGTCTGAGTATTGAGTATATAAGTGTAAAGAAGTCCAACTTCTCTACCAGTTCGAGCTGTTGGATGATGCGGCATCTAACATGGATATAGAGCCTTGGGATAACCCAAGGTCCTGGGTTCGACTCCTGCCAGTGGCGACTCCACCCGATTTAATTATCCACTTGTTGGGCCTCCCCAAAGAGGTTGAAATTGGCCCACAAGTGAGGGGGAGTATTGGAGAATATATTCGGCCCATTAATATAAGTGTAAAGAAGTCCAACTTCTCTACCAGTTCGAGCTTTTAGATGAAGCGGTTTCTAACAGAGTATACTTTAGATAGGGAAGGTAAGGGCTGAGACATCAAAATTTGGCTTCTAACATGAGAATAACTATCATTCAGCCCAACAAGAAACTTGAGAACAGAGTCTTGCTGTTGTAAATCCAGGAATGCAGTACCAATATTGCAAGTGCATTTACCACATGAACAGAAAGGGATTGATCGAAAATTCGTATATTCATCCCATAAACTCTTAAAAATGTTGTAAAATGAAGTGAGACTTTGAGAACCTTGAGATATTGTGTTGAGGCTCTTCTCAAGCTGAAAAACCCTAGGCCCGTCACTCTTGGCGTATCGCAGCCGGATTTCATCCCAAACAGCCCTTGCATCGGTGAAGGAGAGCAGCGTAGTCCGTAATTCTGGAGCAACAGAATAGACGAGCCATGAAAGTAGCAGGGCATTCACTCTGTACCACGCATTGAACAAAGTTGCATCACCGGGTGAAGGGGTTGGGATTGATCCTTCAAGAAACCCTAATTTGTTCTTGATTGCAAGTGTCATCTGAACTCATTTCTTCCAAGCCCCGTAATTATCACCAGTAAAGGTTTCGTAAATCACTCTTACTCCGGCATGATCAGAAGGGTGGAGGAAAAATGGGGAAGAAGGATCTTCATTTGGTGAATTGTAAAAAGGCTTAGGGTTGGTAGTAGCGATTTCAGATTCAGGGTTTTCAGTAGCCATGAATCAGGATGGCAGGAAAATGAAAATAGAGAAAGGGGAAAAAAAGAAAAACAAAAAAAAAAGAAGAGCAAGATTCAGAGAAACCTATTGCTCTGATACCATATTAGAATTCAGAGAAGGAATGCGGAAAAGAATAATATTAATGTATTATTTGATGATTTACAAAGTGGGCTTACAGTACAATTATATACTAGAAAGAAAGAGCTATACATGGTAATGGACTATACAAGGAAATGTGTAAAAGGGCTGAAACCCTAAAGCCTTATATACAGTAAAATATGCAGGCCCAATATTAGTAAAACCTATTGAACTTGTAGGTTTTGTTATAAAATGAAAAAAATTGTTAGACCGACTAGGGATGCCTAATTGACCGTCCTAGCAAATGGTACCAATAACGAGTGACAAAGGAAAGATAAAACAATTGTACTACATGTCCCAATCGATATTATGTGTACTTCCACACGCATTGGCTACTAAGTAGTACAAGTACAATTACAAAGTGCTCACGAGAACGTGACAATGTAATTTTTTTCTTATTTAAAACGCAACCTTAATTATTGTCCCACGTTAACATTACGATTCCAAAATCTTTTTCTATTTCGAGGTTACGAATTTGAACGAATGCAACACGCCCCCATCGACGACGGTGTCAATATAATTGACCAATATATATACAGATATACTATATTTTCATGTAATTAATTTGGTTGACCTTTGACCAGCCTAACTCAAGTAGTTTGACCAGGAAACTGACACGTGTCTACAAGTTGTTCTGCGCATGACACCTACCAATTACCATAATCTCTCTAATTGTAATTATAAATTTTGGTATAATATGTTTTGTGGGAAAAGGCTACAGTTACACAAGGTGTACGGAACTTTCCGTACACCACCAATCAAAATACGACACGTGTCATTTTTAAATTAATTAATTAAATAATTACTATTTTAATTATTATTAAATTGAATTATTAATTAGGAAAATATATTACAAAATCTTTTAAAATGTTAAGTAAATAAAATCAATATAATCATACCAAATATTGAATATTCTCCAAAATCTATTAGATTGTTTTCCTTAAAATATAGATAACAAATAAATAAATAAAATATATATTAAATCGTAAAAAAACATAAATAAAAATATAAAAAAATGTAAGAAATAAAAAAGAAAATATTTTATTTTTGTAAAAATATTTTGCTAAAAAAATTAATTTATACATAATTATAAAAATTACAAATATAAAATAAATTAAAAATAATTAATTAGATTAGTAGAATTTTACAATTTTTTATTATTAATTTAAAAATATTACGTAATCAATAATCAAAATAAATTAAAAGTAAATTAAAAAAATAATTAATTAAATTAGTATAAAAATTTATTATTTTTTTGAATTAATTTAAAAATATTAAATAACTAATAATCAAGATAAATTAAAATAAATAAATAAAATATTCAAAATATGTATTACAAGAAAATAATTTTATTATGTTAAGTTTTTAAAGAAAAAAACATAAATCGTCTAAACCAATCATTTTCTTTCCATTATTAAAATTGTGAACATAAATGAATAATATATTTGTATGTAAAAAATATATTTTTTAAAATGATCAATTCGATTAATTAAATTATAAATTTAAATATAAAATAGAAGCATAATAATAATCCGTAATTTATTAAACGAATAATAATGTTAAGAAATGTTTTTCTAATCAATATATTTTTATTAATTTAATAAATATCTAATGAACATAACAAAAATAGGTTTTTTAGGTCAATTCCAATGTCCGAGTTTGAATCTTAAAAGTCTTCAATTTAAGTGTTCAACCAAGCTAACAACCGGACATAAAGACGATTTAGGTTTTTTTCTCTAAAAACTTGACATAATAAAATTATTTTCTTATAATACATATTTTGAATATTTTATTTATTTATTTTAATTTATATTGATTATTAGTTATTTAATTATTTTTTAATTTACTTTTAATCTATTTTGTATTGATTACGTAAATATTTTTAAATTAATAATAAAAAATTGTAAAATTCTAATAATCTAATTAATTATTTTTAATTTATTTTATATTAGTAATTTTTATAATTGTGTATAAATTAATTTTTTTTGCAAAATATTTTTATAAAAATAAAATATTTTCTTTTTATTTCTTACGTTTTTTTATTTTTATTTATGTTTTTTTACGATTTAATATATATTTTATTTATTTATTTGTTATCTATATTTTAAGAAAAACAATCTAATAAATTTTGGACAATATTCAATATTTGGTATGATTATATTGATTTTATTTACTTAACATTTTAGAAGATTTGGTAATATATTTTCCTAATTAATATTTCAATTTAATAATAATTAAAATAGTAATTATTTAATTAATTAATTTAAAATTGACACGTGTCGTATTTTGATTGGTAGTGTACCGGAGGCCCGGTACACCTCGTGTAACTGTATCATCTTCCTGTTTTGTGACATTCGTTTTCCAGTAAAGATACATCTGAGTTTTTATATTTTGAAAGGTTTATTCTTTTTACCTAATTATTTCAATAAAATTATAAACTACAGTAAATAATACTGGACTTGTATATCCAGCCCTGGTAAAAAATGAGAGTGCATGCCCACTAACTTTGATTGTTTACAGATTACGTACGCTAGGTTAGTTAGGACTTTTGGTGACATCGCCGTGTCCCAATGAAATTTCATTTGGAAAATAAAAGTAACCATTGTGCGAATTTAAATAATAATAATCACGGTTAGCCAAGTTAACATTTCTTTACCTTTTTTAAATTAAGAAAGTTATATTTGAAGTGTTTGTTGTAATATTTTATTAATATTATTTATAAATAATTAAATTAGAGTAACTTGTTGTGAATGTGAGACTTAATTAATTTTAACAACTATTAAGAAATATTGTATAAAATTTTAAGTATGATGTTTTGAATGAAATATGTAAAATAAATTGTTGTAATTTCGACTCCCAAAATTACTCTACACAAAAATAGCTTGAAATATAAAATAGATGGGGAAAAGAAAACTTTATAAAAGATAGAACACGAATTTACGTGGAAACCCAAAATAAGGAAAAACCACGGGAGGAGGAGAAAATATCATTATAATCGAATCAACGAGGTTACAAATATAGATCTCTCAATAGATCTATCTACGAAAATCTCTCTCTAGAAACGCTCTCACAAAACGATGCTCTCAATAACACCGTGACTCACGATATTCTCAATAATATCGATCTCTCAAATTAATGCTCTCAATAACATTAATCGAGTTATGATGCTCTCAATAACATCATACTAATAATCAAGTATGGAGATCCCTATTTATAGGTGTAGCAAACCCATAAAATAGGTAACAATATGATTAGAAATAAAACCCTTTTATTCCTATTCCAAATAGAACTCAAATCCTCTTTCCAAATAATATAATTATATCTCCAATATAATTATATTCCTTAATTCAATTGGATTCGAGACACCATTCAACATAAATTAATTAGAGTAACTTGTTGTGAATGTGAATGTTTTTTTAAAAAGTTGAATCAAATTTAAAAGAAAAAGTGGTATGAAATCTCTACCTCATCACTCTAACCAACAAAACTAAACATATAGTAGTAAAGAATTCTACTGCATTATCCCAACCAACCAAACTAAATATATAGTAGTAAAGAATGTGAGAATTATTAACTACTCCCTCTATATCCCAGAGCTATAGTCACTGGTGGTTGACTTTTTTTTTTTACCTTCCAATAGTAATAGTATGATAAACAGTATACAAAAATTATGAAAAAATAACTAAAATAAAATTTAACTATTAAATTTTATTTTAGTTATTTTTTTATAATTTTTGTATACCGTATTGAACATTAAAAAAAATCAGCCCACCAGTGACTATATCTCTGGGACAAAAGGAGTATTATTATACTTTTTTTTTAATTAATTAAAAAAGAAGAAGATTCCATCTAGTAAATAAGAGAGACACTCAATCGGTATAGAATCTTTTATGGAAATAGTCAAAACAGGTTGTTTTCCACATTAAATAATATTTTAATATATTTTTAATTATAAAAATATAATTTTATTTAAAAAATTATTCAAAATAATATTTTTCAAAATTGTACTATTAAATCAAATTATAAAGATATATAACAAAATAAAAAATTATTCCAAGATAAATATTAAAAAAAAAATTTGTTAATCTAAATTCTTTATATTTTTCATGAAAATTAAAAAAGTTTTCATAAAATTAAATAGATCAATTTTGTTTTTTGAAATTAAGAATTCAATGATAAATTTTCAGTTTTTTCCAACAAAGTTCTCTATTTTTTTTTTTAAATTACTAAGTTTCGAAATTCAAAAATTTCAAATCAAATAATAAACTTTGATCTATCATTTTTAAAAATAAGTTGATTTCTAAAATTAAAAATAGAATTTCAAAACTAAAGATATAACGATATTATTTTACATGTTTTTCCATAGTCAAAAATTGCATTTTGCGGTATCTTATGTGTTAGATATATCTCACATTAAATAATAATTATTGAGTTCATATATAAGTTTGACAAATTTATTATTTTAACAATATTTTTAAAAGTGCTATTAACTCAAAACATGGTATCACAAAAATTCAATACGATGTGCATTAGTGTGCCCAAACCGATTGAATTTTAGGTTGTGGGTGCGGTGCCTTTACCCAAAGAATGTTAGATATATCTCACATTAAATAAAAATTATTGAGTTCATATATAAGTTTGACAAATTTATTATTTTAACAATGTTTTTAAAAGTGCTGTTAACTCAAAACATGGTATCACAAAAATTCAATACGATGTGCATTAGTGTGCCCCAACCGATTGAATTTTAGGTTGTGGGTACGGTGCTTTTACCCAAAGTTTTTTTTTTTTTTTGGTATAGGTCAATTATTTCGGGTTTGAATCTTGAATCTTATGATTTTCAATTCAAGTGTTCAACCAACTGAGCTAACAACCCTTGACACCCAAAGAATTTTCGGCAACAGTAATGTTGACAGAATTTATGTTTTACCTTTGAAGGGGAGTGTTACATACTCAATCTATCCAAAAAAATAGATAAAGTTCAAATTTTTCTGTTCGTTAAATATATATGATAAATATATATAAAAATTATGAAAAAATAACTGAAATAATAACGGATAAAATATTAAATTTTATTTTAGTTATTTTTTCATAATTTTTGTAAACTATTTATTATATGTATTGAAAAGACAAAAAAAATCATTGTTAATTAACTGTGTCTTTTTTTAATGAATAGAAGAATTATATCTTACATAAGATTGAATAAAGAATTTTGAGCTCACATATAAAGATGGACAATCTTATCATTTTACCGAGTCATATAAAATTGTTACGAAATCAAATTTAACATTATAATTATTGAACATAGACAAATGAATTGAAAATTTCAATTGTTTGTATAATTAGTATGGAGTGTTCCATTTTTGCTTTTATGTAAAATTATTAATGACTCCTCAAAAGTAAAAAAATAGGTCATCACTACTATTATTACCCTAATTAAGAGCATCCCCAATGGTAGGTACAATTCCTATGTGGCATGGAATTGTACCTAGGTATACCATTGGGGGAGTAGGTACAATTGAGGAGAGATAAAAAGGAGTATCAAAGTTTAGATACTAGGTACAATTTGGTGTGTGTCTTGTATAGTGGGACCCACATGCATAAAGAATAAAATTTGTACCTCAAAACTAATGGGAAGTTGAGGTACAAATTGATGGGTACAAATAATGTATGATGTGTCAACTAATTTGTACCTAATAAGAGGTACACCATTGGAGATGCTCTAAATACGTATCAAAGCCTTATAATTGAGAATCACGCCACCGCTACCAACTCGTGTTGATATTTGAATTGAATTTTTAGTATTCATTGTTTTCTCATATTTGGCTCGCAAAACAACCACAATTGAAAATTTTCACTATTTTATTACTCTTAAGACCATTTTTCGAACGTAATAATTAATAAAAATATTATTTTTATTTTTTAAAATTTGAAATTAAAAAAAGTAACTGTGATGAATAAAAAATAAAAATATATACTCCTAGAGTATTTTTTTAAATATATATATATTTCAATTATTGCGAAAGACTCCATAACAAAAGGGAGTAGTGTACAATAAATATTATAAAATACACTCAATTAAAAAAGGAAAAATAACTTAAATATCCACGTAGTTCACCAACAAATTCTAGTTTGAATATAATTTTAATAAGACCCCAGATTTCTCCAGACACTCAATTTCTTTTATTAAAAATTGTCCCCATTATTTTATTTATTTACGACCTCGTCCACAAACCAACTCCCCCAACCCCACTAGATTTTCATAATCCTGTTTTTCTTTAACCCTTTTATTTATATAAAGTGTGCAATTTGTATCCCCGAGTGGACCTGACCTGCTTTCTCGCCATTTTCGTCTTCAATCGAATTCCATGTTGACTTCTCAAGGTCTCGTCCTCGCAACAGCAATGGCTGTTTCCGCCGGCACTATTTTCCTGTTCGATCATCTACGGGAAAAATATTTCCCCCACGCCCCTCTACTTTCGGGAAATCTCGATTTCGCCCCTAACAAAAATCGACTTCTCCTCAAATCGTGTTTATCTTCAGGTACCAACAGCACAAACATTACTGATAATTAATTAAATATTTATTTATTTTTTCTTAATAAAATTGTATTTTATTTTATTATTATTATTATTATTATTATTATTCAGGTGGGAAGAAGATGAACAAGAAAAAGAAGGTTCGATTCGCGAACGAAGTGAAGGACTCGAAAGGGAACGGGGAATTGTACAGGAAATCACACAGAAACAAAAGCTGCGATGGAATTATGAAAAATAATAATTGTGGCAACGAAGTTCTGGAAATTCAAAAATTGGCCCCGAATCGCGCGGTTTTGTACAGTGGGATCCTCAAGGATCGGGTGCAGAGGATGGAGTATTCCTACTGATGATCATAAATAAATTTGTGAATCCTCTGTAGATTTTTTTTTTTTCTGTAGATCATAAACAATTACTGGGGTGGAAATAGAATTATTGGATTCCCCCGGGTATGATGTAAATAGAAACATTATTTTAGCGGAGGAATTCGCGATTTGGGGAAATTATTTCTGGCCTTAGTTCATTACTATTTGCGGAAAAGCCCTCAGGTTTAAAAAAAATTAGTCATCTTCACAATTTTTTTTATGTCAGTATCAACAACTTGACGATCAAGATTCAAGAGATAGAGATAGTTTTCAATCAAATTTGAGTGTTACTCGGAGGCCGGAGCGCTTGAATAATCCAATCCTTTAAAAAAAAATTGTTTTCCTTCCCTCTCAAATAATAGACACATTTTTTTTTATAATTTATAAATAAAATGCATCAAATACTTGATCGATATTTTCAAATAGACACATGAATTTCGGTTCAATCGCGTCTTTTGGGTTCAATCAAATTATTAATTTATTATTATTATTATTATGCAAATTATTTAATAATGAAATTTTCATTATTACTAAGATGTTTATATATATATGTAAATTGGGTTACAATATAATTCTAATACTACAAATTTGAAATGATTAATTCATATTGATGCAACTTGAAGAAATTAGAATATTCAAATTTGGGGGAAAACACATGGACAGGTTAATCAAATGGATTTTGGTCGCCCAACCTTTTTTAAAGTATAGTCAACCCATGTGATGTCCTCACTCCTCAGCAAGACAGCAAGCAATATGAATTAATTTGTACCATTGCTTATTTGCTTTTCTTTTTTTGACGGTTTCATCCCAACCTTAAAAAGTTTACACTCACTTTTAAAATATTTACTACTTTTTATTCGTCTCGTCTTATTTTAATTTGTGTAAAAATATTCATGAATAATACGTTACTCCATAATTTAGAATAAATAATAATAACAATATACTATTATCTTAACTCTTAACAATAATAATTTTATTGTTGAATTCGTTTTATTATATGTTTTTAATCTAAATTATGTATAATAAAACAAATACAATCTATACATATATAATTTCTGGATCACTAATGCCACATGGACAAGCAATAATAATATTGTGTTCACACTATAAATTATAAATAAAAAATTATAAATTTTAAGTAGTAATATTATTAAGTATATTTAAATTATATATAAATTCTAAATAGTAATTTAAAATTATATATTTTTGGTAATAATAATTAATTATCATCTTAAATATATATATATATATATATATATATATATATATATATATATATATATTTCTATTTCTATTTCTCTTCTTTTTTATTTCATTAATATTAATTTAATTCCAATTAATTAATATTAATTTAATTCGAATTAATCGTATCTCATAAAAATTGATTTAGGTATATTATTTTCTCTTGCTCTAATCTGGCTTCATAAGTCCCTTTTTATTTTTCTGAACATTGAATCGATTTACACGTATACGTTATTCTATACATTCATTTTTTTCCTCGATTTTTTTAATTTTATATATAATTATGATTTTTTCTCATATTCCAGAATCAAATTATCGAGGTATTAATTATGTTCGACTAGATTTTTTTTTAATTTTTAGTTTATCCCTAATTCAGTTATGTAAAATTTGTTTTGCAGGTTATCGGTACGTTATATTAATATAATTGGATTTGTGTCATCTCATCCCCTTCATGTTCTCCAAGTATCGGTTTAGGTATTTGTTGGATGCGTTTGACACTCGAGAAATGCAGAGACGAGAAACGTAATGTAGAGACGAAAAACTCCTCTCCCACCAGATCAGAGGCTCATCGATCGGGTAGAATGTAAATCGAGTGATGTGCCCGAGTAGCAGACACATGTGGGAAAGAGCCAATAGGTCTCATCCCAGGACTAACTTCATAATATTTCAATGAAAAATTGTCATATCCGAGATTCGAACTCTACGTCGCCGGAGAATTACATCAACATCACCACAGACCTTACCACTCGGCTATGCCCAAGAAATTACATACTATAAATTACATCAAACAGGCGTAATCTTTGAAAACAATAAAAAAAATCATAATTGAGATAATGGTTAATAATAAGATTAATACGTTGGAAATTAAATAAAATTTTAGATTATTTCTAACAATAAATCACGTGTATCGCACGGGAATGATACTAATTAATATTAATTTTACAATACAATTACTAGAGTATTTTTTATTTTAGTTTTTAATAAATATTAACAAACTAAAAATATATAATAAAATGAATACAATTAATATTAATTGTACAAAACAATTTCTAGAGTATTTTTTATTTTATTTTTAGTTTTTTAATAAACTAAAAATATTTTATTTTTCTTGTTCATAACGACAAAGTCCATATTAGAATTACATTATCATTGTTGTAGTTATTTTTTCTTCGAATTGGACTTTGTTTTATTTTGTATACAAGAATAATTATTTAAAAAGACTTTCCCTTTCATTACCAATTATCCCCAGTGTTTTACAGACGGAGAAAGCAGACCGAATTCAGGAATTCATTCATTCTCTCTCAGTCTCAGGTGAGCTTTTCGTTATTCAATGAGTCGAATTAACTGTTGTCCGAATGCGCGCGTATTATTAATATGCGTTTTAATTCCCAGGTCAAAACCTATTCAATCGAATCATCCCTCTTATCGATGTTTATGGTCGGGGCTTTTTTGCGCTTCGGATCGGTTGCTGCTTGGATTTTTCATGTCATTGCTCGCATGGGGTATGTATTCATTTCGATTTCCCGATTTAAAAAAAAAAAAAAATCCAATTTAGAGTTTTCTGTTGCCTCTTTAATGTGTGTTGAGTGATTTTTTTTTTTTTTTTAATTGATGATATGATATACATTTCTTGAATTGTCTTTGCTCTGTTTAAGTAAATCGAGTGAAAGTTTGGAGCTTCAATAAGGGTGTTTTTACTTTTTACAGCACACAACGCACATCTGATACAAATATAGTAGACAAGGCAAAAAAGACTAAAATACCCTTGATTTTGCTCGAACATTGTCATGAAGATTGAAGACGATGCATGATCACTTAGTATCTGATTTTTGTTTGATATTGTGATGTTTGTGCCAGTGATCGTGTCTCGGTTTCTCCTGTTTTCGTGCTAGAGGCCTATTGATAGTATTTTAGTGTCTTTTAAAGCCATGACAAAAGTTTGTGCCGAAGGTGATACCTAAAATCAAGTATTGTGATGATATACGTATACATATTCACGTGGAAGATCACCGTGGGTTTATTGTAATTGGTATATGTCTTTGTGTTTAATAGCTTTGTAATGTGTCAACTGGAACAGGGCAGTGATAGTCCTGGGAGTGATAAGAAGCTCAAACTAATAATTTCCTCATTCAATGAGCTGTTGTCGAAAGGACATACTGTATTAGTAAAAAGTAAACACACATACCTCGCTTCAAAAGCTACCATCTAAGGATTTCCAAACTTGTCAGATGAGTAGTAAGGAAGTGCTTTCATGCGAAAACACATTTTCAGAAAATGGGTCAACTGAGACGCACGGTGCTGCTAATTCAACCAATTCGTCTAATTTTGTAAATCGTGGTTAGTCGATTGGTTACTACTTACTACTCCATTATTGAAGAGGAGATAATTGCAAAATTACTTGGATTTAATTTTTGAATTAAGGGCTCTGTGTGTAGGACTTCTTCTCTGGAACCAAGATAGGCAGAAGTGGATAGGCAATAAAAAGGCTTTAAGTCGTTCTAAAAAACTGCAACTGCGCATGCCGAAATTTAGGTGAGATGAGATTTCGGTTATTAAATCATTGTGAACATGTGACAATATATTAGACATTAATAGTTGAATGTAATCGAATTCAAAAATCTTGTTCTGTGCGGATCTATCTATTGACGACTGGCACTTATTAAAGGTCATTTATTTTGTGTCAAGGATACTTTGTATGTTTATCTGTCGCGATATTTCTTCCTCTTCGACTGTCCTCCTGGATTTGAATAATGTTAATGGTCCTTATGTTCTTTCTTTTTTTCCCTTTTCTGGATCAGAATTCTGTGTCTCTTTGTAGCTAAAAGATTTTGTTTCGGTGGGAGTGCAGCGTACAATAAGTTGCTAAGGAAGAACAAGCAATTTCCCAGACCTATTCCACTTAGTGTATGTCTTTTTCCTCCTTTTCTTTTCTTTTCTTTTCTCTTTTATTGTTTATCTGGGTTACATTGGGTAGACGGATCAATAACAGGAAATGGTGGAATTTCTCGTTGATATATGGGAGCAGGAAGGATTGTAAGACTGAGAAAACCAGAAAAAAAACCCGGATATAATGAATTAGGAAATGCTAATTCTGTAATTAAAAGACTGAAGAGTTTCATGTGAATGAGAGAGTGAGGATAAAAGTGTGTTGTTTGTACAGTGATTGAAAGTCTCATCACATCACCTGAGACTCAATTTGTACTTCCACCACTACGCCTTTAAACACCATGGGACCCGTTTACCGACTCGGGAATCTCTGCATCTTCTTCTTCATTCAACTAGAACAATTTTCTTGTACATTATCATGGTTCTGGTTTCCTTTATTTAAAGTGGTGTGTGTGACCCTAAACCACATTTTTCTTTTTTTTCTTTTTCATAAAATATGTGGTGGATGACAAAGTAATATGCGGAGTAACTCTCGACATTACAGGAAAAGCAAGACTTTGATGAATAGATTTGATCTATTGACTATTTCTTCCTTCGTTTGCACTGGTTCGAGTCCGTGACACAGGATATAAATTATATTTATAGGTCGTTGTGCAATGACGAATCTACCCGTTGGATTCTTACCAGTTACCACCACATCCCTGTGTGCAGTAGTACTGAACTTGTTATGTTTTGTTTAGTGAAGTGATGATAAAATGGTGAATATGATATGGTACTAAATGGGCCCTTTGTTCATGCATGCTTGATGCTTCTTGTGTAGTAAGTAGGGGCCCTGCTAAAAGCACTACTAGAAGAAGTTGTGTAAGTTTTCTAATGTGAAAATACTGCATTTTGGGTACAATAGCTTACACGAATAGCTATCGGAGATCAGTAGCAAATATTATAAAAACAACAACAAAGGATTTCCATTCAAATTTGAAAATATGGCACAAAGCAACATCCCACAAATTTCTGCTACTTTGGTCTTAATTTGCACCTCAAAAACACACTGGGTGTATTTTTGATACACACATGTTTGTGAATAAGATTGTTATGAAGGTGTTGGAAGTACTGGATCTATAGTTCCGACGTCATCAATTAATGAAGTAATTTCAGTTTGTAGGTGTAGAAGCTGACGCATAATATTGCTTTAATTTGTGCAAGCTTTGTAGACAAAGTAATTGCCATTTTTGAAACTATACATTTTCTTGGGATTTGATATCCTCACATCAGCATTTCCCATACTTTTTTTTTTTACATTTCAAAACCGCCCTCAATGAAAATAATGATCTTCTCATCTCGGCTCGTGGATCATGTTCTGCTCGTTTATAACGAGCTGCTCGAGCTCGAAGATCGACTCGATCGCTCACGAGCTAGCCCCAAGAGCTATCCATCCTATCAATCACCAAGTAATTTGTAAATGAATCCTCTCCAAGTGACCTCACCATTTACACTAATTGTCATCAATCATCATATCCCTTTCACCTATGCCTAGACATTGATTAGGGTATGCATTAAAACAAGCCTCACTTTTACTAGGAAGAACTCAAAATACCCAAAGTAAATGATGTTTTTTTCTAAAAAATAAATAAGAAAGGCAGAAGTGAACATTTTTGTTTCATGAAAAAGAGGTTTAAAAGTAAAATCTATGGAGGATCAATCAGTCCCTGATATTGCTTCTTAGGAGCAGGATTCCCAAATAGTGAAATTCAGCTTTGATCAATACCCTCACTCATCAAAACCAACATTTTCCCAAAAGCAGAAAAACAACACACACTATTTCCCTTTGGCATGTGTCATTTTTTTTGTGAATCAAAAAACAAACAAATAAACCCCATCACAAATTACACTGTAGATTAACTGTCTTCTAGTAGTACCACTACCACTACTACTTCAATTCCCTCCCTCTACAGTTCCTTCTAAACAATATTCTTTCTTTCTTTCTTTTTTTTTCTTTAAAAAAAAAAAGAATCACATTTTCTTCAATTCCTATTTCCCACAACCCTCAAATTTCTATGTAGAATTTTGATGATGGCTCTATCAAGAAACTACCAGCTATGCATAAGTTTTGCAGTGACAGCCCTCTGTTTTTTCTCTCTCACATTTCTACCCCCTAAATCACCAGGTGAATAATTTAGTAATTTATTTTATTTTATTTTAAGCAATGAATATATATAGTATGTATATTGTGTCCAGGTGGGATTAATCATGATGAGGTGGCATCATCAGCAGGAAATAATAATGAGGAAGAAGTAATTAGGAAGATGATGTTGGGATCAAGGCCACCGGGTTGTGTGAACAAGTGCATGAGTTGTAGACCATGCGAGGCTACTTTGGTCATTCCACCCCACAAGATTAATAGTAACATGAATTACTACTACCAATACCATCATCATCATGATGAATCATCCTCAGCCGTCTCAGCCTCTTCAGCCTCACACAGGGAAGATGACAGTTACTACCTTCTCTCTTGGAAGTGCAGGTGTGGTAGTAAGCTTTATCAGCCTTAATTATTCATTATTCAATATCATGTACTAATTTGTTATTATTAGACTTTATCAATATATATTTATATAAAGAATTAACACTTAAAATTCACCACCATTTATGTAATTATTGAACTTCTTGTATGATCAATATCTCTACCTTGAATTGAAATGAGTTGTACTTGTTGTTCCTTTCTTGTGTTGTATTATCAAATTCAAATATATATATTGAAGAAGTTAGAGCTAAGTATTGAAGTTGTTAGGGCTAAGTATTATCAAATTCAAATATGTATTGAAAAAGTTAGAGCTAAGTATTGAAGTTGTTTTCAATAAAAGAGTGACAGTAATCTTAGATTGCTTCTCACTTGTGTGCACTCTTTTTTGTTACTTTCAGTTCCTTTGGTACTCGTCTTTTATGTTATAATGTAGTGTACTGGGTATTTGTTTAGATACAAAAATTTGTGATTTATATACTGTAGTAATAGAAAAATATTTTCATCCATCAATTTTTGTCTTGTTAGTTGTGTTGTCCATTCTTCAGTCATTAAATTTTGAGTCAAGTAGGAAGAGAGGGGTTGTGTTTTCATTTTTCAGTTGATTGGACATGACCTCCAACCCCACCTTTTTTGCCTCTCTCTATATATTTAATATTTATTGAAGATGGGAAATGGGCCACAACCACAATTGTATAGACATCCAGACAAAATAATAAGAAGAAGAAGCTCAAAGACCAAAGACTGATTGACCACACCAAAATAAAATAAGTACTAGTAGTTAGTAGTTACATGTTTGATGTATACAAATAATAATATGAAACCAACACTTTGAAATTGTACCACTCGAGTTCATTTGGAGCCTCCATCCGCTGAATATATATTCTTGTAAGAAACGAGTTGAAGATGATAATAAACGCGCCTGAAGACTCTAATCCAAATTGAAACCGACGACAACAAAGGTTCAATGATATGCATTTCAAAATCGGCATCGGCATTGACCGACTTAGCTTATCATAGAACATAGTATTTGTATTAACTAAAGTTGTAAAACACACTAAATTAATGTTATCTAAATTTTACAAGTGATAATAGCTCCAATAATTCATTCATTTCAACTTAATTTTGAACTTGAAAAAAACATCAAATTGAAAGAATTTGCAGCATGGACTCAATACAAGGAGTACAAATTAGTGAAATTACAATAGTAGCCCATTGGTATTGGGCCTGGCCTAAATAGTTGCGGGCTGAAAAAAGTTCCGCAAAGCCCAGTAATTATGAACTCAACACATTCGGCCTGCGTGAAAAACAAACTAAAATAAGCAACTTCAGTCTTCAGAAATTGTCTCGAAAATGGCGACTTGCCCCTTCTCCTCCCCCACGAGCGTTAGTCATCGCCCTGCTCCGCCGCCAGTTTACCGTTGCGCCGCCGCTCAAACCAATCCGATGACTCTCTGCTTTTCTTCTTATTATTCTAAAATTAATCTCCACCATTCATTTCTCTTCAAACGCACTTCTCGTTCGGGCCGTTTCCACGCCACTAGCCCACAATCAGAGCCGCCTTCAAACATAAAAAATCCAGCTCCAATTTCAGGTGGTTTGCATTTTACACTTTCTTATTTTAATTTATTATTGATTTTAATTTTGAATATACGTTTTTTTAATGAATACTGTAATTAAGAATGATTTAATCACTTTAGTGGCTGAATGATTGAGCTTGGAATATAGTCATATAGATTTGCAATTCAGCTTAGACACCATTTCGAACCCCGCCACATGATACTCCTAACCCGTTATTTATCGAATACGGTCTACTCATTAAGCAATATTTATCCGTGTAATTATTATCTTAGGAAAGAAAATTTAGTGGAATTTTTCGACCGTAGTGAAAACTTAGTTCGTTATATATTGAATCCAGTGTCAAAATAATGCTTCAAGTATCTACACCCATGACTCAAATTAGTGAAATGATGGGAAAAGGAAAAATGTTGGAGGTAGTGTATACTGATTTACGTGTTATAATTCTATGGTGAAATTATAATCTGCATCCTCCAAAATTTTACTCGGTTGGAAGGATGCCTTATTGACCAACGGCAGAAGAGCAAAGAGAATTTCTCTGATTACAAAGCGATGTCTGGTGCCTTTTAGACTATGAATGTAGAATGGATGAACAGAATCGGATGAAGACATATTGATAAAGAGTTCATTAAAAAAATGCTATTTATAGCACTAAAATTGATACTCCTAACTACCGATCTGCCAAGAGTATTATTATTATTATTCCTCCAATCGGTTGAAGATGGATCATACAACCCGAGCTTGCCCAGTATGTCTGTCTATAAACCCAGTCTGTGCATGCTTTGCATCATTGCATGGCATGTTTGCCTTTGTTCTTATAGTGCCGTAAGTTTATATATGCACACATTAGTTGCTCATTTCACGCCATAGATCAAAGATTTACATAGTCATGAATCTATTGTGAAATCGATTTATTGTGTATATTTCATCATTTTACTAGTTTCGTACTTTGCTAATTATGACCCCCATTCGTTCTCTTGAGGGAATTTTATGACTTGGTGATGGGATCTTATCTTACTATATGAAACATATTGTTCGTATTTTTATTTTTGAGAAATTACATTCATAAACTTTTCGATTGTGATTTTATCAAAAGAAAATTGCTTTGGTTTATGCATATTTGGGTAGAGAAATCAGTTTTTCTTATGCCACACAACTTCCTATCCATGTGATGCCTCAACATTTTTTTTAATATTAAGTGTCTACTGTCGCTGGGTACGTAATTACACTTATTTTTTTATCCATTAGGATATTTTGTACATCATAAAAAATCTTCTAAAATATTTCTTAGTTTTACAGCTTTGTGCTAGTGAAATATTTCACAGTTACATATGGTTATTCAACTTATTCTCTTGGTTTTCTTCTTTGGAACTTGTGAGTGTTTGTAGTTTAAACACTCTTCGTGGTGGGAAAAGGGAATGGTGGATTAAATCTAAAAGAAACTTATAGTGGACTCTGGTTCGAACCTTGAGTGAACATCCATCACTAGAGTTATATAACGCTTGTGCTTGCTAGCTTCTATCAGCATTTAATTTGGGACTGTCGAGTAAATATGCGTCATTTAATCAGAATCTTAAAGTCGAGGGAAAACATATACTGATTCGATCCGAGATCTTGGAATTGAAAAAAACAATAATTCTTACAACTTATTCAATTTCAGCTTCTATTTTAGTAATCACTACCGATTTATGATTGTTAATTACTTTTCACTTTTACAAGAGTTTATGTATCGCAATCACTGTGCTTTCATTGCGTACGAATCTGAAAAGTTAGAAATATCAGTTTCCTTTTCTATATTATGATGTGATGATAGAATCCTGATGTTACTACTTTTAGTTTCCATCGTTGGGTGTCAGAACATTGCATGTTCTTATAGTTTGACACCGATATGAGACTTTTTTTTTTTTCATTTTCTTTAAAGTAGTTTCATCATTGTCCTCTTTCTTTCTCCTCCGTCCGAAATTATTGAAATCTCAATGATAATGATATTTTTTTTACATGTTATCAGGTGTAACATCAACCTTCACCAGATTTCAAGATACAATGCAGATATTTTTTGCTGTACTCTTCTGGATGACTCTTTTTTTCTGGTCTTCTGCGTGGGATGGAGGCAATGGTGGCAAGAGGAACAAAGGGTCGCGATTTAAGAAATAATAACGTAAGCTGACATGAATCATGATGTATTAGGATCCAAAATTATGAAATGATTATTATTGTTTTAATAGCAAATCATATTTGGGTATCCGATATCATCGGTTTATTTTGCCTTCTTGATCTAATAACTAGGATATGAGGTCATTTTCTTGTTCCAATATACACGAATCATATTTGACCTCGTTTTATTTATTTAAGGTGTGCACTTGATGCATTGCAGAATGATTGAGAATGGAACCTGTAGGCATGTCGCGGTCCCAGTTTGGAGAAATACCAATATGAATACCTTTATTGAGAAGTAAGCAATATGATATAGTTGCACATGTTTAGGTTAGGTGAAGTGTTTAGTTCTGTCTCGGGCTTATTGGTGGAAGACAAGTCTAAGGAAGGCGTGGAACTAATGTGATGTGCGTAGTTTTCTTGCGCTCCTTTTCTCGACGGTTGTCGGTGGAGGTTTGTTGGTTGAACTGGCTAAAAAGGGCAAATTCTATTTCTTACTTTTGGGCTTTCTAATACTAGTGTTATATTTTTACATTACCTGTGTAAGTTCTTGTTTCCATTAGTTTTACATGATGCATATCATGATGGGCGTTCAAACAATAATGCTTGTCATGAGAGTCGAAAGGTTATATAGCGAGACTATAAAAACATTGTTAAATTGTTTATAGGATATTGTTGATTATATGAACATTGTATTGATCAGCAATGCATGATTGCCCTAGTTATGTTGTTGGTTAACGAAACAATTACTCCATAATTGAATTACAGCCTGAAAAAACTAAAATATCTGATGTTTTTCGTTTTCTTTTTCTACATTTGTTAATTTGCTACTAGTAATTAATTATATACGTAGATTGAAATGTGTTTTTGAGTGTTAACATAAAAATCTGTTTACCATAGTGTTGAATCAAGAAATATCTACGTCTTTTTCATCTTACACGATTGCATGGTTGGCAACCTGTCTTCAGTCTTTGTCAGATTCTCAGAAATGTTGAGATCAACTATCATTCTATCAAAGAAAAACAAGTCTCAAATGGTGGGTGGATCCCAGTATCCCACCATCAGATTTTAATAATAATACTCTCTTTTGTAAACAAATAATTATTTAATAAAAGATGTGTTTGAGTAGATATTGGGGAGAGAGTGAACAAGTTTTAACTAATGACAAAATTTATTAATATTTTAATGATTTGTTTCACTGGAGAATCGAACTTGCTTGAGGAAATTTCACAAATATCACCACAAGTCTTATCATTTGAAATTTCACAAACATTAAGTGCTTAAATTACATGTGTCATTAACCTTAAATAAAATATTTAATATTTAAATAAATGTTTAATATTTAATTTAAATTATAAAATAATTAATATTTATATTTTTATGTGGTTTTTTATATTTTGAATATGAGAGATTAACAATTTTTATGGGTTCTAAATTAATAGGCAAAATTTTCATTTAACAAATAATTTATTTTTAATTTTTTGATGTATATTGATGGGAACATGATTTGTTTTTGAATAAGTAGGCTTGTAGTCAATCTAACCCACGCAAAAACTTTTCTTCGGCTCGAAATGATTTGAAAACAAGCGGGCCAGCCCGATTGACGTTGATTTTCATTTCATTTCATTTAATTAAATTCGAAATAAAAATACACTAAATATTGCTTCAAATTGAATCAAAATATTTCTTCCCAATATATTTTATTTTTATTTAAAAAAAAATATTCAAAATTACTGTTATTTCATAGTTAACCAATTCGATTTTTCTGTTTCCGTCCAATAATAGGGCCCTCGGAGAACTCACGAGCGGTGCCCCATACCACCACCTAATGAGTACACTACATTATATCACGTGATAAATTTGTATTTTCACATAATAATTTGATTTTGGTTAAATAATTCCACACCACAAAAGAAAGGAAAAAAGATGCATTTTCCCATTCCATTCCCTACTTAAAATTCCAACCTCATCCCCTCACTCTCTACAAAACCCTCACTAGCTCCGCCAGCATCTTCAGTCATCGCGCCGGAGCAAAAACTAAAAATCAAAGAATATTGTACTCGATCGATCGAAGAAGAATGTTACTGAGAAGCTCCTCGTCGCCGATCCTGAATTCATGGCTGGCGAATTCGACCGAACCCGACACGGCCGCCCACATACCGAGGAACAGATCGTTCTGCTTGTCGATGACGTCCGATGACTGCGCCGGCCGGAGTGTCCAGACCCGTAACGCCTTCGATTCGGATCTCAAGGATCCGTCGAAGCACAGGAGTTGCTTGAGGCCGCCGGGGACCCCTAACCCCGGTAGAATCAAGGAGAAGAGAGAGCAGGAGGCGGGCCCCACTTTTCTGACCAGCTCCGGGCTGCGCGCGGCGGCTGCGTACTCCGAGGAGGAGGAGTGTTGGGCGGAGAGGGAGAGGATGCCGCAGACGCTGACGGTGGGAGGTGGATTCAGCGGAGGCGGGCGTGGGAGGATGTGCGGTGGTGGGCGAGGCTCCGGTGATGGCTCCGCCGAGCAGAATCCGGGCCGTCGGCATGGGCCAGAGAGCACGGAGTCGTACTATGAGATGATGATTCAGGCTAATCCGGGGAACCCTCTATTGCTTTCAAATTATGCTAAATTCTTGAAAGAGGTACTTTTTTTTTTACTTCCATTTTGCGTAAAATTGTGAATTCGTTTACAGCATTTGGTGTGTGAATAAATCTAATTGTTTAGAAATTTGATATTAAAATCATTTGAATGTATTTTGTATTAAGGTTAAGGGAGATTTTGCGAAGGCGGAGGAGTTTTGTGGAAGGGCGATTCTGGCGAATCCTAGTGATGGCAGTGTGCTCTCACTTTATGCCGATCTAATATGGGAGACACAAAAAGATGCTGTTCGGGCTGAGGCTTATTTCGATCAAGCCGTTAAAGCCGATCCCAACGACTGGTGAGAAAAACGTTTTCTGTTTTTCTTGGTTTCTTGATTTCGATACTTTTAACCATAGATACTTCAAATTTCGTATATTAGTTTCTTGAACAATGTGAATTTGTTAATCTAAATTATTTAGAGAGTGTCCACAATCACTAAAAGAAGTGATTTGAAGTAACTAGCTTTTGAAGGAGTAGTTTTAAGTGTTCTTGGTTAATTACTTTATAGAACTAGGGATATTCTAGAAATAGGCTAATGAGTGCTTTGGATTTTTATTTAGTTTTTAATAACTTTGATGAACAAATTAACACTTATATAACTTATTCATACTAATTAGGCATCTAGCACATTGGTTTGTCGATTCCCGAGATTTTATTTGTCTTACATTTTTTACTCACGAGTAAAAACAACATTTCAAACAAATACTGCAGGTAGATCTCAATTATAACATCATCAAACCTCATGGGTGACTTTATGTAATTTTTAAAATTACCCGGGTCTTTTTTTTTTTGTAATTTGTCCATACATTTGTGGATTTTATCCATATTTTAAAGTAGAATCAGAAATATTTAATCTTAGCATCCCTCTCCTCTTGCTTGAAAAAATACTACGTGTTTGTATAGAATTACTATCCAATATCTGACAATTACCTTTACACTCTTTTGCTGGCAGTTTTGTTCTGGCTTCATATGCCCGGTTCTTGTGGGATGCCGAGGATGAAGAAGAAGAAGAAAAGGAAGACGTAAAAACCCAATGTGGAAAGCAGATGAATAATAATTCAACTCCCATGATCTTCCAAGGAGAATCTCAGTGGTCTTCTCTTGCTGCAGCTTCTTAAATAGTAATCTAAGATTCCATGTGTCTTGTTGTCTGTCTAAATGGCTTTGAGTTTGTGTTAAGATTATATACTAATAATGTGTAACTGCAATAGTTTGCTAACACATGTATGAAGTTTTGATCTTGCTTACATATGTTCTATTGTAAATATTAATGAAAATTAGTGCACACTTTTACAATCTTTGTATATCAATAAATATTAATATTCCTTCCTTGTGTTTTGGGTGATGAAATTAATCTTTATGACACAAGTGGTTTATAGGCATTTGAGAATCTTGAGAATGCAATGGAAATATGTTTTGTTCTTTCATGGGTTTTTAACGGATGAAAGTCGTCAATCTAGAGAGGTTTTTTCACGGATGAAAGCCGTCGATCTAGAGAGGTCCAAATCGTGTGGGTGTTGACAAGTATTGAGGCTTGCAGTAGATTCTGAGCCACCAGTTGATGATTTTGTATGAGATTTTCTTATGTTATTTCAGCCACCACTTACTGATTTCTGCAACATCTTATTATGGGAGAATATGGGCTATATCAATAGCTATGCATGTAGTATGAACATACTCGCTCCGTGTCAAAAAGTAATAGTCACATTTTCTTTGTATTTTGGTCGAAACTATAGCTAAATATTCAAAGGCCATAATATATATTTTTGGACCACTTAGACCAGAGTATATATTTTTGACCATGTTTATTTTAATAAATAATTTATCTTATTATTTTATTTATTAACTATGTATATTAAAAATTTACATATGAAAAATATTTAGTACTCCGTAAATATATAGAAAATTAGGATTTTTTTTAAAATAAAAAAAAATCCAAAAGCCCACCTCGCAACTGCAACCCGTAACCCGAATTTGCGGATACTATCGTAGAACACTTCACTTTCATCACCAAATCCCAAATTAGGGTTTCTTCTGCAAATCCACCTCGTTGAAGTTAAGCCTGATGATGGATTTACGAGCGATGCTGTACAGTACAAAAAATGTTTACACTGAGCGGATTTTACTGACACAAGCCGAGGAGTTCAATCAATCTCAGCGCATGATCTGTAAGGTTGTAAAATGTTTCATCGATTTCACACACACAAACACACACATTAGTGTGTTTTGAGAAATATGCATTTCTCATGGTAGGGGTAAATATGTCACTCAAGCAATTTCATATCCCTGCTTTGTTTTTGTTCTTACTTGGCCAATGCCCTTCATATTGGTTGCTTTGACCCGGAAAGCTCTGATCTTCAGGCTTATCTTTATGTTGATCATTTTTTGTCAGCCATTAATGCCTCCTGTATAATTGTTTTTTCTACTCGGATTGTCGCCTTTTCAGTATTAATACGCCTCTCGTTCACTTGTCAACCCTTGATTCCTTGAAGATGGTTGGATTCAACTAAACAGAAGTGGAATGTATTTTTATGATAAACCTTAGTTAATGATAAATTTCTTACTTATTTATTTTTGTTAGGGTCCAACATATGGCTAGGTACCCAGTTATTACAAAGAAGTGAGGACTTATACCATATGAAAAATCTGCTATACGTTCATGGCATGGGCGAGCTATCTGTTTTACAGGTAAGTCCATTGAAAAGAAGAGCTATATTTTTACCTTATACATAATGCAATTATACCACAATTCATTGGTAGCCTTCCTTAAAATAATATTTGGTCACAAATTCAACTGGTCAATGATTTTTGAACAAACTCATTAGATAGATAATATCACCAATATTTCTAGTGATCCGATGCCAAACATATTCCAATTCCAAGATCTTGGATCCCATCGGTATTGATGTACTGATTCGATCTGAGATCTCTTATTGTATTGCTCATTCTTTTGTTATCACAGGTTTTATCGTTTACAAAAATCATCATTGTATCTAGTTCATCAATATGTCATGGATAATTAGTGCACACCATGTTTAAAGGTTTGTTGGATAAGTAGTGGGCCCCAGACGAGCTGAGAACAATTGAGTTTGCCCTTCCTGACTGAATTTGTTTTGATTTTGCCTAGTAATTGGGTAAATATATTCCCATGGCCTTTCTAATGATATATCATATCCCAGTAACACGAAAAATTACTACATGAACTTGAGTCCATGTAAATCTACATGACTCAGACGAAGAATATATTATACAATAATGAAGATTTCAATTTTATACAATAATGAATAATTCAAGTTTAATTATATTTTTCATTATTGTACAACTGTATTCATAATGTTTAAGTATATTATTCATTGTCTTATAACTATATTAATCATTCTTGTATAAATGTATTTTTTTCATTATTGTAAATTTGTAATCTTCATAATTTTCATTCTTGAAAATTTTAATTTTCATTTTGACTTGAACAATTGTAATTCTGCGTATGTATAATTGTTTAATGTATTCTTCATCAGGATCGCATAGATTTACGTGGACCCGAGTCCATGTTGTACATTCTCATTGACTCATGTTCAAAGTATGTATATTATGAATTTGAGTTCACGTAGATGTAAGTGGACCTCATGAAAATTTCAGTTATACAAAAATTAAGATTACATTATTACAACTATTCAAGTGGAAATACTTTAATTATACAAGAATGAAAATTACAATGTTTTACGATAATGAAGAATACAATAATACAAGAATTAAGAAACACCTACAGGTGACATACAATGGTACAATAATGAAAAAATATATAGTTATAATTTAAATCTTAATTTACGGATAACTGAATTATACAAGAATGAACAAATCATACAAGAATGAATAAACACTCACATATGAAATACAATAATGAAGAATACAATTGTAATTAAAAAAATTATTTACTGATAATTGAAATCTTCATTTACTAATAATATAAATTTTCATGAGGTTCACGACTCCACGTAGATATGCGTGAACCTACTTCCATGTAATGATTTGCCTTCACATAGTTTGTTTTCATTTTCGTTGTCGCTGCCTCTTCTTGCTTATAAGGCTTGAAAGGTTAAAGCCAAATGTTTCTTATGTAGCTTAAATGCTTCGGGTTTAATCTTTCTGATGAAGTATACAAATTATCTAGTAATTGGCCTTTTGAAATTGAAAAATAAGTAGTGTTAATAGGAATTAGTGAAGTACTACCTTGCTTTTAAATTGATTTTGAATAGTATATACTATAGTTTCTCAATTAGAAATAATTACTTAATTAATACGTTTACTATGGTATTACTTCAATGGAAATAGGTAAAAGTAAAATTTGGGATTTAAAAAAAAATTGTCATTTGAATTCAAGGTGGGCATTTATAGAAATTAATTATTGTTCTATTTATCACCATTGCAAGTCTTTGAAATGTTTTCAAAAAATGCTCTTGGCTTAACATGTTCCAGCATGTACGTGAGGTATGTTTGTAAATCACTTATTTGCAGAGTCAAGTTGTGTATCCTTTTCTTAATTTCTCCTAAATATAGAAGTACCAGTGGAGTCAATTTGAGAAACATAGTATTACAGGAGTCTTGCAACAAATTTGTTTTTATTGGTCAACCTTGAAGATAGAGAGTTGTAGGAAGAGTTTAGATACCTTTAATGCTACCCTTTCGCATGTGAGAGAGACAATGAATATTTTGTTTAGCAGCATCATGCAATGAGACATATGACTGATATGAGGCACAAGGCATGTAATTTCTTAATACTTATGTGACCATTTTCAGAAAGTTTATTTAGTTCTCTTTAGATTTTATTATTAGTCTGATCATACATTAACGAAATATATTCGTGAATCAATTCTCCAACTGGTTGTGTAGATGGGAAGAGTTTATGTGCCTATGGCCATTTTTGGACAAACGGCGTTCTCTATTGACAGGAGCTATTTTAGCCCTTGGACATAAAGATGTTTTTTTTTTTTTTTTTTTTTTTTTTTTTTGTGGAGTTTCAAATCGATTGATGTGATAGAGAGTTCTTTAGGTTGATTTTATTTTATTTTTGCTTGTAGCATTGTACGATAGAGAATATGCACTTGTCTCCTTTGATTTGTTGAATATGTGATTCCGTAAAGCACTACTAAGTGCTTATTTATAATAATGGTTCACTAATGATGCACTCTTGTGACGCTCAATTTGAAATCCATTGATTCAAATAATCAAAGTCATGCCATACATTCGATGTTTGGTTTATTTTGAGGAGTTGAAGAATCTGGATACTAATATTTATGAAATAACAACATATTAGTGTAATAGTTGACCGCTTGATAATATGCGATGTATATTTAGAAAGAATTATGGAATAGCACGATTTAAATGGGCCTGATTGCGCGTGCTTGCTTTTTCTAGCACGATTTTGCACGTGTCATTGTTTATTTATGTAAATGAAAACCCTATTTAACATTATATATAAGAGTGTTTGGTAGGGTTGGATCGTGGGCACAAAACAAAAGGTGGCGGCACAGAAGACAGTGGTGGACTATTTGCTGAAACTGATAATAAAAAGGTAAATACAAGATTTATTTCCCGATTTTGAATTTGTTTCTGCTATTTTGATGAAAACTTGCTGAGAATAGTTTATGGATCTAGATCTAAATTGAAAATCAATTACAATTCTCTCTTTAGTAACATTGTGCATTCATTTATCTCATTGTTCTAAAAATCCCCGCCTAGCTCCGCCTAGGCTCTAGGCTGTACCCGACCGCCTCGATTTTAGGCTCTAGGCCCCTGCGCCGCCTAAACCCGCCCAAGCCCGCCTAAATCCGATTTGGGCCGCCTAAATTCTATTAGTTTTGTCTTAACCTACTTATACAGTTCTTGAACAGATTTAATCGAACATTCAAATTTGATGCAAAACTTGATAGATCAAATAAAATAGATGGTGTTATGATAATTTTGATGTATGAGACCAAAATTTGAAAAAAATATATTAAAGATATAATAAAATAATCTAAAATTTTAGGTTTACAAGTTATTTTGATTATTTTACTATGTTAAGACTTGCGATTAATACTATGTTTAGATTACTTATTAATTGTTTTGTTCAAAATATTGAATTATTATGCATAAAAAATATTTTTATAATATTAATTAATTAAATATAAAAATGTAAAACGATTAATCCTCGCCTAGTCCCCGATTAATCCCTATAGGCGCCAGGCCCCTTGTCAGCGTCTAGCGACTTTTAGAACCTTTTTTCTGTTGAATACCTTCACTTATTTGTGGTGTCCATGTTTAGAATTATTAAGAAATGCGTGGAAATTATCTTTACCCTTGAGGTTTGTATTAAGTATTAACCTAACAGATACCCCTTGAGTAATACTTTTGAATGATAACCAAGTAATTTCGTAATAAGGCTAAACCTTGGGTGTATCCTTGTTGATTAGCCCTAAATATAAATTCATTGCTTACATGTGTATAGGAACTGGATTGTACTTTGTATGATTATTATGTATTTATTTTATTGAAATACACATCCTGTATTTTCTAAAATCAATTTGTGATCGAAAATCAGATTACCTATTTTTAAGTCTCCTGAAATTTGTAGTGTTTGGTGTTTGTTACAATGCCAAGGCCTTATTACAAAATATAAGTTCCTGAACAATTTCTTCAATCAGAGTTCATTTTCTTTAACAATCATAAATCTATCTCAATTTGAAATACTGCATTATTTAACAGTGTTAAATTAACACTATATCATATTTCATCCGGTCATTGTCATTTATTTTTCATCTTCTCTGCAGAGAGTCTACCACATTATCCCATGGATAATATTATGGAGGATAATATTGATAGAATAAGTGTTTTACCCAAAGAAATCCTCTGTCATATCCTCTCATTTCTCCGAACCAAAGACGTCGCCCGCACCAGCATTCTAGCCACAAAATGGAAAAATCTTCTACCCTTCATCCCCAACATCAAACTCAAATTAGTGGACACCGAGCTACTACACCCACACCCACCTTCCAACACTCACCGTATCAGCTTCCAAAATTTTGTCCATAATTTACTTAACTTCACTTTAAGTGACACCCCTTCTATATACTCCCTCACCCTAATCTGCCATAAAATTGATGATGGACAATTAATTGCCAACTGGATTAATGCTGCGTTACGTCTGAACGTCAAGAGGATGGATATCCAAATCTCAAAGCTGCAGAACCAAAAATTCTTTCTCGACAGTCTTTACGGGTCCACTTTAGTCTCCTTAACTCTGGCTCTTTGTTTCTCCCGTGATGACACTGAATTCAGGTTCAGCCTACCCAATCTTAAGAGGCTCTCTCTTCACTACAAGGATAGGTTAACTCCGGTGAATGCCCTGTTAGCATCATGTCCTGTGCTTAATAGTTTATTGCTGATAAATTGTCATTGCTTTCAACCTGGAGAAAGGCTTCAGATACACAGTCCTTCCCTGGTGTATTTAAAAGTAGTGAATTTCTTGTTGAGAGTTAACTGTGTGGTCGAGCTCGATGCCCCTCAGCTTATGTACATAGGCCATTGTGGATCTGTTTTAATTAATAATATGATGAGAAGGAATGACCTTTGGATAACTTGCTTGGATCATCCATTTGATACCACTCGAGTTTCGTATTTCTACGATGAACAAGCCCCCTGGTTTATGAAAGCGTGCTATGTTGCTGAGGAGGTGTGGATGTCGGAGAATTTTATCCGGGTGAGCCTCCATTTAGTCATTTGCATTTCTTTTAGATAATTACTGAAAACACCCATGATGTTTAGAGTATAAAAAAGATGTCGGAGATTTTGTATTTGGAAATACAACCTTTGAGTTTGTTTACTTTCTTTAGAGGTTGTTAGTTAATTGTCGCAGTTTGCTGAAGTCGGTAAATAATTCACCATTACAACTCTTGACCTTTTGAGGTTCTATGAACTCCTCCAACTTTCTGTATAATTGTTTGGGGGGATATTTAGAGAAATTTTGGTATATAAATGCAAAATGAAACTCAGAAAGCTGGGGCTGTTTGAAAGTTTGTTTATCCGGTAGATTTTGTAATCATTCCTTAGTTATACTAGAAAACAATAATAATGTGTTTTATCTTGATTTTTCATGCAGACCATGCAGCAGCGTGAACCTCATCATCTGCCTAGGTTTCAGAATCTGACAAGTTTGACTGTGATGAATGTGAATGGCGATGGGTGGGAGGAAATGCTTGAATACTTGTTGGAGAGTGCACCTAATCTGAAGAGATTGTATGCGTAATATTCCGAGACCATTTCGCTTGCTCTTATACTAATATAGTAATATCGTTTCTTTTCATTATAGTCAGTTATTCTCTCGTATTTATTTACTTTTTCCCTTCTGCTCTAGGATTTTAAATAGTTACGCTTAGAAAGTTTCAAGGCTCGGAGGATGGACTCCTTTTGTTTATGACCGCACGCCAATAATGTTTCCCATTTGTTGATCGTGAGGAAGAAAGAGAACCGAGTTCATCTTTTGTTGTCTGAAGGGAAAAAAAAGGAGGTAAGGACTTCCGGATCCATCATTTGCAAATTACAATAATGCACTAGACTCGTATCGATGTTGAATTTGTGGCAGTGTTGACTGTTGCCCTATTTTTGTTTTTGATTTATTTTTCTTTAGCTTTCGATAATGGAGTATATGTTTTCTGGACTATGGAGTCCAGCAACCTTTGTCTAGCTTACCGCTAGATAACAGAACCCCGTGAACTGAATTTTATTTTGATTTGAGCAGAATTGAACATGATCGTGTTATAATGATTTTTCTATTTTTTATTTTCATTTTCTTTAGTTGGAATTTTGGTCAGGTTTCAATCAATTGGTATGCACAATAATATTTCAAATCTTTTAATTGAAATTATTACTGTGGAAAATAAATAAATTATGAGTATGCTCCCTATATAAATATCACCCGGGGCCCACAGCCCACAGGTGCTCGAACAATGTTTCTGACCGATTAATTAATTAATTAATTAATTTTGTGTCGTCATCGTGTGTGGGCTCCACACCAACCCTACTCCCGTTCACACGTCCACCGCCGTCTGCGTCTTCATCGGCGGCATCTTCGCCGGCGCCGTGAATCTGGTCCAGCACCAGCACTATTCCCATGACGAAGGCACCGTCGAAGCCAGGCTTCAAGGTCAGCTCGAACACGTCCTTCCCGAGCACGACGTTGGTGGTGGCGTCGACCTTTCGCCGGATCTCGGCCACCGCCTCCTTGTCGGCGTTGAGAATGTCGCAGTTCCGGCAAGCGAAGGAGCCCTCGATCTGGTAGTACTCCTCGCCCGGATTGTACACCTCCACCGTCACGCTCGACCGCCCGATTATCGAGGATCGACGCACGCTGAAGATCGGACTTTTCCCTTCCGTGCGGTCGCCGGCGAAGCCTTCCCATCGCTGGTGAAGGCTCGGCCTCTGAAATTTGATAAATCGGTGAGTTGACTCGGCGCTGAGTTGACTCGGCGCTGAGTTGACTCAGCTGGAAGAATATTATTATTATATACTAATAATCGGTGAGCTAACCTTGCGGCGGACGGTGAGGATGCATCCACCGGAGGCGTCCATGAGAACGATTTCGCCGGAGTCGACGCCGTAGGACTCGACTCGGAAAACGAGTTGGCCTTTGCAATCGTAGGCAGTGAAGCCATCGCCGGGGAAGAAAAGGGAGGTTTTGTGGACGGTCAGATGCGTTTCTTCTTCGTAGATGTATCCTTCTTCCACAATACTCTTCATAATGCTTAATTAATTTCTACAGTATTTTTTTTTATTTTTTTATTTTAATTTGGTATTGAAAAGGAAGTGGAGAGTGTGGTTTGGAGTCTAATAAGATAAATTTATACAATATGGGATTTTCGTAGCCTCAAGTGCACGTAAGTCACGTGTGGACAGCGTTCGTTAAATTAAATTACTCGTACAAGAAAATATTTGATTTTAAAGTTAGAGTCACGCACCGTGTTGGACTTCTTTCCAAAATAAAACATTAAAAAAATCTTCTTATTTTATTACTCCTCGGTCCTAATTATATTTGCATTTAGAGTTCTTTTACAAATGTAATTACTATATTACCCTCCCCAAATTCCACTGCACGTTCTCCTTCCTCCACATGAAAAAATTGTATGATAACGTTGGCGACAGTGCTGGTGAAGACTCTGCCGGCTGCTTTGTGGTCAATTACAATGTCTTGGGATTCGAACCTAAGACCTTTGATTCTCAATTTGAGTGCTAAACCAACTGAACTAACAACTCTCGACTTGAATATTTACTTTAGAGTGCTTTTTATGACATTATGAAATCGGGACATTCAATATTTTAACATTCAGTGTGTTTTTACGAAACGTACGAAGGAAATGTGACAATAAGAAAAGTACGGTAAATGACCATATATACCTTTGGGACTAGGAAAGAGAGAGTATATATATATAATAATATATGTACAAAGTATTGAGGAATATAATATTGAAGATTGATCATTTACATGAGTACGTTGAAATCGACTCAAGTCCCTTCATCCACCATGTGTAAGTAGTGAACACCATCCATCATATGCACGTACCGGAAGAGTATTGCCGTTGTTGAAGAAGAAGGTCGAATGCAACGATCGACATTTCTCCTACTCCTCTTCCGTCCTCGAAGTTTATGGATTGGTGGCGGAGGTGGAGGCTTCGGGTGGTGGTGGCGACGGGGAGGGATTTCGTTTGCTGCGACGGCGGAGAGCTCGAGCGAGTCAGACCAATTGGTGGCGGATGAGAAGGAGTGGGCGGAAGGTTTTTGATTTGTGAAATAATTTTAAAGAGTAGTTTTGTCAATTCAAGTACATTTTTTATTCTAAAAACCTAAAAATTGTACAATTGACAAATTAATTAAAACTAGTCATAATTGACAAAACATAATCAAAATTAATTGATCCTAAATGCCAATTTTCCCTAGGATAAAAAATACTTTATTTTATTAATTTAAAAATAATTTTTTTATTTTTATTTTCTGATTAAAAAATCAATCAAGTATTATTATTTTCTCAATTTATATACTTGACACAAATGATTATTGATTTAAATATACTCTAATAGAGATTGTATAAACTAGTAACACCTGCCCGCGCAGATACGCGGGTATATAAATTCTAAGATAAAATATAACATTATTTGTATAACAATTTTAATTAATCAATATATTCATTTATATTTTTTTAATTGAATTCAGAAATCGTGTTCATATGGTTAAAATTGTAATATAAGAATTTTTATTGTTCGGTTTTGTAACATTATTATTGTCACTTGACATACTGTACTTCTAAAATTTTATCTGTAGTACTTAATTACAATTCTATAAAATTAAATTTTATATTTTATAGTTATTATTAAATTATTTAATGAATTAATAAAAAAATCATGAATTATTAAAAAAATAAAAAAATAAATATTAATAATATGTTTAACACTAATTAGATCGTATACTTGAAATTAACAATTTCAATTTTATTTAATTATTTTGAAACGAAATTTAATTGGATTAAACTGAATTCAACTAAAACGATATAAATTGAACTTAAATTAACTGTAATTAAATCTAAAGGAATGCTCATTAATATTATACTACTATTACTTTTTGTTAAAGCATAATAATAATTATTATTATTAAATGATCTAACATAATTTTTAACTAAAATGAAATATAAATATTTGTATCAATATATTATAAAAGATAAATAAAATCTCTGGATTAATATCAAAATTCAAACACTTAAACATTACCGTTTAATTGAGGATATTTTAAATTAATATATTGTTTTAATATTGAAATTTATTAAATATTTGTAAATTTGATTTGTGTTTTACTATATATACATAATACATTTGAGATGAAAAAAGTAATAATATATATTTTATTGTAAAATTATAGGTATTTATTAATGAATCTGAGACAAATTTAAGGATCGACCAAATTAAAGATGTATTTATAATTACATTGTTGAGAATAAAAATAAGACTCGTTTTATTAAAAATATGCATACAAATTTCATAAATAATTTAAAAAAGAAATACACTAAATTCTTACATTGCCCTAATTAACGTAATTTGCATAATTGACAATGAATAAACGTAAATAGTAATTTTGTTACAATATAAAGAGTTTTAAAAAATAAAAATACCTAATATGATTAAGGAGGGTGTATTTATTCAAAACTCTATAAGATTTTAATGGAATTTTAAAGTCTAAGGGTATTCAATCCTGATTTTTAAAAGTCCATTAAAATCCTGAGTTATTCAATATGGATTTTAAAAATTCTTTAAAAATCTACCGGTATTCAAAAGTCAATACATTTTAAAAGTCTATGGATTTTTATGGATTTCATTTTCAAAATACAAAATAATTTAAGTCTTTGAAATCTCTCCTAATTACGTGAGATTTCTATGGATTTCTATTTTAATTATTAATTTATTATTAAAAAATAATAAAACATAAAAAATATACAAATAAACGTAATACAATTAAAAACATGAAAAAAAATAAAAAAACAAAATAAAATAAAATTTTCAAAAAATAATATGTTATTATAGGTTGAATATATAATAATAAATTATAATAATATTAAAAATTAATATGTTAGAATATGTTGATATATATAAAAATAATATTAAAATTATTAAATATATTAATAAATTTTTATTCGGTCAAAAATTATACTTGTATAACAATTGTAAAAATAAAAAAAATTATTTAATATTTTATTTTAAAAAAATAAATACTTTTTGTATTTTAATATATATATATATATATATATATTTGAATTTATTATTTCAAAATTGAAATTTGATCGAAAAGTTTTCTAAGAACGAACAAAAGAATTAAAATTAAACATTTTATTTTTAAGTAAAAATCGAATTTTGAATTTCAAAATTAAAAATATAAAATATAAAAATTAATATAAATCAATAAAAAAGTCATTCAAACTCTATGAAAATTCATATAAAAGTCGGTTAAACTCTATATAGACTCTATGGATTTTTTAAATTCACGAATGTCTATAGATTTTTTAAAGTCCAAAAAAATCAAATGAAATCTTAATTGAATACACTCTCCTAAAAGAAGAGAAGATGAATAGAAAAACATTATGGTAAACGTAAAGTTGGGTGAAATTTTTTTTGAATATATTAAATAATAGAAAGAATATAAAATATGGTAAATAAATTCTTAATTTATTAAGCATATCTCATGCATGATTATCTATCATATAAATAGTGACATTTTATTAGGATATAAATTATTTTGATTAATATTAAAAAAAATTATTACTATAATTACATGTGTTTATCATATAAATACTCTTATATATATTAAGAATTAGCAGTTTAAAATTTTAATTATTACTAAAATTCGGTTGCTATAATTATGATGTTTAATTCTCTTTTTTCCATAAATAATTTATTTATCTATTAATATAAGATAGGTATCAATTATACTTAATAGAGTAATTAAATTTTAATTTTGAAATTTCATGTGTATTGTATTTTTTATGAGAGAGAATATTCAATTTATTAATTGAAATTATTATTAATATTTAAAGAATTTACATACAATTTAACATATAGTAGCAATTATTTCTATCCACGCTCACAAAATATAATGGAAATAACTAATATTAATATAGTAGCAATTATTTCCATCCACACCCACAAAATATAATAGAAATAACTAATCTTAATTATGTAATTAATTAATATACTTTTTAGGAAATAATTGTTCTAAAAATAACAAATAATATCAATTCAAAAATAAATCTTTAAAAAGTCAACATCAATTTGAAATGTGTATTACTAATAGTTATTAATATTGTAAAAAAATTGTAATGTATATTATTATTATTATTATTATTATTATTATTATTTCAAATGCTCTTATAATTCAAAGTATATGTTTAGAATAATTAAACAAATATATATCTTATAATTCAAAGTATATATTAAGAAGAATTAAACAAAACAAAAAATTTATAATTAAAATTATAAATTAAGAATAATTAAACAAATATATAAATTTTATAATTCAATTACTGTATACATTTATTACACTAAAAAACACGAAATTAAAATCAAAAGCGTGAGAATAAAATTAAAATTAAAACACAAAAATTAATTAACTTTGAATTTACAAAATAAAGAAACAAATAATTAAATTTACGAAAAATTCAATCTTATCAGAAGAATTAAAGTTAAATAAATAATAAATATAAGTATGTAAATTATTTAACAATGATCTGCAAAAAAAAAAAAACAAATAAGTAAATTTATATTTATAATTAAATGAGATAAATAATTTATTAATTAAAAAAAGGGCATGTGAATAAAAATAAAAATAAAACACATAAAATGATTAATTTTGAATCTGCAAAATAAAGAAACAAACAATTAGATTTATAAAAAATTAAATCTTATAAAAAAAAAATTAAAGTATATAAATGAAAATAAATATGATACAACTTTACAGATAATCATATGTATGTAATATCAACTGAAATTACTTACCGTTGTTGCTTCGTAGCGTGGTCACTGAACCGCTAACTCGACTACTCCCTGTATATGACACAAATTTAATTATTTTTAAATCTGCAAAATAATAATTTTGTAACTCAAAAATATGATAGAATCGAAAAAAACTAAATTAAATCCATAAAAATTAACTTTTTTATCCATTAGAACCATGTCCACGGAGAAAAAGGGAGATTGCGGGCCATTCAAATATTCAAAATCTACAAACATGTGAACAAAAGACTTAAATGAGTCTGAAATTAAAGAGAATTAAGTAAGACAAGATACAAACTAAAAATAAAATGTATAAAGAATAATTTAATAAAAAAATAGTTACCATGATCCCTGCAAAAATATAATAAAATAATATAATTTTGTAATTAACAAAAATAAAAAAAAAATTACAAATAAATACTTACATCACCCCTACAAAAAAAGAATTAACACAAAATTTTAGTAGAATCACGCAACAAAAGACTTTTAAATAGATTAATATTTGAATAAATAAATAAATAAAGCAATAAATAAATAATCCTAAAAATCAAACAAAAGATGAAAGAGCTATTTATATTAGCACATTTGAAAAACTTAAGGTTTAATTAATATTTTTGGAAATACAATGAATGCGAATATTATAATTAGTAAGTCAACGAATTTATTGAATTTTTAAATATTAGACAATTAATTAAGAAAAAATTCATTAATTGTCAACATATATATAAATTTTATTTCAATACTATAACGGGAACCGATTTTTTTTTTCAAAATAATTTGTAATGCTACTATAATTAAAGAATATTTCATAAAATGTATTATTGATTTTATTTTCTTACTAAAATTAAGGACTAAATTTAATTTAATCTATTAATTAATTATTAGAGAAAATATAGATTGAATTTCATTTCCGAATTGATTTAACTACTACTATAATTATGGATGATTGTATTCTATAAAATCAATAATCAACAATTAAGGAATTGTGTAAAGGATAAATATTAAATTTTAATAAATATTATAATTATTTTAAATATGATGGTTGAAATTTAAACTATTGATATTTATATTTATCCATTAATAAAATAGTTAAAATTAATTAATGCATAGAATATTTATACAAATATTATTACGCAATTGATATTATTATATCATAATAAATAATATTATTATATTATTGTTTATAAATCGACTACTTGATAACTCATTTTTTTTTAATACGTAGAAATATCATAATTAAATGCTAATTGGTTATAAATTATATTTTTCATAATTAGAAATTGAAATATGGGAATAATATAAAAATGATAATGTAATGGAATTAACCAATTTTAAGTCACGGAAAACATATAATTCGAATATCCTAATTCATAATTAGTAATTAATAATATTTATGACACGTCAATAATAAATGGTATAGAAAAATTCATGTCAATAATATAAAATATTAACTTATTTGATTGCTTAAAATAAGAAAATAAATTAATAGTTGAATTAATACAATTATTTATATTATATAAAAATAATCAAATAATTACCATGTAATTTGATTCTTACATAATTATAGTATAATTTAATAATTTAATATGAGATAATTTAAACTTTATTTTGTTACTATTAAAATAAAGAGATCATAAATTAATAATTCAATTAATATTATTATTTATGTTATTATTATATAATTGGTATTTTGGTTTCCATCAAAAGGGACAATCGATTTTATAATTATTATTGATTATAATTAAAGATCGAATTAGGGGAATATTATGGAAATGATAACTTCATAATTAATATTTAATAATTAATTATTTGTATGACATGTCAATAATAAATAGTATAAAAAAATCCACGTCAATAATATGCTTTATATGTGCCACGTAGTGTGAACATTTCATTTTTTGTAATGTATTTTTTGTGTTCACACTAGCCACATAAAGTCTGAATTTATATATTATATAGGTTTGTATAAATATATTTATTGTAGTATTAATAAAGAGTATGTGAATTACTGAATTAGTGTTACATTTGCAACTCCAGTACAAATTCACCATTTGTAGGAACGCCCTGAAAAAGAAATTATCCAAACTCTCGATCATAGTCGTAATTGAAAATTTTAGGACCATTTCTAGTCGGGCCGATAACCAATTCGTCTAACAACAACCGTCAATTACGACGAATTAGACAGAGTCCAAACCGTGCAAGTCGTAGTCTTTAAATTAACAGCTATTACAGAGGTAGGAAATTAAGAGGGATTGCTACTTGTGTATATCAGCTCTACGACTATATATACTGTCTAAACAAAACAAACCTTTCAAATCTACCGACTTTGGATATTACACGACACTAATGTCAATGTTTTTGGCTATTTCACATCTTGCTTTTGACAACATTAATATGTTCAAAGACCTATATATTTTGAAATTATAAAAAACAAATTGGTTAAAACACTTTTAGATGTGTAACTTAAATTTTTCTTAGATAGTTAAATCAATGGCAATGAATAATTTCGAGTGAAGGTAAAATTAATAAAATTAGCTAGAGAGATATACAGTACTTTTCTGCAACAATAAATGTTATAATTAAGGAAAAACCAATAATTCAAATGATGGCAGTTGGAGTAACAACTAACAACAAATTAACAATTACTCATCTACAATAAATATACTCTTATATACTTATATAGACCTGGAACTAGTGTATGTAATCAATGGATTAAAGTCGGGAAAGTCATGGGTACACAACAAAGTTTTGTTTGTGTTACAAGTTTAAGTTTAATTAATATAAAGTTTTAAAATTCAATAATTATTGTATGTGTATATATATTATTTTTAATTCCATATTTGATCGATTGGCTTGTCTACTGCAGTGACTATAAGACCCTGTTCCTATAGACCCATATGTTCACGTATGAAATATTCAGAAAAAAAAAATAATAAAATGATTTATTTTTTAGAAATGACAAAATAGAAAGTACTTGGGACAAAATATTTAAAGTATAACGTCGCTCGTGGACAAGCCGCGGGTAATATTTTGTTCAAAAGTGAGATATAGGCGTATGATAGAGAGAGATAGCACATTGCTTTGTAATGTGTTGATTTATTATGTATAATATTGTGAATTTTAATTGTTTTGTAATCCTTATCATCACCGAAAGATTTGTGATTGATTGGCTGTAATCACTTCAATTCCAAAGAGAGAACATTTACAATACTATTGGTTACATTTTCTATTTACTATTAAAAAGAAGAAAGAATAACAGTTTTTTTTTTGTTAACGGTCAATATCATATAAGAGAAAAAATAAAAGAGTTTGGAGATACAGTACAGCGCATAAGAAGAACCTACCGCATCAACGAGCTAACAGGCTAGCTCTCAGAATCTCCAAAAATAAAAAGAGCAAAACAGTTTTAATAACAGTTTTAATAATCACTCTACTGCATAAGTGCTTATTTAAAACTATAGTAAATATTTTATCCGTAGTTACACTTTTTTTATAAATTATAAAAAAAAAAATACGACTGTTTCTCTAATAAAAAGGTAATGTATATTATTGCTTTTGTAACTATTAGATGTAAATAATTAGTCGAACTCAAGCTCAAGTCGAGCACAAACATGATATTAATTATTCGATTAATTGTGAGCTTGTCGAGTTATCAAACAACTTATCGAGTGGCTTGCCAAATTATACTCCATCTGCTCTAATTTAATATTCACAATTATAATTTGTTTGGTAAAATTAAAAAAAAAAATGGTAACAAAATTGGCCGGAGGAAATATAATGTTGTAGGGGTGCGTGATCATGAAACGTGAAGAATAGAGATGGAAGCCATTCATTTTCATGTGCACTTGATGAAAGAGTTGACACGGTTGGATCTTAAGTCATAGTGGATAGTCCGTATAAGCCTAAGCCCAACCAATCGGCCCATATAAACATATTGATCGTTTGTGGGACCAAATCATGTTTTCCTTAGAATACGATTATGAATAGCAAATTAACAAATCAACTACTACTGTAAATTTAGAAATTAGAATAGAAACTTGTTTGGATAGAATCGAATGGTAAAATGAATTTTGGTCCACCTATATTTGGAGAATGTGATCATAAAAACAAGTTCAAGAATGTGATAGAGGCTTGATCGGTTTAATTTGTATGAATGACATGGACGAATAGAGTCGACAATCTCGAACTTAAATGTGAGAGATGTTTTAAATATTTCACATTGTTCGTTAAAAAAAAATTGATTTCATGTACAAGTTGAATAATTTGATCACTTTATTAAAAATATTCACTCTGGGCCACATAATTTTTTTTTTCTATTTTAATAAATTCACATGTCAATGTATCAATGAATCAAGATACTGTCCCATAAGGGTAAAATAAAAAAAAAAACCTCAAAATGCTAGTTTAGAAATTGTGGACAAAAAATATTTCATGTCAATCTACCTATTTTTTTGGTGATAGAGTAGTGTTTCATGTAGAATTGTTAATTAATGTTATATTTGCTTAATTTGTATATATAATGTTTATTTTTTTAAGAAAAATATAAGTAAAGTAATATTTTAAGGTATCAAAATTTTGATATTCAAATTTCTTTCTCATTATTGTATTTCTCTCTAACGGAATTGAGGGTTGTGGAGTGTTTTTTTTTTTTACAATGTACAATATCAAGTGTAATCTTACAAGTCCAGGGGCGGAGTCAGAAAAATTGATTAGGGGGCTGAATTTTTTTTATATATAATATTTATATATATGCACATATTTTAGGGAGGCTAAACATAAGAAAAATACATTTTTTTAAAAAAAATTGTAAAAATTATAAAGGAATTTTTTTTAAGGGGGGCTTAGCATACAAGTGGATCCGCCACTGCTTACAACATACACGTATAAATTAAAAAATTAAAAAATATTTTCTCCTCTTTTTTTTATAAGTCTTTTTAGACTTCTTGTTTATTTTTATATTATAAGTTTTTTTGGCTTTATTAAATAATGTAATAACATTAATTCATAATTTTTTCAATTTTCTATGCAAATGTATTTTTTTCACCAATCACTTTTAATTGTTTTTGTCGTTTTAATTTTTCTAAAAAATATTAATTGAATTTAAATCATTTCTTAATTTATGTGTGAAGAAAATAAAAAATAAAAAAAATAAAAGGAAGTATAATCTAACGGTGAAGATCACACTTGATATTGTTTAGCGGTTTAATTCACATTTTTACAATTAATTTTTTTACTTTACATTTAAACTATTTTTGTTTCAAATTAATTGTCACGCTCCTTTAACAAAATACAAATAAATTGTGATTGTTAATTTGAAAAGGAGGGAGTATGATGTAAGATCACACTTGCTATTATGTATTGTCCCGTCTAAAGAGAGGCATTGAACACCCTCAATCCGCTCTAATGTGGCAACTATGTGAATGATTGATTGATAACACCACACACACAAATCAATACAGTATAATGACATTAATGCAAAGTGAGATTTTCAAAGCAGGAATCGAGCTTGTTTTGGGGTTACATTAATACACACGAAAGAAAAAAAAAAGAAAAAAAAAAGGATATTTAATATGATTAATAATCGTGAACAACCAAAAAAAGCAGAATCCCACCAAAAAGACATAGGAAGTAGGAATAATTATTTCCCCTTTTCAAAATAAATTTAATGCAGGTGAAATTCTGTCACCATCACCAGCCACAGCCCACAGCCACCTCTCTCATTAAATTATCATTGACTTGTTTGTCTGCAGTTGAATTGATTCTTTTGCCATTAATAAGGCCCAAATAAAGTTACGTACTCAGGCCGGCCCAGCCCACTCAGGGGTTGGTTGGGTTCTGTTGGGCCTGTTGAGGGTATCTGACCGAAGCCGCTAGGAATCTTTGCTGCTCAATCTGCCGAATTATTAATACACAACACAAAATAAATAAATAAATTAATATGTGTTAGTAATTAATTAATTAAATAAGGTGAGGTGCGGTGCGGTGGTACCTGGAACAGTTCGTACAGTTTGTTCTTGAGATAGCAGTACTCGTGTTCTAGCAGCTCTAAAGCTCTTAAGCACCTGCATTGCATGGCATGGAGTATAATTAATTGTAATAATAATTACTATATAGTATAAAATAAATAAATAATATAAAAGGGGATTGAACGAACGAACGAACCCGGGGCGATTATTGTGTTCGGAAGCAGCCCGAAAAGCGGCACAGACATTCCGGACTCTGTGTGCGCCGATGCTCGAACTGCTTCCCATAAACTGATTCAAATGCATACCCATTTTCTTGTAGTCCGAAAACTCCTTATCCACCCTTAATAATAGTAACCAATTTCATTAGAAAATACTAATAAACTTTAAAAATAATTAATTAATTGTTATAAATTAGATTACAATAATAATTTTATACTCACAATAATCCTCTGAGGCTGATGAGAAGCTTCTCGGACTCGTGGAAATAAATGTTAACGACCTCGGAAACAAAGTTGGGCGATGATTCGTCTTGCAATTGTTGCAGCTGTATAAATTGCTCATCCAGAACTCCCTTATAATTATATATTAGAACGTACAAATTAATTAAGAACAAATATATAATTATAATTGAAAATATATATATATATATATATATATATGTACCTGATGGAAGAGTAAGGCGAGCAGGCGGTTCATGTCGGCCCGGAGGCGGTCCATGTTGAGACCCAACAACCACACAGGAACACCCGTTTTGCCTAATTGTATTAATTGTTGGGACTTCCGGCCGGGTTTAAGGAAGCAGACCAGCTGTCCGGCCGAGGTTATAAATATACTCTGTATACTGTATAGTAGTATTTGCTTGTTTTTTGTTTTGTTTTGTTTTGTGGGTTTTCGTTGGTTGGTGTGTGAATTTAATTCAAGGACGTGGTGTGTGACTGTCACTGTGATGTTTGTTTCTTTCTTTCTTTCTTTTTATAAACAAAAAAAATTAATTAATTAATGAAAAATGTATTGTAGTGCAGTACAATTAAGTGCAAACAGAGCAGAGCACGTTTCATGACAAATCGTGCTACTGTGTACTGTAATTAGTAATTAGACTATCTATGATGGTTAAACCATTCAACACCCTATTTTATTACTCCACATCATCTTCTCTCTTTTCTACCTAATCATTCAACACCCATTCAACTTTTACACCCTACAATAGTTTATTTAATAAAATTCAACACTCTACCCCACCACTTTTATTTAATCTTTTTATTTTTTTTATAATTTTATTTTTATTACAATTCAATAAACAAATAAAAATATCAATTAATAATAAAAGAAATTATATATTATATTTTTATTTATTAATTATTTTAATTATAATAATTAATAATAAAATAAAGTATATAAATATTGTTATGAATATTATTAATTAGTGAATGACTAGTTTACCCTTTCTTGGTGAACAAGACAGAAACCCTACTTTGTATCCTATATAAAGGGGTCTCCCCATATGAATGAATACAACAATTCATAACAATTCTATTCTCCTCTTATATTGTCTCTCTTTATACTCTATTATTCTCTTTCAATTCTCTTGAGTTTATAACACGTTATCAGCACGAAAGCTCAACCGTATTCTTCATCGAAGTTCTACTCATCCAAGATCCGAACTCCAAGGCAAGAATTTATATTTTTGTTTATATTCATTAATAATTATAAATATATCTACTTCTCCTCCCTTCTTCTTAATATCATATGTTCCTGAAGAACATTATAATCTGATATTCCTGAAGTAATATCGTATGTTCCCGAAGAACATTATAATCTGATATTCCTGAAGTAATATCATATGTTCTCGAAGAACATTATAACATGATATTCTTGAAGTAATATCAAATTAATTATGATTAAGTTCCTGAAGAACATTATAATATGATATTCTTGAAGTAATATCAAATTAATTATGCCTAGTAAATTAATTAAAATTTTAATGTTCATGAAGAACATTGTGGTATGATATTCCCGAAGAAATATCAAAACTAAACGTTCCTGAAGAACATTGTGATATGAAGAATATGATATTATATTCCCGAAGAAATATCAAAATTAAATTTCTTGAAGAACATAATATGATATTCCTGAAGAAATATCAAAAGGAAATGTTCCTAAAGAACATGAACATGATATGATATTATCAAATTAAATGTATCAAAACTAAATGTTCTGAAGAACATGATATGATATTCGATCTTGAAGAAATATCAAAATTAAATGTTCCTGAAGAACATCGTGCGAGTTTTTCGTGGTCAAGTCATGTATGTGCGAACTCGACACATGAATCAATTGATGTATTTCTTGAATTCCAAAGTGGGTGAACTTTAGAAAAAGTTAATTCAAACTTTGTTGAATAGTTCGATGGTTATTTGGTTATTTGCTTGAATATGGATAGCCACATGAGTTTGAATCCCCATGAAAATTTGATATTCCTGAAGTATTATCAAATCTATTATTCTTAATAAATCGATTAAATTGAATGTTCTGAAGAACATATACTCTGGTTTAAATATTATATTGATCTTTTAAGATCATCCTGATTTGATATTATTCGAGAAATAACAAATCAAATTGTCCTTTGAATATTCCTGAAGAAATATTACAATAACATCATCATTTGATATTATTAGATAAATATCAAATTAAATTGCTCCCGTAGTAGCAATAAGTTTGGAAATATCAAATTAAATTGTTCCCGTAGTAGCAATAAGTTTTAAATGTTCCCGAAGAACATTATGATACGATATTCATGAATAAAAATTAAAATTTTAATGTTCTTGAAGAAAATCATGATAGGATATTCCCGCAGAAATATCAAATCAAATTGCTTGTAGCAATTAAACTTTAAATATTTCAAATTGATATTTATAAGAAGTAATGCAAAATATTCTTGAAAGAATATTTTTATTAATTGCTCCGGAAGAAGCAAAGTTCAAACATTAGATGTTTTTAATAAAGTTACATCATGATACTCAAAGTGAAACGCCAAATTCGATTGTTCTCGTTGAAACAATGATTACATATGAATTATCCCTGAAGGATATCTTTTGAAAATCGAAAACAAAAGTACTATGTGGGTACTCATGGAATATCGAAAAGTCGATTCCAATTTATTAATGTCATTGCTGAGAAAATTATATATTGAAATTTATTGTGATCCCGCAAGGATCAATTTTAAATCTAATATTTTGATTTTGAATGATCATTGATAAAGATATATAATGTTATGCAAATGATGGCATATTAAGAGTGGTTCCCGAAAAGCTTTACTAATTATCCCCACGAGTACTACAAATGTACTTAAAAACGAAGATGATGCATCATGATTGTGCGTGGAAATGAATCAAACATCTCCCATCTGCGAATTAATTTGAAATATGCAACTTATATTCATATCACCACTAAAGTGTATTTTTTATGAACGAGCATAATATCTCGAGCCCACGATCCAGAAGATCAGTTTACAACAATAATGCTGATTTGCATATTTAACGAAGATCATTTCCCGGCATTAGGGGAGATAAGAATATAAAAGATGTAAATGCCGAGAAATTTCATGGAATGAAAACGATCTTTAATTTTAGATCCACGCACCAATCAATTGAACCCGAAGTTCATTAAAATAAGTGACTTGCAATATTCAGCAAGTACTCTGTCAAATTAATGAATGTGTGACAAAATCACATATATTTGTGATAAATGAATTATAAGAGTTCAAATACCAAAGAGATCAACTCAAATGTTGATTCTAATATACGCCTGAAGCGTAGTAGATCGATCTTAAGATATACAATAAATCCGCGGAAAAACAAAGAAATTATGTCACCCCTCAAAATCTCCTGAAGAGAGTTAGATGAAAATCCCATTGAAAAAAGCATGTGCACATGATAATAGAAAATCGTGGGATTGCGGAACAACCAAATTAAATATTTTGGGAAATGATGAAAGATTTGGTTGATATATTGAATTTTCATCAACATGGAAACATAGAAAGTCGTAAACGACATATTTGTTTCAAAAGTTGCTCTAGAAAATTTGGATCCAAAGCTTAAATCAATGATAGTGTGTCAGCAGCACTCAAAAAATAAAAAACGAGCAATTGAGGATGAGCATGACTCACTAAATAAAGATATATTTTGATTCTATAGTACACACTTCAAAATATTATCCCAGAAGGATATACGTAGGTGTTCGTAAGAAAAACGAGTAATGATGTGGTGAGATATAAAAGCGAGATTAGTTGCTCAAGAGTTTTTCGCAGAAACTCGATGTTGATCAAATATTTTGAAAGATGACATTAAGTTCCGCTACTTAATATTTATGGCAGCAACAACGATAAATATAGATATGCATGAATGTATGATTTGACCATGTAGAAGTCATTCGAATGATACATACATGAAAATCCTGGATGGATTTTAAGATTCCTAAAATGAAAGGAAATGAAAATCAAAACATGTATAGAGTTCATATTACATATGGACAAAAATGATATTGAATATAAGGTCCCGAAGACCAGTGATTGCACTCTTTTTCCCTCTACTAAGTTTTTCCCACAGGGTTTTCTTAGTTAAAGGTTTTTAACGAGACAATCACCAAAATATAAATGTGAATGTCATGTACTCTTTTCCTCGAGTATTTTTTCCTATAAGGTTTTATAACGAGGTTTTTAACGAGGCATGCACATCACTCGATAATAATTAATGAGGACATCAGAATGTTCCATATGAGTTTGTTTTCGAGATAAAGTGAGATATTGAACCTGAAGTTCAAATGATTGTGAATTGAAGTTCACATTATTGTTCATTTGTCAAGAAATGTATATTGAACACTAGATGCATCTCAAATACTCCAGAAGAGTTACCGGCCGGTTATAGCAATTGCGAATGCTCTAGTCAATATAGATGTCTGGTAAAGGCATGTCCCTGAAGGACGAAAAATATACAATAATACAAATGAATGTGAAACTCGAAAATTCAAAGTTTGTGTCCTGAAGACCAAAATGTATACTTGAATAACTAAGTTTTTCCTATATGGTTTTATTAGTTACAGGTTTTAATGAGACTGATTGATCACAAAGTCAAAGATCTTCGGTGATTACAATCAGGGGGAGCAGGTTGTACTCTTTTTCCTTCGTCGAGGTTTTGTCCCACTGGGTTTTCCTGGCAAGGTTTTAACGAGGCAGCAAATCCTGTAAATAGTCATTCAAGGGGGAGTGTTATGAATATTATTAATTAGTGAATGACTAGTTTACCCTTTCTTGGTGAACAAGACAGAAACCCTACTTTGTATCCTATATAAAGGGGTCTCCCCATATGAATGAATACAACAATTCATAACAATTCTATTCTCCTCTTATATTGTCTCTCTTTATACTCTATTATTCTCTTTCAATTCTCTTGAGTTTATAACAAATATTTTAATTTTTTTAAGTTCAGATGATGAACCAACACACTTATTAGTAAATGTCTCCAGTCTTCCTTTGAGCACCCTGTTATCATGCTCCAACTTATCAATTTGTGCTTTCAATCTTGCTACAATACCATTTTGAATTTTAGCTAGTTCACCGTCAATCAGGCGGAAAAATTCACAATCATCGTACTAGAAAACAATTTACATCAGTCATCATAGCATCAACGGGTCAGAATAAAAAATACAAATGTATTTGTGATTTAAATTACAAATTACCTCATGAACGCCACAACGCAGATATCTTGTTGTTGTAGTTAGTAGTTCGGCCTCTAAACTGTGGTGACAATTCACAGGAGGTCCATCCGGAGAAGATGAATAAAGGGTATACCCGTCTCTGCCGGGTGACTCGGGAGCGGGTTTCATTTCTTATATTTATTGTTATCGTATTTTTTTGGTGTACAAATCAAATGAAACTAACTTCTATTTATAGATAAAAAATGATGAATTTTTGAATAAAAATAAAAATTAAAAAATAAATTTATTATAAAATAATTAATTTAAAGAGATAAGATAAGATAAGATAAAAATCTGAAAAATTAAAACGAACAAATGAAAAAAAACATGTGGCAAAAGTGATAGATAAAGAGTTGGTAAAATAATTCAATCCGTATAATTTTATACATCCAATCCGTATAATTATACATCCGTATAATTTTATACAACACTCCAATGTTGCGGGTCCCACTCTTTTTATTTTTCACGGGTGTTGAAAGTCTTCAACAGCCAATTGCCTAATTGGCTTCAACACCCAAATTCAACCCCCATTGCCCGATATCAACAGTTGAAAAAGATATTTCAACACCCTCATTGTAAGTAGTCTTAGTAGTAGCATTTTGTTTGTTTCATTATTTTGTACTGTACTTAGACTACTAACATGGTATCAGAGCAGGTTTCGATCCTGTTTGTGAGTGGTTATAACCACCCTTTGACTAGGACTCACAAGTGGAGGGGGTGTGTTGAAGGCCACTTGTGAGTTGTCCCACATCGAATAATTGTGAGAGGAGAGTCTATGATATAAGCTTAGGGAGTTCTCCTACTTAGCACCATATGGTTTTGAGATAGATTGAGGCTCTCTAGTGCATATTCAAGCTCCGCTCTCGTGTGTGCGCTAGGCGTGGGACCGCACTTGAACACCCCCATTTGAAATTTAACATGGTATCAGAGCAGGTTTCGATCCTGTTTGTGAGTGGTTTGACCACCCTTTGACTAGGACTCACAAGTGGAGGGGGTGTGTTGAAGGCCACTTGTGAGTTGTCCCACATCGAATAATTGTGAGAGGAGAGTCTATGATATAAGCCTAGGGAGTTCTCCTACTTAGTACCATATGGTTTTGAGATAGATTGAGGCTCTCTAGTGCATATTCAAGCTCCGCTCTCGTGTGTGCGCTAGGCGTGGGACCGCACTTGAACACCCCCATTTGAAATTTAACACTAATATACTAGTATAGTATGTATGCGGCAATTGTTGTGGGTTGAAACTCATAAAATCTTTGTTTTAGTAATTTAAGAAAGTTCAATTAATTGAATTTAATTAATTATTCAATTGATTGAATATTATGTATGAATAATCAACACATTAGTTGTCATTGAAAAAGTATTGTTTATTATTCTATAAGTCGAACAAACTCAGAATTAGAGAGACAAAAAAACAAAGTGCAGTACGTAAAATTCACGTCTCCAATCCATGTGGTATGCGAGGGTTAAAAGTTAGTGGTAAAGAGAGGTGCATACATATAGTAGTGAAAATCGAGAACTATGTGCGGCATCTACCAGACCAAAATTATTACTTTTTCTAGCAATTAACATTTTTTACTTTTACTGAATAAAAAGCAAAATCATTAATACTCAATCACACCATCTTTGTTCAAAACGATGTTCAAAACGATCGATCAAGTCCAATCCCACAACAAGTCGCGCCGTGAGATTATCTTCGGTTTTAACACGATCATATATTTAAACGCATGCATATACAGTATATGTTTTGTAATATAATTTGTTGCATGTAGAATTTCATTCATTATAAAGGTTATGCAGAGTACATTAAAAACTACTACTAGTAATTAAGTATATGTATCTGTGTTTAAAAAACGCACGCATGGGTTTCATGTAGTCGACCACTTTTTGTGGTTTCCTTAATTAAATACTATATATATAGAGCACGCACTAAATTGTAGGAAGGTATGTACAAAAGTTTTGTTTAATTAAGATATACTAATAGTATATATATCACTACAATATACAGTATAATTAAGGAACTATTAATCGTTTAACAAACCTCGATCAACTCGCACTTTGGCATGCGTTGACGTTGAGTAAAGTTCGCACTATATAGAAACCTTATCATTAAAATAATAATAATTATAATAATACTCATCTTTCATTTACAATTGTTCAGTGATATATATTCATCAATATCAGAGATAATAGAAATAGTTCCATAAAAACAAACACACAAACCAAAAAAACTACTGATCGAGCAACACCACATCAATACCACTTTCAAGTTCTAAAAACTAATTCAAATAATTCACAAGATATATTGATCCGAAAGAATGAACACTTGCTCAATCAAGTAGAGTACCGTATAATGACCTATACATATTATTTATGCTGCCTAATTAAGAGACTAATTATTAATTAGTATTTAATTAAAAAACTTGCTTATTAATTACATACTAAAAAATTGATAGTGATCAGAATCATGCACTATTGCATCTTTAATTTGTGCTTCCTTGCCAACTACTTACACGGTTACACCACGTCCAGGTAGGTGTGTGTGTGTGTTGTCCTTTCAAACCAAAGACTTTGGCTGTATTATTATTTATTAGTACTATTTGATTAATTATTAATTTAATATTAATGAACTTTATATAGCTTTGAAATTCCAAATGCTGGGCTTGTAAATTAATAGTATTGCAGCTATCGTTCAATTCGTGCACCATCCAAAAGCTGTTATAATTACTTTGCTATATAGTATATATACTTGCCTAGCTAATTAATTACTTATAATTACTGTGATTAGTGGAACCGACTCGTTGCTCGAGACCTCCATATTCCGTATAAATTATTTTCTTCTATTTTCCATTTCATGTTGGTGGTTTAATAATAATAATCAATATTATTGCTTCTTCAAGATTCATGCACCACATGATGATGATGTAATGATGATGTGATACGTATCTATGTCTCTATAATGTATATATATACTCTATCAATGAGCAATAGGCATATTTTCTCCACAAAATACAAAGAAAAAATGTCTATTGCTTATGAACGGAAATGTTACCTCGTTCATTTAATTATTTGGGTTCAAATTTTAATTTCATTTTGTAGGTGGGATTTTTGATTTTTTTTCGGCTTTATTTGTATATTGATTATAAATTTATTGTTACCACATTTTTTTTTATTTAAAATCAATATTTATTTGTATGTCATGTACTATGCGTAAATTAAATTGTCTATTAATCTCACTCTAAAGTTTTGTGAGTGATCCAAAATAAAAATAGCCCAGAGGCATACTCAGGCCCACTAAGATACTCTATTCAGCCCATTTAGCGCTGCGAAAATTATGTAACATCTTTCAAGTCTTCAACAATGTTATAGCACAACTGTAAAAATCACAATATAATCGCGTGTATGTCATTGATCTCCATATAAATATAATCTGTATTTTTTTTATAAATTTATTATCTCTAACTTTGAAATTAATTTATAAAATCAACTAAATTAACACAAAAATATTTATCAAAATTAATTATATTAAAAAAAGTGATTGTTTTTGTTTTTATCACAAAACTTGTATGAATCAAAGAATTATATAACAAATCTCAATAAAAATCAATTACAGATAAACCTCTATAAATAACTTCTCTAAATTAATAGAATTTTACGTCTCAATTTAGTCTTTTAAATAAAAAAAAAAATACTCCATAAATTAATAATCTCTCTAAATTAATAAAATTTAGAAACAATTAATTTATAGAGGTTTTACTGATACTAAAAACATTGCTTAATTTTTTCGATTGAAAATTATACTATAAATTTTAAATTATAAATTATACTATAGTAACCAATTAAATTTAAGCTTATCTTGACTATTAGCCATTTATAATTGAATTTGTTATTAACCAAATGCATACTATATGGGCGTACCCACACATAGCCCAGTGTGGGCCTTCGCCCCCACTGGAATTTTAAAAACTTACATGTAGTATATATATATTAGATTATATTGAGTGAATATTCGATTTGATTTAACGGAGGCCTGCACTGAGTTTTTAAATAAAATAAGCACTATTATATTAGTATAAATTGAATATATATTTTTAAAAATTACTTATATATATTCCGTGAACATTTTTATATTAGTCATTTTGAGAGAAATCCGCATCCTTACAAGCATTTGCATTTAGAGATGTGGCACAAACAAAATACCTATATTAAATTTTATTTTATGTGAGATAAATTTATTTTCAAATAGGAACACCCCTAGTCCTAATTAAATAATGCAGTATTTTTCCATATATTTTAGTAATTTGTCTTATTTGTCCCAATTATATGTAGTATTTACTATATTTAAAGCTTTATATTTTTATTTTAAAATACAATTTTACCTATATTTTTTTCATATGTTTTTTTTAATTCTTACTTACAATTACTTTAATTTTTAACTTAAAAATATATTTTTACACCATAATTTTTTTTAACAATAAGTCAAAAAGTAATTTTTATTTATTTACATTATCAACCATTACGTAAATAGTTAATACAAAAGTAGTAATAGAATAATTTTGAAAATGTTACACTATATATTTTTTTCACTTAGTAAATAGTTGAAACGAAAGTATTCATACAATAATTTTGAAAATATTACACTTTCTTGTTAAAATATTTTAAAAAAAATTTCACTTATAAATACGGGGAAAAATGACATTTGAAGAGAACAAGTAAAGAAATTAGGCCCCCACTGACTTCGAATCCTGGGTCCGCCCCTGTATATATAGTTATATACAACTTGACATAAATTTCTAAGGTAATTGTTAATAATATTCTATCATTCTTCTTCTTAGTGTAAGTAGCTAATTACACTACACTCCTTCAGAAGCACGCCCGTTCGATCTTTCCCCGCCTTTTTCTTTCTTCCGTTCGTATCGAAGGCACTTCTTGTGCCCGATAAGGCCTCCGCCTCCGTTTCTCTTCCGTTGAATCGGGACCGTCTTGCCCTTGTTGGATCACGTTCCTTTCCCGGCGTTGCGCGAAAACCTCTTGTACTCGCACGAGGTATTCTTCTTCTTGTTCTTGCCGACTTAATTCTTGAGCGTGGTGAAGAAGTATAGTTCGAATTCTTCGGAGGGGCCGAAGATCTCCCATGACTTGGAACGGAATCATGAATTTTAAGTAATATGTATGGTGATCAGTTGTTTCCCAAAACCTAGCTCATCAAATATATATACAAAAAATGTCGGTGGGAGATGAATATATTTGGTTATTAGGTTTAGCCGAGTGATGTACTATACTTTACCTCACCTATATTTACTTTAATATCCTTTTTGTATTTTTAGAAAAATTGTTAAAAAATATTGACCATTAAATTAAAAACAAAATATTACTACTATTATATTTTTCATGCACGTAAAATTAATAACTGAAAAATGAAATCGTGATCGAATGATTCGGTTTGGATAATGGGATTTCTTCATGCCAGTTTTAATTTTTAAATAATATTATAAAATACATGGCTACGTATTTTCTTTTAATAAATTATTTTTTCCATAAACTGCTCAAATTTTTATTGTTAAATTAAAAATGTTATGTATGTAGGCTGTAAGGTACTAGTAAGTAGTAAACAACAAAATTAGTTTAAGTCAAATTGTGATTATAAAAATTCAACATAAAAAGTATTACTTCCATAAACTGCTCAAATTTTTATTGTTAAATTAAAAATGTTATGTATGTAGGCTGTAAGGTACTAGTAAACAACAAAATTAGCTTAAGTGAAATTGTGATTATAAAAATTCAACATAAAAAGTATTACTTCGTACAACACGTTTATTCTTGGTGTTTACACATGGCATGATTCCATGAGCGAAGGTAGTACTATGTTTAATTATAAACAATTACTTATATTGTTATTTCACCAAAATCTTTCATAAAAAAACTATAATTTATTATATTATAATAATAAAAACCAATATACCCCATTATTTAATAATACATTATTTAGTGAATTTTATAAAAACTTAATATAATAATAATAATTAATATTCACAATAAAATTATATTTTACAAAGAAGTTGTATAATATTTTAAAATTTTATTTAACTAGTATCACTGTACGTGCGATGCACGTGATTTAATTGTTTGAAATAATCTAAAATTTTATTTAATCTCCAACTATTTCGGCCAAAAATTCATTAATGGACTAACAAATTATTTTATTTAATATCGAACTCTCACTTAAATTTGTAAATTCGTATTAATCTCATTATTGACTATTATCTCAATTATGAAAATTTTATTATTTTGAAAGACTATGTATGTTTGATGTAATTTATAGTATGTAAGCTTATTGGGCATAGCCGAGTAGTAAGGTCTGTGGTGATGTTGGTGTAATTCCCCGACGACGCAGAGTTCAAATCTCGGATATGACAAAATTTCATTGAAATATTATGAAGTTAGTCCTTGGATGAGACCTATTGGCTATGGCTAATTTTCATTGAAATATTATGAAGTTAGTCCTTGTTAATTTTCATTGAAATATTACGAAGTTAGTCCTTGGATGAGACCTATTGGCTCTCTTATGGCTAATTTTTATTGAAATATTATGAAGTTAGTCCTTGTTAATTTTCATTAAAATATTATGAAGTTAGTCCTTGGATGAGACCTATTGGCTCTCTCCCACATGTGTCTGCTACTCGGGCGCATCCCTCGATTTACATCCTACCCGATCGAGAAGCCTCTGATCTGGTGGAAGAGGGTGCATCCCTCGATTTACATACTACCCGATCGAGGAGCCTCTGATCTGGTGGAAGAGGAGTTTCTCGTCTCATCCTACCCGATCGAGAAGCCTCTGATCTGGTGGAAGAGGAGTTTATCTTCTCTGCATTGATCTTACATCCTACCCGATCGAGTAGCCTCTGATCTGGTGGAAGAGGAGTTTCTCGTCTCATCCTACCCGATCGAGAAGCCTCTGATCTGGTGGAAGAGGAGGTTCTCTTCTCTGCATTTCTCGAGTGTCAAACGTATCCGACAAATACCTAAAACCGCTAGGGGAAAATCCAAATAAATGTAAAATAAAAATTATAAAACTTAAAAATAAATAAAAATATAAAAAAAATTAAATTTACTTGGTGAACATGAATGAGATGAGATGACAGAAATGCAATTATATTAATATAAGTATGTTAACTTGCAAAACAAATTTAACATAACTGAATTAGGGATAAATTAAAAATTAAAAAAAATCTAGTCGAACATAATTAATAACTCGATTCAATGTTCAGAAAAATAAAAAAAAAACATTAAATTAATATACGATTAAAGAATGGATTAAAGAACATAATAATTAAAAAGTTTGATTAATTTTTTTTTAACTCAAATAGATTAAAAAATAGGAAGAGATTGATTTTTATAATACAATCAATTGAAATTAAATTAATATTAATAGGAAAAAAAAGAATATTGAGAAAAGAAATAAAAATATATATATATTTAAGATAATAATTAATTATTACCAAAAATATATAATTTCAAATTATTATTTAAAATTTATATGTAATAATTTAAATATACTTAATAATATTACTAATTATAATTTATAATTTTTTTATTTATAATTTATAGTGTGAACACAACATTATTATTGTTTTCTTATTGATCCACGTGGCATTAGCGGATCCTGAAATTATATATTATATATGTATAGATTTAATTTTTATTTTTTAGAATCTAATATATATTTGTAAACTTTTAGAATATTATTTATAACTACTAGATGAATTACTATAATAATGTATTATTAATTATATAATTCAATTTTAGAATATATATAAAAAGTAAATAAAAAAATAGAAGATAAAATAATAAATAAAAATAAGCTAAAATTACTATATGAATTCTTCCTTAACAAAAGAATTTTAATTGTTGCAGAATTTTTAAATCTGAGGAACTATATTCAAATAAGGATTTTTTTTTTAATTTTTTTTTACTTTTTTTTTTTTATTTTTTTTTATTTTTTTCTCATCTTTTTATTTATTATTTATTTATTATTTTTTTTCTTTTTTTCATTTCTTTTTTTTTCTTTTTTTATTTTTTTTTCCTGGCTCGGACCGAAAATTCGTTCTCGCGATCTGAGCCGAGTTGGGTTGTTTTTGAGTCAAGGCTCGGCTTGGGACCAAAACTCGCGGTCTCGGTCTGAGCCCGAATTTTGAATTTTTTTCAGGCCCGTTTATTTAATAAACAAAATAGTTTTATAAAATAAAAAATATTTTATTTGAATTAAAAAAATTATAAAATATACAATTTTTAATATTATTAATATAAAAATATAAAATTTATGTTTAAAATTCAAAATTATAAATTAAAATGCAAAAAATTATACAACAATATACTAAATATTTATTAAAATATAAATTAAAAAATAATAATAATTAAAAAGTCGGGCCGGTTCGAGCTTGCGGTCCCGAAAATTTTAGTGCCCGAGCTCGGAACGACCTTTAAATTTTGGTTCGAACTTTTAACGGGCCCATCCCAAAAAAATTTGAACTCTACCCGTGACGAGTTTTTTTTATGAATTTTCAGTCCGAGCCCTAGTTTTCGGGCTCAAACGCCCACCACTAATTCTAATAACTTTTTAAAGTATCTCACATTAATTTCTAATTAGAAAATACTAAGTTATTTAATTACGTAAAAAGTCTTATAATTACACTTTATTATAAAACCCCATAAAATAATTGTATTAAGAGATAGTTTTGGTTAATTAATTAGGGAATTAGGGATTAAGAATGACTATATTAATTTTTTTTTTTTGCTTAAAAAAATAAATATAATTATTTAAAATTAAGAAAATAAGAATGCATGTAGTTAGTAAATTAGTCTTTATTTATAAAGGATAAATTCGTTATTGAAAGAAGGTGGTATTAATCTATTTATTAAAATTAAAAAAAAAAAGTGAATTAAAGTTGTTTGTTCATTGTTATGTACAATACTATTGTTGTCCCCGGTGCATAGCCGTTGTAAGTTGTTGGTTCACTGGTTATTCATACTAGTATTTGTTTTTTTATGTGGTCCAGATTTTCAATCATTATCTTTAAACTTATTAGCTCTGTACAGTTGAAAACACAATAAATAAAGTAGGGCACAAGCTCCTCTCATAAACACTATAGCCAACTTCTGAAACTCACAATACTAAGTGTATCCATGATTCATGAGAGATGGAAACTAGTATTTTAGTACAATGACATTGCAAAACAAGATTAAAACTGTGCCGAGACTAGCGTTCGGGACAAAGATCATACATACGTTGGAAGCGCAAAATCATGCACGAACCAATTACCAAACTCATCTACAAGATACCTTGTGCAGGCAGAGTCACATCACATGGCTCTTCACCAAAATTAATGCATTTCACACCAACAAACTAAATCGACCCTTCACTTAGCGAACTCATGGAGGGCACCATTACTCGTGCCGTTAAATAACTCGCTGTTCGTTTTCTTCCTATCCACATAATTTCCGGCCAGTGAGTCGAATAGTATCCCGGCCCCAACGCCGACTGCCAAGTCAATCGTGTAATGTCCTCTTGTAGTTAATAACCTGACAGCTTGTAAAACATTTAAGATGTCAAACATGTAAGCCAATTTCCATCTTTGCATTCGCTTCATGTCTAGTGATGCAATAATCGAGGCAGCCACATGCCCTGAATAAAACAAGAAAAACGAAACATTTCCAACTGGAAAATCCGCGCCCGACCCCAAGAATTCCTGTGTCAAGAATTGAGAAAAAAAAAGAAGATGATTCTTAGCTACTATCTGGAGAAAAAAATCATCCCATAACCAGCTAAGCATATGGTAGTAGGTGTGATTATTATACGTTGGCAAGAACTTTGAACTATATGTTCTTCCTAACCTTGTTCAATTTCTTCCATAGACATCTCAGAGAAATTTGTAAGGTGACCCATGCCAAATGAACAAAGGCATATATTGGACACCATAAGAGATAAACTTCCAATTTTTTCTTTGGTCATGCCAGCTTTTAATAATACAAGCTTAGAAAAAGAAGGAAAAAATCATGTGCAACCACATACATAATTCAAATAAATGTGGTACTATCTTATTAGCTGGTAACAATTTATTTCATACCCACTCATAGAGTTATTTAAAAGTTGTTGAGCTAAATTCAGCAAAACATTAGGTGCAGAATAAATTATCATTATTTTGTATTTGTTCAATTTGACTAATCACAAATGTGAATCATATTAAACTAGACATGCGGCCAACTCATGATTATTTTGAACTGTTTGAGCAGAGTCGGGCTGACCCTTACCTCCGCTCTTTCCTAAATCATAACTCAGTTTGCTCAGGTTCGACCTAGGTGGGAATTCAAAAAATAGACTTTTTGAATTAAGCTTTGCATTAGACTTTGAGATTTTTGAACAAAAATATTAAAAATATGTAAAAGAATAAAGACCTCAGGTAATGGCAGCTGGGTAGCATATCCGAGAATTCCCCTGCACGTGAACATGAATAGTGCAGATATTGTGGCTCGCGGACGACCCTCGACTACCCATGTCCATAAGATATAACTCGATTGCATTCCAACAAATACCTATATACACATTAGAACAAAACAAATTTACAATTTCATAAAGGAAATGAATTACTTTCCCTTGTTTATCTTGATGAACTACACAATGACTTTTCATTAAACAGCTTAATACTAGTTGATAGACATTTTGAATACTTGTGTATTCATCTTCTTCATTCAGTGAACTAATCTTAACTATTCTTAAAAATTAAATATATTTATATTATCAAATACGCATTCAACAACATTAATAAATTATTTTTGAATATTGAAATTCAGCAAATTAATTATTTTTCTGAACTAAGTATAACAAAAAATAAATGAGATGATGAAAACTTAAAATCAGAATACATAACAGAAAAGGGGCAAATTCATTTTAGGTCAAAATCAAAATCGTAAAAACCGTGCTAGGGAGACAGTAAATTACCGTGTTGAGGCCAGCGAGGAGCGTGTTGAGAAGGGGCCTTTCGGCGAGCAGCCGGTGGAGCGCCGCGGTGGCGACGAAGCCCAGATCGAACGGCGGCGCCATCGGCTGGATCATGGCGAGCGTGTATTCGACCGCCATGAAGAACAGGAGTCCCGCGGCGAAGAGGCACGGCACGGGGTGGTGGCGCGGCACGCCGAACACGTCCCCCGCCGTCCATCTCAGGAAATGTGGGTTTCCGACGCCGTAATTAGCGGATGCCGGGGCTGCTGACGGTCGTTTTTTCATCGCGTCCGGAGAATACGCGGCGACGCCGCTAGAGAAACTGCTGTTGCTGTGAGACTGAGACTGCGCGTGTTTTTTGCTTGGATATGAACGGACGCGGGTGGTGGTCCCGTTCATCGGCGGCGGCGGTGCGATTTCGAGGTGCTGGAGATTCTCATGGGAAATTGGTGATGCTGGGGGATTATATAGGACCTTGACGACGGAGTCGTCGAGGTAGAAGTATGATTGAGGAGGTGAGAGCCGAGACGAGGAGACAATTGGGAATGGGCGGAGGGAATATTCAATATTTATATAAAAAAAAATCACAAAAATTTATTAATTTATTGGAAAGATACGAAATTGTTACAAATACATAATTGAATAAAAAATAATAAATACTCGGTAGAATATGAAATTGAAAAATGAAATAACAATATTGTTGTTGATGATTTATTAGAACCTAGAGCGCTTGCACTCAAGTGATGTTCCTTGTGGGAACCTCTGATTATCGGTGCAATAATTGTAGACCATTTGTTTCTCTTGAACCCATCTGAGTCTGTTTCTCTCTCTGGCGTCGAGCTCTTTATTTGTCTGCGTTGTATCGATCTTGAAATTCCTGTAGTAAGCGACAAACGGAGCCTGAGTCCAATTCGTCTTGACCAAGCCACCCTGAGTTGCCCACTCGTCTGCATTCCACAGGCTGCAATACACTTTCATGGGCTTGCTGGTTGGGAATGGAACCCCGCTGGATTCGTGGTTGTTGAATACCCTTATGGTACTGTTGTCGACTAAGAATCTATATGTAACAAAAACAAAATTCACCAAATGTTATCTATCTATGTATATATATATATATGTGTAGTTTAGTTGAAACAGGGGAATTGAAAATAGTTACATTATGCGTTGAGGAGTCCAGACAATGGAGTAAGTGTGGAAGGCTGCTGCTGGATTGAACCAAAGCTGGAATTGTTGTTCCTTGTCTCCCTTTCCCTTGGAGTAGACGTTTGTGTGCACTGTGTAAGGCTCCCCTGTGCTGTTGCCCAGGAATTCAAAGTCGATCTCGTCGTGCCCTTCTCCTAGAGACGATAACTGCAGTAGCAATATATATATATATATATGATGATTAGAGTATAAAAAATAAAATAAAAGAATACTAATTTTATCAAAAGAGAACTCACGAAAAATGTGGTGACAGTGCCAGCAGAGTTTCCAGGAACGAGCTTGAGCTGCATGTCGAATCTTCCGAACAAATACTCGTTCTTGGATTGGAATCCAGACCCCGAATACTGATCCAGTGATAAGGAGAGGCCTCGCCCGCCTTCTAGTATTTTGCCACGCCCATCTCCCCAAGTAATCTCTGCATCTCTGTAGAAATTAGCCGTGGAAAGGGCCGTGAAATAGGTCGAGACGACAACTAAAACCGCAAACAACTTGTTCGACATACTTAATTGGCTAGCTCTAGCTGTACGTTTCATCATGGCTCAGAAGGCCTCAATATATATACGTGTGAGGGGTGATCGATCTGTTGACAATGAAAATACTTTAAACTCTGTATGTGAGCTGGCTTATATTAAACACAGCACACCAGAGGAATAATTATATATAGTAATTGTTTTCACTTGTATGATAATTGGCAACATGTTCTTCGTAGCTTCATTGCGCACCAGTTGACCTTCATTATATTAATGAATATTAATTTTGTGAGAATTAGAAACCAAAATATATGTATGTGCATAAACAAAAGAGTACATACAAAAAGTCTTGGAACAACAGCATGCAGAAATAAAACAAACAAACATAGTCGGACTAAGATCGATACACCAACAATTAAAGCTAGCGAACTTCTATTAGTTGTTGTCGGCCTCCGAAAGCAACCAAGCTCGAGTCAACCTAATTATATCCGTCAGGGATATGAGCCCGGCGAGCAGGCCCGACTCGTCGACAACCCAAGCCCGATGGACGTGGCTGTCCACGACCTTGTCCACAACCTCCCCAAGGAGGGACCCAGGTCGACACGTCACGAGCTCTTTCGTGGAATTCCTCAAGCCAGAGGACTCGTGCATTCCCGAGAGCCGGTTAATGAAATCCATGACGTTCATTTGGAGGCACGACTCAAGTAGAGGCATTGAGCATCCTCTCAAATCCGTTGTCGAAAATGTTGCCACAAGCTTCCTGCCTTTGCCCTGAGATCATCCATCATCATCAACACAATATTGCATTACAAATCCCTTAATTACATATATACTAATATAACAATAGTCACATGCTTCATTCAACCAGAATATATTCGACCCACTAATATAAATGTCAAGTGAAAGCGGGCTTACATTTATAAGCCGACCGTGATCCTCCTTAATATCATCATCCTCATCATTCGATTCGACGATAGGCATAGCATTGAGCGAGCCTCCATTCATGCACTTGATGATGTCCATCACTTTGGCTTTATCCGATCCCCCGAAAACAATATCGCTCACCGCCCCAAGTTCTTCGACGGGACGATCAAGAACACCTCTGAGGTCGCCCTTGTGCAATTTCAAGAACCGGAGTAGATCCATCTGCGTGACCATGCGATAGCGTGAAGCAGAGTCGACTAGCTCCACCCCGACTATATTGTCCATTTGCCCGTCGACGGGGACTAGGGCTCGGTGTATACCTTTGCTGAACACTTCCATGCAATCCGTTATGCTAATCAATCAAAATTATATATCATGTCAAAAAAACAGACATATATAATAAAGGGAAATATAATTAATTAATTAATTAATTTGACTTACTCGGTGTTAGAATTGAGCGTCCACAAGCTGAGGCTCTCGGGACACTGGCCGATAATCGAGGACACCGGAGCCTGCATTTTGCGGTCGAGATCCTCGGCGGTCCCACCGTAACTTCCGGCGATGTGGGCCATCACGTCCAGCATCGTGACCATCCCGATGTACTGCTTCCTCGGGGCCCCGGTCCGTTTGTCGGATTCCATGATCATGGAACCGCCGGCGCCAATCCAGTGACCCGGCGGCGCCGCCACGGGAACCGCCAGCACCCTGTTGGTGAGCAGGGCGTTCATGGTGTCGGAGATCGAGGCGGTGTGCGGCACCTCCACCAATCTCCTTTTGTTGTCCGAAATCAGGTCCATCACTTTCTTGCCCCGGAATCTCCGCGCCTGAGATGCGTTGGCGCTGGGGCTTCCTTGATTTTGCATGGTTATTGTGAGATTTTGCTTTTGCTTTTGTTTGAGAAATGGAGATGATAACCAGAGTTTCGTAGAGCAGATTAAGGTTGCCATTTTTCTTGTGTTTTGTAGATGCAAATAGATTTTAGGGTTTGTCTGAATTTGCATACACGTGTCCACATTGGAGCTGCATGCGCTTGACACGTGTATATATATAGTATGACGTATTCATATTCCAAATCTTAAAAAGTATTTTTAATAGGATTGTGCTTATCAATAGTCATACTTCTCCCCTTCTTTATAATAATATGACCATATTTTTTTTTATATTGTGAAAAAAAGAGTATTCTTACCGTCCCAAATTTATTATCACTTCTTCTGTAAAATTACAAAATTACAATGTAAGACTGAATTTCGAGAGCAGGTAAAAAGTTGCAAAATTACAAAAGATGAGGTAGCAATCGAGACTATATTTTTTAAGATCAAGGTACAAAAAAGTCTAATTGTCAAGAGAAAAAGTGCTTCAAATCCCTGAAATATATGGTATATTTTTTACCTGATTACAAAGTTCCATCTGCAAAATGTTTCCCTCCGATATAAATACGACATATTTTTCTTTTTTATATATTAGCCCTTGAGTCCTAAATTGTCCTACTCTGAAAACCCCACCCCTCATCTTACCACAAATACCAAGTAGCGCCCCTTCTTTACTTTTATACTACAAACTAAGCACCCAGCATTAATAATTAACAAAGGATGTTACTCTCATGAACACATCCATGTATATAATTTATATTCCAGCTACCTAGAAGATTGATCGGGGCCCGACCCAGCAGGGCTCAAACTCGAGCCCACTCCATTTTCCAACGGTGGCAAGGAACCCCACTTCCCTTCTGTTTCTGACGGCTCCAGTACGTGCACGCCGCCATCAGTCAGTCCCAACGCAAATTGATTGGGTTCGGATGGATGAGCCGTGATGACCAATGGATAAACCCTAATAATAGAAAAACAGACTGTTAGAGATCAAATTATTACTGGGAAATTGCTGGGAAGTAGATGTAAGACGAAAAAAATGCAGGGGCAATGTTTGTGATTTTGAAAATTGATGGGGTTATTTTGTACTTGGGTAAAACCTCAAACACAATTTTTGTAATTAGCCCAAAAATATCACTAGTGGAGATGAGTGTGGGGTGGAATACCTTGAGGTGGAAGACAAATAGGCCGCGGGGTTTATCCTGCATTTAAGTTTCAGCCCTGCAGCAGTGAATACACATACACTACCATCGTCGAAGCTGGTGTAGATGGACTGGCTGTCGCACGAGTATGTCGCATCGGTTATTGCAGGACCCGATTCCCTAGGAGCCCACTGCGAAAATAACAAAAAATATTTTAGTTTTGTGATTTTATCATTCTTCAGTTTTATATCTCTCTCTGCATTAAAAATACGCATTCCTGAAGTTTATATTTGATTTGTGTTTCCAATAAATAGATACAATTTGTAAATCATAAACCTATATTCAAAGGGTTAACACCAAAAGGTACCAAGTGGTTTGACCTTATTACAAAAAACAAAGAATCAAAATTACAAGAATAACCCGGAAGTTTTGATTCAGAGTTAACAATAAAAGAAAAGCGGGTTTTTGAAATGTTTTTTGCTTATAAAGGGTAGCCCTTTGTAAGCAACCCTTTTTGGCTTTTTCTATAACATAAGTGGCAGTTGTAATTAATGGTTAGTATTTATAACAATACGTCTATCCATAATCATTACCTGATTTATGCATTCCAATTTGGAAGCCTCATAAACTCCTATTTGTGTCTCGTGAACAACCAGCACATGAGTCTGATCCTGATGAAACTGAACACGCGTTTGTGCAAGAGGACTTGAAGCACGTCCTGAAGGAATCTGCAAAAACTTGCTTGCCTTCTTTTCCCATCCGTCTAGACTCCAAAGACAAATCTGCATCACAGGAAGCATCTTTTATTATTAATACTGTTCCTTACATCAGCAACCAAATCAAGTCTCTGACAACAGTAAAATAGATGAGACTTTAAAAATCAACCATGAGATCAGATGTAGCCTATTTACAAATAAATAAAAAAATTATGAACAATAAATAAATATAGAATAAGATCTCTTTGGTTAGCATTTTGCTATCTAATGCCCAATTTTGAGGATGTGATTTGTGAAATTGAAATAGTATTATGGGGATCTTTGAAATCAAGACTTGTAATATCCCGAGTCAATAATCATGAAGTACATAAACAAGCTTTATTACCTAAGCTTCAGCTCCTGATGACACGAGAACATAGAGTACTTTTTGGGATGTAATTGTGAAATTGAAATTGCAGAATGCAGATATTTGAAATTAAGACTTGTAATATCCCCAGACAATAATCATGAAGCACATAAACAAGCTTTCCTACCTGAGCATCGGCTCCTGATGACACAAGAATATCGAGTACGTTGGAGAATGCAAGGCCAGTTACTCTCTTCTGATGACCTTTTAACTTACTTTTTACCTGGGTAACAACAGCGCAACAACGCACAATGAGATTTCAGCAAGGCCAAGATCAGAGAATGTACATGTTTGAGGTGATTAAGAGCAATCAATTTTCATTTTGTATAAAGAGGACCTCATCAACGCGAACATTGTAAATCTGTATGGAGGAGTCCTCCATGCCAATTGCAATGACATTATTGTCCTGAGGATGGAAGGCCAGAAAAGTTGCCGCAGGTGGTGAGGGCATAAAAGTTGTCATTGTCTGCAAAGAGAAGAGAATATAGTAAAACTAGATCGGCATTAATTAATTAAAGAGCGACTCACAAAATCTACCCCTGAAAAAGTAATGAATTAAATAAAAACACTGAGAAGTCTTAATATTACAGAACTGCCCGAGTTTGATTGTGTCCAAATGAAGGCATAATTGTAATAATTTTATATATGTGGCCGGGGTAGTGAAATGTATTTTGATTTATGGGGTGGGGTGGGGGGGGGTGGGGGGGGGGGGGGGCAGGTTCAAATGCCATTGGGTTTTTGTAACTTTCATAATCATCATGGGGTAATGTTTAACACTTAACTATGAAAAAACTAATTGGAAACATAACAACGTATATAAACCTTAAATGTCATCATATTGAATAGGGAGATTTTCCCTCCGGATGCCGACATAACATAAGAGTCGTTCTTGGACAGAGCAAAACATGGAACGGCTTCCTCGAGGTTTGTTTCACTTATGTCGTTGGTCATTAAGATTCCACTAGAAGGTTGCCAAAGCTGAGGTGGTACAGCAGAGGTTGCCTACAAAAGAAAAAGAAAAATAAAAAATAACAAACCAAATGAAAGGGAAATCTATAGCGAAAAATATCTCAAAGAAAAGTAGACAAAAACCTTTCCGCTGGCATTCCTCTCACTTCGCTGCCATTTCCAAAGTTTGTGTACAGCATTATATGCTAATGCTAAAATGGCACTTCCAGAATTTGTATATATTAACCGAATAATCTGAAATTTATAGAGATTGGCCAAGTAATGAAAGTAGTCATTAATTATGCACTGGAAACAAGTACTGGTTAAAAACGCACACACCGTAACATCGAAAACAATATATAGTGGTGTAAAAAAATGTGGAAAACTAAGAAAAAAAACACAAGGAATGATTGTATCAGCCTTTCTGCTTAAATTGATTTTGCAGCATATCTAAATGTCTTACTCCCTCTTCTTGCTCTACAAATGAAATGCGGATAAAACAAACTGCCTGGGTATTTTTTACAGACAAATCCTACACATAAGAAAGTTTCTTTGCATATCTGTGAATTAACAAGACTGACGACAAATATCTAATCATAACTCTAAAGGCTATACTCAATTGATTTAAGACTAAAGAAGTAACCAATCGCAGACAATAACAAGGAGAAACAAGCATATACACTCTTTATCTTCAACAGGCTAGTGGGTTTAGATAGCAAACTTTACCCTGACTGACAATAAACTATCAGGAAGCCTCAAAGAACGCAATTGAGACTGTTCGTTAATTTCAGTCAACTTCCAAATCTTGGATTTTTCCAGCTCATCAGAAATTCTAGGCTTTGTATCCAGTAAGTTCCTGGAATCTCCATTCTGTCACAGAATAACAGCTATTAGGATTTGTTATATTGTTCATTTTTTAAGCACACGACTTAAATACGAAACATTTATGCCATTTTTATGATGAAAATCAGTCATGTTTCCTCAGAAACGCAAATGAGATGTCGAGACTCACCAATGTAATATTAGCAACTACAGGTGAACTTCTATCTACACTAGCACTGGCCCCTGTTGCTGAACCAGAAGCAGCGAAAGGGCCAATCATAGGTACCTGTTGAAAATTCTTCTATAGGGTTATTTAAAGGAACAAATGGGGAACTCAATATTATTACCTTTGAAGGGGCTCCCGAACGACTTTCCATGGACCGCATAAGTCGAACACCTTCAGCATTGGCAAGTATTTTAACACCATTCTCACTAGTCGACACGGCCATTAATGAACCTTCCTTGCTGAATCGAATGCAAGGCGAAGCCTAAAAGATGACAAGAGTCATTACCATTTATAATTATCAGTTAATGCTCTTTGAGACTTCTAAAATAAGTGTACTAGAAATTAAATGTAGCTGTTACCGGTAAACCACCATCAGCGTCGATACTGATCAAGAGGTTTACATTGTCCATGTCCCAAAATTTGATTTTGAATTCGTCACCGGCGGCCAAAAATCGATTCTTTGTTGTATCAAATTGAACCACTCCAACAGATCGTTTACCCAGACCAATATATGTCCTCTTCACGGCTCCTTCACTCTCATTCCACTCCACAATGTATGACTCCCCACTATCTTTGCTTGTACCACAGGAGAATAGCCTATTTCCAGAAAATTATTCATATAAGGTAGCACAAGTTCAGGAAAGAAATGTCAGTAAAGCAAAAGTAAAGGATTAAGGCACACTAGATTACCTTGTCCCATCAGCACTGTAGGCCATAGTAGTACAAGAGTGACCTGGAGCATTATAATCGACTCTTGAACCCATGTTATCATATAGCCAAGCCTTTATCTTCCCATCAACAGCAGTTGAAAAGATGAACTGAAACAGAAGAGAATACATGATGCAAGAGGAACAGATCATAGGCAAACAAGAAAAGTGGAAAGGGTTTTTTATTTAGTAAATAAATTGATATTTTCTATAATTCCTTCAGAATTAAGACCATGAATGTTTTCGGTATAGCCTTTAAACACAAGTACCTGAATATTTTCCTTGAAATGCGGGCATATGGAATATACAGGGGACTCGTGACCCTCAAAAGTATACTGCTTTGCACCAGAGGCTGCATCCCACACCTACGCAAATACAATTTGAGCTTGTGCAAATACCATAACATAATTCAGTATTTATGAAGATACTGAACGGGTACATACCTTGATTGTCTTGTCCTCCCCACAAGTTATAACACACAATTGCTTGTTAGGATGAGAAAAGGCAAGGTCACTAACACTACCGATATGGGCATCAATCTGAAATAATAAACAAACAAATTATATCATCAACTTGGCATTTTTTTTTCTCTTTTCAAAGCAAAAGCAAGATATTGTCAGAAGAAAAATAATCCCAATATAAACCTCGAGGTGATTCCTTAAGTCATCGCCACCACGATAAGCATACAAGTGAACAATGTGTTTTGAGTATGCAACACCTGGAACAGGTTAAAAAAAGAGGGAGAAAATCATCAACAATAACAATCACGTGCATCTGAATATCGGAGCGTTTCAATTGACTGGAAAATGTAATTTAAAAAAAACTTGCCACAAAACACCTTAATGCTTTCACATATTCCTTTATCTCTCCCTTTGGAGGTCGCACAATGAAATAGTTGAAAAGGAATCAGTAAATTTAATGGCACATACCAAAAATATTTCCATCAGGACTCCACATGACACGGTTCACGGATGCAGTGTATTCATTGGCTAAAGAAGCCTACATGCAAAATCAAGTACTTAGGCCTCGGTAACCTCAATTCCATCAAATATATATGTATATTTCTTAATAGAAATACAAACCTGAAGTGTCATTGAACGAGCTCCAAGGTCCCAAACTTTAAAATTTCTTGCTGCAAGTCTCTCCCCACTACTCACTTCCCAGATAGAAATCTCGCCGATATTTGTTCCCACTGGAAAAGCAGAAATTACTAAAAATTGAATTGCTCCGTACACGTACATATGTCAGTGCGTCTCAAATACACAGGAGAAACTATAATAAAGGAAAAAAATGGTAGTATAGTAGTCGTATTATTATTATTATTATTATTATTATTATTATTATTATTATTATTATTATTATTATTATTATTATTATTATTATTATTATTATTATTATTATTATAACCATTATGGGAGCAAAACCTAGAAGTAAAGTCTGTTGCACGGGGTGAAAATCCATGGTCTTCACACCAGAACCCTGATTCATAGTTGCCATCACGGTCTTGGGTAAGTCATCAGCAGCAAACAAGGATTGGGCATGACTTTGACCAGGATATGCGCCAGGCAATATGTTGATAGGCAGGTTGTTGGCCTACATGAATAATACATACAAACTAGAGATTACTAGCACAGATATATAAAATAAGTAAAAGAAATCCAACACCAAAAAAGGTAATAGGGTCACAATCAGATATGCCAACAATGAACCATACACACTGGAAGCTGAAAATAACTAACTTACTTCCTCTGGAATGCCGAAAGGTCTTGATCTCTTCAACACGTGTTCAGAATCTGCAGTTTGATAGTCCAGTGCTGGATTATTAGTAGGAGGAGTCCTAGGACGCTTTAGCATAGATGCTATCATGACATATTAGGAACAAAACAAACAGTGAATTAGGCAGAGGTAGTCGGCTCAAACGGGAAGAGGATACACTATGATAAGGAAAAAACATGTTGCAAATATCCGTCTCATTGGATATTTAAAACATTGGTAATTAAAACAAGCTTACGAATAATATTTCATAAAAAAAGTCATTTAAATATTCCGGAAAAAAGAGTATACTATTTTACAAGAATTACCATAGCATTAGAACTTCAAAACAAAAAGTAATTACCAGTATTATTAGGGGGGGTTAAGCCAATGGGCCCAATGGAAATAGCAGAGTGAGGTGCCAAGGATGGGTTGGCCATCCATCCTGCAATTGAATTCGCCAATGGAGCAGGACCATGCGGAAAAGGCTGTCATAGAAAATCAACAACAATATACCCTCATCATAAATAATATCTTTCACTGTTAATTTGGAGGAAGGGAAAAAAACAACAGAACATACACAACACTTACAGCGGGACCTCCCATTGGTGGGAACCCACCAACTTTAGGAATTGAACCCGTCAACGGATTAGGGATGGGGGATGGGGCCCGAGCGCCATTTGGCTGAGCACAAGTATGATCCAAAAAGAGGGTTTTTATGTCAGGGTTAGGTTTAGGGTTCTTGCAAAGTTGATGCTGCCAATTCAAACTGCAACCAAGCGATACAAAAAGATCAAACAAAACAAAAAATAGTGCAGACCTATAGTTTGCTTCGTGAACAAATTAATTATTCACCTTTGGTTTATCAGAGTTCTCAATCTTGAGTTCTTCAAGGTGGGAAACTGAAGCTTATCACGAAACAAGGGATTAGCCTCTATCAATTTCTTTAGCTCAACAAGCATTATAGCTCTAGCTGATTTAGTATCACCATATTTGGAAAGCTGGTCATTTTCCCTGTCATGAATGAAGAGTTCTTCAAAATTTAATATCACTCAAAACCTTAAAAAACACCAAAAGAGGTCGACTATTCAAGTCGTGTTAATGGTATTCCCACAACAAATTAAGGCTCTGTAAGTAAAAGAGATCACGAGAAAAAGTAGGCCGCCATTTACATACACAAGAAATACAATGGCACGGGAAATAACATACATCAGATCTTTAGGAAAAACAATCCACCGTAACTTAAATATATCCAAAGCAACAAAATATTGATAATATGGGGTCCCAAATTTTCAAATGTAGTAATAGACAACTGTAAGATTCGAGAAAAAAAAAATCCGCAATCCAAAATTCAGGGTCATTGACATTTACTATTTGTTTTTTGGAATTCCATCTTAAAATACATAAAAAAACCAAATCAATTGTTATCTCAGTTTATCATCCAATCAAATAAAAATACCTAAAGTTTTGCAATGTCAAGAGCATTGTGATTTCCTTAAAGAGGTCCTCATTGAAAGTCGAAAATACTCTTAAATCTTTCCTGAGAATCTCCACTGCCTTCGAATTATCGCGCCTGCCGAAATAGTAAAAGCAAAATCAGAACATCACCCAAAAACTTAAAAAGGCAAAGACAAGCAAATGCTCACTTGTCGAGGGCTTCGAGAAACTTCTGCTTTCTGATCTCAAAGAAAATTTTCATTGAGTAGCGGTTGTCATCGACCTTTGTAAAACCCGACAAATACTTTTCCACATCCTCCCATTCTCCATTAGTCACTGCCTCCTCAAAGTACCTCATGTTGAAGAAAAACCCTGATTCCTTCTCCAGTCTTACCAAAAGAAAAATCACATTTCAACACCCCCAAAAATAGCAATAAATTACGAACACCAACTACCAGCAAAATGAAAGCACAGCATTACCTGTGCACGGTGTCCTTAAATTTCTCCTCATCGAGAAACTGGAGAATTAGGAAAACGAGCTCTCTGCTTAAAGATGACATCGATCAGAACCAAATGCAACACTCCTCGATCGATTCAGTAGATCCGTCGAATCCCACTGAACATTCACAAAATCAAACAAAAACCGAATCAAAATTCACACACCATAATTCCTCACAACACAGACAAAATCCCCAAACTAAAAAAAAATCACGAACATACAAAAAAAATTCACCTCCAAATCGCGAAGGGGTGAAAATAAAGTACTGATCGAGAGAGGTTTTATTTTTTTCTATTTAATTAGTAATTTTAATTTAATTATTTTGGGAGGTTTTGTGTGAGCAACTTTTTCTTCTCTAATTTCTCGCCCCTATCTGTGTACAGTACTTTTTCTCTCTATAGGCGCATTTATAATGTAGGCGGAGGTGTGGTAGGTGTAGTGTGTGTGAGAGAAAAATGAAATACTAATTTAATTGGGAAGAAAATAATTGCGACATTCGGACGCGCCTAGTGGGCGTGTTTTGTCCACGTTACGGATATAATAAGATGACAAGTGGGATGTGCCGCGCGTGGGTCGTTTTATTCTTCGCTGCTCGTATTAAATAGACAGTGGTAAGTAGGGTCGGTTTAATAATAAACTATCAGAGAACGTATCACAATTTGTTTGATAAGCTATCATCAGACAAGGTGATAAGTGATATGAAACTCTATTTCAGGGCTGGTAAGAGGGTTGACTTATCAGTTTGCGATTCGCGTGCTACGTTGTGTCGAAGTCGCTCCGGTAGAAACTTTATATAGTCTTGAAAGGTGACGTATTACGTGTAGTTGACGACTATTAGGCGGAAGATATTATTTTTAAAAAAATTAAAAAAAAATGTAAATTTAGAGCATCTCCAATGGTATACTTATACTTTGATACAAATTTGTGTCGTCACATCATAAGACATATCAATTATACCAATCAATTTATACATACACTCTCCAACAATACAAGATACAATTTATATGTTTGTAGGTATCACCATTATACACATTTTTATTTTATTTACATACATATATTACAAAAGAAATAAAAAAAAATACAAACTTGATCATTTTGGCCCACAATTGGAATTGTACTAATATCTATCTAATTAGATACTCAAATTTCTCTTTCATGACCTTATCTTCTAATTTCTAATGATGTACCTAGATACAATTCCATGTCATGTAAAAATTGTACTTACCATTGAAATACTCTTATGGAGTAATTCTTACTCGTCTACACTCATTCGGCACTTTTATGGTCCTACTTTTTATTTTCATAATAATAATGATATCATTACATTTTTTTTAAAATACTTTAAATACAATTTTATTTTTTCTTTTCATTTATTTTTAATAACTTTACTAACATTTATTTATTTTATTAATTAAAAAATATAATTCTCTCGCCTAAACATATTATACAAATAGTTCATTCCAAATATAATAATTAAATTATATAGAGTATATAGTATATATTTATGATCCTACTTTTTATTTTCATAATACTAATGATCATTACATTTGTTTTAAATACTTTAAATAGATTTTTTTTTCTTTTTATATATTTTTAATAATTTTACTCACATTTATTTCCATTATTAATTAAAAAAAATATTCTCTTAAACATGGAGTATTATACAAATAGTTCAATTAATATAATAATTAAATTATATACATATATAATAATAATTATATATATACTGTATATGAACAAATTTTGTTAACTTTTTAGTTTATTACTTTTAAATTTTTAATATATATTATTATTACTCATAATATATAATAACATTATATTAAAATTAAAGTTAACATTTGCTAACATTGTTGATTTTCAAATTATATTTTAGTTTTATTTTAAATTTTATAATTTATTTTGTATTGTTCATTTTTTTATATTTTTGAATTTTAATTGTTATTTTTTTCCAAGTTTACTTTGTAATACATTTGTTTTTTAATAAAGATGTTCAAATATTTCAACGATTTTAGTTTTATTTTAAAATTTATAATTAATTGTTTTTTTCAGTCTTTTTATTGTTTATTTTTGGTCAGCCATAGCCCAGCCCTACTCATCGGACCTGCTGAATATTAAGAGCCCAGAGCCCCAGACTGAGAAATTCTGGCCTGTATTTTTGGGGGTCAATCTAGTCCATGGTGGGCTACAGAGCCAGCTAAGGCCAAAATTGCTGATATTTTTAAATTAATTTATTTTTAAAAATCTAAAATAAATGTATAATAATTTTTTATTAATAAATATTTCCTTCCCAAGTTTATATGCATTGATAGACTGATAATTAAATTAAAAATATTACTTTTTGAATTTTTGACTAAAAAAAAGGGGTAAAAATGTATATTTAAATTAAAAAATTAAATAGTTGCTATCAAAGTTTAAAAAATATGAATAAAATTGTATTTTAAAAAGAAAAAGTAAAAAAAAAAAATTAAAGGTGAATATAATTAGTTGAGACATTTAGAAAAGAAAAGTGTGCATTATTAATTACAACAAATGTAGTATTAAATTTGTACAAAAATAATAAAAATTATTATAAAATTAATCAAATTTAATTAATAAAATCAACATTAAATAAATAAATTATTAAAAAAATACTATATATATTAAAAAATATAAATATTAAAAAAATAGGACCGACCCGTCCAAATGGCCCAATTTTTTTTTTTGGGCCATAAATTCTTTGGTCCAGCCCGACTGCCCGAACTATTGGTTGGGGGCTGAAAGTCTTAATTCTAGGTGGAGTCTTTCTACGCAAATTTAATACATAATAGGACAACTCACAATAATGAATACACTATTTCAAACATATAATGTTTACATATACACACAGTCGTGCACGCATGTACTTCTTCTATCCCTTAAAACAATGCATACTTTCCTTTTTAGTCCATCCCTTAAAACAGTGCACATTCCATTTACACATTCCATAAATGAAATGTCTTTTCACAACTTTATCCTCTTAATACACATTTATTTACCTTTATACCATTACTTTTTCAACTATCTACTTTATTACTTACACAACAATACCTATTATACCCCTACTTTATATTATTAAACACACAAAAAATCACTTTTTCTTAATCTACGTGCATCTTTCTTTATGCACTCTTTAAAGGGAAGGAGGGAGTAATTGTTATTTGTCGATGAGAAAATCAGCAAAGATGACGCCCCGACAAATACACCTCCATCCACAGTCAAAATGGCTATGTGTCTGTTTCGGGTAATGCTTTTGTTCGTAGATCTAAATCTTCTTTTGTCATGTTTCTAATTGTAATTATGTATTTGATGTTATTAATTAATGACATATTAAGGATCTGTTCTTTTTTGAACCGGCTGAACTTAAGCGATTTGAATTGAACTGAATTGAACTAATTTGATTTTTTTTATAAAAAATAGTAATAATTTCTATAAATTATTTAATATTTTTTAAAAGATATTTATAATATTGTTCCATTAACTAGATTGTGTAGTTAAAATTATTGATTCAAATTATTTTTTATTTATTTTATTTTAATTTATTTTGAAACGGATTTAATCGAACGATCTGAACTGAAATAAACATGTCCTAAGTGTTTGAGGCCAGTTAACGATATTCCCCTTCCCACACTGCAGTGAAAATTTTTGAAAGTGGATGATCACACGGAGAGGGATTATTCTTTTAATTAATTAGTCATTGTTCTATTGAATGCTTATGTTTTGTACAAAATCCAATCTGCATACATTTTTGTATGCCGATTGCTCCGGTAAAGATCTCAAGTGCGCCTTGGGACCAGAGCTGGGAATTCCAGCCCAGCCCGATGGGCCGACCCGGCCGGCCCGATCAATGGGATAGGCTGGGCCATGATTCTTTAGGCTCAAAAAATTTTGGGCCTACTTTGGCCCGGCCCGATGGGCTGATGGGTCCCAAACTCATTTTTGGCCCGACGGACTGGATCGGCCCGAATATTTTTAAAATTTTAATATTTATATTTTAAAAATATTATTTGATTAATATAATCATTTAATATTGATTTTAGTATTAATTTAAGTAATGTTATAATCAGAGCTGGGAATTCCAGCCCAGCCCGATGAGCCGACCCGGCCGGCCCGATCAATGGGATAGGCTGGGCCATGATTCTTTAGGCCCAAAAAATTTTGGGCCTACTTTGGCCCGGCCCGATGGGCTGATGGGTCCCAAACTCATTTTTGGCTCGACGGACTGGATCGGCCCGAATATTTTTAAAATTTTAATATTTATATTTTAAAAATATTATTTGATTAATATAATCATTTAATATTGATTTTAGTATTAATTTAAGTAATGTTATAATTATATTTTATTAACTTTTATAAATTTTATTATATTTTTCAATATTAAATTTTATTATACATTTATTTTGTATTTTTAGTAAATTTAATAATTAATTTATAATAAAAATATATATAATTTTAATTTAAAATTATTTTTTAATTAAAAATACCGAGCCATTTTGGCCCGGTGGCCCGACAGCCCAGCAGGGGCTGGGTTGGACCTCAAAAATCCAGGCCCGAATATTTCGGGTCGGGCCGGGCTGGGTCCATAAAATTGCTTTGGCCCGGTGGGTCGGGCCAGCCCAAGTCCCAGCTCTACTTGGGACTAGGGGTGGCTCTCGGTTCGGTTTTAGTTAACCGAACCGAATTTTTCGGTTAACCGATACCGAAAAAGATGAAAAATAGAAACCGATACCGAAAACCGATCGGTTTTCGGGTTTTCGGTTCGGTTTTTGAATTTGTCGGTTCGGTTGTTTAAAACCGAAAAACATTATAAAAACTTAAAAAAAAAAAAACTAAAAAAGATAGAAAAATGGTGGGCGGTGCAATACGTCATTCTCCTCTTGTTTATAGATTAAAAAATAAATAAATAATAAAAGAAAATAAAGTAAAAAGTAAAGTCTATCTCCCTCTTTCGCGAATTCTCAATTTGAGATCCACATTTTTTTTTAACCTTCAATAACCGACCGTCATCTCCTCCCTCTTTCTCAACCATAAACTCTAATTTAATGTCATCTCCTCCCTCTTTATCAACCATAAACTCTAATTTAATTACCTATTGTATGTGTGCAAACATTGAGCTTGGAATCAAAGTCGAGGAGATAAGTATTGAAGGGTTGATGGCGAAACGAGGACTGATTCTTGAAGATTGAAATTGAAGTAGAGGCCCGAGGAGACTCTGAGCCTCGGTGTCGCTGCCAGCAAGGAGGAGGAGATCGGAGAGACCACGACAACTTAGGGTTTCATCTTGGGCGCTTCTGTTTTGTAAATTTTTTATTCGAACAGATATATTAATATTTTATTATTTTTTAATTTAAAATCGGTGTTCGGTTTTTTATTTCTCGGTTTCGGTTTAACCGAGAACCGAAAATGAAAAAATATTTTGTCCGAAAACCGAACCGAACACCGAATAATCGGTGTTCGGTTAACCAAAAACTCGGTTTTTCGGTTCGGTTTCGAAAAAAACCGACAACCGAAAACCAAACCGGATAGCCAGCCCTACTTGGGACCCCTCGTCGCACCGATTACTCTTTTAATTTACAAAAGAGCCCACAAACACTAAAGTACAAAACGGACTGAAGTAGTACTTTTTTTTATCTTCATTTACTACACTTTCTTTGTGTTGTGATTAATTATTTTTAAAAACATGCACTTCCTTTGTTAATTTAGATACTTTGGGCAAAACTCAAATTGAAATCGACTCTAGTTGAAACAAAATTAGGCTAGACTCAAGTGTTATTGAATCATGGTCAAGTTAGAGATAACTACTATATATTGAATATTCATCTTTTAGATCAAACTACTACCATTTCCTATGTTTTTTTTTTGTGTGTGTTGATATTAAAAAAATATTTGTTCAAATTTGTATTGAGTTTTGAGGAATCTATTATATACGGATTAACAATTTAGATGAAATTTGAAAACATTATTATAACTAATATATGGAGTATATATGTACTACGTCCTTGAAAAAAAATGTCTTCATTTTTTCAATTAAAAAAAAAAAAAGATTAATGGTGTTAGAAATAATATTTGCTCATTAATAATATATTACTTCAAAAGTAATTAATATTTTCTTTACTGTCTTATTTATATTTAAGTATACAGGGGTGTATTTGTTCAAGAGTCTGTAGGATTTTAATGGACTTTTAAAATTTTGAAGTATTCAATTCGGAGTTTTAAAATTCCAATAAAATCCGGAGGTATTCAATTAAGATTTTAAAAAATCTTAAAAAATCCATAGGTATTCAACACTCTATGGATTTTAATGGATTTTAATATTTTGTGGATTTTAATAGATTCTCCTTCAAAATTATAAGTTTATAACTAGATTTGACTTTTCAAAATCTCTCATAATTAGGAGAGATTTCGACGGACTTTTTTCCAACAATAAAACTCAAACACGTGAAGTAAAAAAAACAATCGTCATTTAACAAAAGTATTACACAAATCTACTATCTATATAAAATAATCAAAATTCTATTTGAGGATATTGATCTTATCATTTTTCGTTAAAAATAATTATTTATATATTATATTAATAATAAATTATTTTGTATTTATTATGTACAATAATATGTTTCTCAATAACAATCTAAATATAATAAATTTAATTATTAATATTATTATTAAATTTATTTAAAAATTTATTTATAATCATTTATTTACAATTGTATATTGTTTAATATTCGATAAAATATGATCAAAATTCACCATATCTAGACACCAATAAAGATTTTTTTTAAAAAATTGATATTTCAAAGTCAAATAACGAAAGTTGATAAATGGAGAACACGTATTGCTAAAACGATAGAGTTAAACAATGAGTTTCAAATATAGAAGTGATAAAAATAAAAATAAAATAATAATTTATTTATTTTATTTTTCTAAAAAAATTGATTTTTTTATATACAAGTATGTTATATACAGGATTTCTAAAGCAATAGAGTTAACCAATGATTTTCAAATATAAAAGTGATAAAAATAAAACATAAAATAATAATTTATTTATTTTAATTTTCTAAAAAAGTTGATTTTTATATAGAAGTATGTTATATTAATTTGATAAATGGAGAACAAGTATTTCTAAAGCGAGAGAGGTAAATAATGAGTTTCAAGTATAAAAGTGATAAGTCCCCAGGGCCATAGCCGAGTGGTAAGAACTGTGATAATGTGGGTGAGATATTTCCTGGCCTCGCAGGGTTCGAACCTCGGGTGGGACATGTTGGAGTTGTGTACTTAATGTCTAGATTTAAGTAACGGAAACTCACGATCCATTGCCACTAATCTATTTAATTAAATAAACAATTATTTGCGTTTAATTATTTATAATTAAATATATGCAAATTATAGTCCTAGATTCTATACGTTGTAGTTAGTATAGTGTGTCGGGCTATATGTAAATTATAGTATCCATTGCCACTAATCTATTTAATTAAATAAACAATTATTTGCGTTTAATTATTTATAATTAAATATATGCAAATTATAGTCCTAGATTCTATACGTTGTAGTTAGTATAGTGTGTCGGGCTATATGTAAATTATAGTCCTGGATTCTATACGTTGTAGTTAGTATGGTGTGTCGGGCCCACACGATCCATTGCCACTAATCTATTTAATTAAATAAACAATTATTTGCGTTTAATTATTTATAATTAAATATATACAAATTATAGTCCTAGATTCTATACGTTGTAGTTAGTATAGTGTGTCGGGCTATATGCAAATTATAGTCCTGGATTCTATACGTTGTAGTTAGTATGGTGTGTCGGGCCCACACAGAAGATCATACTATCGGTTACTCGTATTTAATCGAACAGTTGCTCACGACCTAGATGGACACGGACCAATCTATATGAGAGAGAAAATAATCAGTCTTGATTATTTTATATTTTTATCACACTTGTACACTTGGTGTATTGAGCGGATCTGCTTGAGATTTATCGATTAGGATTGCCGGCGATAATCGATTTAAGTCTCAGTGTATTTTATTCTTAATCCCCGATATTATTGCGGGTGTGTATATTTAATATAAGTGACTTTGATTTTCCAAAGGAATTAACCGATTTAATTATTGGGTTAATTACCGGTTAAGTTGGGTCACTATATTTTATATATGGCATGCCGTGAATACTTGACGGGAAAGTGTATCCCGTAAGGGTTGATAATATCGTCGAGATGAGTTCATAAGGAATTATTATGTAAACCTTGCAAGTAGATTTATTCCGCATAATAATTAAGGTTGAATGGTACTATTATCGGATACAAGAGATGAATAAATTAATTAGCAATAAATTAATTTTATTCATGGATATTTATATCTTAAATACACGGAATAAATAATACTACCGGAGAAATATTATTTGATATAATATGGTTTAATATTGGGAGTGCAATTAATTTATATAGTGGAAAATAAATTAATTAATATTAATGGAATTAATAGATTTGAGCTTGGGGTCAATTTAATCATTAATATTGGAAGCTCAATATTCCACCTCCTTAATATAATCCCTAAGTAGCCTATAAAAGCACTACATGATCTTCTCTATTCTCATAAGTTGAAGATCACAATTCTAGAGAGAGAAAGTAGAGAGGGAGATCCATGGAGTTCGGTAGATCGTCGCCCACACGATGTCCGAGCTAGTGCAAGGAATACGTGGAAAGATCTCAAGGTCGTCAAATTGAGTTCTTCGTTTTTCCGAACAACGAGAACGAGGTAAATCGTAAAACCCTCTTTATGATTTTATCGTTTAATTATCGTAAAAATATCGTGAACCAAGATCCGAGGTTTGGGATCCTCACCGGGGTCGAGCCGAGCGGTGGTGATCGAGGATCACCGGACCGCCGCGGCTGGAGCGACCCGGCGGCAAGGATCGCGCGCACCCGCTGCCTGAGGAGGCAGGCGACCGCCTGGGGGTCGCGAGCGGCCGCCCGGCAGGCTGGCGGGCGCTTCGTGTGGCTGGCAGCGGTGGATCCGCGGGGCTTCGCCGGAGCTGCACGGGGCTGAACGGACCGAACCCTAGCGCACGTCCAGTGACGTGCGCATGCCTTCATCGAACAGCGGCTGCTCGGGCTGCTGCTAGGGTTCGACGAGGGGCTGTCCGCGAGGGTTCGGGGATGTTCGACGGGCTGCCAAGGGCAGCCCTAGGCGGCTGCTGTGATCAGCCGCGAGCCCCATGCATGGGCTCGACCGAACAGCCGTGGCTTAGCCGCGGTTAGGGTTTGGACGAGTCCGGATATGCGTGGTGGTTCGTGACGGGGTGTTCCGGCAACCGGGAGTCGATTGGAGTTGTTGTTCCGCAATTTTGACAACTCCGGATGTTCGATCTCCAAAGAATTTCGGTCGGAATTAATTAGATAATTAATTCTATTTAATTTATTAATTCCGGGATATCGATTTCCAACATGACAAATTTTCATTGAAATATTATGAAGGTATTTTCATTGAAATATTATGAAGATTTGTCCTGAGGTTCGACCTGTTGGCTACTCGGGCACATTCCTCGATTTACATTCTACCCGATCGAGGGACTTCCGATCGAGTGGGGTGGAGTTTCTCGTCTCTCCTCCTTATCAAAATAAAATAAAATATATATATATATATATATATATATATATATATATATATATATATATATATATATATATATATATATATATACGTGATAAATATAAAAAAATTAAAAATAATTTATTTATTTTATGTTTCTAAAAAAATCTATGAAAATCAATCGTAAAGTCAATCAAAAAATCAGTCAAACTCTGGATAGAGTCTATGGATACAAATCCATAGCCTTTTTTAAAATTAATTAAAATCTTACAAACTCTTAAACGAATACACCCTCCTAATACAATCTACAATCGTTTCAACATTCAACACTCTACTTTATTACTCCACATTATCTTCTCTGTCTTCCACATAATCATTCAACACCCATTCAACTTTTACACCTTACAATAGTTTATTTAATAAAATTTAACACTCTACTCCACCACTTTTATTTCATCCTTTTGTTTTCTTTTATAATTTTATTTTTATTACAATTCAATAAACAAATAATAATATCAATTAATAATAAAAGAAATTATATATTATATTTTTATTTATTAATTATTTTAATTAAAATAATTAATAATAAAATAAAGTATATAAATATTTTATTTTTTTTAAATAATAAAGACGGAAAAAATAAGGATAGTCACATTATTAAGACAAATTACAAAATACATATGATGAAATACAATATAGTAAGCACACGACACAACTTTAATGAAACACACATAACTTAATTAGTATAAGAGTTGGAACGGCTGTTTTATCGAATAACTATCAAAGTTGAGATGATGAACCAACACACTTATTAGTAAATGTCTTCAGTCTTCCTTTGAGCACCCTGTTATCATGCTCCAACTTTGCGCTTTCAATCTTGCTACAATACCATTTTAGAGTTTAGCTAGTTCACTGTCAACCAGACGGAAAAATTCACAATCATCGTACTAGAAAACAACTTACATCAGTTATCATAGCATCAACCCAGGTGACTCGGGAGCGGGTTTCATTTCTTATATTTTATTGTTATCGTATTTTTTTGGTTTACAAATCAAATGAAATTAACTTCTATTTATAGATAAAAAATGATGAAATAAGAAAATAAAAAATAAAAAATAAATTTATTATAAAATAATTAATTTATAGAAATAAGATAAGATAAGATAAAAATCTGAAAAATTAAAATGGACAAATGAAAAAATAACATGTTTTAAAAGTGATAGATAAAGAGTAGGTAAAATAATTCAATCAGTATAATTTATAATTAATGGGTCGAGATGCATTCATTTGTTTGATATGTGTCAAACTTGTCCCATTCTAATAATTTTTCAGCATGTTGAATATATTTAACAACCTCAAATACACTTGTATTAAACACGTAATTCAATAGGCCATTGCATGAGTTAAACAGTTGAATTTATTTATTCAACACCTACATCCGCACATAGTCTAAAATAAAGATTTAACAAACATTCTTTGTTTACAAATTAGTCAAACCTACATTATTTTGTGCAGAGAGAGATATCTGTAGATCCACTCGAAAGTCTATGCTAATGATTTCACTCAAACCATGACCAAAGAATTCGAAAAAATAAGTGTAGTTAATTTATTCATAAGATTAAGCATGTTGTATTTCGACTTTCAAATCAAACATTAAAAGAAATAGTAAGATAAATTTATCAATTAATTAAAGTAAGTATGTTGTGATTTTTTTTTACCATTCATTGATATTCTTTGCACAAATATGCTTACCAAATCACGAAAGATGATACAATTACATCAGGTATACCGCGCTTCGAATACACCGTCAATCAAAATGTCACACATAGAATTATTACATCAATTAATTAAATAATTAGTATTTTAATTATTATTAAATTGAATTATGAATTAGAAAAATAAATATTTAAAATTTTCTAAAATATAAAAAAATAAAATTAATATTATATTTCTAAATATTAAATATACTACAAAATGTATGAGATTTTTTCCCCATATAATATTACTAACAAAATAAAATAAATTAAATTGAAAGAAAAAATAGCTTAAGAAAAAAAAAATTAAAAACTATCTCATTTTTCTAAAGTAAAATGATATAACATAATTTAATTTTTAATTTAATAATAAAATGATACTCCACACTAAATTTAAAAAATGTTAATTAATTAAAAGTAATATTTAAAGTAAAAAAATATATTTTATTTTTGTAAAATTATATATACCTAACAATAATTATATATATATATATATATATATATATATATATATATATATAATATTAAAAATTGAGCTATCATTGTAATATTTAAATAAAATATTATGCCATTTTTATTTAAATTATTTTTTTCTATTTAAAAAAATAAGAAAAATAATATTTAATTCAAATACTATGTTCAAATACATATTGTTTTTGCGCAAATTTTTTTCTCTCAACTTTTACGTTTTAAATTTAACTAACTTTGGACTTTGTGCATTAAAATTTATTATATATAATTTTCACTCACACAATTTATTATAGGAAAACAAGTCTTATAATTAGAACTCAAATAATTTTATTACGTGTTAAATTTTATTTTATTATATTTGCTCAAAAATTTAATATGTCTATATTAATAAAACATTGTATATTTTATATATGGCAAAAGATAAATCTACATTCAAACAATAATTAAAAAATTAATTCACTCAAATGATATTATTTTATCTACACAAACTTCTTATTTATATGTTGTACATCCAACCGTGATAAATAATCAAATTTAATTAATAAATAATACTAGATATTACCTCTAGCTATCCTATAGAAACAAACTAAATTATTTTAAGAAAAAAAATATTAAAAAATATTTCATTTTTCTAAAGTAAAATGGTATAACATAATTTAATTTTTAATTATATAATAAAATGATACTTCACACTAAATTTAAAAAATGTCAATTCGTTAAAAATAATAGTTAAAGTAAAAAAACATATTTTATTTTTGTAAAATTATATATATATATATATATATGTATATATATATATATATATATATATATATATTTGGAAAAAATCTTATAAGTTTTGTAGTATATTTAATATTTGGAAAGATTATATTACTTTTATTTTTTGAATTTTTTTAGAAAATTCTCATAATTTATTTTCTTAATTAATAATTTAATTTAATAATAATAAAAAAACTATTTATCTAATTAATTAATTTCATAATGTCATCTGTCACGTTTTGATTGAGGTTTTGATTAACGGTGTGCCAAAGCCTGTGTACACTTGTGTAGCATTTTTCCCAAATCACCTAGGAAAAAAAATATCCTACACCCCACTTAAAATCAAACTCACTCCTACAAATACATGTTTTTAAGTTTTAACAACTCACAAATTAAAGTGATACTCATCTGTCCCGGACTAATGGGCATTGCTGGTCAACGTTGACTTTTTTTGTCCGTTCAATACATATGATAAATAGTATACAAAAATTATGAAAAAATTACTAAAATAAAATTTAACTATTAAATTTTATTTTAGTAATTTTTTAATAATTTTTGTATATTATTTATCATATGTATTGGACGGACAAAAAAAGTCAACGTTGACCAGCAATGTCCATTAGTCCGGGACCGAGGGAGTATGTTTTTAACAAAGTTACCAAATAAATTTATGGAAAATCTTTATTGATAGTCAACTGAGCAATCGACTTTGAAAGACTTAGTCAAAAATTATTTATTTTGTGGGAATATGTGTAATGTGGAATGTTAAATAAAATAAAACTTCAATAAATCAATACTTGATAGTTAATAATCTCTTTAAATTAATAGAATTTTCAAGTTCTGACTTAATCTTTTAAATGAAAAAAATACTCGATAAATTAATAAACTCTTTAAATTAATAAAAAAAATTAAATGAAAAAAAATACTTAATAAATTAATAAACTCTTTAAATTAATAAAATTTCATAAAATCTTTTAAATGAAAACAATACTCGATAAATTAATAAACTTTTTAAATTAATAAAATTTCACGGTTCCAAAACTATTAATTTACATAGCTTTTATGTAGTGTGGTTTAATCATTTAGTACCGTACGTATTTATTTTTGTTTATAAAAGAAAAATGTTTTTAAAATAATTTATTTATTAAAAAAAATACTGTAAAAAATACTTATACTTATACTAAGATTTTCAAAAATAAAAAGGAAGGGATCAAAAGAATAAAATAAAGAATTTCACAAACTGACCCACCACGCGCATCAGCCCAATATTCCCATCTTCTGTAATCTCATTAACTCGTTCAACTTTATGTTTCCCATTGTCCCCAGGGGCATAGCCGAGTGGTAAGGCATGTGATGATGTGGGTGAAATTCCCCGGCGACGCAGGGTTCGAACCTCGGGTGGAGCAAATATTATGAAGGTTTGTCCTGGGGTTCGACCTGTTGGCTCTCTCGCACAGGTGTCTGCTACTCGGGCACATCCCTCGATTTACATCCTACTCCGTCGAGGGACCTCCGATCGGGTGGGGGTGGAGTTTCTCGTCTCTCCTCCTTATCAAAAAAAAAAAAAAAAAACTTTATGTTTCACATTACAAAAATTAAAAATTCGAACTTTGTTCTTTTTCTATTTTGGTCTGAAATTCCCATACCTTGTTAATACTAGTAGCTTTTAAACCCATCTGAGATTTCTTGAGACATCACAACTCACAAGGCTCTGTTTGGGAACCAAGAATATTAAAGTTCGTTGCTTTTTTTTATTTTTCTCTGAAATAAATAGAAAGAAAAAAAAAAGGAGAGGGTTTCAATGGGTTTTCAATGAAAATTGCAGGTAATAAAGATTCTCGCAGAAAGAAGGGATTTTTGTTGGAAAAAAATTCATGGGTTTTCGCACGGTGCTCTGTTGTTTCAAGGGTTCAGATCGGTATGTCATTTTTTTTTTATTTTTTATATTTAAATTTCATTTGGTCAATGCTCATTTCTGTTTTTTTTTGTTTATTTACCAATTTAAATTTCTTGAGCTTTTTTGTTTGTTGGGTTATTTCTTACTTATGCCTTGGCATTTATGATGTGTATGAATATTGAAAAATACCTTATTTTAGCTGTGTGTATTGATGATAGCACAAAAGACCATTAGATGGATAGGATTATTTAAGACTCCTATTCATCTTCCTATTTATGTTTTAACTGAAGTGAAACAAAGTGATATTTATAGTAATCTCAACAGGAAAAAACAAGGTCAAAATAAGAGAGGATGGAGGGTGTTTTCTCTGAAAGAATTGCAATTGGCTACGAACAATTTCAACTACGATAACAAGCTCGGCGAAGGTGGTTTCGGCAGTGTTTATTGGGGTCAACTCTGGGATGGATCTCAGGTAAGTAGCAATGTAGCATTGCTTCTAAGTTCATGTAGTTTCGAGTTTTCGTCTTGCTATATTACTTATGTTTCTCCTGTTTTACTATCTTAAAGATGTAACATAGTAAAATGATTAAAGACAAAATAAAAAACAAATAAAAAAATCAAGGTATTCTTGTTCCATCTTTTTATATTGTGCTGTGTTGACCTGTACATGAAGAAGTAGATCTCAAGTTTCCTTTATTTATTTATTTGTTAATTCCTGTAAATACAAGAGCATATAACAGCAGCCATCACGATCTTTCGAATTTAGCTTCATTTAGAACTTTGACATTATTAGTTTCGGCACATGTTTTTGTTGGAAATACGAAAGAACCCCAAGGGCAAAAGATTAGAAAATAATAAAAAGGGATTGTTAAAAAAATGATTTTTTTTAACACCTACAAAAATGTGTCGCGTAACAGTGATATATTTACAAATGTTATGTGATGTTGATGAAGGGAATAAAGTGTAAGACAGAAGCAGTCCTCAAGGATACTTTTGTAATTTTCAAAAAATCAGTTTTTGGTATTATCTTCGTTTCTTTCCTCACTCATTCTTCAACAGATAGCCGTAAAAAGGCTGAAGTCCTGGAGTACCAAAGCTGAGGTGGAGTTTTCTGTTGAGGTCGAGGTACTTGCACATGTGCGCCACAAGAACCTCCTTACCCTTCGTGGCTATTGTGCGGAAGGGCAAGAACGTCTTATCGTCTACGATTACATGAACAATCTGAGCTTACTGTCCCATCTTCACGGCCAGCATTCTGCTGAATGCCATCTCGACTGGGCCCGACGGATGAACATTGCTATTGGGACTGCCGAAGGCATCACGTAAGTACTTAGTTAGTTAGGTGCATTCAGACAATTACAAAAACACCCCTGAGGTATAAATTGTATAATGCATGATTTTTTTCTCAGCTATCTTCACCACCATGCAACCCCACACATAATCCACCGAGACATCAAAGCTAGCAACGTCTTACTAGACGCAGACTTTCGGGCCCAAGTAGCAGATTTCGGGTTCGCCAAACTCATCCCGGATGGGGCAACCCACGTGACCACGAACGTGAAAGGCACACTCGGCTATCTCGCTCCAGAGTATGCTATGTTGGGAAAAGCATCTGAGAGCATTGATGTCTATAGCTTTGGAATCCTCTTGCTCGAGCTTGCTAGTGGCAGAAAGCCGCTTGAGAAGTTGAGTTCGAATTCCAGGCGCCCGATCACAGAATGGGCCTTGCCTTTGGCGTGCAAGAGGATGCTTAGCGAAGTCGCTGACCCGAGGATGAATGGGGGGTATGTGGAGGAGGAGTTGAAAAGGGTTGTTTTCATTGGGCTAATGTGCGCCAATAGTCGGGCTGAGAAGAGGCCCACGATGCTAGAAGTTGTCGAGATGTTGAAAGGGGGTGATAAAGAGAAGTTTGATGCTTTGGAAAGTGATGAGATGTTTAGAAGCACGAATGCGGGTGGTGGTGGGGATTTTGTGAAGGAGCCCAAACAAGAAATTGAAAATGTTTGAATAATGGTGTGTAAAAATATGGTTTTACTCTTCTTTTTTCTCATCCTTTTCCATTAGAAAATGAAATTTGTAGCACGAAAACTACTTTGATGTGATTATTGAGATTGTTTGTTTGTTTCATAAGTCAGTTGTACATCTGCGAGCAGTGGATTGTTCTATACTTGTTGAGACGAACAATATAACTTGAAAGGAGCGTGGGTCATTTTCATTGTTACTGTCTCTACTTTTAAAGTTGGATTCCCTCATCTAAAAATCCGATCTTGTTCTATATGTCGATCAAAGTCAAACCGCGTACCAATCAGTGAAGCAAATTCAATAACACAACGAGAGAATGTTGAATGATTCTTGACTACTTACAAGTTAAAAATATGAGTACACAAACACTTGCCATTCCAAATATTCCTTCCACAAAAACATAAATACCCCAACGGTCAACTTTTTCAAATACATACCGTCTACAACAGAATACTAGTACATACCCCCTCTTTTCTTCTTCTAAAAAAAAATAAAAATAAAAAATACAGGAAGTAGATTTTCATTAATGGTGAAGGTTTTTCCTAAAACGAAAATCAAGAATCGAGCCACCCATATTTTAAAACCCTTTTCCCTTTACACTAAGAGCCTCACCTACCGGAAGCTTCCCGAGCAGCTTCTCAAGCTCTCTGTTCTGAAACTGGATGGTTCTTCTTTCGGTAAAAAGAATGCATTTTTATTTTCCTTTTCCATTTCTTATTTATTTATCTTTATTCGGGTTTTGCAGTTATTCACGTGGCAAGAAATGCCACAGTGGCAATGCTCAAATTTGCTATTGAGGATGAATTTGATACGATGAAAAACAAATGGTACGATTCATGTTTATGTAATTTATTAAAAAAATGAGGGTTTTTGATAAATTAGGGTGTGCAATACTATTAGATTATTTTATACACATAATTAATTTATCAGCATTCGCAATTTGGTTTTTCATTTCCATGAATAAACTCTTCTGAATTGTTATAATTTGACTGGTGAATATAATAATATATTTTGAAGTTTGTACTCTTTGCGTTGCAGGCCCCTTGTATGGAGCCACTTTTGTTTGTGCTATGAAGGTCAGAAACTAACCAATGAGAAAGCTTGCATCCGAAAATACGGGATCGAAGATGGTGATCAGGTCTGCTTCTGGTGAACTGTGAACAATACCACTTTGTTTCATAATTTGAGTTTATAGAAGCAATTACTAATTCATTTTTGTTCGCAACGGTGAAAAAATGTGATTATTGGCTAGCTTGTGAGTTTGTCCCATTGAATTTGAACTGAAAAGGCAGAGGGAGAGCTGCTTTAGATTCTTGATTCTGCCTATTGTTATACTTTACACGCACTGATTCGTGTAATAGCAGCACTCTAACAGCTTCGGACTTGATTTTGGTTTACAGCTTCAATTCATCCAGCATTTGAGGATCGACCTTGCACCATCTCCACAACACTCTTTCTTGAGGTAATTACTAGATATTTCTAGCACGCATCTTTATATGGTAGAGCGATGCTGAGAATGAAAACAAACTCTTTTTGAAGGACAAAAGCTCGTGATGCAAGAGTGAATAGTCGTGGAGATCAAGGTGTGGGCTTAGAGTCTTTCAATAATGACGGAGATGACTTGGATCTTTTGGTACCAAAACCGAAGTGCATGACACATTCTTTCAAGGATTTGCTTCCATGTTCAAGATTTCAATGACTGAAATGAATAACATATACACATGGGAAGGGAAGGATTGTATTGTCCTTACCTTGTTCTGATTTAGGAGTTAATTAGATAAGCTACAAATTAAGCAAGCATTGTAAATTGATCGAGTTGGACGTGAAGTTGCGAATGGTGTGCTTGTCTTGTTATTGAACTCTTGAAATGATAATACATTTCTTATCTTTGCTATAGCTCACGCCCGTTAGAACTAATAGAGTGTTTTTAAAGATTCAGACTATTTGATCTCGATTCTTGGGAACTTGAGGATGCCTGAACAGTGGCGACCTGAAGTTAGAGGTCCAGTATCCGGCGAAACTACTGGCCGGAGGGGGTTCGCTTGAAGTCCATACATACATACATACATACATACATACATACATACATACATACATACATACATACATACATACATACATACATACATACATACATACATACATACATACATACATACATACATACATACATACATACATACATACATGTGTGTGTGTATATATATACCGGTAATCAGTTTTCGGGCCCACTATAGCCGGGCCATGGCCCGTACAAAGATGGCAGACGTGGCCCATCTTCTGATGCCCAAGTGGATTCCGGCCCATGAGCTAGCCGCCGTCTATTGGCTCGGGGACTGGAGGCCCTCCACCGTTCTGGAGCTCCTCCGGTCGATGGCACTCTCCTTGTGGGACCCATCCGGGCTGGAGCGGGCCCTGGCCCAACTCATCAACGATGTACGAATCGAAGAGGCCGTAATCGACGAAGAGATGGCGGAGATCCAGTCGAACTGCGTCCTGCACTTGCGGTTCGGCCCAGTCAGCAATGGGGGAACTAGGCCTGCCTTGGCCCGGGTCATGTCCGAGTACAAGAAGATCCATCGGGTCGTCGTTAAGGCCCAAAATCTAAGGTTCGATCCGAGTTATTAGTATTGTTTGATAAAGTAATATATAGTAATTAAAGCTTATTTAATAATATATATATATTATTAGGTAGCTGAATGCAGTTTGTTGATGATTCATTCCAAAATCCATAACAGGATGAAAACATTGGAAGTGGCAGTGAAGAAATTGTTGACCCAGATAGATGCAGCAGAATTCCTAGTTGCATTTGCCGAAATCGAGGATTCGGTCCATGACTTCTCGAACAAGCTCAAAGCCCGCAAGGGCCCGGTCCGTATAAAGGAAGAACTTGGGATCCAATCACCCTCCTTTTCTGGATGAAAGATGCTGCTTGCTGCTTGTACCTTCTTATAAAGCAAGCTTTCTTGTGTTGAAAAATAATGCTTCCCTTTGGTATTTGTGTTGCAAGGATCGTGCAGTGATAAGACATTTGTATCCTTAGACCTAAGTGATTTTTCGAAAAAATTCTAGCAGTGAAATGTATCAGTGTTTTAATTACTTGGATTCTATTAAGCATTATTCTGGCCATAAATATCATCACCAATACATTGGGAAAAATACACAAGAGTGAAATTTGGAAAGTAAAATAAACTTGAGAGGTTTAGCACGATCAAAAATAAAAACAGCATCTTTCAAAATTACAAGTAACTATACTTTATACTCTCTTCATCCCTTAAAATAATGCACACTTTTCTTTTTGGTTCATTCCTTAAGATAATGCACATTCCATAAATGTAATGTCTTTTCACAACTTTATCTTCTCAATACACTTTTATTTACTTTTATACCACTACTTTTTCAACTAACTACTTTATTACTTACACATCAATACCTATTATACCCCTACTTTATATTATAAAATACACAAAAAATTACTTTTTCTTAATATACGTGTAAATTTCTCTATGCATAGTTTAGAGGGAAAGAGGGAGTACTCCCTATGTACAGTACTAGCTAGCTAGTACTCCATATTACAAACACCCATTGAGGTTTGTATTTGCTTAACCAAAGTAAACTTCTTGGTGTTGCGATTTGTAAAAGAAATAAATAAGGAGTGTGATTGTAATTTTTGAAAGATGGTTTTGATTTTCTTCGAGTTAAATCGAACCCCTGAAATTTTGAGAAAATTACAAAAAAGTCCTTGAAGTTAAATTTTGTATTTAACTCTACCTTAAAAGACAAACATTTCCCCCTCATGGTTCGGGCAGTTATTGTATTTATTTTTTTCAATTAATCCAACTATTTTTTTTATGCACACTAAATTTAATAATGGTGTACTACTAATATATCACATGTAATCAACTCCATCTTTTTTAAAGTAGTTGTCATTGGTCTTAATCTTGAACACAATTATCTTCCAGAGCTGAATATATATAGTTCCAACCCGAAGCTCATGAATAGATCATGCGGAGGCGTCCCGTGAGGAATGTTAGTACGCTTGTTTTCACATGGAGTATATGTTGTAACTTTTGTGTGTTTCTGAATGAGGAGGCTTTGGAAAATATTGAATCACGTTTACACGTTTTCCTTAAAGAATATTTCGACCCTATAACAGCCAAGGTATCACGAAACTTCTTCTAGGATAAGACAATACCGCACTTGTTCTTTGGCGTAGAAACAAGTATATTATAGAATGTTTATTCGCTATACTTCGTTAACACAAAGCTCTTAATTTCGTGGGTCTTAGAATCTGATTTTCAACACCCTTATATAGGTGTTGAAACACCCCTTTGGATAGTGAAAATGCCCTTTCATGAAGGGCTGCACCCTTTGGGAAGAGTTGCACCATTTCATAATGGTCACACCTTTTGGAAAATAATTCAAATATTTTCCATTCATGCAATTACGTGATTAGCATATCTAAACATGCAACCACGAAATTAACATCATATATATACTAACATCAAGTATTAATTTCAGCATATATACTATCACTTATCCAACACATAATCCTTTATCACTTTTACATGATCGTGCACTCCGCACCTCCTTAATCACATTATAGTGCCTTAGGATTATAACCGAAACTTTGTATGAATCCAATTACATTAAATGGACAATGATTTCACTTAAATCATCAACATTCCTCCCCCATTTAAGTGTAATCCTTGAATCACTTATTTTAACAATAACAGCCAGAATTATGCATAAAATGAAAATGTCTTGAAGATTGAATTTTCAACTTAGTGTTATATACAACTTATATATTCGAGAATCAGAGTGTCTTAAAAGATTGAACTCTTCAACCCATCTGAATACATAAAAGATACTACACACATAATTCCAAATACATTCTATAATGATTTCCGATACAAAATTAGGCCTTGTATCCTATCCATTCTTGAGTGTATATAGAGCTTAGCCACGACTCTTGAAGCTGCCACACTTCCCACTCATATAGGTGAATCATTTCTTCGTGCACCTGCAAAATGCACTTTATCAAATGATTCATTAAGAATTAACTTCAACCTTAACATGCAGGTTCAAACACATACCTTTGGGATAATTTCCATGTGTTTCAATCTCAAATATAAGCTTCCCAATTGAATTCTGGTTCTAATACAATTAGAAATGAATTTGGTATCCCATATTTGAAGATTCAAAGAGGCTTCAGACCCATCCCAATCACCGACTTTACTACCAAGTCTTTTGTTAATCCCTTGGTCAAATGATCAGCAAGATTATGTTGTGATCTCACAAAATCAATAGAGATTACTCCTTGAGTGATCAGCTCACGGATCGCGCTATGTCTAACGCCCAAGTGTCTTGACTTGCCATTATAAACATGACTATATGCCTTAGCCAAAGTGGCTGCACTGTCACAATGAATTGAAAACGCCGAAATAGGCTTTGGCCACAAAGGAATTTCATAAACCAAATTCCTTAACCATTCAGCTTCTTTACCAGCTGCCGCAAGTGCTATAAATTCCGATTCCATAGTAGAACTCGTAATACAAGTTTGCTTCTTTGAAGCCCAACTTATAGCACCGCCTCCGAGTAAGAAAACCCAACCAGAAGTAGAGGAATGATCCTCTATATTGGTTATCCAACTCGCATCAGAATACCCTTCTAACACCGAAGGATATCCGACATATGTCAAACCAAAGTCTTTGGTTCCCTTTAAGTATTTTAATACACGCCTAACAGCCTGCCAATGATGCGTGCTAGGATTACTTGTGTATCTACTTAATTTGCCTACCGCAAATGCAATGTCCGGCCTTGTGCTAGTCATAGCATACATAAGGCACCCAATTACCTTGGAGTATTCCAACTGGGACACAGCAACACCCGTATTGGGCATGAGTTTTACACTCGAATCATATGGAGTACTGACCGTAGAATAGTCATCACAATGAAATTTCTTTAACACTTTCTCAATGTAATGAGATTGAGTTAAAGTAATGGCATTGTTTTCACGAATGATTTTAATTCCCAAAATCACATCTGCCTCCCCCATATCCTTCATATCGAAGTTTGATGATAAAAATGACTTAGTCAAATCCACTTGTCTTTGATCAGTACCAAAGATAAGCATATCATCAACATATAGACAAATGATGACTCCTTTACCAAAGTCATCGAATTTGCTATACACACATTTATCCGATTGGTTTAACTTAAAACCATTCGATAAAATTACTTCATCAAATTTCTGATGCCACTGCTTAGGTGCTTGTTTTAATCCATACAAGGATTTAACAAGTTTACATACTTTATGCTCATTACCAGGCATAACGAACCCTTCGGGTTGTTTCATGTAAATTTCCTCCTCTAACTCACCGTTAAGGAACGCTGTTTTTACATCCATTTGATGGATCACTAGATTATTTATTGCAGCCAAAGCTATCAATAATCTAATCGTAGTTATTCGCGCAACAGGAGCATAGGTATCGAAGTAATCAATACCTTCCTTTTGCCTAAAGCCTTGAATGACTAATCGGGCTTTATACTTGTCAATTGAACCATCGACTTTCATCTTTTTCTTAAAGATCCACTTGCATCCTAATGGTTTACAACCGTTAGGTAAATCAGCAAGCACCCAAGTGTTGTTTCCCATAATGGAATCCATCTCATCATTGATGGCTTCTTTCCAAAATGCAACATCTTGCGATTTCAAGACTTCCTCGTATGTTTTAGGCTCATCATCAACATGATAGCTATACGAGTATTGAAATCCAACTTCGTCCCTTGATCCTTCAACCAGAAAGGTCTGGAAATCAGGACCGAACGATTTCTTAGTCCTTATCCTCGTGCCTCGACGAGGTTCAAGCGACTCAGGCTCGGGCAAGGTTAATTCCTTGCTTTCAGCCACCTTAGGCACCAGATCCTTGGTCCTAACCATTGATGAAAATCTAGTTTCATCAAATATAGCGTCCCTCGATTCTATGATAGAATGAATCGCTACTGAATCATTCGGCTCAATCACATAGAATCGATATGCCTTGGAATGCACAGCATATCCAACAAAGATGCAATCAATGCCTCTTTCTCCCAAAGTTTTCCTTTTGGGATCCGGTAGTCTTACGACAGCCCGACAGCCCCAAACCTTAAGGTAATTAAGGTTCGGTTTCATTTTGTACCAAAGTTCGTAGGGGGTAACTTTGTTCCTTTTGTTAGGAACCCTATTTAACAAATAGCAAGCCGTTAACACGGCTTCTCCCCAAAATCCATTATTCAGACCCGAATAAGACAACATGGAATTCACCATTTCCTTTAGTACCCGGTTTTTCCTTTCGGATATACCGTTTTGTTGAGGAGTATAAGGAGCAGTAATTTCATGTATAATACCACACGATTCAAATAAAACAGGATCGTAATATTCACCACCCCTATCGGTTCTCAACTTTTTAATCATGCACTCTTGTTGTAGTTCAACTTCAGTTTTAAATACTTTAAACTTTTCTAGCGCTTCATCTTTAGTACTTAGCAGAAATACATAGCAAAATCTAGAATAATCATCTATGAAAGTTACTAAGTATTTCTTATTCCCCAAAGAAGGTGTAGCATGGAAATCACATAAGTCGCTATGCACAAGTTCAAGCATACAAGATTCACGTTGAACATCTTTAAAAGGCTGCCTAACGATTTTAGTTAGCATGCATGTATTACACTTATCTTCTTCTATGTTCATAGCAGGAATTAATTCAAGTTTGGACATATCAATCATGCGCTTATAATGAACATGTCCTAGTCTAGCATGCCACAATAATGAATCATTCACTTTAGAAGAAACCATAAGAACAGAATCATCAACTTTATTCATAATATTAAGCATAAACATCCCATTACATTGGTATCCAAAACCGACAAACACACCATTCTTAGTCAATACATATTTATTAGATTCATACACTTGTTTATATCCGTACTTGGATAAAACACTACCGGATACAAGATTTTTCCTTATTCCAGGTACATGTAATACATCTAATAATACTAAGGACTTTCCTGAACTGAATTCCAACAACACTTCGCCGCGACCAAGAATAGGGGCTGTTGACTCGTTTCCCATGTAAAGCACTGATCCATCTACAACTGGTTCATAATTTTGAAACCAATGACGATCCTTGCAAACATGCTTAGTAGCACCCGAGTCAATCCACCACGCCACCGAATCATCCTGCACATAAAATGCTTCAGAAACTATAGGGACATAATTTGAATTTACATCTAAATTATGTATAGTAGTCTCACCTTGATTGGTGTCCGGACCCTGGTTATTAGACCTTTGTCCCGAGCGATTATTCATCGTTCCTTTCTTATTCTTGTTCGCACGACAATCACTTTTAAAGTGACCCGCTTTTCCGCATATCCAGCAAGCGCCCTTAGGCTTCTTACTCCCAGCATTATTGCTGTTGTTGTTGTTGTACGGACGCTTTGTCCCTCGGTTCTTATACGAACTCTCCCCTGCTTCCATCATATTGATAGTTGCAGACCTTATCGGTTCCTTGTCCTTGGGTTTTTCACCCTCTTGCGCCCTTAGAGATTCCTCTATGCGCAAGTGACTACCGAGTTGTACTAAAGACAACTCTTCCTTTTTATGTTTCAAGGTGTGTTTGAAGTCTTTCCACGACGGCGGTAATTTGTCTATAATACTAGACACCGAGATGGACTCGTCCATCTTCATATTATGTTGGGTAAATTGACCCAAGATCCGGAGCAATTCATTATATTGCTCCATTACCGGCCTTCCGTCGCACATCTTGTAATTCATAAAATTACCAACTAGGAACTTCTTACTAGAAGCGTCCTCGTCAATGTACTTGGATTCAAGGCTATCCCAAAGGGCCTTAGCAGACTCCACGTTTTGATAGATATCGAAGAGAGAGTCAGACATACCGTTTAATATATGCCCACGACATATATAGTCGTCGTTTTCCCATTTGCAGCGTTTCCGAGTTTCCTCCGGCGATTCGTTGTCCGCTGCTTCCGGTTGTGGAGTACTTAGAACGTACACCACCTTCAATGTTGTTAGCAAGAAATGCATCTTCTTTTGCCACCTTCGAAAGTCTACGCCTTCGAACTTCTCCAATTTTCCAAATTTGCTGTTCATTTCACGAACCGACTCCATCGTTCAGAATAGGAAATATTCTTTAAGATTGTTGTAACTTTTGTGTGTTTCTGAATGAGGAGGCTTTGGAAAATATTGAATCACGTTTACACGTTTTCCTTAAAGAATATTTCGACCCTATAACAGCCAAGGTATCACGAAACTTCTTCTAGGATAAGACAATACCGCACTTGTTCTTTGGCGTAGAAACAAGTATATTATAGAATGTTTATTCGCTATACTTCGTTAACACAAAGCTCTTAATTTCGTGGGTCTTAGAATCTGATTTTCAACACCCTTATATAGGTGTTGAAACACCCCTTTGGATAGTGAAAATGCCCTTTCATGAAGGGCTGCACCCTTTGGGAAGAGTTGCACCATTTCATAATGGTCACACCTTTTGGAAAATAATTCAAATATTTTCCATTCATGCAATTACGTGATTAGCATATCTAAACATGCAACCACGAAATTAACATCATATATATACTAACATCAAGTATTAATTTCAGCATATATACTATCACTTATCCAACACATAATCCTTTATCACTTTTACATGATCGTGCACTCCGCACCTCCTTAATCACATTATAGTGCCTTAGGATTATAACCGAAACTTTGTATGAATCCAATTACATTAAATGGACAATGATTTCACTTAAATCATCAACAGTATATATATATATTATCTGATCATAGGTTGTTTTCGCTATTGCTGTTATCCGAAATTGTGATGTACTAGTAGTTTTTTCGTTAATTGATCTAGTTTCACTTATCATTTTTGAAAAGAAAAAAAAGTATAGATTATAGTGTGTGTTGTTTTGAATTACGGTAATCTGTAATTTTTCAAGAGTACTAATATTAAGGGATAATTATAGTTTAGTACATGAACTATAGGCACTTTCAGACTTTAGTGACTCATCTTTTTTTTTTTGTGATTTAGTAACTGAACTAAAGCTTAATTAGACTTTGGTGGCTGAATTGGCGGATCCCGGCGACACGTGCCTATCACGTGCTTTTTTTAATACCAATTGTGGGTTGTGGAGGGTATTATCGACATTTTCTTACCTTATTAATATATACATAATTAATATATGTTTTAAAACATAAAATTCTTAAAACGGAACGGGAGTTGCAGAGTTTCTTCACGAAAGATTGGAATAATGCGTTGGTGCCGGTTGACCTCCGGGGCGGGGCGTTCCCGGCCTGAGAGTGCCGAGGAACGTTGACCCTCCACCGCCTTCGCCGCCGATCTCGCCTCCGTCGGTGAGCTCGTCGTGAAACCTTCCGCCGAAGCTTGTGATTTTGATTTTCGTTTTGGGCAAAAAGGGCGAATGAGATTGAATTCGAGGACGTGAAGATGGAGCTCGCGAAGCACCATCACCGAACCCCTGAATTTGCAGGTGCGAATTGATTATTGAATCAATTCGATTACTTTTCAATTTGGGAAAAAAATAATTTTTTTGTTTTGATTTTTAAATCCAGATGAAGATGGGGTGAGACCTTGTCGTACAGAGCTACGAAGCAGCCATGGTTTTCACTTTTCAAGTGCTTGCCTTATATTTTTTCATGCGGTTGACCAAGAAGTTGACCCCAGATTCAACTTCTCGTCGGTGAAGTCTATTACTGCAAGCTTGGGGAGAGTAATTGGGGAGGAACCCATTATACTTAATTAGTTTAATTTGGGGATGAATTTTTGCATCGATTTGGGTAATCTTGTTCTGAACCTTGCCATCGGGATATATTAGATGAAGTTTTCTGGTTTGGAGATGGCGATTGGCGAGGTCACGAGAGGCAGCGGTCCGATACGGGGTCGTTGATCGAGCTTCTTTTCCATCTGTTTCAATTCGAAGGAGTCGTATAGAATCGCCTGAATCCCAAATTGAAGACGAAATTGAAGACGATGACTGTAGTTATAATTATGAAGACGATGAATCCCAAATCGTTTTTTTATTTTTATTTTTATTTTTTAATTATTTGAAAGTGAAATTAAATGTAAGAAAAAAGTGAAAGTAATTTTTTTATTTATATTTATTTAATTTAATAATAAATAATGTAAAGGGTAAAAGCGTAATTTCTCACCTTCAGCCAATGCGATTGTGACACTTGTCAACTGAAGGCACGTGTTTTGCACGTGTCGCCGGGATCCGCCGTTTCAGGTATTAAAGTCTAATTTCGCCTAAGTTCAGGTACCAAACCCCCCAAAAAAAAAAGATCAGTCACCAAAGCCCGAAAGTGCCTATAATTCAGGTACCAAACTATAATTATCCCTAATATTAATGATAGTAAGAATGTGGGGACAAATAAAACCTTGGATTCTACTACTACACAGTACAATATTATTTAATTAATTTCTGAAAACACATGTGCACTGTTCTACAAGGAAGAACATTGTTTTACCCACACCACACGTGCCCTTATAAATGTATGTCACCTCAATACTCCTATACAGTAACTCATCAATATCTGATAAGTAACACAATTATAATATGATTAAAATGCATTGTGAAAATTAATTAATTAATAAATAATATACTATAGTAGTACTAGTATGTGTGACTGTGAGAGAGAGAGGAATCTGTTTCTCACTAGGAGAGTTAACACATACATACACACACAGTGTGGGTTAGTAGTGTCTTTTACCAAGTGCAAACGTGTGTGTATCTGCTTTTCCTAAAAGTCAGGCAGACAATTTTAACTCTTTTTATGAATATTTTATTATTTATGAGAATGAAATGATTGGTGATAAATGTTGGTTCATTTGTGGTTATTTTACAGTACGCAATAAAAGCCCTTTTTTGTTCATTTTCTCAACCCCAAATCAATTACTGCTTAATTATCTATTAAATCATTTCATTTATAAATAATACTACTAGTAGTATGCTACTAATTCACTTTACCACAATTATAATTGCACTTTCTTTTTACTAATTTTTATTATAATTACTTCTTCAATTCATACTTAAATTTTAAGTTATTTTATTTAATTAATTATATTACTCTCTCTGTTTTTTAGTGTTTGTAGTTTGAAGTTTGCATTATAGTGAACCACAATTATTACTTACAAATATTTTTTTATTAGTAAATAGTGTAATTTGAGTAATATTGATACGTAAATAATATATAAATGAGTTATTAAAATATATAATGATATAAATTGTAAACAAATTAATATTGTGATGGTATATATAGTCATGCAAAAAAAATCAATTTTAAAATAAACTTAATGAAACATTTACTTTCTTTTCATTAAAAAAAATGCTATTTGTCTCATTTATATATTTAATTATCTTAATTATATTCTTGAAAAACAAATACTTCGTGAATAATTTTACTTTGTTTTTTTTCATTTTAAAAATATAATTATACCATTAAAATTTTACATTATTTTTCAACTTTTCTCAATTTTTCATTTGTTTTTTTTTTTATTTTACACTTGCATTAATTATTATTCACCTAAGAGTAACAATTGTTTTCTTAATCTCAATGTCAATCAAAATATGCAAATACATTGTCGGAACAAACTGAAAGTTTATTATTTTTTAATTTTCGATCGTGTCCATCAAAGAAGGGAAGTATTTCTTAATCTCTCTCTCAAAAGAGACGAAACACTTCTTCGAGATACGGAGAAAGTATAATTTTAGAAAGAAAAAAAAAAAACGAAAATTATATACACACAGTGTGAAGTGATGAGATTGATCGAGATCCGTGGAAAACGGGCATGGGCATGAGAATGAACGGCATACAATTTTTGTATTCACCGAAACACACCAAACAATGTTATTCACTCATCAGTTTAATTGATGAATCAAACCAAAGGGTACGAACTCATCATGATATGACATTCACTTCCAAGTACAATTATATACTGTACGTACGTCCATCCGCCCATGCAGTAATTCCCTTCATTTCCCGCAGTAAAAATAAATTAATTTCCTTCACTTTTCAGCTATTGAAAATATATATGCAAAATTAAATATATAATGAGTAATGATCGATTTGCATATCAAAACTTGTAAATATATATATTCAACCTCAGAAATTTTATACGATAGACATCAGCTAAAAAACAAATTGCAAGACTAATTATTCAGCATTCGATCATAATAGAAATGTAGGATCTGTAAGATGTATGGCCATCTAATTTTATGCCACATTAATTATCTTTTTTCTTCAGAAATAAATAAAAATATAATCGATACAAAATCTATAACTTATATTTATACAATAATGAAAATATTTCATATTTTTTGTATTTTGAGACATACCTTTCTGTTTCAGTTCCTTATTTTTTTTAATTTCAAACCAATTAAATCTTTTTTTTTTTCAACTTAATTAATTAGTACAATATTCAAAATATGTAATTACAGTAAATTGCAAAAACAAGACAGAGAAGAAGACATAGAAATAATTACCGTTTGCAGATTCGTAAGTCCCGGCCCGGCTTGCATCCTATATATTTGAATTACATAATTATAATTTCCGATCCTGAAGAAAGAGATTAATTAATTAAGAAGGAAAGGGAGAAATAAATAAATTAAATCCAGAGGTTTGTCATGTCGTCCCACAGGTTTCTTGAACTTCTTGTATGTGTTAATTAATTGCAGGAACACTCTCGGAAGTTCAAGAAAGCTGTGGAAAAGCATGACACGGATTCGATCGATCTTCGTTAAATCAATTAATTATATCTTCGTCTGTGTGAAATTACACATATATATATGTTGAGAGAAGAAGAAGAAGAAGAAAAGTGTGTGTATGTGTGTGAAATGAGAGAGAGAGAGAGAGAGAAAACAACACAGGCAGCAACACACAATATATGAGTACGTATTTATATAAACCAAAAAGATATTTTCAGACAAGGAACGGTATCATTGCTAATAATCACATACCATATCTCTGTTTTAATTATTTCCTCTGTCTCACTTTCCACTTTTGATTACTTAGATAATCATTCAAAAAAACACAACAATCGAATATAATTTCATTTCATAAGTAAAATACATTATTTTTTAATCTCGAGTAAAAAAAAGAATGAAATTGGACCACCCTATGGGTATGGCTATGGGTATGTAAATATTGATGAGCAAACAATACAATATATATTATCTGTTTAAAAAAAAAGCAGCTTTAGCAGAGCGTGGGGAGAAAGGTAGGGTTACCCTTCACGTTCGTAATACTTACAAATAAGTGAGTGCGCAGGTGGGGTACTGTACTACTACTGCCATTTACATTTTTCATTTTTCATTTATAAACACTATTTAATTCCATTTCTTTTTCTCATAAACATTAATTTCATTAATTATTTTTCATAGAATATATCACAATAAATTCATGACAAGAATAAAACAACAAAAAAGCTTGCCATAATTTTAACAACCCATCACATGTCAACACGCGCCCACGACAATACATTCTTCTCATAATTCATACTAATTCATAATTCAAAATATTATATATATATATATATATATATATATATATGTAATACTAGTATGTGTGTCTTTTGTACTTAGGAATATGACTAGGGAACCACTGTTATTCTCTGTATAAAGTTGGGTCCTGGCTATTAAAAAAATATTTAAAATCTCATTAAGAAATAGAAAAATAAATGTTTAAAATACTATTATTTAAAAAAAAAAAAAAGCTTCAAAATATTGTTATTTTTTAACTTTTTGACAAAAAAAAGTAAACGGTAAAAATGTATTTTTAAGTTAAAAAGTAAAGTGATTAGTTGTGAGTAAATTAAAAAAATAGTTGAAAAAAGTAGGACTAAAATTATATTTTATAATGAAAAAGTAATTAATGTTTTTATTTTATTTTTTAGGGATGTGCATAATTTAGTTGAGACGTTCAAAAAAGAAAAGTGTCCATAATAAGTTGCGACGGGCCGACGGCGAAAGTAGTATCTTCCAATTTTTTAGAAATCTTCTGATGGATGCACAAAATGCATTTGATTCCATATAATCTTTTGTAACAATATACTGCATTACAATTAGAATTTAATTAATTTTCAAAAGTGTTAAAGTGACGGGCCGCAGTGAGTATAAAGATGTCCGAATACTTGAAAATAATCTGAGAAAATGAGAATACAACAAACTTACATTAGTACAACCCATTAATTAACTACTATATATACTCTCTCGAAACATGTACACACACTACAAAACAATATATGTGAAACTCAAGAACAATTCTGATAATTTGTAAGTGTAAAATTAAAAAAATGAATCCAACTATTTATATATACTTATTTCTTAAAAGGGTTGACTACTGGTAGTGACAGTTATCCACCATGAGTTCTTAATATTTAAGAAAAAAGCAACAATATCCACGTTATTTGCAACACATATTTCTGCAGCACTGATTGTTAATTAATTTTAAGGGCAATTAAATTCATCTTCTCAAATCAATTAAGGGCAATTAAATTCACAAAAACTCTCTGCATGTATTTTTTTTCATTTACTAAAATGGATTATGAATCATAATATAGATAAGATTAACATTAATTTATACCAATAATAGGGTCAGCTATATATTGTATTACTTACTAGTACTAAGAAGATTCTTTCAATAATTGGAAAAGTTAATGATTGTGTGGTCGGATAAATGAATCTCATTCATATATAAGCAAGAAATTAAAGGGTGAAAAACAAATTAAATACAATACTCCATATATTTAAAAGTTTCTCCTAATTATCTTAAATAATTAATGGACATAAGTAGAATGACATGCTTTTTAAGAAATTGATACTCGTTAGATTTTTATTTGACTTTAATTTTTTTTTATTGTGGTATTGCAAGGGTAAAAATGTTTTTTTGTAATTACAAGGTCAAGTTAATTTAAAGTTAACCATTCAAACAAAAAACTAATCTAATAGGAAAGAGAGAAGAGATGGAGATGATGATCAGAGACAGAAGATGAAGAATGAGTAGTGAAAGATGAGTGAGTTCTACATGTCGGCTTGAGAAAATAATAATTATTTAGGATTTTTGATGAAAAAATTATTTAGGATTTGAGTGGATTATAAGTTTGTTTGTGATGAAATAGTTGGTGTATGAGTTAATTAAGTGTTTATTTGGTTAGATTATAGATAATAAATGTTTATTATGAGTTAATGACATTTTTGAAACATAAAGTTATTGTAAATATATTGTATTTATTTAAATGAGATGTGATCATATAACTTCATAATAAAATACATATGTATAAAGTAATTTTATTATAATTAGGTCAGTAATTTTTATTCTCAAATGTGTACTTAGAGAATTATCAATGGTATATGTAATTTTTATGTAGCAACAATTTGTATTTAGGTACATAATTGAAAAGTGAAATATAAATTAAGAGATAGAAAAATAAATATAAAAGTTTTGATATTGAGATTTTTTTTTAAATATACTTAGTTTCATAAATAGTTTATATGCATGAAATTGAGAAAGAGAAATTTATAAGTGTGATCACGCAACCACACAATGGGCGTGTCAGAAATTGCACAGTCATTTTGGATGGAATTGCATATGCAATTGTAAATATGTAATTGTACAAGCCTAACTTTTGCTTATCATGGCCCCCACTTCTTCCCAAGCGTGCGAGCCATGGCAGATTGCACGGAGGACCGAACCAACTAAATTAAAATACTGGAAGTTGATACGGTTACACTCGATGTATTGACTTTTCAATACACTTCCAATTAATTTTTGACATTTGGAATTTATTTGTTTAGTTATTTTTCATTTTTAGTTTTTAGTTTTTCGCACGAAGGTAATGGAGAGCAGGTAAAGATTTAGTCCTTTTCTTGTGCCGAAAGAGTTTTAAATTTTGAAAAAAATTGTTTTTAAATAATTTAATTAAATATATATAAATGTAATCTTAAAAACTTATTATTTTTTTTCGAAAAGAGTACTTTTTATTTTAAAAACATTTATTTTTCAATAATTTATTTAAATATATAGAGTAAATATAATTTTTTTTGCGTAAAGAATTCATTATTTTAAAAATTTTTGTTTTTAAAAATAATTTAAATAAATATATATAGTGTATATAATTTTAAAAACTTTATTGTTTTGCGTAAAAAAAATTATTTAAAAAAATTGTTTTTAAATAATTTAATTAAATATATATAATAAATATATAATCTTAAAAACTGTATTTTTTTTTTTGCGGAAAGAGTACTTTTTTTATTTTAAAAACATTTGTTTTTAAATAAAGTAAATATATTTTTTTTTTGCGTAAAAAGTTTATTATTTTGAAAAAAATTGTTTTTGAATAATTTAAATAAATATATATAGTATATATAATTTTAAAAACTTTATTTTTTTCTAATCTTAAAAATTGTATTTTTTTTTGCGGAAAGAGTATTTTTTTATTTTGAAAACATTTGTTTTTAAATAGAGTAAATATATTTTTTTTTTGCGTAAAAAGTTTATTATTTTGAAAAACATTGTTTTTGAATAATTTAAATAAATATGTATAGTGTATATAATCTTAAAAACTTTATTTTTTTCTATAATTTTTTTTACTTCTTTTACAAATTTTAAAAATTAAAATACATTATTTAGTAAAAATAAAAAATAATAATAATTGATTTTTATAAATTAAATTACTGTACATGAAATATTATTAATTATAATATAAACAATCTATATTTCATTATTATTTATTTAAAAAAAAAATGCATTTATTTTTCAAAAAAATAAATTTATTTTTTTATTTAGGTCAATTGTACTAATTTAAATACTCACACAATGTGTTTCGATTTTGAACTGTGAAACTTACGATACTCATTTCAAGAGAGCTAACAACCTTCGACAAAGAGATCATTTTTCTAAAAATATCATATGTATGGCATGTGTGTCTTTTAATATAGTTTACAATAAAATATTTTAAAATTTGAAATGAACGTCACCTTACGATACTCAATTCAAGTGAGCTAACAACCTTCGACAAAGAGATCATTTTTCTAAAAATATCATATGTATGACATGTGTGTCTTTTAATGTAGTTTACAATAAAATATTTTAAAATTTGAAATGAACGTCAAATTATTTTTTTGTTTTCATTTGTGATTTCATTTTTCAATATCTATAAATGAGATTCTAATCAACTAATTACTATAATTTAATTTAATATTATTCAATTAAAAAAATATAAATATTTTTATTTTTTAAATAGATCAATGTTTTGAAAACTTCACATATTTTGCATGTGTGTGGATTAGATAAGTGTATTGGATTGTGATTTCATAAGATTTTTTTTCGCATTTGTATATGTTAGAGGGTCGCATATTTCACATGTATGTCTATTAAAGAGGTGTATTGAATTATGATTTCATAAGATTTTTTCATCTATATATTAGAATGGTATGTTGGATTTTGATTTCAAAAGATATTTTTTGAAACTTTAAAAGTTCTTAAATTTAAAAAGTCTATAGACTGAGACTCTATGCAAATTTTGACTTGTTTTTTAAATTGATTTGTATATATGAATTTTCATTAATTTGAGAGAACGGTAAACAAAAATTATTAATTTAAGTGAATTTCCATACACTCTGACTTATTGATTCAAATTAATATGAGTATATAAAAAAATCATATTATTTAGAAAATACAAAAACTATTATTATTTGTTATTATTATTCTCATTTTTATTATTTTATACTTGACTTCATTTTTTAAATACATTAACGATACTCGTTTTTCATGTATCAACTTTCGTTATTTGTTAAATTACAATTTTTTCTATTTCATATCGAGATTTTCTACTAAATATTAAACAATATACAATTTTAAATAAATAGTTATAGCCAATTTTTTAATTAAATTAAATATTAATACTAATAATATTAATTTATAATATTTTGATTTATTGTTAAACAAGTCTTTATATTAATAATCACAAAAATAATTTATTATAAATATCATCTATAAATAATTATTTTAAAAAAATATATGATTAATCTAATTTTTTCAAATAAAATTTTGATTATTTGTCTAAAAACTATTTTAATAATGTAGAATGTAAACTTTTGCAATAATTATGAGCACTACATTAATAGAAAAAAAGAAAACGCATGTCATATTTTTTTGATGGAAATGTATAAAAGATTTATTACCAATAATATTATTACAACCCGCCAAATGTCATGTTTTAATTGGAAGTGTATCAAATATTGGTTACACTTTGTGTATATATAGCCTTTTCCTAAAATACTATATGGACTTTGTATAAATATAAATTAATTTAAATTACTATTAATTCAAAACCCTTTTAATTATTTTCTCTCCCAAACACCTCCTTAACTCATCTCTCTTCATCTCCCTCCAATTTTCCCCCAAATCGTGTAACCCCTCTTTCACTCACCACCGCCGCAAAATGAAATTCAAAGCATTTCTCACCGACAACGGCATAAACCTCCTCGAGAAACGCATGCTCCCCGCCCTGGACAAAATCGGCAAGACCTGCCACCTGTACCTCACCCGGGACCACGCCTTCTTCCTCCACAACCTCCTCAACGCCGACGGCGTCCAGTCCATCGCTCAGTTCAAAAAGGAATCGCTGTTCCACCACTACCAAATCTCCAGCCAGAACGACGACAGAATCGCCTTCTCGATTGACCTTTCCCTCCTCCACCGCGCCCTCCGCTCGATCCTCACCATCTACGCCGCCGAATCCAGGGGCCTCAATTCCGCCGGCATCCAGATCAAGCTGGTGAAGAAACTCCCCCCGCACTCGACCCACCCCACGCCGTTCCTAACGCTCGAGGCCAAAGGCCACAGATCCGCCGTCGTCCAGGACGTCCCCGTTTCCAAACCCTTGTCGAGGGACGACGTCGAGGAGCTCCAGCGCGTGCTCGATTTCAGCCAGATATTGCCGGCGACTCTCGTCAGGGCGCCGGATCTGAACTCCCTGCAGAGCTTCGTCGACCGGATGAAGCACGTTGGCGATGTCATGGAGGTCACCGTGACTAAGTATGGGGACTTACACTTGCAGATCTCGACTTCTCTGATCACACTGGGAGCTGAATTTCGTAAGCTCAAAGTTTTGGGGGAGAGGGCCAGCATTGGGGGCAACGACGAGAGCCTGAGCGCTCAGGTTAGGACCAGACGGGCCGTGCAGATAGGAGACGCGATGATGGTTGATGTTAGCGTGAAGCATTTTTTCAAGTGCTTGCAGTATAGTTTGGCAAAGCCCGATTGTGCGTTTTACGGCATTGCCTCTCATGGTGCTTGCTTGATCGTCATCTTTCAGTTCTTTGTCCCCGGGACGAGGCAAACTGATAAGTCCATCAGCCTGCATTGTAGGTTGCCTGTGCTTGATCAGGGTTCCAACTGATGATCATGTTTCTTGTTCGTTTTCATAGTGTATTTTGTTCAAGATGAATTGTGATCTTGTTAAGATCAAGTATCAATCACATTGAGTTAAGTTGATGAATGAAGTTCAAATACACCCTCAAGGTTTCAGAAAATTACAAAATGTCAAGAAAGATTTGTTCTTTTGAACTGAAACTGGTTAAACTGAACTTAATATGTTTGAATTGAACTAAACTTAATGACATAATCGAACAATCACACTATGTTACAGAAGAAGGCTGGCTGTGTTTTTCAGCAATGCCTTGAACTCTCTCTAATGTCTCCTCAATCGCTAACAAAGCAACCTTGTAATGATCTACCGAAATAGCTCCTTCCTCCACGACTTGCAACGCGCTTCTATACAACTGGTCGAACCACTGCATCTGTTCCGTAGTATCCGAACCATCTGTCCCACATTCCGGAAACAGGCACAACTGTTTATAATCCTTCCTCCACCGCGGTAAAATGTATTTCGACGGTATCTCCTCCACTCCATTAAAATTCAACACGCATAATGCGTGGCGGCATAAATAACCGTAGAAATTAAAGCAACTGCATATGCAACGAACCTCAGATGCCATGTGATTGTAGAAAACCTCGAAATCCCTGATCTCTCTCCTGTTCCCTTCCTGCAGTACCCTCTCCTTGACTAGAAAAATCGTGACCGGCCCGTCAGCGTGTACCTGTATGGTACTAAAACACGAGTACATCTCCTCCACCTCCGATTGGAATTTTTTAAATATTTCTCGAGTGTATATTTTAGAAAGCTGTAGTTCGAACACGCATCTCGTCTTTAATTCGGGACTCGAGTTTCTCGATTCCATGTCGGCAGTTGCTTCCTCCTTGTGCCTCCTCTGCAGGGCCAATTCGTACCTGTCGAGAAATTCTTTGAGCGGTGTTTGCTTGTTCAAGTACTTGTCGAAAAACGGGCTCAGTGTCTCCCCGGGCCGGGTCACAGCCATTCCCATGAAGAAAATGTCTTTAAGGTAAACTGGAGCCCATAGTGCACGATCATCGTACAACGATCTGAGCCATTCATTATCTGCAATTCTGAACCGTTGGATCATGAATCCCCACGAGGCCTCAAAATCAAACGGCTTTAAAGTATCGTAAACTCCTTTTGTCAATGCCTTCTTTATCGCGTCATAGTTCCGAAGGCCTCCTAATTTTTCTGGAGCCTTGTTCATTATTTGCGAGAGGCAAAATCGATGCTGAGACCTTGGGAACACTCGAGCAATAGCACTCTGCAAGACTTTGCACCTATCTGTGATAATGGTTCGCGGGATACGTACAGATGAACAAGAAAGAAATGCTCTGAATATCCAAACATACGACTCCATAGTCTCACCCGCAAGCAGCCCACACCCGAGCAAAACCGATTGTCCGTGGTGATTTATGCTGACGAACAAAACGAGCGGGATTTCATACTTGCTCGACAGACAAGAGCTGTCAAAGAAAATCACATCCCCGAAGTAAATATTTGCGGGCCCACACTTAGCATCCGCCCAAAACACGTTCCTCAAACGCCCTTCGCTGTTCAAATCCATTAAATAAAAGAAATTTGGATTTGTCAGCTGCATCCGGCAGAGGTAATTATACATTGCCCCCGTATCGCCTCTTTTCAATCTTAAATAATCGGATGGGCCTGGTGCGGATTTGTCTTGTTTACAGACGAAACCTGATGGGCCATTGCTCCCTGCATCTATCACGAGAGGACGATACAACTTGACATGTTTAGTCTCTGGTTCGGGCCTCTTCTTCTTCAAGGATCTGTGAACTTTAGTTCCTAATACATGGTTGTGGTCGTGTGTGATTTCAAGAACTCGCCATCTCTTGGAGTCGGCTAGCCTCATCCTTATCATTGCTGGACAGCCTGTTCTTGTTTCTTTCCGGAGTCGGTTAACTTCTTTGATCCGTTTGAAGCCCTGGCTACTGCAGCACAACACGGCCCCATATTTTTCCCGGCTGTTTCTTTTGAACCACGAGTTTTTCACCCTCACACTGAAGCCCGACTCCCGAGCGTAGCAGTTGTAGTAATTGTAGGCATCGTCATAGGACTCAAATTCCATTCCGACAGCGGGGGGTTCGAACTGTTTCCCTTCCTGAAAAGGGCTGTGGCCATTTTGGTCGTCGATTTGTTGTGGGGGGCTGCTGGCTGATTTGTTCACGGCTTGTTCGGTTGGAAGAGATGTTTCTTCCATATGAATGGGAGATTATTGAATATTTCCCTCTGTTCATGACATCAAATTTCCCGATATCTTAGATGAAACAAGTGATATTAAAACAGAGGAATCACACAAGTAACAACAAAGAAAGTCTAAATCAAAATTTTGAAGTCCACATTCCTCTGCAAAAACCAAAATCTCTAATGAGATACATTTCATCTCAAACCAAACAAAGAACACCAGTCGAAGCACAGAACAATCAAGAAAACATGGATCGATTTTGTCGTCCCATACCGAAATGTGCAAATCAAGCATTACACATTTACAAGTCGGTCTCCGTACTTTCGATTACAGTTTATCGGCCACTCTTAGTTTATGAACAATTATGAACAGTGCAGAGAATGGAATTGCGACATCAATAATAACACATATACTGATCAGAGCTGTGAGTGATACCATGATCTTAATACCCAACACTATCGGCCCATTTTCATACCTAAGTGCAAAAAAAAAAAAAAAAAAAAAAAAAAAAAAAAAAAACAATCGAAAGCATTCCCAAATCCCTAACCTAAAAAAACGCAGGCAACCGAAAAAAGAATCACTGAGATATGGCATTTATTTATTAAAATAGAAATCAAAGCAGCCGGCTGACCTGGGGAAGAAGACGGAGAGAACCGGCGGCCCGGGAAATCGCCGGCCAGAACTATTAACGCACCACCACACTCCACACTAGGACCTAGCGGGCAATTTCTTTATAATTTTAAAATGATAAATATATTTGAAAGGGCATAATGGTCTTTTGGATTCAACACAGAATAGATTCTCAGTATCAGTACTCAGTGGTGGTCGTTAAAACTTCAACTCCCTCCACTACCTCACCAGTCACCACCACCGTCGTGTCGCCGCTGATATGGTTTTCTCTCTCATATCTCGTCCCCTTCTTCCTCTTCCGCCTCTGCAGAACAGATCCCCGACCATTTCCCCTTTCTCTCCAAACACATTTTTTGTTCAGAAAAGATTCGCCCGCCGTACAATTGCTAAGGCTTCTGAAGAAGAAGACGACGATCGAAAGTCAGATTTCAATCCATTCGGGTTCGTCACCGATAATCCGTCGAGCCGCGGCGCCATCCAGCTCCCCGAGTCCCCCGCCGAGGACGGGAACTTCGGCCAAATGCTCTACGTAATTACTCTGTTGTTTCTATATGTATACTCATTTGGATATTACAGTTTCCAGCTTAAGGGAATGTTGATCTGTGTTTTGCTAAAAATATAATTTTAAGAAATCAAGTAATTATAACAATGTTCAATATTCTGGCAGTGAATTTCTGGTTGGATATAGTGTAATGCCATCGTGATTGATTTATCCTATTTATTCATTCCATTTGTCATTTCAAAATTGTTAGCGTGATTTCAAAAGTATATATGAAACTGATTTTTTTGTATAATCTGTCATATTTTATTTGAAGAGAATAGAAAACATGGGAAAAGAGTACGGCTCGTACGTTAAATCTGGAGGATTTCGATGGTTTGTAAGAGAAACGGGTAAAATTAGTGCATTATTAAGTACTCACATTGGAATTGAAATACTAGGAACTTAGTTTTCTTTCCTTTTGCAGGGTCCTCCGAGAGCAGGCGTGGAACCATTGTGTTTCTCCATGGAGCTCCAACACAATCCTACAGCTATAGAGTCGTTATGTCTCAGGTAAAATTTTGCATTTCTAGTAATGTTTTCTCCTAACACCATTTCTGTGGTCATTTTTCTTTATTGGTTTTGATCTCTAAGGCTTCCTTCTTCGTTTTTCCTTGTTTTCAGATGGCAGAAGCTGGGTTCCACTGCTTTGCACCTGACTGGATAGGATTTGGCTTTAGTGATAAGCCGCAGGCTGGATATGATGGATTCGACTACACAGGTTCTCAACTTTTTTTTCAGCATTTGATTTGAATTTTGGATCATATCACCGGGTTTTGTGTGAATTTGTCGACGTTTTTTTTTTTTTTTGGAAAACCAAATTGACAGAGAAGGAATTTCATGAAGTATTTGACAAATTAATGGATACTCTTGGGGTTACTTCTCCTTTTCTCCTCGTAGTTCAGGTTTAAGATTCTCGGTTATATTTTGCGACTATGTTAGCAATTAGTTTCTGATGAGAAAATATATCTAGTTCCATCATGTGATATTGATTTAGTTCCAAATCACCATTATTTGCATATCCTTTTATACTATTGTAGGGATTTCTAGTGGGGTCATATGGATTGACTTGGGCTTTGAAAAATCAAGGCAAAATATCGAAGCTTGCAATCCTGAATACCCCTTTGACAGTCTCGTCCCCGCTTCCTGGACTATTTCAACAACTAAGGTGTGTTTTTTACACTAACAGTATTTCCTTGAAGCGACAAACTGATACTCATCATCCAGAGTGGTATTATTTGCCCAGGATTCCATTTCTTGGTGATGTTATTTGCCAGAATGCAATAATGGCCGAGCGATTTATCGAAGCAGGTAGCCCGTACGTATCAGAATTTCTTCAATTCAAGAAGAAAAAAACTTGATTATCTAAGATTTGGTTTTGGTCTGTTCAATATAGCTATGATAATAAATAATACTAGTAACTAATAATGGCACTTGAAAGTGACTAATGTGACAGAATTTCTCCATATATTTGACTGTGTGCTCTCTGATGAAATTGTATTTTATCATGGCAGCTATGTCTTGAAGCTGGAAAAGGCGGATGTGTACCGGTTACCGTATTTGTCGAGCAGCGGACCTGGATTCGGTTGGTGATTCTAACCAATCTTGCAATTAAACTTTCTTCACCTAAACAAAACAAAACCCAAAAATGAAAAGGCTGCAACTTTCAAAATTAAAATAAATACTGCTGAGGTCTGATTTAGTGTTAAACTCAAAGTGCTAAGTGCAATATTTTTATAGATGTGTTTTTTTATTATTTTTAGAAGGGGTAAATATAATAGTGCAAAATAAAATCACAGGCTATTATTTGTTATTGCGAAAGCTATCCTGATTTTCCTGTAATTATGTCAAACCTCAACAGCAGTTTCGTGTAATAAAACTAATTTTTATTTAGTCATTTGTGCTGCCAATACTCTAGTTAATCTTCAGTATCATTCATGCAGAAAGGCCTAAACATTTCTTCAAATTATATTGAGCTTTTCACCAAAATAATGGTATCTCCCCAACTATATCTTGGCCATTGGGACTGTCAAGTAAATTGTTTGTTTGAGTTCTATCTAATCATCTTCCATAGAGACCTAAGTGGCAATTTGATGAACTTGTTATATAGAATAGTAAATTATGTGATGTGAATATTTTTGAGGTTTCAGCTCTGCTTGAGTCTGCAAAAAGAGTTAACTTCAAGGACATCAATAGCAGAGTATCAAATGGGTTTGCATCTGGAAGGTAAGATTATATCTTAGGACTTAGGATCCTATTATAAAGCATGTATTTTTTTTTTCAGTACATCAACTCTCCAATCGAACATTTGTATTTTACTCAGCTGGGATAAACCGACATTGGTCATGTGGGGAATATCAGACAAGTATCTTCCTCAATCAGTGGCGGAAGAATTCGGGAGAGGGAATCCCGATGCAATAAAGATCAAGTTGATTGAAGGTGCAGGCCACATGCCACAGGAAGACTGGTAACAATTTCTAGGAACTCGTTCTTGTGTAAATAGAAAATGCAGTTAATACTAATATTGTTTTTGTCTTCTTCTAGCTCTCATCTGCTGTATTTCTGTATGGACAGGCCAGAGAAAGTTGTTGATGCCTTGAGAGTGTTTTTCTAATGACATGTAAACTTACTCCCGACTGTGAAAGACCGTGTGTTTTGGATGTATAGCCGTATAGGTAGTAATGGCTTCTATAATGAAATAAAAAGGGTTATATTTACATGCTTAATCTTACACAAGCATCTCAAACACATGGCCAATATTGCATCGAGGAAGACACATCATAATTGTTAATCGGAAAACAATATTGTTCGAGGAACGTGTAAAAATTGTTATTATGAAAAAAACAAAGTCGTATGGATCGACTTTGTGCCTTTAAATGCATCGCAAAAGAATTTTTACTCGGGAAAACACCCCGACTGCAAATTTGAATACATAGATAAAATTACTACTCCTCAAAATGAGATTGTTTATGAAAATTCTTAGTGAATATATTTTCATGAGAAAGCTGAAAAGGTTAACTGCATAAAATCCAAAACATCTACTCCACCCTATTTGTTGATTACACCGAAACGTAGCGACCACAAAATAATACATCAGCCAGTAAATCACTTTGCCTTCTTCGTCTTGGCGTTCTGATTGGACGCAGCCCTTTTCTTGGACACTGCGACCTTGGCCGGTTTTCCACTAGAATTGCTGAGGTCATCATCACCGTTGCCACTCTGATTGCTAAGGTCATCATCACTTCCCTCGTGCTTTTTCTTTGCGGCAATAGTTTTCCCTCTAGTTTGTCTCATCTGACCTTCGCCTTCGTTTTCACTACGTCCCTTGGGTTTGCTCTTTTCCGGAGGGTTCTTAGCCCCTTGAGTTCTCTTTGAAGCTGATACATCAACATCATCATTGTCATCTTCATCATCACTTGCGCTGCTGGACTTTTTCTTGGCAGGGGGGGCCTTCTTGGCTCGACTGAACTTTTTCCCTTTCGCAGATTTAAGTTTCTCAGGTTGCTCATTCTCTTCTCCTCCTGATCCATCATCACTTGCAGGTTTAGGTTTAGCTGCCTCTTTCACAGCTTGATTGCCCGTCAACTTTTGCAACTCGGGGACATATGCAGTTGTCTGCAATAGATTTTATTAAACTAATATTCAAGAATATAATACCCCAAGATATTATGTATTACAAGATGACAAAGTCCCGAAGACAGACGTACCCTGCCGCCAGCATTTATGAATTCAATTTTTTTCCCTGACATAGAAGATCTCATTAGCATTTCCACATAAAGTAATTAACAAAAAGTTGTGATCAAGAGATACAACAGCATCTAAGATTAGGACATAATATATCCAACTTATTGCATTAATTGCAGAAACTTCATATGTAGGAATTAAGAATTCAAGAGTCATTCCTTCTCAAGCTTGAAAAAAGTATGCATGAAAACATGAATGTAACCCTAAAAACAGTCGAAAATAATCAAAGAGAATTGGATTAAGGAAAGCACCCAGTGACCCAGAACAATAAAATACGTCAAATATATAATTTCTTCAACTATGGATTTAGCTCAGCGAAGCTCTCAATATAATAAATCATATTAACGGGACTACTCAGAACTCAGAAGTAACTGCAACACAGGAAATCACACTGCATGGGTCAAGAACCAAACCAGCAACAAAAGCCTTGTCAGACTTCTTTTCCCGAGAATGGAAAATCCAATTAGTAGGGAACTGACTACTGTCGGCCCCCACATCCATTGCCTTTTCAGTTACCTGTAAAACAAATCAATTAATGATAATTAGTCATATATAGTTTAAGAACATCTCACCATTAGCTTTTCCTGGTTTTTTGCCCCAGCGAAAATGAAACAACCATTCAACAGGGAACCGGAGGCTGTCGGCATCAACTCTAACGGCAAAGTTTGTAACCTAAAAGTACAGTCTCCAGTGGGATACAAGCTTAATGGAAATAAAGATATGGAGCAATTAAACAAAATATACACATTATTATCACCTCGTTAATGCACTTGAGCAAGGTAGCACAGATTTCCATGGATATGCTAGAAGAAATTTGTAGAGGGTGGATTCTTGCCTGTTAAAATCACAATATATAATTATTACATTGATTTATGTATATAATACCTATTATAACTTGATCTTTATCTTGAACATACTGAGGTAATGTCCCAGGGTTGAACTTGCAGTTGAAATAAGTGGGTAAGAATAAAAGTCCCAAATGGCAGAAATTTCAAATTTATAACTTACGCATTGACCACTAATATGTTTTTATATCTATTTTAAGGTATAAAGTACTAGAGAAAGTAAGTTGCTGAATCTGAAAGATCGAAGAGATTCTGAAACCGTATTATATATCAATTTCCTTTTTCAGAAAAGGAAATAGTGCATGGGGAATAAGCGTTACTAACTTGATATAGCACTTCATCAGCCATCCAATTACCAATGCCAGACATAAAACTCTGCATTGAGAAACAAAGATCTATGATCTATCGAGTTACAAATACAGCGTGCAGAAAAATGCCTACAACTAAATTACTAAATGCATCTTAAAAACCAGGACCATTAAGAGCTCTTACAGTAAGTAGGACATGTAGACAATATTATGAAGTTTGTACAAATTCTACCAATATGATAGACCCTTTCTGGGAACAAGGCTTGTTCTAACCACCAATAGAAATCCAACCAATGCTAGGATGGAGATTGCGCAATGGTTTCTACCAAGTATTAAGACGTACTTCTCCCTACCCCCAACATTGTTGGCTAGTTAGACTCTTGCAAAGAATTGACCTTAGTCTTAATTATCTAGAAACAATGAAAAGATTGGAACTTTTTTACTTCCTCACATAAGAAATAAGTATATCACCTTCTATTAGACAATGCATTCCTAAACCAAGAAAAAACAAATTTCCTAAACCAGATCCACGTAGCCATACAGAATCTTAGTAAAACCATCAAAACCTGGTCAAGTAAAAGAGCCTTAATGCCAATCTTCTTCTTGCTCAATGAGTTGTAGAAATCCTCTACTTTCATGGGCTCCGTCAATGCATCAGGACCAAGCTCTGAGATTGGGGGCACAGATAAAGGCTGTAAAAGCATCATCGTAAGAACATCAAAAAAATCTGTTGTGATTTAGGAAAAAATAACATATGAATCAGAGTTTCACACTACATTGTCAAGCAAGCGAACTTTCGCAAACCGCCTCTTGTCAGTAAAAGAGAACTCCAAACCATCATCTAGCTGCATCACAAAATAAAGTGACAGCATTTATAAATTTGTATATTCCCTGACATTTTTTCTACAAATGTTTGTGATTTGTAATTGAATGTATTAAGAACAAGCGGCTTCAACTCCATCGATCGAGGAGCGAGATTCTCACTTCAACAAATAATTTGGAAAACTTGGAAGGCCACTCATCAGTATCTTTCACAGCAGACCTGTTAATTATGACATGATATTTCAACTGTTAGTAATAAAGAACTTCAGAACAAAATGTTAAAACATATTTTAAGTTTGAAATGAATCCTCAATTCGTTACAAAAGACGCTCCTACCAAATACCGCCTCACTTTTTCAGTCAATTTGAGTTCATTTGTTTTTCTTTTCACGAAAAAATATAACCATGATCCCATCTCCTTCATGAGTGACTTGAAAGTTCGATAACATGCAATATTACATGCTAATATCCAATTATTACTCTGGGATGTTATGGGAGATTAATTGTACTTCACATGTCAGAGTTGAGGGGGAAAACTCAAATCGTGATGATAGCAAATTATCTTTCGTGTGGTACAACTTCACATATGAAGTCAATGAGCAATTCACATCCTGGTACTGATTGGAAAATCATATAAGAAATAACCCAGCTGGGCGATATTTCAATATGCGATTTGATAGTGTGATGTCCTAATGCCACACACCACTTACCGCTTGTATTTAGTGACTGCAACTCCCTTGATATACACAGCTCCAGCCATTCCTGTTTTTTATTTTAAATTTATAACAAAAGAAAAAAAAGGAAAGAAAATTTAAGAGCAGGTCAAAGCCCTGTAATGCAAAATGCAGGGAAGTGGCAGAGTGGATAGACAGACGGGAAAAAAAAATTAGCTTGCTTGAGTTGAAAGATCCACTAATTAAATCTTTTTGTCATAAACCATATTCTAATAGATACACAAGTATCTAATTCATTTCACTTATGTAGGCATTGTGACCAAGGAAAGACAGCCCAAAATCATAACAAAAATTAAATTCATTGCTTTATCATTTGAGTGAAAAATAAAGGCAGAACATTCGGTCATGCAGCAAAAAGGAAAACAATAGAATACATAGCCAAACAAAATAAATATATTTTTGTTCAAATCTAGCAACTTCCAAATGGAACAAGCATTCACTCGAACAAATTTACCACTCTCTAGAGCCAGTAATGTAAACACGAACTAGACTACCTCGACCAAAAACCTCAACTTAAAATTACAATGATGATAATCTAGTCGAACAATTCAAGATTCTGTCATCACTAAAACTTGGCATATCCACTGAGTGCAAATAATTTCTATGTTGTGCACACTTTACAATCGTAGTACGGAATGATATATATTTCATTAATATGTCACATATCTGTTCTAGGTAAACTAGCTCAAACACACAGTAAAAATTGCTTACAGGCAGACTTATTTGGCTTGTTTTATTAGAAGTAGAGTTATTAGCCTTCACTCTGATTGAGTGGAACTGAACTACATTCTGTAGAACTGGTTATGGGACACAACTAGTAATAGATATACTTATAGTTACTGTTGATGTTGATGTGTCAATGTCGACTCACTCCTAGCGCACAAATACAAAAGAAGAAAACTCGAGAGTCACTTTAGGGAAGTTCCATCCTAAAACCAATTGGTGATAGGAGAAACTAGCTCCCTAGGCTTATACTATTATTTTGTCATACACATTCAATGTGAGAATTAACAGTTACGAACCAACCAGTAACACGTATATGAATTTTCATAAAACCTGAATACCCTCCTAACGATTAATGTAGGTTTTCATGTTAATTAGTAGATTTAAGGCTCTAATATATCAAATATATTTCAACGCCATAATCAATTTCTCGATGAGAACAATCAAATAGACAATATCAGTATAAGGAAAGATAGAGATACTAAGTACAGTATGTGTCAACAACGTAAGGGGTAGAGCATGGGGCTTAGGGTTTAAATAATTGCTGGAGTACCGAATTGGAAAGAGGGGAAAGGAGGGGAATCAAGCTGAAGCCACATGTTCTTCCCCTTTCGCTGAGCGGCGACTATGGTTTTTCCGACGAGCGCCTCCTCGAAGTCCTTCGGAGAGACGCCGTCGATGACTTTAGGATCGTCGGCGATTGCCGATTTCATGATCTTCTTCCCCACGCAGTGTTCCTGCACCGCCCGACGCGCCGCCTCTACCTCCGGAAGCTCCGGCATTGTTCAGTTACAGCGGCACCACGGTACTTTACAGCGAGAGACTGAGAATGCAAAGTGCGAAGGGTTTTTCTGGGGTTCGCGCGCTATTCGGCTTGGGGTTGTGGTGTAAAAGTATTTCAATTAGAGGTGGGCCGTGGGCGCCCGTCGGGCCCAAAAGTAGGTTCGGCTCAAAACGCGAATTTTCTTTTCGGCCCTGGAAAGGAGGGACCGAGCCCGGTGGTTTAAACAGAATTTGTGAGGTTTTTCGTCTTAATTTTTTAATAAAAAAATATTCTGTCTTATTATTATTATTATTATTATTAAAAACCAATAAATTTATTATTTTAAAAAAATTTACTACTTTTTTCCGTCTCTTAAATTAAAATAGTGCATAGAGAAAAGTGACACGTCCTTTAGAGAAAGTGATATGTAATTTAAGAAAACATAATTTCTTATATGTTTAAATAATATAAAGTAAAATTATAATAAGTATTAATGTGTAAATAATAAGTACTGTGGTTAGTTGAAAAGTAATAGCGTAAGTGTAAATAAATGTGTATAAATAGATAAAATTGTGAAAAAACCTTCAATTTATAAATGCCTAAAGTTATAAGGAATTGTCCAAAACACATCTTTTAGAGAGAGTGATACATAATTTAAGAAAATATAATTTCTTATATGTATAATAATATAAAGTAAAATTATAATAAGTATTAATGTTTAAATAATAAAGTCTAGTTAGTTGAAAAGTTGTAGCAAAAATGTAAATAAATGTGTATTAAAAGAATAAAACTATGAAAAAACTTTTCATTTATAAATGTATAAAGTTTTAAGGGATTAACAAAAAAATATGGATTATTTTGTGAGAAGAAAATAATAGTATAAAATATTACTTCATCTGTCTCAAATTTATATGTATAATAGATAAAAAAACTTAAATTATACCTACGGTCCAAAATATAAAATTTTGCAATTATAATTTTTTTATTTAGGTCAATTTCAAAATTTTACAGTTTTCAATTCAAGTGGTCAACCAACTGAACTTATAACTATTGACATAATTATATTAATTTATAATTTCAAAATATGCATTTGTTTTATAATTATAAGGTTAATAATAACTTAATTAATAAAAAAGGTAAAAAAAATCTTAATTTGAAAATGAAGTTTATAAAGTTTGAAATATAAATTTATTAATCAAAATACACTTTTCTTTAAAAACTTGTTTTTTAAAATAAAAAATAAATATTTGTGAATAATGTGGATTTCATGGCTCCGTAGTAATTGTATTTTGTTTAATACAATTTATTTTAAATGTGTTTATTTTTATTACAATTTTACATATTTTAAATAAAAAATATTTTAAAAAATTGTATATTTTTCTTGTTTTTAATTACAAAAAAAATAACGAAGAAACAAATATAAAATATTTTGTGTAAAAGTATAAAAAAAAAATGAATTTTAAAGCTAAAATGATGATAAATAAAGTAAAATAATTATTTATAAATGAAATTGGTTGAGTTTTTTTTATTATTATTCTAAATGTGTTAATTTTTATTACAATTTTACATATTTTTAATAACAAAAATTAAAACAATTGTATATTTTTTCAAGTTTTTAATTATAAAAAAATAATGAAGAAACAAATGTAAAAAAAATTTGTGTAAAAATATAAAAAAATGAATTTTAAAGCTAAAATGATGATATAGATAATAGTAAAATAATTATTTATAAATGAAAGTGGTTGAGTTTTTTTTTTTTTTTTTTTTTTTGTTAAATGTTAATATCATATAAAAGAAAATGTGTAATTTTGCATTACAATACATATGGAAAGACTCTACTGTTGTACTGCATCACCGAGCTAAAAGGCTAACTCTTCGAACAACCAAACAAAATATATAGCAGATATATAAAGTGAACAACTACCAAATTATATGTCACACTCTCTTCAGTGCTTGAGCTTGAAGAGAGTCCGGAAGTCGTATAATGAGATGAACCTATCACACACGATGGAAAGGGCCTGAGTAGCGACCACCTCAGACGACACCGATCGCGCCTCCCATATCTGCGTGTTCCTCTCGTGCTATATACAATAATCCAGAGTAGCGAGAAGTCCACGATAAGTTCACGATCTTTTTATATATAAAAATATATAATGATTTGTAATTATTTTTCAAGATTTAATATAGCAAATAATTTTACAAAATGTAAGAATAAATGTAGTTGTCATCACATTCAAGTTGTTTATCATGACTTATTCAAATTATTGACCATAAAATAGGAGTTTGTCTAGATTTTATATTTCATATCTCTTAAAACAATAAATTACAAATTACATATACTTTTAAAATAGGAATTTGCAAATATTTTTACAAATGTAAGAATAGATGTAGTTGTCATCACATTCTAATTGTCTATCATGACGTATTCAAATTATTGACCATAAAATAGCTATTTGTCTCAATTTTATATTTCATATCTTTTAAGATAATAAATTACTTATGTCATCAATTTTCTATTTCATATCTCATAAGACAATAAATTACTTATGCCTCTTAATTTATTGTGTTATGAGATAGTAAAAAATAGAAAATTGAGATAGAAATGTTGAACTTATGATCTAGACAAAAATAACTCCAATATTTAGAGTACCTACTGATTTTAATTAATTTTTTAGACGTAAAAGATTAAAAAAAATTGTGTTAGAAAACATGTGTTCATAAAAAAAATGACAGATAAAAGTTGTTAATTTTTATTACAATTTTAAATATTTTAAATAAGAAATAATTAAATATTTTTTGTATATTTTTTCAAGATTTTAATTATAACAAAAAATTTTATTTAAATAATAATAATGAAGAAACAAATGCAATTAAATTTTGTATAAAGTATAATAAAATGAATTTTAAAGTAGTAGAATGATGATATAGATAAATGTAATATTATTAATTATTTTATATTAAAGTGATTGAGTTGTGAATGTATTTTTTAAAATTGTACACTTTAAAACTTGCAAACATAACAATAGATGTAATTTTCATCACATTTCAAGTGATGCATCTCTAGTTATTTAAACCGACTGGTTTGAATTTAGACAAACTCACGTGAGACATATTGTGTTGGTTTTTTAAAAAGAGTCAAAGTTTCGGTTTAGTCTCTAAAAGAAGACGATTTCAATCTATTTTTTTAAATCAAAAAATAATATTCAATAATATACAGTAAAATTTTAATAAATTAATACTACTGAGATTAAAATTTTTTATTATTTTAAAGAGATTATTAATTTTTTTAATATTTTTATTAATTCAAAAGATCAACTCGGGGACATTAAATTTTATTATCTCATGAAAATTATTAATTTATATTAATTTATAGAGATTTTATTGTATTCAAATTTGATTTGTACATCTAAATTTTGGTCAAAAAAAGTTAAGTGTAAGAAAAAATCATGAACAATTCTATAAACAAATAAAGCAATTTCAAATAAATACACGACAAATAGAAAGATTGCAAGAAAAACATGTTATGTAAACGATATGATTTCTTTACGTAGTTTACACTAAAACTTATTCATTGCTCGTCACTTCGAAAAATTAATTTGAAATTCGTTATCGAGTTAACACATATATCCAATTATTACACTAATATGGTAATAAATTAAACGTTAAACGTAATAGATAAAAAGTTATATCAAAACACGTGTATAAAAAAATTCAATGACAGATAAAAAGATTCGCAGACAACGTCTGACAAACTGAAAAATCGATCGTAGTCTAAACGTAATAGATAAAAAGTTATGTCAAAACACGTGTATAAAAAATTTCAATGACAGGTAAAAAGATTCGCAGACAACGTCTGACAAACTGAAAAATCGATCGTAGTTAGACATGCATAAATTACAAACGAACGACGACAAATTTCAACTTTTGAAGAAGCAACAGAATTTGTTTTACTATAAATAATAAAAGATCAACGCTTTTAATTTTCCCGCTTAAATCGAACATGCTATTCTAAACCTAATTGAAAAATATAACGTTAACGTTATCTAAGCGATAATAATTTTTTTACTTGAGTTTGCACTAAAACTTCTTTGTTAACGTTATCTAAGCGATAATAATTTTTTTACTTGAGTTTGCACTAAAACTTCTTTATTGATCGTCGCTTCGAAAAATTAATTTGAAAGTTCGTTACAAGGTAACCCACATATCCAATTATTACACCAATGTATATATATGGTAATAAATTAAACGGTGGTTCGACGTAAACGACAAAAAACTGTGTCAGAAGACGTTCATAAAATTTTCAATGACAAATAAAAAGATACGCAGACAGAGCCCGACGAACTAAAAAATTGATTGCAGTGAAACATAAATTACGATCGAACGACGACAGATTTTATTTTTTGAAGAAAAGACAAAATGCGCGTTTTAGTTTATACTGAATAGTAAAAAAAAATCGTTTTTCCTCACGTAAACCGAACATGCTATTCTAAATCCAATTAAAAAATGTAACGCGAAGGGCGAATTAAAAGGTACGTAGTCGACCAAAATCAAAATTCAAAATTTATTTTTGGAACAATTTTCTAATTTAGAAAAAAAATTCATTACTTAGTAAGTAGAAGTGTACAATTTAAAATATATGATTTGGATTTTGAATAAATGGTGGATTGTTACACAAAATCTACAAATTTTAATTAGAGTTCTCTCCCGGGATTTGTTTAATTAATTTATAAATTGTGATTGTTAATGTTAATTAAGAGAAGTGACAACCTTGGATCCCTTCACCAAACCTCTCCAACCCAATCATCCCATCGCAGCCGCACCAACGGTCCAGAATCGGAGTCTGAAAACCACCACCACACCCGGACAAAAAATAAATCGAACAAGACAACACGGCCCCCGAAGCCCACCCACCCCGTCACCGCTCGACACGTGGCGCGCGCCCAGAGGTCACCGTTTTTTCTTTGCTCGCGTCCTGAGCTGCGCTAGCTAGCTCTAATAAAAGGAGTCACATGTACCGTGTAGAGAGAGAAAGTGGTGGTGCGTGTGAGTGTGTGTGAGAGAGAAAGTGAGAGATTAGATTATAAAAAGGAGAGGCCACAAATTGTTTTAAACAAAATCCTCAGTAAACCCAAAAAACTCATCCCCTCCCTTATCTACTTATCCTATCATCATTTTTTTTTCTTACAAACCTTCTTATATATAAAAGATTTGCTTTGCTTCAATTCATCACTTCCCTCAAAAGTTACTTTCCACCAAATAAAAAAAAAAAAAATGGCCCCGAGGTCGGGCAGGGGCAAGGGACACAAATCCAAGACCGAAAAGAAGAAGAAAGAAGAGAAAGGTACGGTGTGATTAATTAGTTTCTGTTGAACATTTGGTTGGTGGTAATTTTGATTCATCTTTTCGTTCGTTATTACGTACAGTCGTGCCGAGCGTTCTCGACATAACCGTGCTCACCCCGTACGATACTCAACTCATTCTAAAGGTGCGTGTATGTATATAAATATATTTAATGAAATATTAATTGATTAATTAATGAATTTGTTAATGGTGATTATTGGAATTAGCAGGGCATCTCCACTGACAAAATATTGGACGTGAAGAAGCTGTTGGAGGTGAATGTTGAGACATGTCATTTTACAGACTACTCTCTATCTCATGAGGTAATTAATTAATTAATTTAATCTTCACGCAAAAACACACACAAACACGTACACACATGTGTCCATTATTGGAATCAAGTTGGGTACTTGGTACTTGTAAAAGGGACGCCAGTGAGAGTTTCTGTGTAAAAAAATAAACACAGGTTAGAGGACAGAAATTGAATGACAAGTTGGAGGTCGTTTGTCTCAAGCCATGCTTGCTCACAATGGTTGAAGGTATGTACTTTTAAGTAATTAGGAGTAATTAATATTCTAAATTATATACTTTATTTATTTATTAATTAATTAAAGGATTGTTTTGTAAATCTTAGTGATATTTTCTAAATCAGTACTACGTATTAAAATGTCATAAAAGTTATTGTACTAAAAATGAATTAATGCCGTCCAAATATTTGTTGCAACTTTTATTTTAGTATTTTACTTTTTGCACATCATTATTCACTCTAAATTATTTACATCATCACTCTTATTTTATAATAGTTAAATTAAATTAATAGGAGTAGAACTTGAAGATGGGGACGTTTATTTTGTTTGGTTAAATGCGACTACATTAAACACAACGTGGTCCACGAGTTATAATATTTTTTTATTCGGAATTTTGCCCATATTGTATCCGGTTATTAACAAAATTGCCACCCGCATCCGTCGATCAACGCAGAGGACTACACTGATGAGTCACGTGCCGTCTCCCACGTGCGGAGACTCCTCGACATTGTTGCCTGCACGACGCGCTTCGCCAAGCCGAAGCCCGGCGCCGGTACGGAATCTCGCCCGAAGAAGACCAGAGCTCAGAGGACCACGGAAAATGGACAGCTGGCTTCGCCGGAGCCTCCGTCCCCTGCGATTCCCGGGAGTTACGATATGGTGGCGATTCAACCGATTCCGAAGCTATCGGACTTCTACGAGTTCTTCTCTTTCTCCCACCTACCTCCGCCGATTCTACGTAAGTATATCGTTCCTTCGCTCGCTGTCCCTTTGCTTCATGTTTGCCCTGTAACTCATATATAGGGTTTTGAGAATTTGCAGATCTGAAAAGAGTGGAAAGTAAAGTCGCCACTGAAGCGCGCCGAGATGGTGATTATTTTGAGATGCAGGTGCTTCATTTTCAAATTAATTCATTTTTATCGCGAATTATAATGTGTTTTTATTTTGCTTCAATTTTTTCAACAATAATTGATGTGTTTCCAGATTAAGATATGCAATGGGAAGATAATAAACGTGATGGCATCGGCGAAAGGGTTCTATACTCTAGGGAAACAATTTCTGCAGAGCCATTCTCTGGTTGATCTTCTTCAACAGCAGAGTCAAGCTTTTGCAAATGTGGGTGAAATTTGATTCTGATGTTTTTTTTATGATGTGAAACTCTCGTGCTAATAGTTGGTAGCAGTACACTGCCTTACGCGGTCTCTTGTTTATGTGCAGGCGTACGCCTCCTTGATGAAAGCTTTCGTCGAACACAACAAGGTGATCTTTTTTCTCATTTACCCTAAGTAACTATTTTCTAAAATCGTAAAGTAGTACCTATAGGGAGAAAATGAGGTTTACGGTTCCACTCTCTTTCAGTTTGGCAACCTCCCGTACGGTTTTCGCGCCAATACCTGGCTTGCCCCTCCGTCCATTGTTGACTCGACATTGCATTATGTGCCCCTCCCGACAGAGGACGGAAATTGGGGAGGAAATGGTGGGGGACACGGAAGATCGGGAGAGCACGACCGTAGACCATGGGCAACAGACTTTGAGATCTTGGCAAAATTGCCCTGCAAAACAGAGGAGGAGAGAGTTGTCCGGGATAGGAAGGCGTTCTTGGTTCACAATCTCTTTCTGGATGTCGCTGTTTTTAAAGGTGTTTCGTCCATTCAGAAAGTTGTGGATTCCGACGTGAAGGGTAAGACGGAGATTCCACCAGGTTCGGTTGTGCACGAGAGTAAATTTGGGGACCTTTCTATTACGGTCAAAAGAGACGAGGCGGATGCAAGCTCTAAGAGAGAACTGAAGATTGTTGGCAGCATAAAATTGGACGAGTCTGCTGAGGAAGTTTCCCGGAGAAATCTACTTAAAGGATTAACTGCGGATGAAAGTGTAGTTGTACATGTGAGTAACTTTTACTTTCACTACCTGACTTTAGCTATTAAACCAACTGGGTCGGGTGAACTCTTAGAGATTTTCACCCCTGTGCATGAAGAGAAGGATATATTTCATTGGTTTTTCTGTTTTCTGCATTTCAAAACCTGATTTATACGGTAGAAAATATTTTTGTAAGCTTGAGTCAACCTGTACTAATTATTAACCTCCCTCTCTTATCTTGTTTGCAGGATACTTCTTCATTGGCTGTTGTAGTTGTAAGACATTGTGGCTACACAGCAACAGTTAAAGTTATTGGAGATGTTAAAAAGGGAAGGCAAGATATTGACATTGAGGACCAGCCAGACGGGGGAGCCAATGCACTCAATATTAACAGGTTTTTTAGCTTGCCTTTGCTTGTTTGTGTTAACGTCAATTGCTTAGTAGAGACGTGATGTTTATGAATCATTGTACTTTTTTTTTTTTTTTTTTGAGTCTAAAGTTTTTTGATCTATATGATACCTATAGAAGTTTGCTATAGTGCTGGCTTTTGGTTAGACATAATGAGGAATAAAGTGGCTACTAAATTACTATTTTCCCTCTTTTATCCAATTTTACCTACATTATATTTATACCATGTTTTCCCAAAGATCGTTTAATGCGAAATAGATATACCCAATAAGGCTTGTTGGTTTTGTCAGTGTCATAAGCATGATTCAAGGGTTAGAATGAAATTGCTGGGTTGTAAATTTTTTGCTTATCAAAGTTTTTGATTGTACCTTCGATGAAATGTGTCCTAATCTCTCCAGAATTTGTCAACATAATATGTATATTATCAGTGACAATTTTTTAAATGAATATCTTATTGTACAGTTTACGAGTGATGCTCAACAAGCCGTGTGCTGAATCAACAATCAAAGACCAAACTATTCAGTCTGATTTGATGGATATTGAAACAACTGGATGTCTGGTTCAGAAAGTAATAAAAGATAGTCTGGCAGGTCTAGAGGATACATCTGCTTTAGCAGATAACTGTTTTAGATGGGAACTTGGTTCTTGTTGGTTGCAGCATCTCCAGAAGCAGGACACACCAGCAGATAACAATTCTGAAAGTTCTAAGGATGATGACAAGGTTGAACCAGTGGTTAAAGGACTTGGGAAACAATTTAAAATGCTAAAGACGAGGGACAAGAAACCACTCAATTCTAGTGGGAAGGATGAAGAGTCCCTAAACATGGAAAACAACGAAGTGAATACCTGCGAGGATGACTGTGAGTTGCTGAAACATGTTTCTGAAGAAGCCTTCTTACGTTTGAAACAAACTGGGATTGGCCTTCATGCAAAGGTATTGTTTCCTTAATATTATTAAGATGTGTAGAAAATAGTAAAGTACTCAGGAGTCAGGGATTGTCTCTTGCTTCTGTATACCCTAATTGCCAACCTTCAAGAGACTGGCTGAATGATAATCAAAATCGTAAGAACGCATGAAATAGAGGCTATTCATATACATATACTATATATGCTTATAAGCGTTACATCACTTGAGTTAAGTAGAGTTGTTCATACATCTCATCTCTCTTTCTATTTAAGCTCTATAGATTCTCCATTTTTCGTCTTTTCGACGCATATATGATATGATTCAATGCTTTAAAATGCAGTCAGCTGATGAACTGGTCAAGATGGCACAGGAGTTTTATGATGATGTTGCTTTACCTAAGCTGGTATTAAATCATTACAAGATCGGCTAATGAACTATTATTCTCACAGTAGTCTTGACCCCAGTATACCCTCTTAACTTTTTTTTTCTTCCAGGTCACAGACTTTGCGTCACTTGAACTTTCTCCAGTTGATGGTCGTACACTTACTGACTTTATGCATCTTAGAGGCTTACAGATGCGCTCTTTAGGTCGTGTGGTGGGTGCATAGCTTTTTATTCTCTCTGTATACATATATGTGTGTGTATGTGAGTGGGGTGCGTGTGTGTGTGTTGACCAGTTTTGTTTTCAATCATAAATTTATATAATTCCTTGAACCAGGTGGAACTTGCAAATAAGCTTCCTCATATACAGTCTCTTTGTATTCATGAAATGACTACACGAGCTTTTAAGCATGTGCTTCGAGCTGTCATTGCTTCTGTTGGGAGCATGGATAAAATGTCCACTGCTATAGCCACAACATTAAATTTCTTGTTTGGGTATTCTAATGTCAAAAAGGATCAAAGTGATCAAATTCTCAAACAGCAATGGTTACGGGCATTTTTGAAGAAAAGGTTTGATTGCAGACTGCAGGATGAATTCCAACAATTGAGAAAGTTGTCACTTCTCAGGGGACTTTGTCACAAGGTAACTGGTCAAAAATAATTTTGAATGGATATGAGATGGAAGTGTAATTCTAATTTTGAAACTTTACATGATATAAAAAATAGGAAAATGATGACTAGTCTAAAATATATGAAAGGGAATAGTGAGATTTATGGAAAAAGTGCTATAATTATTAGAGTTTTGATTTGAATTTTCTCTTTTGCTTTGAAAAATCTGTTGAAGTGAATTGATGGGTGGTATTTAAAAAATAAATTGATATCCAAACACAGCTCTTTTGATTTTTTACTTTTCAGGTTGGGTTAGAGTTAGTCCCTAAGGACTATGATTTGGAAAGTTCGACTCCATTCACGAAGTTTGATATCATTGGCATAGTTCCAATCTGCAAGGTAGATATAAGCACAGAATTATGGAAAATGAATTTATTTTGTTCTTGAATTGAAGACTTATTTTCTCCTTTTCCTTCACATTTTTTATACAGCATGTAGGGTGCTCGACTGCCGATGGGCGAAATCTACTGGAGTCATCCAAGATTGCACTAGACAAAGGGAAGCTAGAGGATGCTGTTAGTTGTGGGACAAAGGTAATGTAAATGAATGTTTTATACATTACTAATTTGCTTACTGTTTTGTGTCTTGAGATTTAAATGAGTTCTGACATGAAAATTGAAGGCCCTGGCAAAGATAATAGCTGTTTGTGGTCCTTATCACCGTACAACTGCAAGTGCTTACAGTCTTCTTGCTGTTGTTCTGTATCACACTGGAGATTTTAATCAGGTAACACAGTTTGCTTTACTATCTTGCTTCAGTGTATACAGCTTCCGTATACCTAATAAATAGCGTGTCTACAAATTTAAAAGTCGGTGTTTATAATTCAAGGGCTTAGAGAGCTTGCTTGAGCGTTTGTGATACTGCTAGGGAAAATTGCTGTAATTTTTGGATAAAATTTTCACGATTAAGTTTAGGATAATTATATCTATATAGGGTACAAATACCCCACATTTCCATAATCATGCCATGTTCATCTTCTGAAATATTTCTGTGTAGGCAACTATTTATCAGCAGAAGGCATTAGATATCAATGAGAGAGAGCTGGGGCTTGATCATCCTGATACTATGAAGAGCTATGGGGATCTATCAGTGTTTTATTATCGTCTTCAACATATTGAATTGGCTTTGAAGTGAGTCGCATACGATCTTTTTAATATATTCTGGAAGATTATTCTTATAATTAGATTTTTAATTTTGTTTCCCTGTTAAAGTTTGACTCTCATAGAACAAATATTATAGAGTCATTTTCTTAAACGAAGGTCATTCGAGAATTTGTGGTCGATTTTGTGTTACATGCCAAAAAAATCAAACTTGTGTTTTTTCTTTCATGATTTTTAATATCAACTCTCTAATTTTCTTTATTCATGATCTTGGACAGATACGTGAACCGTGCGTTGTATCTTCTTCAATTCACGTGTGGGCTGTCTCACCCAAACACAGCAGCCACCTACATAAATGTGGCTATGATGGAAGAAGGCATGGGGAATGTTCATGTTGCGCTCAGATATCTCCATGAAGCCCTCAAGTGCAACCAAAGACTATTAGGAGCTGATCACATACAGGTCTATTAGTACTTTATTTGCATTGATGATATAATTTGTCAGTGTTTGTGAAAAAATAACACTTGCATGTATCCAACAGACTGCCGCAAGTTATCATGCCATTGCCATAGCTCTTTCGTTGATGGAAGTATATTCCCTGAGCGTGCAACATGAACAAACTACGTTAAGAATCCTTCAGGCTAAACTGGGAGCTGAGGATCTTCGTACCCAGGTTCACTATTATTAACTAATATTAATATCTATTAGAAAGCATTTGAGTTGTTTATATCTATAAAAAATCTGAAAGATGGCCGAAACATTGTTTGCGTAGATGGACTCAGGGCCCCTGGTTTTTTCTATAAGAGCAAAATTCAATGCAGAATTTTCATAATTAATTCATTTAATTGATCATAATTTGAACTAATGTGTAGTTTATTTTCAAGTTTATTTTTCACTAGCTCAACCTATAACATATTAACATGTTTAAGTGGCAGGTCGAAGTTCCCTATGGTAATTTCTAAGATTGTTTTCAAAACATTTGTTTTAAATGACTTCCAACATTTTTTACTGATAGATACTATTTTAATACTTTCAACTGTTTCTCTTCCCTTTCCGAAATTCGCTTTCTACGAATTTCGCAACCAAAGTGTTTCCACATGAAATGTCATTTGAATTTAAAATATTGAATTGGTAATATTAAAGACTCAGCTTTGACAGTTAACTCAATTGTTAATATTATCAACTGCCCCCTGGATCAAATATGTTTCCGAAGCTTTTATGGGAAATTCCTCAATTTTGTAATATAAACTTTAATTTAGCAAGTACATCTGCAGGATGCTGCTGCATGGCTTGAATATTTCGAGTCAAAAGCTTTAGAACAACAAGAGGCAGCACGTAATGGGACTCCAAAGCCAGATGCTAACATTGCCAGCAAAGGTCACTTAAGGTATTAAAATGCTACTTACCATATTTTTTTGTAATCAATTTACCATCATACCGTGAAAACCAAATACCCTTAAACCGTGTGTTGGCAGTGTGTCAGATCTACTTGATTACATAAATCCGGACCAGGAGTCGAATGCTCGCAGGAAACGGCGCTCAAAGGTACCATTGTCTATGTTTGTTAATTCCAGTTTGTGATCATGCACTATCAATTATGAAATATCAGGAACTTATTTTATGTTATAGAGAGAGTTTAATATGTGGATATGCACACGCACACCAGACTTGTTTTTTTTTTCTCATGATTATCTACTGAACTTGGGACTTCAGTTTCTGTTTATTGCTGGTTATTAATACATGCAACTTGTTGAATTCGGTTACATTTCTTGCAGCCTCGACTGTCATATATGTGTATTTTTTTTTTTTTACCGGAATCTCCTTCATTGCAAACTTACCTCTTGTTATATGATCTATTTAGGTTTTACCGGTCAGAAATAAGTCCCCAACCGAGCAGCTGGAAGAAAAGAGTGAGATGAAAATCACCACCGAAAATACAGAAATTAGTGTCGTGGACGAGAAAAGAATTGAAAAGGCTATTGCAGTTAAGCGGTCCTCCCAAGAACAACCCAATCAATCACTCCCACAACAAACCAGCCAAGATGTAAAGCTGGAAGAAGAAGAAGGATGGCAAGAGGCCACATCTAAAGGTCGGTCGGGAAGTGGATCTACTAAAAAATTCAACAAAAAGCGTCCAAATCTCTCCAAGTTAAAGATAAATCAGGCACACACAAACTATAATAACAAGGATGTTGGTTATAAAAAGGAAGCTGTTCTGAGTAAAGTGACCGCAAAGACTTTGGGAACGAAAATTGCACCGAATTCAGCTTCCAAAGCTTCTCATCTTCCAACCAATCTCTCAGCATTAGCTTCCAAGTCTTTATCATACAAAGAAGTAGCAGTGGCGGCCCCCGGTACAATTCCGAAGCCCTTACCGGAGAAAGTAGAAGTGTTGAGTGAAGAAAAAGCATCTGACAGCCAAACACAACTTACCCCAAGAGATGCACCACCGCATCAAGCCGAGAGCGATGGAGTTTCTGTAGATCATGAAGACTCAAAAGGAGAAGAAGCAGGGTCGGATTTATCGAATTCCCACTCGGATTCCGATGAAATTTTTTGTCCTGATCAGAAGAAGCCTCTAGAGACAAACGGGAGCAAACTTTCAGCCTCTGCCGAGCCTTTCAGTCCAGACGCCACCTATCCTCTGACTCACCTGTTTGAACCAGCCGGGTTCCCATCGGTGACCGCAAGGGTTCCATGTGGCCCCCGATCACCTATGTATTACAGAGCAAGCCAAAGTAGTTTTCGTATCAGGCCCGGGTTTCTGACTTACAGGAACAGTTTCGTTTCTCCCAAGACTATGAATCCACATGCACCTGAATATGTTCCTAGAAGAGCATGGGAAACTAACACAACGGATGAGGAAGATTCGAAACCCGTTACTGAGTCTAAAACCGAGAAGGCGTACAAAAAAGATGCAACTGTTGTGAAAGGGGAAAGGCCGAAGAGAATCAGCTCGGATGCGGAGAAAGCTGAGCTGGCAAGGCAGATACTGCTCAGCTTCATAGTGAATTCAGTACATAACACTTCAGACTCTAAAACTGTAGCTCCAGAGGCTAGTGACAGGAAGTGTGAGTTTTCTAGTAACTCTGCTGAGGCAGTGGCGAACGACAGTGCCATCATAAAGATTCTCTATGGGAATGAGGAGACATTTTCGGTGCCTGAGAAAAATAGCGGTGAAAGGGATGGGAAAGAGGCAGTTAATGTGAATAAAGATAATATGAAAGATGGGGAAGGGTTCGTGCTCGTGACTAAGAGGAGAAGGAACAAGAAACATTTTACGAATGGTGTGAATGGGCTCTACAATCAACAGTCAATCTGTGCTTCTGTCCGTTGAAAGAGAGGGTCTTTGGAATTTACTGGGTGATATCATTTTCATTTTGTGCAGGAATGTTGAAAAATCCGTATTGATCGAATGGCACACCGTGGTGAGGTTTTGATTGGTGGAGACACATAGGCGATCATTCAAAGGCGAAAATTCTGTTAGCTTTTGATCCTAACTTGATGAAAGTTAGCTTTTGATTCTAACTTGATGAAAGTTTAATCCCAATAGCTTATTCTTTCCCCTTTGGTATGGAATAAGAACATCTGAACATGCGTAGAACGAAGAGCTAAGTATCAATGTTTCCTTTTCTTACTTTTTGGTCATTTTTACAAAGCAGTAGTTGAAAACTTTTTTTTTTTTGAAATATTAAAATATTTATTTGCACTCATATTACTACAAGTTTTACCGCTAGACTTTGTTTCATGAAAAATATCTTATAGGAGTACTCCGTACTACTCATATCTTAAGATACAAAAAATAGGAATGTAATTTTTTGGGACTTAGAGGAAAACTAAAAGATGTAAAGTTAATGAAAAAGCGGTGAAATTGAAAAATTATAATAGTAAAACTAAGAACTTAATTCAAGTAAAACTAATCATACATACCATAGTCTCGTAGACACATGCATGACGTTAACAACAAAGTTTAATAATAATAGCAGAAAATATAATTAATTTAATGGATCAATTAATTAATTTTCTCTCTCAAAGAACAGAGTGGGAACAGGGGCAAGAGCTCCGGCGGGTCGGATCCTTTGGGAGTGCTCGGGTGCAAATAGAAACCCTTTTCAGCAATAGCTCTCTCCTCCTTCTCCATCGGCGTTTTAGGGCTCCCACGCGCCGCCGCCGCCGTCAGGTACTCCAACGGCGATACCGGCGAGAACATGACGGCGTCTCCGTTTCTTGCCGGCATTCCGCCGGATATCTTGATCTCCAGATTTCTGGAGGTCTGTCTTCTCTCGTTGAGCTTGAAGGCGGGTCTCCGGGGACCCACGTCGCCGGAATTTGGTTTTCCGGTGGAGGCGCCGGTTAGACGCTGAACGACGGCACGGAACGTGGACGGGTCGGCCTGGACGAATGTAGTGTTTGGGTCGGAGTTCGGGTCGAACCCGGTATTCATCGGTTTCGGGTTGCTGATGTTGGATGAAGAAGAAGCCATTCTTTTTTTTAGCTGATGAGAAGTGACAATGGAAAAAGAGAAGCGGGAAAAGGAGGGGTAAAATGGGGTTGCTTTTATTCTTACAGTACTACTTTTTTTCATTTATTTATTTTATTACAAAAAATATAAATAAATTGTGAAATTTAATTGTGGGTGTGAAAAATGTCAGAAAGACTTTCAGAAGGAAGGGTTTTAAATGTGGGAAATATTTATTTTACATTAACTACACAACATGTTTTTCAATATTCAAATTTCCTTTATACTGAGAGTTGAGACTACAAGTTATGGTTTGTTAATCAAAATAAAAACACTCAATGTAGCTTAAAATGAAATTAGAGTATGTATTAGTGAACATCATCTATCACTATCTGATTAATTACAAAACTTGAGATTGATCATCTAAAGTCGATTCCATTAGATACTTACACGCTAAAAAATTATAAAAAAAAAAAAAAATTGAATGACTAGGGGCATCGTTGCATCGAAACAAGGAGGAGCTCATATGAGTTGCAGGCTACATACGTACATGGCTATAAATTTAGCATTTAATTTTACGTTGTTTGCCTTTTTAGTTTGTAGTATAATTTTGTGGTCTCACGGGATATTTCATTTCACCTGCAACAAAATCTCTGCTCTTTCCTGCAATAATTTATAGCTCTGTACAGCTTATATATGTCACACTATCTACCTGAATAAATACATTGTGAATTAATTAATTTTGTATTCAAATTTCAAATCAAAATAAGGTACAAAATCAAATCAAAGGAAACAAAAGTGAACAGACAAAAAGAAATTCCGGTTACAGAGAGAGGTCGGCCAAGTCGAGAGTTCTGGACACCGCTTTGCACCAAGACTCCACCTTCTTCTTCCTAGTTTCTTCGTCGATGATTGGTCGGAAAATGCTTGTCTTTATAGTCTTTTTCGCTGCAGAAAATATATCCTTCTCTGTCCAAATCCCGACAGCCAATCCAGCAGCATACGCTGCTCCGAGCGTTGTAGTCTCTGTGTCGGCCGGTCTAACCACCGGGTTACCTATTATATCAGCCTGCAGATACAACAATAACCTATACTGTAGTAGTAGTTCAATTATCCCATACGAAAACAAAAAGAACCATCTAATTTTGCATTCTTACAAATTACAAAAATTACCCCTGAAGTTTGCTTAATTACTAAAATGGACCCAAAAGTAGTACTCCCTCTGTACTACTACTCCTTCAATTTCTTAAGATACTTCTATTTTGGTCATCCTTTAAAACTTTTACAACTTTATTCTCTCAATATATATTTATTTACTTTTATATCACTACTTTTTTTACTAACTACTTTTATACTTAAACATCAATACTGATTATACCATACTTTATACTATAAAACACGCAAAAGATTACTTTTTCTTAATCCACGTGCAATTTTCTCTATACACTGTCACGAGTATTAGAGAAATTATATCGCTAACAAGAAAACCCAACCTGAATCTGCATGAGCAGGTTGTTAACGGTGGGGCCACCGTCGACCCTAAGCACGAACTCCCCCTTAGACGATGACGACTCCCCCTTATACCCGGCATCCTTGTGCATGGAGTCGAGCACATCCTTCACCTGAAAGCACATGCTTTCGAGCACGGCCCTGCCCACGTGGTACTTGTTCGTAAACCTCGTTATCCCAACACACACCCCTCTCGCATCGTCCCTCCACCACGGCGCGAACAATCCGTTGAAAGCCGGAACAAAATACACCCCTCCGGACGACTCCACCCGCATGGCCATCTCCTCCACCTCCCCCGCGCTCCCTATCACCCCCAGCCCGTCCCTCAGCCACTGCACGGCGGCCCCCGCTATCGCGATGGACCCTTCCAGCGCGTAGTTGGGCCGGGCCTCAGGCCCAAGCTTGTACGCCACCGTGCTCAACAGCCCGTGGCCCGACCGCACAATCTCCTCCCCCGTGTTCAAGAGTATGAAAGTCCCCGTCCCGTATGTGCTCTTCGCCTCCCCCTTCCGGCAGGCCTGGCCCACCATGGCCGCGTGCTGGTCCCCGAGGCAGCCGGAAATCGGGACTCCGGGGACCGGCCACCCTTTCCCGACCCTCCCGATCACCTCGGAGTTGCTCACGATTTTCGGGAGCATTTTTGTCGGGATGCCGAGGGTGGTTAGGGTGGGGGGGTCCCAGTCGAGGGTTTTGAGGCTCATGAGCATTGTTCGGGATGCGTTGGAGACGTCGGTGACGTGGACCCCACCGGTGAGGTTCCAGATGAGCCAGGTGTCGATGGTTCCGAACAAGGCGTCCCCTTTCTCGACGGCTTCTTTGACCGAGGGCACGTTGTCGATCATCCACAGCACCTTCAGCGCGCTGAAGTAGGTGCTTATGGGAAGCCCGCACGTCTCGGCGAAGTGGGCCCGACCGCCCGGTAACTCTTTCTCCAGTTTTCTGATAACATCAATATCAATAGAGACACGCACATTTCCTTTGTATTTTATGAATGAATCAGATATATATATAAGTAGCTAGCTATAGCTAGCTAGACCTGCAAATGGAGCTGGTGCGAAGGTCCATCCAGACGATGGCGTTGTAGAGAGGGATGCCGGTGGATTTGCTCCAGATGACAGTTGTCTCTCTCTGATTGGCGAGGCCGATGGCTTTGAGGCCGCTGTCGACGTTGTGTCCTGAGGCGGTGGCTTTGTCGATGGCCTTGGCGATGCAGATTTTCACGCTCGCCACGATCTCCATCGGATCATGCTCGACCCATCTGATATATATATCATCAATCGATCATCTATTAACATTAATACTAATATATAGTATCATGCATGCACGTACGTTACATACGTACCCTGATTGGGGATAGATTTGGTTGAATTCAATTTGGTGAGATCCGACCGGTTTCGCAGATCGATCGTAGATGACGAATCTTGTGCTCGTCGTGCCTTGATCGATCGATCCGATGAATACTTCTTTATCTCCCGACATTCTTTTTCCGAGCTTTTTCTTTCTAATAATATGCGTTAAACAGACTAATATAAGCTCACTCAAAACACAATCACTCTTTTGATATGGTAGGGTCAATTTAGTCTATTCAATTTAATCTTTTTTCTATATTAATTTATCCCGGACCTGGTCTGGGCCCGACCTCTCTCAATTCTCAAACCCTAGGGAAGCCCAGCTCTTCGTGGATCGGTTCACCAGCCCCCACCTTCGGCCCATAGTTCGCTCGACTCATATTGTTAATTTGTTATACGTACAGCGCATGTTTTTTTTATAATACTGTAGCATGTTAACACGTTTGAATATTTATGAACAAGTGTACGTGCAACTTTTAAATTTCCCCAATATAGGAGTATGAGGTCCATTAATAAATCATTAGGTATATGATTGTATTAAATCATGAAAAACACGTGACCCTATTGCAATCATAAAGCTAAAGCCCACAAAGGTGTCGAATTTGGTGGGAAAGAATCATTTGCATTTGTGCTAATTTTACGTCTCACTTAAATTGAAGTAGGAGGACAATAGTTTTCAAAAGAGTTGTTGCATCAAAAGCATGATTGAACCTTTCTTTATGGTAGGTTAGTGGTGGTATCAACATCTTTAATTTGTAGGAGAAACGCAACTATATACAATATACTCTAATCGATCATACTCCGTATTTAATAATTGTTCGAGCTCAAATTTGATCTGAATTGAGTTGAGCAACTCGTGCGATATGGTAAATGTATATGTAAGTTGTAACTAAGCACAATTATAAAATTTTAAACATTTTAATTTTAAAATAAATTGGTAAGTGGTACATAGAAATGGGTGAAAGAGATAAACATGATATACGACTGTATAAGAGAAAATGCTAATACTTGATGAATTTATCCAATACACGCAATTCAATGAACTCTGCAAATTAAGCGAACCGCCGGCCGGACACCGAGCTTAATTTTGATCTGCTGCGATGCACCACCATTCTTAATTGCCAATTATATTTATACAATGCAATTGAAAATATATTTAATTGGACAAATAAATTCGGAAATAAAAATCCCAACTAACAAACACTACCACCGTACCAATACCAATAGCTTCCACGTACTTCCGGTGGACTCGCATTCACTGTATTCCCTCTCAGGAATATCACACAGATTTTCTTGCTATAAATATAACCTCTCACTCGCATTTATCTAACCTCCTCAATTTCGCGGCGGCTCTCTGTTTCCCCCACAGCTCAAATTCTATCCATTTCCATTTTCCTTGTTTATTTTTCCCGGTGAGGTTAGTTAGGTCTCCGGTGGAAAATGGCTTTGCTGCCAGATCTGGGGACGGAAATCGTGATTCCGGTGTGCGCCGTCATCGGAATCGTCTTCTCGCTAGTGCAGTGGTTCCTCGTGTCCAAAGTCAAGGTCTCGGCGGAGCGAGGTGCCCCGTCGACTGAAAAGAACGGGAAGAACGGGTACAAGGATCCCCTGATTGAGGAGGAGGACGGCATAGACGACCAGACCGTCGTCGCTAAGTGTGCCGAGATCCAGAATGCTATCTCTGAAGGTTTGAATTTGTTTTTAGATTTCAATAGATTTCTTCCAGATCTGAAATGTTACTGCTTCAATTCGTGTTCAGTATGTCTTTTTTGTTTATGCTCGTCTACTAATTTTATGAAGCTCTCTGTACTACGAAAATCCCTTTTTTTAAATGAGCTGAACTGAGCTGAGCTGAGCTGGTTTATGTACTTTCAGCTAAACTGAGTTGACTCGTTACTTCCCAATATGCAAGAAACGATTTTTATAATTTTATTTTTCTTTGTTTTCTGACGGCAATTATGGGTTTAGGGTTTTATGTACGTGCGTGATATTAATGGCTAATTAATAAGTTTGTTGAAATGTGGTTGGATTCTATTAAGCGACATGTCAACTAAGAATGATGACAGATCTGACTTTTTTTTAATGGCCACCAGCATTTAGTTCATCATATTATGTTATTGCTATTTAGATCTGGGGAAGATTTCATTAGTCTTTCGTCTATATTGGAGTAAAACATGTTTTCTATAGAATATGCATATCTACTTCGTAATTTTGAGTTGAATGAGCTGTGCTAGATTCTGTTACTAGTTTTAACTTGGAAACGATATACTTATATTTTGAGGATCTATTATGTCATTCATAGTTCTCTACCACATAACTTCCTACTTGGACTACAATTTAAGGGATAGTTATGGAAACTACCCCAAGGTTTGGAGTATTTACAAAAAAGATGAACTTTGCTGACATAGATCAAATGATTTGCTAGTGCATCCTGCAACCTTTAAAAATATTACAAATATCCCCAACTTTGAGTCTGTCCATTTTTGTAAGAAAATCGAGCTGTGTAAATGTTGTTAAAATATTCTCATAACATTTGTGACTGTTTACAATTTCCTGTGTTTCTCTTAGTATGAGGTAGTGTCACACTTGTTTTGAACTGACGTGTCATATTTTTCTGTGAAATATTATTTGTTTTGCTTTGGCTGATATGAAACTTTTACTGCTTACAGGTGCAACATCTTTCTTGTATACCGAATATCAATATGTGGGAATTTTCATGATTGCCTTTGCAATCCTCATCTTCCTGTTCCTGGGCTCGGTCAAAGGTTTCAGCACCAAGAGCCAGGCTTGCACGTATGACAAGGAGAAGTTGTGCAAGCCTGCTCTTGCGACTGCCATCTTCAGTACCATAGCCTTCGTGCTTGGTGCCATCACTTCCGTCATCTCCGGCTTCCTTGGGATGAAAATCGCTACCTATGCAAATGCAAGGACAACACTGGAAGCCAGAAAAGGTGTTGGGAAAGCTTTCATCACTGCATTCAGGTCTGGTGCGGTCATGGGGTTTCTCCTTGCTTCCAATGGCCTGTTGGTTCTTTATATTACTATAAATGTGTTCAAGATATACTATGGAGATGATTGGGAAGGACTTTTTGAGGCGATAACTGGATATGGTCTTGGTGGATCCTCCATGGCTTTGTTTGGGAGAGTCGCAGGTGGTATTTACACCAAGGCTGCTGATGTTGGTGCCGACCTTGTTGGGAAGGTTGAAAGGAACATTCCAGAAGATGACCCAAGGAATCCTGCTGTAAGTTCCAGTTGCAAAAAATTAAAATATTTTTTCTATTTTTAGATGGGGATATTTCTTGATAGACTTACTTTTGTTGCAGGTGATTGCTGACAATGTTGGTGATAATGTTGGAGATATTGCTGGGATGGGATCTGATCTTTTTGGTTCATATGCTGAGTCATCTTGTGCTGCTCTTGTTGTAGCCTCCATATCATCTTTCGGGATGACTCATGACTTCACTGCAATGTGTTACCCATTGCTCATTAGTTCCATGGGAATCCTGGTTTGCTTAATCACTACCCTTTTTGCTACCGACTTCTTTGAGATCAAGGCAGTCAAGGAGATTGAACCAGCCCTAAAGAATCAGCTCATTATCTCCACTGTTCTAATGACTGTGGGAATTGCAATTGTCACTTGGACTTGCCTGCCGTCATCATTTACAATCTTCAATTTCGGCACCCAAAAAGTTGTGAAGAACTGGTAAGGACTTGTCAGGCTCTCAAACAGAGATGTTTTCCTTCTTTTCTTGCAATCATTGCCAATTTATAATTTTCTTGCTTCGCATTTGAATCAATCTCTAGCATAGACTTCCTAAGCAGAGCATGTTGCTACTAAAGCTTCTTTCAAGCCATATTTACTTGCTTAATAATTACGAATATTGAATTACAGGCGACTCTTCCTTTGTGTTTGTGTTGGGCTTTGGGCTGGACTTATCATTGGGTTTGTGACTGAATACTACACCAGCAATGCATACAGGTGCAGAAAAATGGTCCTATAATTTTCTCTGTGGTTAAAAATAGTCTTTTTTAAAATAATAATTCTGATTGATTTGTGGAAGTATCTGTGCAGCCCTGTGCAAGATGTTGCAGATTCCTGTAGAACTGGTGCTGCCACAAATGTTATCTTTGGTCTTGCCCTGGGATACAAATCTGTTATCATTCCCATTTTTGCCATTGCAATTAGCATTTTTGTCAGTTTTTCCTTTGCCGCTATGTATGGTATTGCTGTAGCTGCTCTGGGGATGCTGAGCACTATTGCCACTGGATTGGCTATTGATGCTTATGGCCCTATCAGTGATAATGCTGGAGGTATTGCTGAGATGGCTGGGATGAGCCACAGGATTCGTGAGAGAACTGATGCCCTTGATGCTGCTGGGAATACCACTGCTGCAATTGGAAAGGTATTGAACATAAATTTTGACACTATATCACTGTTTTTTTACCTGTGTAATGTAAACTTGTTTAAGTTTCTCTGTTCTTGTGGATACGACCTGATCGGTTCTGTAGGCGCCTTTGTAAATAAATAATCTGATCGTTTGTTTACAGGGTTTTGCCATTGGATCTGCTGCGCTTGTTTCCTTGGCACTTTTTGGTGCCTTTGTCAGCCGTGCGGGAATTTCTAAGGTGGATGTGTTGACCCCGAAAGTCTTCATAGGTTTGCTTGTGGGTGCCATGCTTCCGTACTGGTTTTCTGCCATGACCATGAAGAGTGTTGGAAGTGCGGCTCTGATGATGGTAGAAGAGGTTCGGAGGCAGTTCAACACTATTCCTGGTCTGATGGAGGGACTTGCCAAGCCTGATTACGCTAGGTGTGTGAAGATCTCAACCGATGCGTCTATTAAGGAGATGATCCCTCCTGGTGCCCTTGTCATGCTTACCCCTCTGATCGTTGGGACCTTTTTTGGTGTTGAGACCCTGTCCGGTGTTCTTGCCGGTTCTCTTATTTCTGGTGTGCAGGTAATGTTTCGATTTCATCTAGACAGTAATATGATGTGTTTCATCAGAATTTTGCCTCTACATTTTATCTCTTATGTTTTTTGCAAATGCAAGCTCTACTTTTGAATCCACATAATTAATATCAGAATTATAAGGTCAGAGATGATTTTTTTACTACTCGTAAATAAAGCATTTTTGTTCTGCTACAATAAACCATTTTATCCATACTGCCACCCCGTTTTTTTTAGCATGGACTCCCTTAGGCTATCAGTATTGACTCGTTTTTTGGTATTTTTTTGATTGCTGTGTTTCTACAGATCGCAATTTCTGCATCAAACACTGGTGGCGCATGGGACAATGCAAAGAAATATATTGAGGTAATAATATTCCACATTCTTGACCCATCCCCCCATGTAATGAAGTTATACAATGTACAGTATATTTTACCTTCCAATTTTTTTATTTTTTTATTTTTTTTATAGGCTGGTGCTTCAGAGCATGCAAGGACCCTTGGCCCAAAGGGATCAGAACCACACAAGGCTGCAGTGATTGGTGATACCATCGGAGATCCTCTCAAGGACACGTCAGGTCCTTCGCTCAACATCCTTATTAAGCTCATGGCTGTTGAGTCTCTTGTGTTTGCTCCCTTCTTTGCCACTCATGGTGGTCTGCTATTTAAATTCTTCGGATAAAAAACGGATGTTTGGGCAAAGAGAGGGTATTGGGGCTCCTTTATCCTTTTGAACGCATTTAGTCTTCGTTTATGTTGTACTTTTTCTACGCCATCCCTCTGTCTGCACTTTCACAGTGTGGGGATTTTTAAGTTAGGTTATGTAGCTAGTGAATTTTGTTATTTTTGATGAGCTGCTGCCGTTGTTGATGATGATGATAATGATGTTGGTTTGAGATGAGGATGAGAATCTGAATCCTCACCATAGTAATGTCAACTCAAATGTATTACTCCCTACTTTTTTTTTTTGTTTCAATGTCAATTTTATAGACAACCACATTTCTGATTTTCCTTGTAATAGAACTAGATCATGCTCGTGAATACTGAACAAACTTTTGATATTGCTTTGTAGTGTGTATTCAAAAGTTTAGTGAATGGTGTTTATAGCGTGTTCTATTCAAATACAGAACAATAAATGAGCTCGCAAACTTAGTTCCATGTCTAAGTACAACGTATGGCGTAATGACAAGATGTGAGAGAGATGCTGATTTTAAAACTTCAAATAAATATTAAAACACAATCACATCAAAAAAGGGTCTCGCCTAATTTGTCATTTGCGTGTTTATTTTGCCTTACAAATCTTAACATTAAAAACCTTGAAACGTTTTGGTTTTGGTAATTATCCCAAACTTGAGTCTGTTTTTGTAATTATTTACCAATATCTAATTTTTGCATATTCCAAATAAGCCCTTCACAGTATAAACGAACAATTTAATGGGTTGTTCTCTCCTGTCAATAACCTCAAATTCTTCCTATCGGAAAACAATAATCTCGAAATTCAATTCCAACCCTTCACTCACTCATCTATTCGCAGGTTCTTCTTCATTCCGGTTCTTCAATTGCGAGTATTTTCAATTCTAGGTACCCTTTTTTTCAGTGTCTTTCTCAGAGTTTTTTTGTTGTAAAAATCCAATTTTGATTCGCGGGCTTCCATTATACTGACTGTTTTTTTGTGTTTAGATTGATGCTGAAGAATGGGTAGCGCGCCATCAGTGTTGACTCAGTATGATATTGAAGAAGTTCAGGAACACTGTAATCATCTATGTTAGTATTTCCTAAAATTCTTTTGAATTTTTATGTCTTTCATAAAAAAAGTAATTCTGGGTTAGTTACAAAATCTAATCTTGGATTTAGTCTGAACAGGAGTGTGGTTTTTTTTATTGGTCCTGGGATTTTTTTTAGTTTATGAAGAATTTAGTGTGCTGATTCAGTTTCAAATATTTGACGATTCATTAGTTACTCAACAAGAAATAGTGTCTCTGTATGGGAGATTTTGCCAACTGGATAGGAATGCAAAGGGGTTCATCTCGGCGGACGAGTTCTTATCTGTACCAGAGTTTGCAATGAATCCACTTTCTCAGGTTGATTATTTTTATGGGATTGCGTAGTCGGAATTTTGTCGTGCTAGTTTGTGTGGAACTTTGCATTATCTGATAATTTTATGTGATTGGGGCCTTTACAGAGGTTGCTTAAGATGGTAGATGGATTGAATTTCAAAGACTTTGTCGCATTTTTATCTGCTTTTAGTTCGAAAGCTACGGTGCTGCAGAAAATCGAGAGTAAGTCGTTTTCTTTATCAATAGATACCCCTCATCCGCGAAGATGTAAAAACATATCGGGTAGTCTAGAAAAACATTTGTGATCTGAATTGTACTTCATGTTGACAAAAAGATGTTGCTTCCTTAATTAATTAAATACTACAATACTATAATTTACTCTTCTGTTAGATATTGAGTATTTGAGTTTAGTCTAATGGACTGGTGGATTATTATGATAATTGAGATTTGATTCTTGGCAAGTGACATGGGAAGTTGAAGTTGAACATTAAATCAGATGGTATAACACTTTTTTCTATTCTTTTTGAAAAGGGGCTCAATAAACTTGTATGATTTCATTAGTAGCTACTAATGAAAAATGTGAAAATCTTCGAATGCAACAAGTTCAACACAACTATTAAAAAAAAAAAACGTCACCTGTTTTCCAATTGTTTGAGCTTGATTTGTTTTATGTGGTTTATGATTCAACTTATTTTTTAGTCTCTTTTGTGTATTTTAAGCCTCTCCACTTCTGTATTATGCATGTCAAGTTATCTTCAAGGTATACGACTCCGATTGCGATGGGAAGGTGACTTTTAGTGACCTAATAGAAGTGCTCCATGATTTGACTGGTTCTTTTATCTCTGGAAAGCAACGAGAGGTATTCAATTGTTTAACATGTCCGAATGGAATCATCATTTCTCTTATTTACCTTTATGTGTTTTTGTTGAGTTTTAGCTGTCAAAATTTTGTATCAGGAGTTGTTGTGGTGAGGTGACCAAGAAATCTCACCCTGTGGACCAAGTCCGATTCCTATTCGCTTTGTGTGATTAATTTTAAATATTCACGTCTCTTTTTATAATTATAAAATATCCCCTCAAGGTTTGACCTTAGAAATACCCTCCTCTTAAAGGTGCACTTTTGCAAGAGAATCAATTTTCAGGAGAATTAACCATAATTAAAATGAAACGACACTTTTAGTGCAAGTTCTCTTAAGAGTTCCTTCGACTGTTGTGGTTGCTACCAAAAATGAGCTGTGCCTTCTGGAACTCGAAAGCTGTTATTAATGCTTGTCTTACTGCAGGAAGTATTAACACGGCTGTTGCATGAAGCTGGTTACACGAGGGAATCTTCTCTTATGTTGGATGACTTCGTTAAGGTCGGTGTAGCTGAAAATTTTGTTTGTGCATAAACATTTCCAACACCCACGTTTCATGTTTTTCTTTGTGATCGCTTCCTTCACACTTCTATGATGAATGAAAAGAAATAATTTATTCCGGGCTTGTGTTTTCATAAACATATTTAATGACGATAATCGTGTTTTTTGATACAGATATTGGAACATCCAGGTTTGAAAATGGAGGTGGAAATCCCAGATGATTAGCTAGCCTATATTCAACTTCTATCGACGGGAAAGAGAATAATATTTTACTTGTATATTTTGCGAAATTCTAGTCCTGTGGTGTTTTATAATTGTAGCTCATATTTGGACAGAATAATCTTTTGAAATTACAAACAACCCCCTACATTGTTTTAATCGTACAAAGTGTACTCTCAGTTGTTTAATTAATAGTAGTATTTTTTTTTGGACAGAAGAAGTAAAATTTAATTAAATGAAAATTTTTGTATTGAATTGAATTATATAAAATAGAATGAAATATTTGAATTGAATTGTGGATTATTGATGAAGTATATAAAAAAAATTGTATTGTAAATTAAATTGATGATGCACATAAGAGAAGTGTTAAATTTATTTTTATTAAAAAAATTGTTGTGTATTTTTTTAAAGATATTTTCATAACATTTTAATTTTTTTATTGTTCTTTATTTGGATTCATCATTATGGTTAATTACTGTAATAATCAATTTTAGTTATGATTTTTTATAATATTACTAAAATTGTCTTTTACAGAAATCTATATAAGGGAAATCTTGATAAATATTCATTACTATAATATCATTGGAAATATTCTATAAAAAATAGAAACATTTCAACCACAATTCACAATATCGTTTTTGTGCAGGCCGATCTCAATTTCAAACATGAAGGTTGTCTCAGTTTATGTGTTCCTTCTTCTTGCCCTCTTTCTTCTTCAAGGTAATTTACATTCAATTGTTTCTAGCTTTAAAAATTACCAAACTACCCCTTTGATTCAGTTTCATTATATATAATATGCAGGGAGTGAAGTAAGTTTGGCACAACGGTGCTTTGTTCAAATAACTCCCAAGGGTAAATTCTGCGACGACAGGGACTGTGATGTAATGTGCGACGCCTTAAAAGGGCGATTCGCAAAAGGGAGATGTGAAATAATCGATACATGCATATGCAGGTATCCGTGTTAAAACAAACCATGTAACCTTAATAAATCGATTGAAGAGTCGTTATTGTTCTAAATTTGATCGAAGAAATCGGGTTCATAATATTCATACTACAATACCCAGAAAATAAAGACAAAGAACAAAGCTTAAATAACCAATTGACCATCCCAAAAGCTACATTAATTTTGTCTATCTCTATGTGATCTAACTTAATAATAATAATAATAATAATAATAATAATAATAATAATAATAATAATAATAATAATAATAATAATAATAATAATAATAATAATAATAATAATAATAATAAAACTAATAATAATAATAATAATAATAATAATAATAATAATAATAATTATTATTATTATTATAATGGTGTGTGTGCACCATCGGATTTTCGAAGCGGCATTGGACTGTCCTCCGAGCACAAACGCTTTTGGATGTGTTGATCTTTTTCACGACAGCTTGGTAGTGTGCGGTACGGAAAGATTAAAATCGCAAGAAATGGTTTTCCGTCGTTAGTCGTGGCAAAATGTCTGTTTTTTCGAGGTGTCTGTTCCCCCTAATGACTTATAAACTCTGTTTTGATGTAAGAATGTGCATGATTTATAATGTTCTCTTTATAGTATGAGAGGATGATCAATGTTGCAGCATGTGCTTTCCCATATAATCAACAAACAATACCTAGTTTTGTACAAATAAAAAAACTGTAGAAAGTAATATTAAACCAAAGTTGGCAGTAAGGATTTGAAAAAACTCTCATCGTTTCATGACTAATGGACATATACATCGACGAAATGGCATGTTTTATGTCCATTGGTCGTCTTTCAATTGCATTGCAGAGACCTCAACCAAAGGGTTGCAGTCAACTATCTCTAGACTCTAGAGTATTGAATTGAATATATTGTAGTATGTTAATTACAACTTGTTATTACCAAATGATAGTAGCTTTAAATGTTTTCAAGTTTTATTATGCTGTGCTCTTGTTGTCCATGTCCAGCAATTTTGCTGTTTTAACTTATACAATATATTACTTTGAATTATATGAGTATAAGCTTATTTGGTCTATATATCAAATAAATAGTCCCCACAGATAATATATTGCTTCATTTTCTATTTTATAACCTTTTGTTGTGATTTCATCTTTAAAATTTTTTGAACTTATTTTCATATCAATTCAATTTATTTGGCAAAAAAGAAATTTAAGTGTATGATACTGAAATTATAATTAAGTGAAATTTTAGTTTAATAACTTCTCAAAATCCACAAAACATATATAAATATCAATTGAAATCCTACCAAAATATATAAAATATTGCTATCTTTGTGCTAAATATCAACTCCTATTAATATTTGTTGCAAATGAATGCGAATTGAAGATGATAAATTGAAAATTGTTGGAAAGAAGGGCAAAATTGCACGAAGAGACTTTTTTCACCTGCTCTATCTTTGCGTGTGCTACTTTTTCCTTTGCTGCTAATGAATTGAAAATTGTTGGAGAGAAAGACAAGATTGCATGCAGAGACTTTCTTCACCCGCGCTATCTTTGTGCGTGCTACTTTTCCCTTTGCTACTACTCCGCACGAGCTTCATTGCGACAGTGTTACTGTTACGTCTCTGTGACTCACTGGCTCCTTGAATTCTAACCATTCGGACACAACCATGGACTACTTTTTCCTTTGCTGCTACTCCGCACGAGCTTCAATATTGCGGCCAGTGTTACTGTTACGTCTGTGACTCACTGACTCCTTGTACCCCAATTTATGTGCTACTTTTCCCTTTGCTGCTACTCCGCACCAGTGTTACTAATACGTCTGTGACTCATTGGCTCCTTGTACCCATTGGGACACAACCATTTCAAGTACAGATCACTGTCAGGCAACTCATAAAGAAGAACAAAGCAACTCATAAAGAAGAACATTGGAAACTCGTGAAGGAAGATAAGTGATTTGCCCTTACGTTCCACTTATAAATTAGAGAATATATTCAAATGCATTAAAGTTATGTTCTTGTTCTTTTTCATATTTATTGTGTTAGAATTAAAGGTCATCGAATTTCTTCTTCATTTTGTTTTGGATGGAAAAAAAAGGAAAAAAAAAAGTGTGAGCTAATTTGTGTTTGTGAAAATATATAATATGATAAACTTTAATTTTAGTGATTTATATATTTTAATAATATTGATATAAAAAACTTTTAGAATTTGATTAGCCTTAAAAGAAGCCAACATTTTTATTGATAACATTGCGCTATATTGAACATTTTTATTGATATTAGAGTCTAAATTTATATTAATTACATTAGAATATTTTTATTGATATTAGAGTGAACCGTTCAATATTTTTAAGGATAAAAACCGCTATATTGAACATTTTTATTGATATTAGACATTTTTATTGATATTAGAGTAAACATTTTATATTCTTAACATTGCGCTATTAGAGAATATTTTTAGAGATAAAAACCATAGTAAGTGGCTCAATATTAATCAATACAAGGAATATATACTTAGGTTTGCGAACTAATCTTGTAGTGATAGTGAGACTCTAACTAAAAGACAATATGAAAAGAGATTTTGGACCGGAATTTCATAAGATTATATTATATGGGTTCACTTGAACATTATTGTGTATTTGAACTCATTAATGAAGTAATAGAAAAAATAAATAATGAAGATTAATATATTAAAAAAATAAGAACAAATATATCCAATATATGAAAGTACAATTATGAAATGAAAATAAATTAAGTTAAATCAAAACAAATTAAATATAACTTGTTAATTAATAAAATACTCCTGTAAACCAAAATATAATAATGAAAAAATCATAGTAAACAAATGTTTTATTATTAAAAAAAATCATAAGAAATGTTCAAAGTTAGCGCAACATCATACAACTTTTAGCTGAAAAAATCATAGTAAACAAATGTTTTATTATTAAAAAAAATCATAAAATATGTTCAAAGTTAGAGCAAAATCATGCAACTTAGAGCAAAATAATTTTTATAACCAAATTAAAAATAAATAAAAAAATAAGAAAAATAAAATAAAATTTCTAAATAAAAAATAGTGCACAAACTAGCGCAAATTAATAATAAATAAATAAATAAAATATAATAAAATTTTTAAATAAATAAAAAATAAGAAAAATAAATTAAAATTTCCAAATAAATAACCATGAACAAAATAATTTTTATAGCGCAAATTGAAAATAAATAAATAATACTTGACTTAGTTCAATTATATGTAAAAAATGATTAATATTCTGAAAACAAAAAAAAAATTTATAGAAAATTAAAATATAATAATTATTGGTAAACAAATGGGCTATGTAGCATAGGAAATACGGAAGTTGACGATTATTCACTGCTAGCTTCACAGCGTGCTTGTCTTATAAATCGGAAGCTCAGTCTCGTACATGGCAAGGAAGTGGTTCAGTTCCTTGTCAATTTCATCATGTGTCTCTCTTTTTATACGGTAAACAATTAAATCACTACTAACCGCACCTTTTATTGCTCAATTTATTACACAACGGACAATAATTTATAATTTTATGAAGTATCCCGGCGATTATCAGATACACAAGCATCCGGCGATTTTCTGAACACTAATTGAAGATGGGGTAAATCATCATCATATTGTTAAATTGTATAGAAACCAACTTACCATTTTCTGAATTAAAGTATTTTTCTTTTCTATTAAAATTTTATAGATGCAAAATACATTTATTTATTTTGCATCTCATTAATGAAGTAATACAAAATAAACAATGAAGATTAATATATTAAAAAAATAAGAACAAATATATTCAATATATGAAAATAAAATCATGAAATAAAAATAAATTAAATTTAATCAAAACAAATTAAATATAATTGTTGATTAATAAGATACTTCTGCAAAACAAAATATAATAATAAAAAAATCATAGTAAACAAATATTTCACTATTAGAAAAAATCTTAAGAAGTGTTCAAATTAGCAAAATCATGAAAAAATCATAGTAAACAAATATTTCACTATTAGAAAAAATCTTAAGAAGTGTTCAAATTAGCAAAATCATAAAACTTAGCGCAAAATAGCAAAATCATAAAACTTAGGACCTGTTCTTTTGGACTTAATTTCAGTCCAGTTCAGTTCAGATCGATTCAGTTCAGTTCAGATCGCTTCAGTTCAGTTCAGTTCGTTTCAAAATAAATTAAAATAAAATAAACGAAAAATAATTTGAATTTATAATTTTAAATATAAAATCTAGTTATCGTCGTAATATTATTAATATTTTTAAAAAAATATTTAATAATTTATACAAATTATTATTATTTTTATAAAAAACCTGTCCAGTTCAGTTCAAATAGCTTAAGTTAAGCTTCAGTTCAGTGGTTTCAGTACAAAAAAACAGGTCCTTAGCGCAAAATAATTTTTATAGCCAAAATTAAAAATAAATAAAAAATAAGAAAAATAAAATAAAAATTCTAAATAAACAACGTGCACAAAATAGCGCAAATTAATAATAAATAAAAAATAAAATAAAAATTTTAAATAAATAAAAAATAAGCAAAATAAAATAAAAATTTCTAAATAAATAACTAAAAGCACATTAAAAATAAATATATAATAATTGACTCAGTCAAATTATACGTAAAAAAAGAGTAATATTCGGAAAACAAAAAAAAAAAAGTGAACAAAATAAATTTTATAGCAGCAAATTAAAAATAAATAAATAATAATTGACTCAATTCAATTATATGTAAAAAATGAGTAATATTCTGGAAAACAAAAAAAAAATTATAGCAAAAATTAAGATATAATAATTGACTCGGTTCAATTATATAGGTGGGTTCAATTATATAGGTGAACAAAATGAGCAATATTTGAAAAAAAAAAAAAAAATAATACGTAGGACGATTTTATTCTTGAAAGAGTCATATTATGAGTTGAGTTTATTTTCAAAAAAATCAATATAGTATGTCACAATATATTCATGATAATAAGAGATCATTCTTGAAAGAGTCACATTATGAGTTGAGTTTATTTTCAAAAAAATCAATATAGTATGTCACAATGTATTCATGATAATAAGAGATCGTTTCCTACTTTCAATACCATATCACTATCTTAACAAGAAATCTCGGGTTTTGTTGTATGTTTCATTAACATTTACTCCATATCACGATCTTAAACAGGAAATCTCGGGTTTTGTTGTATGTTTCATTAACATTTACTGTAAGGTTCAGTCGTCGGCGGTTGATGCTCCGAGGTACCTGAAAAACGAAAAACACAGAAATTATTAGATTCGTAATACAGCCCTTAGTTCAGAGCAAGACCCCGATGCACAGCAGTCGACGGATCTCAAGAGATCCGGCCTGCGTTACAGGTATCGGGCTTGGATGAAGGCTAAGAGCAAGAGCAGCGGAAATACAGAAAAGTGAAGACAGAGATAAGTATATATATAGATACAAAATACAGATCTCAAATACTACGGCTCAACGGTTGCATGCCGTAGTATATAGTAGCAGCAGAGTGACCGGACAAGCACCGAACAAGAAGAGCACAGAAACCTCGGCGGAGAGAGCCCAGGAGCACACACAGACAACTCACCACACTCAGATCCACTCCGCCTCACAGAGAGGTTAATCACGCGCTCAACCAAGGTTTCACAGATCGTCTCCGTGGTCACAGAACCCTAAGGATCAGACCGGAGACGACGGGGGAAGCGGCGGTGACGGTGAACGGAGAAGAAGGTTGAAATCGCACACAGTAGATTAGGGTTAGAGTATCAGGCGAAGTGAGTGAATGCGGAAGGGTTGAGTTCATTATATCATAAGATATCAAGGGCCAGAATTCAATCTCAGCAAGATTGCCCTAATGCGGAAGGGTTGAGTTCATTATATCATAAGATATCAAGGGCCAGAATTCAATCTCAGCAAGGTTGCCCTAGCATCTACGGTTCACAAAGGTCAGCAGAAGGGTCAACATTAATTGATATCAGAAATCAATTAATCACAAATGGGCTGAACAGAATACAAGGGACTAACACTCAAATGGGCCGCACTCATAAATTGGGCTCCCGGCTGCCTCTGTATTGGATCAAGTGATAAAAGCCCAAAAGGCCAACACATATAAATCCAACATTTACAAGAAGAAATCTCTCTGTCTCTCTTGTTCACATTCCATATATTGCAAGTATGCCTATACTATAGAAAAGAGGTTTATGTTCGTCCCATGAGTTTTATCATTGTTGATTGGTGTTTGTTTCGAATATAGCACTGAAGGTCTTGAGATTTTTTCCAAGTGTATCAAGCTTATTTAGTTCGAACTGGCCTTCTTCTTCCTTTGATTGTTTGCCTTTTTTGAGCCATCCATAGCCTTCTTCCTTTGATTGTTTGTCTTTTTTTCCATCCATAGCTAAGTTTGTGTAGATATCTGTTTGTCTCTCGGTAAACTCGGATCTCCGTAGTACAAAGTGACTAAATTTGATCGAGTTGGGATCGGATATGGTATCATTTTTAAACATAAAGACATAATTTTGAGGCTAAAACATGAATACTTTTGTATAGAATTTAGAATGTGCGCCTGTTTTCAGTAGAAAAAACTGTAATTTCACTTTGAGATAATTACAAAACCTACCCAGAGGTTGTTTGCATAATTACAAGTCTCAACAGTTGTTTTTGAAAACTACAAAATAGTCCCTAACAAATAAGTAACTCATCACAGCATTTGCACAACAAATCGAATTGAATTACCAATAAATAACTCATCACAGCATTTGCACAGTTGTATGAGCTTTTTGTGCCATTGTGGCATGTTGTGCAAATGTTGTGATGAGTTATTAATTTGGTAAATCGAATTGAAGTGCTGTTATTGTTCTAAATCTGATCGGAAGAAATCGGGTTCATAACTTTCATACCCAGAAAATAAAGACATAGAACAAAGCTTAAATAACCAATTGACCATCCCAAAAGCTACATTAATTTTGTCTATCTCTATGTCCAAATTACCAATAATAATAATACTACCCAAAAGATGTTATAAATTTGACATCCTCATAATTCCGAATTAAAAAATTTTAAATAAAAATAAAGAGTAACAGAGAGACCCCTCACTTCTTCTTTTTCAACGGTCGGCTGTCGTCCTCGTCAGAGTCATCCTCGTCCTCATCCTCTTCATCACTATCATTGTCCTCGTTATCATCTCCATCGTCATCATCATCATCATCCTCGTCATCTTCATCACTACCCGCAACACCATTAGTCTTAACAACCTCATCGTCAGAATCTCCATCACCGTCACTCCCTTCCCCGGAATAATCGTCATCATCGTCATTGTCATCGTCGTTTTCTGCATCATCATTGTCATCATCTTCGCTGTCATTATCAGTTTCACTAGCATCTTTCGGCTCCCCAGATTGCTTACAATCGCCAGATGGGAATCTGCAAAAATTGTGCTCACGTCATATCCAACAACCGAATATTTTTTGGAGATTTTCAGAAATAAAGAAGTCGAGGGTAACTTGACTATACCTCTCATCCTTTAGCAAAGGAGACGGGAAAACGTTGATGTCACTGAGCAGGGCTCCATTCTGAAAAATGAATCCGAGTAAAATGGTAAAAGCCAATATATCAACCCGCTTGAAAAAGAAAATGTGTTTATTGCTTATATCCGTTTCTTACATGTCTCGAAAGATAAAGAATTTCAGAAGATTTCAGAAGATAAAGAAAATGACTAACTTGTGAAACACGTTCTTTTTTAGCACACAATATATTTAAGAAGATTTCAACAAATAAACATAATAGGAAAGCAATTCTTCCATGGATGATAAAGTATCATATTTATAAGAATGCAAACAATGTTCGTTAAAAAACATGACGCTACTCATTTTTTGCTGCAAACATGAGTCGGAGACTCCTAGACTGAATCTTAAAACAATCACCACGCGGTCAAACAATATACACGTGTCAATGTCTATGTTCTGTTTCTCGGATCTTTGCCATCATAAATACCGAATCGGAATTTAGAAACTTCGTAAAGACTTTTCGCAAACAAGATTTAAGAAACGGACACATTAGTGAACTCACTCATCAACTCCAAGACAAAGGGAGTATTTTCACATTTAATAACAGTCATTTGGATCAGTATAGAAACACCCAAAATCTAGAATTAAAATCATAAACATATTACATTTGTCTACATCATGTTTTGCATAATTCCGTTTAAATCACCTGCACACACCATTACTTGTTTCCGAAGTTCATGTATCGTTTATTTCAACTGACTACCGAGCAAAATGAGTCATAAATTAATCTAGCAACTAAAGTGACATGGTATATTGAAAATCCATGACATAGAGCAAAAGAGAAACATCCAAAATCTGAGTTCTTGGGAAAATGTGAGAGGTTAATTGTTCACATAATAAAAGGCTTAAAATTTAAAAGCAAGAATCAATCTTGAAGCTGTTTCAAGAAATCCAACAAATTTATCTAAAAAAAATCATCAACCAAAGAACTGCACAAACCACATAACATACAAATCCCATTGGTGCAGATATAGATAAACACACACACACATAAAGAATATTGAATTGAACAACAAAAACAACCAAAAACACGTTTATTTAAAAAAAACTAGAGATTAAATGGTGATAAATTTTACCAGCAAAAGCAGTAAAAGAAGAGATTTTTGGGCAGCCAAAAACGTATCAAGAACCGAACAGAAAACCAGAGCACCATTGAAGGAAAGTTTTTCAGCCTCCATTTTTTTTTTTTTGTTCAGAGTGGGTTGAAAATGAGTAGAAGAAAAAGGCAAACTGCTGTCTTGCTGGGAGGGGGTTTGTGAACTATGATGATAGTGTTGGGCAAAACAGTAACAGCAACTTCTAGGGTTTTGGTATTTTAGGCACTTCTTTTGGGGCAATTTTGTCAATAGCGATTGTTTATGGGGTGAAAAATAATTTAGTAATTTCTGTATGGGGTGAAAAATAATTTAGTAATTTCTGTAAAAATTGAAGAATTGGTGATTTCTTTTGTTAAAAAGTTTTTAAGAAGGTAAAAAAGTATTGTTTGGTTGGTGGGAGTAGAATGGAAAATTCTGAAATGCAAAAATGGGAAAAATTACAGTCAAATTTTAATTACGTATATCATTATATTGCAATATTATTAATGTTATTTGACCATTAACGAGGTGTGACACTTCCATTTCAATTAAATATATGATGACATAAATGTCTGTATTTATTTTTGTTTGAAATTAAACAAAAAATTATCCCACTAGCTAATTAACAAATTTGCCTTATTTTTCACAGAAAATGGATTTTTTTATATTTTGTTCCGAATGAGATTTTTTTTATAAAAAAAAAAGTGTCATCATTCATCACGATGTAATACAGTATAAGATATGGATGAGTTTGAGCCTTGGTGCCTCCCAAAGCTTTTAGTTTCGAATAAATTGTCACACTTAACAAAAATTCAACATTTAATTTGAAAAAAAGAAGGAATTATATATTATAAATACATGTCAAAATGAACTCCACTCAAACAATAAGTTGGGTTGTTTAAGTGTTAATCATGGTACAATAGGTGTTACTTTGGAGCATTACTTCATGCAGTAGTATATTAACCGTAGATATATGAGTACATAATATAGTTGGATGTGTGTAATTATTTGTATTTAATATAATAATATTAAATTTACGGTCAAAATGTAAATGCTTTATTCTACTAAGAATAGCATAAAATAAAATCATTAATTATGCTTTCATCTAATTTTGTGTATATAATTTCATTGCTATATTTCGATATCTAAATTAGTTTTTCACCAACTTAATTTTTTTAACATTTATTGAAAATTACTCATAATTTAGTGATTGCTATGATTTAAGCCCAACCACTTTGTGATTATAGCAAATAAGAGTACATTTGACTGTTAAGATTTGTGGCGGTGAGATTACTTGATTCTTTTTTAAATGCCTTTGCTATTTGAATACATCTCTCAATTTATATTTTATTCAATTGAGAGATCAACAATCGAATTGGCTATTTTTTTTATCCGAGAGCATTTTCATTAGTCTACTTCATGTTGAAGTACAATTAAAATGACACATCATAAAATAATTATATTTATCAAATTGTACCTCATCATCCTAATGGTTTGAGGTACAATTTTTTCTCTTTATACATGTGGGACCCACATATATAAACATGTATCAAATTGTACCTAATATCACAACTTTGATACTCAAATTTCTCTCATCTAGATAATCCTTATAAAAATAAAAAAATAAAATTGAAATTACAAAATAAGAAATGCATACATTTACATTGCGTGCAAAATCTTCAAGGGGAAAGGTGGGACCCCATCTGGATAAAAGCAAAGCCCAATTATTATACATTAAATAATAGAAATACAAATACCGCATGGGACCCAGCCAACATAAACCCCCCTTCCTCCAATCTTATCGTACTCACTCATGGCAATTTTCTTTCACCGAAGCAAAGATCTGAACTCCACGTGGCAGTGATCGGTTGGTTCGGAGTCCGGTTCGGAGTGGCCGTTCTTCTTTCTATCATCCTCTGCCTCTTCGGAACATCCCTCTTTTCACGTACACTTCTCTCTCACTCCTACGCACAATTTTTTTGTAATTTTTTTCTCTGAAGCAGTCGCAGTTTGAGGACTGGTAACGGTTCCGATGATCAAGTAAATATTTTTTTTTCTTTATATATTATTTTCATTTTAATTCGTATACTTTTAACTTTTCAAAGACTGATTTTTTTCCCATGATTATCGGCGGAGAAGAGATTATCCAGGAAAGTCGATTTTTTTTTAATAATTTAGTGGACTAAACTTGCGAGTTTATTAATATTTTTACCAATTTTCTAGTTTTGAGTTTTTACTTTACAAGTAGGTGATTTTTTTTACTGTGTTGTATGATTGTGCCTTGAAGATGTTTATTTATTGTTTTTGTAAAAGAGAAAAAAGATCAATTCTGTGGATGGTCACTGTTACTGTGATTTCTGATTTTCTCCATGTTTTAGTTTTCAGTACTTAATTTCAGGGGGTGTTGAAGCTTTTGTTGCAATTGTTTTTTATTTTGTTTTTGTTACTAATTTTTGTGGCAAGATTGATCTTTTAATCACCCTGATCGAATTTCTTATTTTCCTGAGGGTAAGAGTAGTTTTTTTACTAATTTTTGTGGGCAAGATTTAAAATTCGTAGTACATTAATTTTACAAATTTTATGATTTGCATAAGCTTTCATTTTGTATAGTTTTAGCAAGAAAAAGCTAAGTGCTTTCTTGTATAAACTGATATAGGAAAATATTAGTATGTAATTTGGTTCAATTTTTTTGTTTGTAGGGTAATGATGCATTTGTACCCTTCATATTGATTGCAACTAGACAATTACCTCGGTCGTTTTTATGTAAGCGAATTAGAATCCAACAATAGTATATGGGGGGAGCTTGTTCCAGAAAGCGAGACCAACTGGTCAATGAGGATAATAACCTCAACAGGGGCATTCCGGGAAGATATACTAAAAGTGGGAGCTCAAAATGGCTCGGAATGTCGTTCAGAGCATCCATGGACCCTAGCCAGGGCAAACAGGGCTGCCCGACTCTTATGGATCTGTGTATACGCAAAATTCGTGAAGTACGTCTCAAAAAGAGTGTTTATTTATTTATTATTTATTATTATTGACAAGCAAATTTCTTGATTGAAGGACTTGGACAAATATAGCACCTTCTCAGTGCTGCCAAGGGATATAAGCCAGCTGATTTTTGATGACTTGGTGTGTTCTGGATGCCTAACCGAATCCGTACTTGAAGCTTTTCGGGATTGTGCTCTACAGGTTTAGTTGATCTTAGTGTTCGTAAATTGGTTTTGATGTCTAACAAGTTGATGGTCTCATGGCGTGGCTCTATTTTTTCATATTTTTCAGGATCTAAATTTCGGAGAGTACCCGGGAGTTGATGACAGCTGGATGGACGTGGTCTCTTCCCAGGGTTCATCGTTACTTTCCGTTGATCTCTCGGGCTCGGACGTTAGTGATTCTGGGTTAATTTATCTCAAAGATTGTGAAAATCTTCAAGGCTTGAATTTTAATTTATGTGACCAAATTTCGGATAAAGGCCTCGCGCAGATAAGTGGTATGCGATATTGACCACTTGCTTTTTGATTGATAATAGTACTAGTATTATTTAAACACGCCTCTTGAACAAACACAGCATGCCATCCAACAAACTATGAGCTGATGTGCGTCTTTTGCTTTTTAACCGTGTAGGTCTCTCAAACCTGACAACTTTAAGTTTTAAAAGAAACAACTCGATAACTGCACAAGGAATAAGTTGCTTATCTGGCTTAATCAACATGGTCAAGTTGGACCTGGAGAGATGTCCAAAGATCCATGGAGGCCTTGTGTATTTGAAAGGTTTATGTTTCGTCAATTTTTTTACTGAAAACTTTCGGAATCATATGCTGATTCATACTTCTTTGGTTTCAATTCCAAATGTCATGATTTTTTTTATTATTATCTTTTTAAATTTAGAACCGATGCTGACGTTCGATTGTCTTTTCGGGCCCTCGCTTTTTTTTTTTCAGGACTTACAAAGCTAGAATCTTTGAATGTCAATTGTTGTAACTGCATCACTGATGCTGATATGAAGGCTATTTCAGGTATTTTTCTCATGTTCTCTCGTCGAATTCCTCCGACTTTTAAAGTCTTTGAGTTGCATTATTAAATACTATCTCAATTATGTAAGTATATGTGGTGTGTCTGATATAAACAGAATTGACATATGATCATCATCTATTTTTTAAATAATTTGTATTTTATACTCCTGTTATTTATATATTTAATCCTTCAAATCCATTACTCCCTCTGTTGCAGACCTTACAAACTTGAAGTCATTACAAATAGCATCGAGTAAGGTTACTGATAAAGGTGTCACCTTTTTAAGAGGTAATCATATTAATAATATATTATTTTATTATTTTTTTTCATTCATAGCTTTGAGAGTCGAAGAAAACATAATTTAAAGCAATTTCTAACAAGTTTTTTTTTTTTAATTCACAAATTTTCCATTTTTGTAGATTTAAAGAAGCTTACTCTTTTGAACATGGAGGGTTGCCATGTATCTGCTGCATGCCTGGAATCACTTTCAGGTTTATATTATGTGGTTTGATGTTGTGTGTGTGATGGTAGAAAAATTTATGTTCTATTTTCCATTCTATATTTGACATGTTATGTTATGTGCTTTATTGCAGCTCTTGATGCATTACTGTATTTGAATCTCAGCAGATGTGATTTGACAGATGATGGATGCGACAAATTCTCAAGTGAGAAATCTAATATACATCATTCTCATTTTGAAGCGAAGCACTGACTACTTTATGAAACTTATTTGCTTAGATATCTAGTAGCAATATCTTTATGAAATCGGATCTTATAAGGTTTTTGTATGTTATGCTTTACACAGAGCTTCACTCTCTAAGAGTTTTGAATTTGGGATTCAATGAGATCACGAGTGCTATCTTGGTTCACCTTAAAGGTAAACATATATATATATATATATATATATATTGTAAGAAATTAAACATAGCGATTCCCCCTTCCCCCGCCAAATTATAATAGAACTTTATCTGTTTCTGATAATTTAAAGTTTACGCAAGATGATATATATATTTATTATCTTATTTTCTTTGCCACAGGACTCATAAATTTAGAGAGCTTAAACCTGGATTCTTGCAGGATTAATGATGAAGGCATGGTTCACCTTGCAGGTTGATTTAGAATGGCCTCTCTCTCTCACTTGGTATTTTTTAGTTATTACATTGTATTATTGGTTTATTTATTTATATTTTCTCCTCTATCTCCGCAGGTCTATCTCATCTGAAATGCCTAGAGTTGTCTGATACAGAAGTTGGAAGCATTGGATTGCGTCATCTTTCTGGTTAGACACGTATCCTGACAATATATATGGACACATCCTGCACAGATAACATATTATGTTTTCATTCATCAGTGTATTTTGTATTTAGGTAAACCATTAGTGTGATTTCTCTCTCCTTTTTAAAAAGGTTGATCCTTTGATACAGTTACTTGACGCTATTATGATATTTCAGAGAAAAAAACACTTTTCCAACACAAAAACAAGTAGCGGGAAAACAACATTTTGTGCATTTTTTTTTTTTAAATTATGTTTTTGTGGTTTTTAATTTAAGATGAAGCTTGATTTTGTTACGGTGTTTGGTTTTCTACGGTCAGGGTTACTTCAACTGGAAAGTTTAAACCTTTCCTTCACTGTCGTGACCGATGGTGGTCTGAAAAAGCTGTCTGGGTTGTCTTCTCTCAAGTACCTCAATTTGGATGCTCGTCAAATTACGGATGCTGGCCTTGCTGCTCTCACAAGTAAATGTTTTTTTTTTTTGCTACTGGTCAAATTATGTGTGAATTTCTCGGGTGGCTGCTTTTGCTGTCCTATTGATCAATACACAGGAGAATTTTATCTTCTTTCTATATTGATTTGAAGTATGAAATCTCTTCTTTTGCAGATCTGACTGGCTTAACACATCTGGATCTATTTGGAGCAAGGATTACTGATTCTGGAACCAATTATTTAAAATGTACGTCTCAGCCAAGTCTTTATTAAAGCCTCTTTGCGTTCTAGAAAAATATTTTTGGTTTCAATGTCTTTTTTTTTTTGGTCATCTCCTTTAGCTTTCAAGAATCTGCGTTCTCTAGAAATCTGTGGTGGTGAATTAACTGATGCTGGTGTGAAGAACATCAAAGAACTTACATCCTTAACACTGTTGAATCTCTCCCAGAACCATCAGCTCACAGATAAGAGCTTGGAATCAATTTCTGGTAATTGATATTTTAGATTATGATATGTTTTATAGTTGCGTTTGTAATTTTGGGTCGTTTTTCTAATTAAGTCGAACATCGAGGGCAGTTTTGTAATTTTCGCAAATGCCAATTCAGTATTCGCAAATATCACATTTGTAAATAAATGCAGGACTTGCACAGCTGGTGTCTTTGAACGTGTCAAACTCCCGTGTAACAAGTGCTGGCTTGCAACATCTAAAGTCGCTTAAAAGTCTGAAATCACTTACATTGGAGTCGTGCAAGGTGACGACAGGTGATATAAAGAAGCTACAATCCACGCATCTGCCTAATCTGGTGAGCTTCCGGCCCGAATAGACCCTGGACCAGAAACGTTGTAAATACTTTGCCGATTGTGGCTTGGCTGAAATAAAGCATATATGATCTCGACTATATGCAGAATTGTATATACATATTCTGAACATGAAGTTTGCTTTCAATGTCACATGTGAAGCTTTCTTTCTTTGTCTTTCAAAGGAGAGAACTGTATATAGGAACTTCCTTTGGCATTTTATTCTGTTTTTTCTCATCATTTGTTGAATCATAATAAATGATGTACATAAATGTTCTCTGGGAAATATTGCTTACTTGTGATTCCTTGTCACATACATTTTACATCTTTCGCCGGTTTCTTGCAAAATGAATGCCTTGTTCTAAAGATCAACCCAACAGAAACTTAAATGAACCAAAAATCGAATCTTGCAAGCACAAAGAAAGCATTTAGGTTAACATCAAGGTTAGGGCTTACAGGGTCTTGGAGATAATTACATATCTTGACAAAAATCTGGAAAAAGAATGTGTTACAAGAAATGCCACAATAATAATAAGTAATACTAATGTACATGCCGGTATTTCCGAAAGCAGGAGCTCGTTTAGTCGTCGTCGGTGTGTGTACGTAAAATCACCCACTGGATATATATATCAAAATTACCAAGTCAAAATATCTGAGATGCTCGCTCATCTTTGAGCCTGATCCGAGCCTGACCCTCCAACTAGAGGCGTTGTGGGTGCATTGCTGGCGGACCCATTCTCGACAGGTGGCGGAATGCCCCATTTGCCTTCGTTCTCGAGGGGTTCAAATACGTGAACCGAACCGTCTGAGAGACCTAACGCAAACTGATTCGGTTCTTGTGGGTGTGCTGCGATCACGAGTGGGTGGACATTTGCACTGCTGCTCATGGAGAAAGAATAACAATATTCAATTAGCTTATTATTTTCTACGAATAATCGAAAAAAAGATTAATCGAAACATGCCTGACGCTAGAAGGGAGATATGCAGACGGATTGATGCGGCACCTCAACCGCAAATGCGCAGCTGTGAATACGCAAACCGTCGCATCCATAAAACTGGCGTAAATCAGCTGGCTATCGCATGAGAACGTTGCATGGGATATCGGGGCAGCAGATTCACGTGGGGCCCACTGATTATATATGTATTAAAATATATGTACACACGTAAGAATCAATGGTAACGAAGGATTTCGGACAGTTATAACAAAATAACCAGACCTGCTTGACACATTCTAACTTTGTGGTTTCGTATATGGCGAGCTGCGTCTCGTGCACAACCAGGAAGTGAATCTGGTCTTGATGGAACTGTACGCGCGTTTCCGATTGTACCCCTGGGGACCTTCCCGAAGGGAGCTGCAAGAATCGGGATCTCTGCTTCTCCCATGCATCGGAACTCCACACACAAAGCTGGAGAGAAACATTAGCAAAAGAATCGAAATCAGAAATAAGATTAGTGGGTTTCTTGGTAATTAAACTAAACCTCAGGGGTAGTTCTGTATAACGGAAAATGCTGACCTGAGCATCAGCTCCCGATGAAACTAGCACATTTAGTACATGCGAAAAAGCAAGGCCTGTGATCCTTTTCGAGTGGCCTTTAAGCTTGCTTTTGACCTGATCGGAAGAAACAAAAAAAGTGATCAACAATTCACACCTTCGATTCGACTCTTCACAGTGAAGGAACCTCTAAGATGTACTACTACTACTACTACTACATCTTCAGTACCTCGTCTACTCGAACGTTATATATCTGAATCGTTGAGTCATCCATTCCGATCGCAATTATATTATTGTCTTGAGGATGGAATGCTAAAAACGTTGCTGCTGGCGGTGGAGGCATGAAAGTCGTCATTGTCTGCACATTCAAGGTCAAACATTTACAAAACAACTCTTTCATGTTTAATTTCGCCTTTTTTTTTTTTTAATTTATGTGGTGGTCACCTTGAAAGTCATCATATTAAACAGAGAGATTTTTCCTCCAGAAGCTGACATCACGTAAGAGTCGTTCTTGGACAAAGCAAAGCAGGAAACGGAATCCTCAGGGTTCGTCTCTGTCATGTCATTGGTCATCAAGATCCCACTCGACGGTTGCCACAATACAGGGGAAGCACTGGCTGTTGCCTAACATTGTGAAACACATTTATTTATTTATTTACTCTTGAAATCAAGAGATAGTAAAGTAAAGAAAATCTTGCTTTTATACAGTATTAATCTCGTATATCATTTTCTACCTTTCCGCTTGAATTACGCTCGCCTCGCTGCCATTTCCAGAGTAAGTGGATTGCATTCGAAGCTAATGCCAATATAGCATTACCTGAATTGGTATATATCAGCCTCGATATCTGTTGGGTCAACACAAGACAGAACCTTTCAGTTAGACTGAACATATAACTATACACGATAGTAGGCGGGATAAGTATAATAGGACTCGTTTATGCACCTTTGTTACTCTCAGATTCTCCGGGAGCTTCAACGACCGACACTGAGACGGCTCATTAATTTCACTGAGCTTCCAAATCTTTGATTTGTCATTAGTTTCCTCAGTTATTCTAGGTTTCACATCCCCGAGATTTCTCGAGTCCCCATTCTACATAACAAAAACAAACACATTATAGGACATTTTTTTTCTTTAGGTTCAAAAAGCATTGCACTCCAAATACCAACCATAGAAGACATCCCGACAACAGAACCAACCCTGTCTAGTCCTGCGCTACTTGCTACTGTGGCAGATAACTGATTTATATTAGGCTGCACAAACAAGAAAACACGTCTCAGTTCTGCTTATTTTTTATGAATTAGAAAGATGCTACTGTACTTCGTAAGAAGCAAATCAAACCTTTGAAGCTTCAGATGCCCTTGAGGCATCGAATGCCATGTTTTCAAATGTGCGTAGCAACCGGAGACCATCATTATTTGCTAAAATTTTGATTCCATTTTCATTGGTAGATAAAGCCAACAGGCTACCATCTTTGTTGAACCGGAGCCGTGGACTCGCCTTGAATTTTTTTCCATAAAAAGCACATAATCAAGGATCAGTACACGTAAAACTAAATTAAAACTCAAGGGTATTTTTGCAATTTCAGTACTCACAGGAAGACCACCATCAGCGTCACTACTGGTCAACAGCTGAGTGTTGTCCATATCCCAAAACTTGATGGAGAAGTCGTCGCCTGCTGCCAAGAACCTGTTTTTAGTGGTGTCGAACTGCACGACCCCCAGCGACCGCTTCCGGAATCCCTGATACGCCCTCTTCACGGCTCCTTCACTTTCATTCCACTCGACAATGTGCGACTCTCCGTCTTTACTGGTCCCACAGGAGAAAAGCCTGTTTTTAACGAAAAATTATCAGCTTAAAACGTGATTATTAGTGATAATAGCAATGCAAACGTTGAGGATCAGAGTATGTTTCACCTTGTTCCGTCAGCACTGTAGGCCATGGTTGTGCACCAACGACCGGGAGCATCATAGTCAACTCGAGATCCCAAGTTGTCGTATAACCACGCCTTGATCTTTCCGTCTAATGCTGTGGAAAAGATAAACTGGAAGAAGAAACCCATGGCAGGGATTTCTATAATCAACACAAGATCCAAAAATATATATAAAATATAAACAATCACACAAGACCCTTGTGGATTTATTTACAAGTGATTCACCTGAATATTCTCCTTGTGGTGAGGGCAGACGGAATACACAGGTGCCTCGTGACCTTCGAAAGTATGCTGTTTGGTACCAGTAGCAGCATCCCAAACCTAAGAAAAAAATCATAAATTATACCAAAACTCATAATAAAAATCTATTCAAAACGAAATTCAAAGTTTGCTCGTTTACACCAACCTTGATAAGCTTGTCGTCCCCACATGTTATCACGGAAAGCTGCTTATTGGGGTGGGAGAACGCTAGATCGTTTACTCCGCCGACATGAGCGTCAATCTTGAAAAACAACACCAGTCGATCGATCAGTACAACGCAGTCAAATATCCCAAATTGCAGTCAACAAAAATCGTACCTCCAAGTGCTGACGTATATCATCGTTCCCGTTATAAGAATAAATCTGCACGAGGTGCCTTGAATACGCAACTCCTATTTTAAATCAAACATGACCAGTGCTGGAAATCAGACCACTTGAACTAAAGAATTCTGCATCTAACTGTACGAAGATGAAACTGCATTTTACCGAATAAAGACCCGTCAGGGCTCCAAATGACGCGATTCACCGAGACACCGGGATCTTTCGCCAGCCCCGCCTGGATTAAGTAGAGATAGTTTTACAACCAGCTAATTACCAGTAATTAAACAGTTAGTTACAAACGATAATACAAGGAAGCATGTAGGCACACCTGTAAAGGCAATGTGCACGCGCTCACATCCCAAACTTTGAAGTTTCTCTGAACAAGCCTCTCTCTGGAGCCGACTTCCCACAACCCAATATCTCCCACATTGGTTCCGACTGAGCCATTATGGTACAAAAGGCAATGAATGCATAAATTTGTCAAAGCCTTTAATAGAAAATGTCGATACTAAAATATTCAAACGATAAGATATTTATTGGGCTGTATAACAAACCGAGAAGTAGAGTCTGTTGGATAGGATGAAAATCCATGCTCATAGGAGATGATCCCTGGTTCAAAGTGCGTGCAACTGTCTTGGGCAAGTCGTCTGGAGCATTGAAAGGCGTCTGGCTATGGGAGTGCCCTGGAAAAGCCACTGGGAGAACATTCACAGGAAGGTTTACCTACATGTAGAGACCAAAGATCAGAAACAGAAATCCAGAATAATTACAAGAACTACCCCTGAGGAATTAACCCAAGATGTAGATATTGGGAAGGAAGAGTGTCTCGATTCTAAAGATTCTAACTTTCCGAAAATATCCAACTACCTCATCAGATATTCCCAATTGCCTGGTTCTTTTGCTCGCATGTTCTGAGTCAGCAGACGGAAAATCAACTGGATTTGTAGGTGGAGTTCTCGGATGCTTGAGGGCAGCTGGACAAGTCGACAAAGAAACTATCGGTTTAGAAATCAAATGTATACATGTATATTCACAAACTAAGTCCAGAGTTTAGATATTTCATGGCAACAATTACCTGGCATTTGTGGGCCACCAAGACCTATGGGCCCTCCAGAAATTGAAGGATGACTTCCGGTCGGAGGATTAGACATCCAACCGGCAAGAGGCGTGGGGACCGGCGCTGGGGTAGGCTGGAAAGGCTGGACCCACACACACACATCATATAAAAAAAATAAGTAAGTGAAACAGATATTACCACTCCAAAACAAAGGCAATAATAACCAGATATAATAATAGTATCTATAAACTGACCAAGTGTGCCCCCAATGGAGGAAAGACACCTGGTTTCGGCACTGGTCCTCCGAGCAGGGGATTATTCCCCGGAGACGGAGCACGCGCACCATTTTGTGCCCCACACGAATGGTCCACAAAAAGAGTTTTGATATCTGGGTTCGGCCTAGGATTCTTACAAAGCTGGTGCTGCCAATTTAAGCTGTGTAAAATGCATGTTGTGTCAGCTTATATCTACAACTTACATTTCCTATAAAACTGATTGCACGAAAATCCCTCGAGGTTTCTAATTCAAACAATCTCTCGAGTAAAAAACTACCTCTGATTGATGAGAGTTCTGAGTCTTGAATTCTTCAGGTTCGGGAACTGCAATTTATCCCGAAACAAGGGGTTCGCCTCAATCAGCTTCTTCAGCTCAACAAGCATAATGGCTCGTGCTGATTTCGTATCCCCGTACTTTGACAGCTGTTCATTCTCCCTAGCAAACATAGAAACCATCCCGTAAAGACATTGAAAATTACATCATTCGAAAAATGCAAGAATTACCTGAAATTCTCCAACGTTAACAGCTGAGTTATCTCCTTGAAAAGCTCCTCGTTAAAAGACGAGAACACTTTCAGATCCTTCACGAGAATCTCAACAGCTTTGGACCTATTGTGCCTATACATAAATTCAAAAAAAAAAATCAGTTGCAGAAATAGCAAATTTTCATATATCCAAACTGAAATGAATCGTAATGTCTCACTCATCCAACGCCTCTAGATACTTCTGCTTCCTAATTTCGAAAAAGATTTTCATCGAGTATCGATTGTCGTCCACTTTGGTGAAACCGGAGAGGTATCTCTCGACCTCGTCCCAGTTCCCACTGTGGACTTCCTCCTCAAAGTACTTCATGTTGAAGAAGAATCCGGATTCTTGCTCGAGCCTATATAATTAGCAACAGAGACATTAACGACGAACAACAGAAAATCGAGAAGCACATAATGAGAGTTGATTACAATGAACCTACTTGTGAACGGTCTCTTTAAACTTCTCCTCATCCAAAAACTGTAAGATGAGGAAAACCAGCTCTCTACTGAGAGACGACATTCGAAAGTCGAAACCACTCCCTTCTTTTTAACTACACCCAAACGGAATATATTCAAAACCAAATATAGTACCAGATCTGAGAAATACAACAACAAATACAACAACAAGAAAGATTTCTCAGAAAATAAAATTCAATTCATTAATTAAATATACCACAAGACAAAAGGATATAAATGAAAGGGTCAGCTACCACTAGTATTATTATTTAATTTGTCAAACTATGCCTCCATTAATTATTGCTCGACACAAGCTTCAAAAGAATTTTATAATTAAAAAAAATTACAGTCAAAAAAATCCAAACTACTTAAATATACAGAGAAAAAATTCAGCAATTTAAAAAAAAAAAATACCTTTAATCGGAAGGAATGACAAGATTTATAACAAAGGGGTTTGAACATGCACCGACAAAACAAATAATTAAAAATTTATTTGCAAAATCCTGAAATAATCTAAGGGATCGGAGAAAGAAAGTATCTTTAAATGGAATCCCAGATGCAAAGAACAGGGGAAGCTGGAGAATAAATATAAATAAATATATTTATAAAAAAAAAAAACAGAAAAGCAAAGGGGGGAGATTATTATTGTCTGTGTGTGCGCGCTCAGTGAGAAAAAGTGAGCTAAAAGAAAGCATCAAAAGCAGAGATTTTTTTTCTTACAAATTTATAAGAACACGCGATGTGTATAATTACATATACACACAATATATATATATATATAGAGAGAGAGAGAGGGAGAAAGGGTTTACTTCCGAATAGATCGATCGACGGAGAAAAAATGGGGTCTTGATTTCTCTCTATCTATATATGCAGGGGAGGAGATATATATATATATATATATATAATATAGATACAGTCACAGACACATGAAGACGGGGTGTGGTGGGGTGGGGGTGGGGGTGTGGTGGGTTTTTCTCTCTCTCTACACTTATCGTTGGAGAAAGGGGAAAAATAAACTACGACATTAGTTGCAGAAAATAAGTGATTTTTTTAGGAAGGGGCGATGCAGAGCGGGAGATAAGTAGAGCAGCTTATAGTATTGAGATCGAGATAAGCGAGACTGCTTATCATTTTGAAAATTAGGTTTTTATCATATGCGTACAGTCAACGTGGAGCCCGGGAAGCCGGCTTGTTTCTAGAGCGCGATAATCGGCTCGGTATCTTCAGCTTGCAGCTGGTCTTCGGCTTGCTTTCCGCTTGCACGCTATTTTTGGTTTCGGGTTTCGTTTTATTTGGAAATATTCAATACCCAAATTAGCTTGTTTTTTTTCTTTTTATTCTCCGGTAATAATAATTGATTTAATTATAAACTGTTGAGAGTAATTTGAGTTTGACTAATTAACAATTCTATTGAATACTATGAATATTTCACGAAACGTAATTTTGAGCAGATAAATTTTGTGTCGACGATAATTAATAAGTGTAAATTAATGTGGATAAAAATAAAATAAATTTTGTGATTTGGAAAAACGGTATGGATTTAATCTTTAATTTTAAGATAAAAGTTCTTTTTGGAAGTTAGGACGTGTTTTTTGGACTGAAACACCGAATTGAATTGAATTAAATTGAACTGAACTGAACTGAAGTGAACTGAACTAAAATTAAGTAAAAAAACAGATTTTAGTGCTATAAAAATTTATTATATGTCAAATTTATATATCTAACTATTTCATATAAATCATAATTTAAAAAAATATATGTGTCCCTTTCATAAAAATATTCTCATTTTTGTCTTTCCGTTTCATTATAATAATATACATTTTAAAAACATATTATTTTCTTTTTCATTTTAAGATATTATTTTTATTGTTATATTTTTCATTGATTCAAAAATTTTACTAGCAATTATTTCATATTTAAAATAGAAAATAAGAGAATTTTTTTTTAAATAAATATTTCACAATAATATAACTATTGAAAAAAAATTCTTACGTTTTTTTATTCACTTACTTTATCATTAGTAATTATTTTATTTTTTAAATTAAAAATATATTTATATCTTTATATTAAAAAGTAATATTATTCAGAAACGAATAGGTGTGTATTTTTATTTTTTCTTTTGTAAATTAAAAAAATTAGAATAGTGTTTTCTGAAATGTTTTGCATAATGCTCACAATGAAGTGTTTACAGCCATATAGGGTTTGGGGAGTGGGGTCCACTTATAGATCAGACTTACAATATGGACGGCTTAGGATGGAGTTAACCACACGGCTCCATTGTTGAAACGGTCCATTACATTATCCACATTCACAATATACAATTACTTATTAAAATGAAGAATTATCTGAATTGATAATTTAGTGCTGAATTAATTTGAAGAACTCGGCTTATATCAAATTGATTCTGAATTTTGGAAATAAAAAATAAAAAATAATTGTTATAAATGATTTCATGTCAACAAACAAATTATTATAAATAACATAAAAAATTCAGCTTAGTTCAATTTGGTTTATTCTTTAGTTCATTTCAATTCATGCTCGTTTAATTTATTAACACCCGTTCAATTAAACCGAATTCAATCCAAAGAAATATACTCCTATGTTCAACAATGCAATAATTTTAACTTAGAAAAAAATTATTACATTGTCTCACTAAAAATATTTCAATATTCTTTTTAGCACACTTTAACTTTTGATTAATTAAATTATAAAAATAAAATACAACCACACTTTTTTACTTTATTTCTGTATATGCGTCTGCTCGTGTAATTACTTACATTTGAAAAGATGAGTAAATATGAAAAGAAAAAAAAAAAAGAGAGAGAGAGAGAGAGAAAAAGACGAATATCTTCGGCTTTTCTCTCGGTCTCGGACTTGTCTTTCAGGGTTTCGGACAATATCTAGGAGAAAATTACGAGCAAGTGCCACTGGCATGTTATCGCGCGACACGAGATGCGAGAAAAAGGAGGATATTTTCGGGTTGAGATCGAAGATGAATTAATTGCACACACTTTTTTGAAAGGCAAAGGTGTGATTGAATAATTGTGTTGAGAATTGGGGAGAGTTATTGGGTGTGGGCCACCCCAAATAGTCGTTGTCAATTGTAGTACGTACGTCCGTCCGTCCGTTAACAGGCATCGCATCTCAAGGTCAATCTAACGGCTCATTTGCTTTCATCTAACCCACATGACACGTTTCGTTTGTAGCTCCAATCGCTGTAAAAATATAAAAACGAAAATATATTTATTTTTACTATAAGATGGGATCTCAAATTTGACACAAATAGAAAAACGTAAAATTGTTATTCAAAAATTTTAAAATTGGGTGAACGAAAATGTACTACTCGATACTCTTTCTCTTTAATTCATGTGTAAGTAATAATATTATTATCACTTAGAAAGATATTTTAAAGTGTTATATTCTCGAAAATCAACACGGTATCAAAATAGGCCAAAAACAATAATGAATGTCCTAACAGATAGAATTTTCGATTTGTAGACCGGAGTAATCTGAATGGAGGTGATACGAGAGCCTCTTTAGATAAGGTCCTTCGGAGCTATAACCTGTATGATAAAAACCATACGATCAAAGTTATATATATACTCTTGGATGTGAAAACGCAATCAATATCGACAAGCAGGGTAGGAAGCTGAACACCGTCAAGTATTTAGACTTTTAGAGTGAATCGTACATAGCTGGACTAAAACTCTAGATGAAAATGAACACAATACCCCTTTTTGTAAACCCTAATTCGTGCTAACACTACTACAAAAAGAGCTTTTAACATCGGTTAAAAAAGCCTTTTAACATCAGTTTTTGAACTGATATTACAAGTGCCGATGTAATAACTTTTATCATTTAACATCAGTTTTTTAACCGATGTTAAAACTTTATAAACAACATCGGTTTTATGAACCGATGTAAAGGTTGTACATTAATATCGGTTTCTTTTAGAAAAGTGATGTTACTATGAAGATTATGCATCCGTTGTTTTAATAAAACTGATGTGGTTATATTTTTTATATCTGTTCGGGAGGAACAGATTGAGCACAATAATTAACAATCTAAGATAAATGATCACCAGATTATCAAACAAGAACATTTGCATTAAAAAGAAAAAATCATGTCATACAACATTAAACTCCCAAAATTGGGCACAATAATTTTATTAAAACTATATCACTACTAAAAAAATACATTTTACATTGTTTCAATACATCATGACCGAAATATGGGAGTATGGTATTCTTAAAATCTTCATGAGGCGCACCCAGCTAGGAGAGCTTCACCAAGGTCCGTTTGGGCTCTTCTTCCTTGCATAGGATCCTCCCGTCTTTTAGTTCCTCCAAACACGTATACGTATGATGACTAAGTAACAACCTTCATAAAGAATTAATCAAAACAATTCAAGAGAAAAAGTGAGTATTGTCACCTGGGTGAACAAATGAAAAGGAGTTATTGCGCAGGATCGAGCGTGTAGTTCCATATCTGCAAAACCTTAAATATATGACGAAAAAATTAAATCAAATCATAATCCATGTAAGAACCAATAAAATCAACAAGGGGACATGATGAAAGTTCAACATATGAGAAGAATGTACTCAAGAATCATAAGCACCGAAGACGTCTCCAACTCGGCCAAATTAAACAATTAAGCTGATCAATAACAATAACTGCTATGAAACTCTTTCTTGCATTAATGTCAAAGTAAACTCCTCCCAAACAATTGTTGTGTTCAACACCAAAGCTAGCCCCACTTGATCGTACCAGCCATTCACATTCTCAAATACTGTGTCACCATTAACCAACACAACAAAATATAATTTGTTATGTTGATTAAATCAAAATCAACATAATTAAATAAAAAAACAAGGTTTAGATAGAGCACAATTAAAATCAAACCTGTGGAAGATGTTTGACAGTCAAAGCAGCGGCGAAGAATTGTGATACACAAAGGCTCAACGAAGGTCGGAGGCGTGATTGCGGTGGGAGGCGTGAAGGTGATGATTGGTCGAAAAAGTCCTAGATCGAAGGTTATGAAGGGAGAGAGAGAGATAAGATTCCGGAAGGTTTATAGATGAAGGTGGGCGACGTGTAGGTTTTAATTTTGGGGAGAGATGAAAGTGGTTTTAACTTTTAAGTGGATTTTAAATTAAAAAAAAAAAAAATTATTTACAACGGGTAACATATAACTGATGTTGCGTATACAATTTATATCGATTATTATAGAAGCGTTGTTATATAATTATTTATGGATATCAGTTATTTACATAACCGACGTTCTTATACATATTAACATCAGTTAACGTGGTAATCGATGTGAGAACTACTTTCACATCGGATTTATTATACCCGATGTAAATTTGACGATGTTAAAAATGTATTTTGTAGTAGTGTAATATAAATAGATTGAAAAGTATAGTGAACAATCTAATGTACAATTTTCGAGAAATACAAATGTTAATAACAATCGTTGATTTTTTCTAAGATTTTTTCGCTCAAATTTCAATTTTTCTTTACGTGTTCAAAATAAAAGTCGATCAAATTTTCTGTAAACATGTTCAAATATTTTTAAAATATTATTTAATAAAAAAATACTACTATATAAAATTAATTTAATTTCCTTAAAGTAGAAAGTAAGAATATATATATATATATATATATATATAAAAAAAAAAATTATAATTTTATATTTAAACTATTTTAAATTTTAATAATAAACATAAAATATGTAAATCTCCGGTCCGTTAAGGGGTCGAAGTCCGGCCTTAATGGGCTGGCTCGGTTACTTTTGGCCTCATCACTGTAACAACACATTACACGTGTCTTTTCCAGTACACTTTGTCATCACTCGCATTCGAAACACTTTCCAAAGGTCAACAACAATTCCTCTATCATACACATAGGTGTATGATACAGTGTACACCAAGTTCATAATATTCATTAAAAATAAATAATTATCATTGAATATAAATACAAAAAATACATAAGAAATACAAAAATTAAATATTAATTCAATAAAATTAAAATCATATTTTCATACAACATAAATCATTATTTACGAATATATTCATCATTTATTAATATAATTTTTATTTATAATCATTCAATCATCATTATAATTGATATCATGTGTACAATATTTATACACATAAGAGTACGGTAGAAATTGCCGGCTAATCTAATAATTACTTCTGAGTCTTAACTTTGTAATTTGTATACTTAGAATGCACATAAAAAAAATATATATGTTGATATTAGTAACATATTCAATTTTTGTAAGTTTTTGAATTTTTTAGGGAATTGCACAATAAATATAAAGAGAAAAATACTTTAATATAAATAGTTAAAAAAACCGTTAGAGGATAATATATTAGGCAATAGTTGCATCAAAAGTGAATGATTAAGAATGATACCTTTCTAAAAACATGGGTTGGTTTGTAGTTGCTTTCTTGTGGTTGTCTCTCATGATTTTACTTTGGAAAAAAAAGCGCCAAAGATGCTGCTTTCTATTCTAATGAAAATTATAATCTCCATTACAAAAATAATTACTCACACTTTTTTTGAGTATATACAAAATTACAAATTTTTTTAGCGTAGAAAAAAAAAATTAACTTGAAAAATATATAATTATAAATAAAATTTGAAAGGTTAATTAAAATTTTATTTTTAATCTAAGAAAGACTTAGAAGAGTATTCTTTTTTTTAATGTGATTATTATTGTACGAAAATTCTTTAAAATTAAGTAAAAAGCTTAATTTATACTATATATAGAATTTCGTAAAAGTTGCACTTTACTATTGAAATTTTAACAAAATATGTTAAACACTAAAATTTTTGATAAAAATTACAATTTATTCAAATTTTATTATATTTAATATTTATAATATCAAATTCACTAATAAAATAAATATATATATATATATATATATATATATATATTTCACTCAAAAAAATTATTAAAAAAATTAATAAAAATTGAAATGAATATAATATTTCTTACATTTTAATTTTAGTATATTTAAAATTGTTAAGTGTTATTATTAATAATGAATTTATTTATTTTAATAATATAATTTAAAATAATATTTCCAAGAAGTAAAAAATAAATGGCCATATCATTTTATAAATACTAATTAAAAATTTCAATTAAATACTTTAAAATTAATTTTCTTCCAAATAATATTTTATTTAAAATTTGAAATACATATCTATAATATTTTATGGTCGATTTTTTAAATTATAGTATTTTTACTTTTTTTTTGAATTTATATTTTAATTTTTATTATTAAAATAAAAAATAGTTAAAAATACGTGTTAAATTGTTTATAATTAAAATAAATTTAAAAATTCAGATATAATAAAAAAAATTGTACTCCCTATGCTTCATAAAAATGACTACCTCATTTGTAAAATGAGTCAATTTTTCTGAAACAAATTGAGTATAATTTTAAAAATTATTTTTTATTTATTTATTGTGTTTTTGAACTGAAAATATAATTTTTTATTAAATAATATAATATTTTAAACATTAAACATAATAAATTTTGGATAACTTTTTTTTTTATCAAAATTTTGAATTTTGAATTTATTTTATTAAACCTTTGTGGTTACAATGCAATTTTTACAAAAAAAATTTAGAGTTTTTATCATTAAAAATTGTGTTTAATTATTTGAAAATAAAGTGTTTTTCTAATTTGTTTCAAAAAGCGTCACGCTAGTTTATAAAAAGCTGTAAAAATATTTTTTATGGGTAGTAATTCGAATAATATATAGTGAATTAATTCTCAATAGTAAATTAAAATTGAATTTAATACACATTAACAATCATAGGAGTAGTAAATACTATTACATCTACTACTACAACTTATGAACATCATAAGTGGTGTGTCCGGCTCCTTTTATGGGTGCACCAATTTAGGTGGAATGTCAATATCAAACCATTATCTTTAGTATTATCAAATTTGGTTATTTCAAATTTTAAGGTATTAAGATAAGAGTTAACGATTATTCTACATTTCTACTCTAATTCTGAGTTTTAATGCTGGAAATTTAGAGAACAAAAGTTGTTCACATGGACATAGTCGAGTGGTAAAACTTGTGATAAGTGAGTGTAGTTTCTCGGCGACACATGATTTGAATTTCGAGTAGTGGGACAACGTAAATATATTTTATATTTTTTTTAATGAGAATTTGTAGTTGTTACTCACCGAGTGCGTTTTTTAGTAAACTTTTTTTATTTATTTTTACGGAAAATTTGCAGTCACTACTCACCGAATGCGTTTTTCAATAAACTCTCCAGCTGTCACATTCCTAAACACACACAAAAAAAAGCTAAATAAGAAAACACTAAACATAATCTTAAACTTTTGCCCTTACACTTCTAGTGAAGTCTTTTTGGTTTCGAATTAAAGAACCTAAGTTGCCAATAATAATGAATGTTCATTTCAAAATTCAAATAGCTCCAAATTTAATTACTAGTAAGATATTGTAAAAATTCATATATATGGTGATCAAGTGACTATTATATATATATATATATATATATATATATATATATATATATATATATATATATATATATATATATATATATATATATATATATATATATATTTATTTATTTATCGAAATTTTCATGCATACCGTGTTAATACTTAATTGATAAATAAACATGATAAATTAAATTGCATACAATAACAAATTTAAGTGAATAAACAAAATCAAATTATTTTATAAAATTGAATTAATCATAATCAATTAATGTGAGCTCGAATATATTATTACCTTTGTCCATAATCAAATATCTCACTTTTTCTAATCTAATTTGTCTGGAGTCAAGTGTGTGATCACACCTAAATTGATAAATTTTACTCAAGTGTGTGATCACACATAAATTGACAAATTTTACTAATTTTACAGTAATTAAAATCACTCAATTTCACCAAATAAATAAAAAATATTATTTCTTAATCCGCGTACTAAAAAGAATGAGATACATAGTGTTGGATTAGTGTCCTTCATCCCACGTGTGTTGTGCCGAAACAAGATATGCAGTGCGTTCTGTATAGATGTATCGATTGTGCGATATTAAGTGTCGAGTCGAAAACTTGAACTTAATAGTCGACGATCAAGTCAAATGAGTCACACGGCCCTATTGATCATGTATACTTGAGTATATTGATTGACCCGTTTTTGGTGTTGAGTTCGGGTCTTATTTGGTTCATTTCGTCTCCTCTTTTATGCTCGTTTCTCCCGTTATATGAGTCTATGTTGATATTTGCATTAAACGATGTGATCGAGGCATTTTCCGTGCTTTGTAGGCGAAACGGGTGAAAACGGAGCAAATTGGCTTTTCGGGTAAAAAATTGCACTGCCGTCGGCCGACAGTGAGATTGCATTGATGAAATGTCGGCGGACATTCCAATGGCGGGCGACAGAATTTCAGTTGAAAACTCCCGGCGGCCGACATCTTTGTAAATTGGGCGTCGAGGCAGACAAATTGACCTTCGCTCGAAGACATTTCATGCGAGCGAAGAACAAATGTCGGCCGACAGCGAGAATACACTTAAGAGACGTCGGCCGACATTTCACTGTCGGGCGACACACCCTTGCCGTCGGCGAGCACCAAGATTCCAGCACTGCGCAACTTTGGAAGAATTGGATTTCCCGCTGTGTTAACCGTTGGATCGGCCTGAAATTTGCACAGCATGTTCCTAACTTCAATATCTACAACTTCAACGGTTGGATCATCGATTGGATGAACGATAAAGTTCCAGTAATCCCCAGGACGTAGCAGCAAGCATCATTGGCGAAATTATTAGAGAATAAGTGTTTGACTTGACTTTTGGGGCTTTTTGGTCTTTTTGTAAGGGCACGTGGGGAAAATATAAATATTGTGAAACTCTACTTTTTCATTTATCCATTACATCTTCACCAACATTCATCTCTTCCACCAACTTTTTCTCTTAAATATTTTTCATGTTCTTAAATCCAAACCTTTAATATTTAGATTTCTCTTTATTTATCGATTATCTCACAAAATTCAATTCATAAACATCGTTCACCTCGCCGAGCCCGTCGTTTCTATCGGAGCAATTTCTTCGGGTGACACGTAGAAATTTGGCTCGATTTCGGAAGCACGACTCGCCTCCTCCTCTCGACTCCTCGACACCCTTTGTGAGCTCTTTTCGATTATGAGTTATCTATATATTATGTGCTTGATTGATTGTGTGATTATGAGTAGCTAATCTTTTAGTTAGGGTTTTAGAGAACCTTACTTAGGGATTGGGTTGACATTGATTTGAGGATTTTATATGAATTGAGGAATCGTTTGATTTAAGTTGTGGGGTCTCGTGTTGAACATCCTCTCCGAGAAACATCACTAGTGGACCACACACTCGAGTCGAGCGACGTTTAGGGGCGACTCAAATTCGTCTCGTGTTGAGGACCTCCTCGAGGTGTATCACTAGTGGACGACGCGGTCGTACCTAAACGACCTCGTTTATAAATTGAGGAATTGCTATGTGCAAGTTGTGGGGTCTCGTGTTGAATATCCTCTTCGGGGAACATCGCTAGTGGATCACGTGCTTGTTTCGAGCAATGTTTAGGTACGGTTCAATGTCGTCTCGTGTTGAGGACCTCTTCGAGGTGCATCACTAGTGGACGACGCGATCGTACCTAAACGACCTCGTTTTTGTGAAAATCTAAGGTTTTGTTGTGTGTCGACCCAAGCAAAGGAACCTAATTCCCTAACCTCTCTCACATTTGATATCTTCTCTCATTTATTACTTGTATTATTTGCTTACTTCTTTGATTGTTGTTTAGTTGATAACCACTCTTTGAAAACCCCCTTTTAGTTGTTAATTTGTTTCTTATCTCTTTTACAAACTCAAACTAAACACGAACACACGATGAGAGACACGTGCCGATAGTATTACTCCTCGAGAGATCGACCCGGGTAATCTACTTTCGTAGGTTTTTCGGTAATATTATAAATAACTTTTTGTTGCAAACATATATAAACCTTGGTTGAGAATCGAGGTTGAACGACAGAAGAAACGGGGAGAAAAATCGAAATCGACACGATTTTGTATTCAGTGTCGGCCGACACATGTATAGTGTAATTACATGTCGGCCGACATCAATTGAAAATCACTTGCGGTGTGAATTGGTGAAGGTGTTGGCCGACACCCAATTCACACTAAGATGGTGTCGGCCGACATGCGCTGAAAATTGATAATTTCCGGCCGCGAGTTTTTTCTTTCTTTTTCCTATTCAACCCTAACATCTCTCCTACTCCCTCCTATATAAAGTGCCTTTACCCACGAATTATGTTGCTATTATACAATAGAATTCACTTTCTACAAGCTGCATATTCGCGACGTGACGAGACGAGACGAGTGATTCGAGTCCCGAGTGATTCGAGTGGGACTCGATAGGCGTTGAAGGTCTTCTCCGTTCGTTGATCAAGGAGGGTTTGTGCAACGAATTGAGGCCGGGTACGTTCGCGGCTATCTATCTACGCATGGGCTAACTACATAGAAGAATTACAAGGTACATAATTTTTTACTAACTCAATTAATTGTTCTTACTGCATACGTGAGCACTAGATCCATAATTAGGGTTTTACGTGTTTATGCATGATTTTTTTCCGCACTTTTTCATGCTTGTGAAATACGTAAATCCATCTTATCGAAGTATGAATAAGATTTATACAAAACCCAACACATAGCTTATAAGCTATAAAGTAAGGAATTAGTATAATAATTTCCATTAAGATCATTATATTTGAAGTCTTTGATTTAGTTGAAGGCGAATGATAAAGGACAAAATGAGTACCCAAATGTGCGGATTGAGGGGGAATTCGGTGCCATTTTGCACCGGATATTATCCTGTGCATTCCTTCAATCCGGTACCATTTTGCATCGGATATTATTCTGTGCATTTTTAATCGTGCGATTGTAATTTATTAAATCTAACGCTTGATATCAAATAAAATTTTCTGCCCAAAAAATTTAAAACACTCTCTCTCTGCCCATAATTATATTTATTATAATATTTTAAAATAAAAAAATTTAAAGCACTTTTGCGCGTAATAATTTTATTTATTTTATTATAATATTAATTTAAAAAAAATCAAAACTATATTTATTTTATTATAATCGTACAAATAAATAAATATTTACTTTTCAACATTTTATATTAAACAAAAACTCATTTTTAGCTGTTAAAATATTTATAAAATACTTGCATACTAATTAACATTAAAATTAAATTAAATAATTTGTTACTATTTATACATTATATATTTTTAAAAAATTTTTATTCATTTATCATAAATCTATAACTTACACTATAAAATTATATATTTTATTATAAAATTTAGAAAGATTAAAGAATATTATATACTTGTATAAAATTGTAAAATAGTGAAAGACTAAAAAACAATTTTAATTATAAAATTATATATTTTATTATAAAATTTAGAAATATTAAAGAATATTATATACTTGTATAAAATTGTAAAATTGTGAAAGAATGAAAACAAATTTAACTAATATCTATTATTTTTTAATAATTAATATGGGTGTTTTAATATAAAAATTTGAACACTCATTATTTATTATTTGTAAGCATATTATTATAATAAAATAAATATAATTATCCTTAAGGAGCTTTGAATTTGTTTTAAAATATAATAATGAATATAAATTTGTTGGATATTACAATAAAAAATAAATATAATTAAGCTTACACAGTAAAGGAGCTTTGAATTTGTTTTAAAATATTATAATAAATATAATTATAGGCAGAAAGTTTTGAATTTGTTGGGCAGAAGAATTTATTTGATGTTAAGTGTTAGATTAATTAATCAATTACAATCGTACAGGATAATATCCGGTGCAAAATGACACCGAATCCACCCTCAATTCCAAATGTGCATACACATCCATATTGATACTTAGGACCTGTTCTTTTGGACTGAAACCGGTTGAACTGAACTGAACTGAATTGAAGCGATCTGAACTGAACTGAACTGAACTTAAGCGATCTGAACTGAACTGAACTGGTTTTTTATAAAAATAATAATAATTTGTATAAATTATTAAATATTTTTTTAAAAATATTAATAATATTACGACGGTAACTAGATTTTATATTTAAAATTATAGATTCAAATTATTTTTCTGTTTATTTTATTTTAATTTATTTTGAAACGAACTGAACTGAACTGAACTGAACTGAAGCGATCTGAACTGAACTGAACTGAACTGAAGCGATCTGAACTGAACTGAACTGGACTGAAATTAAGTCCAAAAGAACAAGTCCTTATTTTACTTGGTTGTTGAGATGTCACGTGTTTGGAAAATGTTTCCCCACGTTTAAATATGTATGACGTCACACTTACTCATACAAAAATTCCTTAAATTGAAATGGTCGCGTTAGGTTTAGCCTCAATATATTCTCTTTTTTCCATATAATAAGACCAAATTAAATCTCATATGAATCCCAAATATTGTTATACTCTTAAGTAGTATTCTTTATGTCCACTATTAATAGATGGTTTGGTATATGAATATGCGATACATAGGAAGTGTGTGATTGTGTGTGAGATGTATTACTTTATTTTTAATTTACAGTAAATAAGGACCTGTTCTTTTGGACTAAAATCGGTTGAACTGAATTGAATTGAACTTAAGCGATCTGAACTGAACTGAATTGATTTTATAAAAATAATAATAATTTGTATAAATTATTAAATATTTTTTTAAAAATATTAATAATATTACAATGGTAATTAAATTTTTTATTTAAAATTATAAATTCAAATTATTTTTTATTTATTTTATTTTAATTTATTTTGAAACGATTTGAATTGAACTGCATCTGAACTGAATTGAAGCAATCTGAACTGAAAATTAAATTCAAAAGAAAAGGTCTAAAGTACATAAAGTATTATTTGTAGTATAGATAAAGTCATGAATAGACACAATTTTTTGTAATTTACAAAAAAAAGTGTGCCTATGTAATAATAAACGGAGATAATATTATATTTATACATTATTTACTACATAATATTATTATGCATGACAAATATATTAAGAATTTTGTTTGTTGGCTTTTTAATTAGAAAGTAAAAGTTAAATTAAAAAATAAATTAATTTTGAGTAAAATTTAAAAAAGAATTAAAAAAATAAAGGTATTACAAATTTATTTTAAATTAAAAAAAGTAAATTAAGTATATTTTTTTTCATGTATGTACATAATTGTTTGACCGAAACATTAAAAAAAGTGTACATAATTTCACAAGATAGAATTAACAACACATCATATCTTGCGCGATTTTATAAAAAAAATCTAAAAAATCTTTTGCCTCTATTTAGAAAGTGAATCTTTAATTAGAATTTTTTATAATTTTAAAAAATTAACATCTTTTTCAAATGATCTCTATATAAAAATATATTTTTTCTATGTCCCACTAGGCCACTATAGTAATACTCCCTTTTGTAGTTGAGTTAACGACATTATAGTAAATTTAAAATTTAATTTTTTCTTGTACAAAATATTTTTATAAAGGCAATAAAAAATTTGAGATATTTTCAATGAGAATGATTAAATATTATCTACATCATGTTAATCAAAATTATTACTATTTACTATAATTGAATATACAATTCAAAATACAGTATATGAATTTGAATCCTGCGCTTTGAAGTCTGATCTTCAAATCCCATTAAAAAAAATCTACTTTTAGAAACTTTTTAATTATATATATTATCTAGTAGAAAAATTGAGACTGTGATTCTGTGAATGTGTATACGTGGACGAGGGCCCAATTCCCAAATAATTGCACAAATACATAACACGTCCAAGATTTTTAAATATCACGAGCATAAACATTTTTCAAATTCTATTGGAGAAAAATATATCCTTATTCGAAGGCTAACTTACTACTGTACCATTTTAAAAATATGAGCTTTCTTTGTGCAACATAATCTCACATGTAGTCTTTTTTTTTTTTTTGAAAAATTCAATACTCATTTTATTTTAGAATATTTAGTTTAATTTTACCTACATACAGAATACGTACATGATATGACTTATCTAACTATAGGCAAGGAGTACATGATATGTGACTCTCACTACAAAAAAAAACATGTTTTTGCGACCACGGTATTTGGTCGCAAAAAATAAGATGCAGTCACTTAAACCTATTTTTCACCGTGGAAAATCAGGTTTTCGGAATACGTTTTCGCGACCACAGTTGTTGTCGTCAATAGATTTCGGTTTCGGGACCGCTCCTGTTAATCGCGACCACATCAGTGGTCGCTAATATGTACGCGGGAAGCTGGTGACATTTTTATCTGAAACAATAGCGAGCACGGCTAGTGGTCGCAAAAAAGTGTGGTCGTGAAAAGCTTTTTTTTTTGTAGTAGTGTCTTATCTAACTAAGTACATTAACTAGGCAATGTAAATTAATATAGAAAATAAAAATTAATTTTTTACGGAAACATTTAGGGTAAATTATATTTTTAAATTAATAAAGTAATTAGTTGAGACTTGAGAGTAGTGTTTATTAAATGAAAAACAAGATATGATGTAGAGTAAGTTATCACATAAATTTCATATTTGAACATGAAAAATTACAAACAAAAAAAAAACTTAAGTTTATGTTCAATCAATATGCAAAATACAACTAAAAATTACTAATTCCATCCCACTAGGAAAATACATGTTAATTTTTCGCAAAATTTGATGAATAATTATAAACTTAATTTAATGTTAATGTATGTTTTGTAATATTATTTATTTCTCAAGTTAAATTTATTCTTTCCAAATTGTTGAGTATGAAAATTATAAATAAAATAATATTTTATTATTTTAATAAAAAATTAATAATGATTTGAATAAAAATTGTTTATTAATTTCTTAACTTAATATGTGTTGTACTGTATATATATATATTCTTAGATTTATGATTTTTTTTTTGTGTATTTTACTAAAAACGTGTTTATAAGTTTGGGACAAAGGTAAGTATGTCTGTGTAATGTTTTAGAAAACGTGACTCGTATTTGAAACACTTTTCACTTGAATACGAAAGGCATAACGAGGCGTACCTCAGATAAAAAAATTAAAATTATTATAAAAAATATCAATTATATTAAAATTATAAAATGACATTTGATTTATTATTAATAAACTAAGTGTTATTTAAATAAATTATTCAAATTCAATGGTAAATAATTAAAAATCTAAATATTTGCGTTAACACTCGTATCATTTTGAAAATCAATATAAATATTTAAAAAAACAATATATAGATATCAATGATTATGAAAAATAAAATAAAATTAAAATAAAATTTGTTGAAAATAAAGAAAAATATAAATGTGAAAGAGAATCAAAAAATTGTACCAAACCGAAAAAATGGAAAATAAGTTTAGTAAGAGAAGTTGAGCTTTTTAGAACCAAAAATTCAATCAAAAATTAAAAGTAATAAATATAGAATGATAAAATTTTAAGAAAAACTAATTGATTATAAATTGAGTCAAATGTAATTAATAACATTAATATAATTATAAAATTAAAATTTCATTTGTTTAAAAGAAAAAAAATATGAAGAACGCTTCAATCTAGTCAAGACGGATGCGGCTTCACTCGTACGGCTCACGTCTCATGACGTATAAATTTTAAAACGGTACTCGTGCGGCTAAAAACATGAAAATGGCAAAGTGTACCCCCTCGACCATTTTTTAAAAGAATGCAATACATATCGAATTATTAGGTGCGAAATATCCGGTCGATTGTCCCCAGGGGCATAGCCGAGTGGTAAGGCCTGTGATGATGTGGGTGAAATTCCCCGGCGACGCAGGGTTCGAACCTCGGGTGGGGCAAATTTTCATTGAAATATTATGAAGGTTTGTCCTGGGGTTCGACATGTTGGCTCTCTCGCACAGGTGTCTGCTACTCGGGCACATCCCTCGATTTACATCCTACCCGATCGAGGGACCTCCGATCGGGTTGGGGTGGAGTTTCTCGTCTTTCCTCCTTATCAAAAAAAAAAAGAAATATCCGGTCGATTCTAGAATGACGGTAAAAAATCGCGGTTCATATCGCGGTACGAGATTATGTGTTTTACAGGAGACAAATACTGTATTCAATAGGTTGTCACTTGTCAGTGTGATCAGTTCTTTCGCGTTTAATTTAAAGACCATTAAAACGTGAGATGCTATACTGTGGTCTCCATCCAATAACCAAAACAGCTTTCGAGCTGTACTCCCCACGCGCCGGACTATATAATTTTATTCTATAAACATGGAACCATAATTTTGTTGGGTAATATGGTTTCGAATCAAAATTATAGTAATCGTCAACGATTTGAAAATATGATTATTGAAAAATGAAACCTATTTTTTAAAACGGAACAATTGAATTTAAGCCGTAGTAAAAATTAGTGGGGCACTGGGGCTTAGAAAGATTTTATCTATTTTGCACCTTCTTGAAATACATATGTAAAGATTATCACCTTAAATTTAATATTATTCTTAAAAAAATAGTGTAAGCTTGTATTTATGGATGCAAGATAAATTTGGCTTCATTATTTATTTAGTTGACAATAATGACAAGACGTTGTAGTGCGTCAAAATCAAATAAAAATAACCGAACTCATTGTCAAAACAATTCGCCCGAGTCGATCTCACGAGGAACACTACTATCGGCACGTACTAATGTTCAAGTGGTTGCAATAGAAAGGAGGAAGGAGTATAGCATAATGCGAAATTGGGTTGGTTTTTGATTTAAACTACAATTAACTAAATATAATAAATAAATAAAAACTAAAATAAAGCAAAGAGCAATTAATGTAATGTAATGAATAAAGAGAAAGACTAGGATTTCGGGTTCATCAAACATGAATGTCGGGTCGCCAATTTACGAAGTACAAATTTCCTAAAACGTCCGTCTCCGGTAGATTTTAGTGTATCCGATTATCCTACGTCATGTACTTGCTCCTAAGCCTCATACAAATATTTGAAATCAAGTGTGGCATTTAATCGAACACCTTGTATGCGTGTGTAAATCTCAATCCCTAGTTCATGTTTAAATTCCCCTAATCCTAGTTAGATTTTTAGCTACTCATATTGATGATTGAAAACAAATAAATAGAGGTATAGGAATTCATGATTAAACAAGTAAAGAGAATGTAAAGCAAATAAAAAAGTAAGAACACAAATTGAAAAGAGAAAAACTTACTAAATTAATTGTTGGAAGCAAAATACAAAGATCGGAATAAGAACCGATTGAATCCTCAAAATCGAAAGCAAGAAAATCCAAAGTCGAAAACCTAAGGAAACAAGTCTCTTGTGTTCTCCAAATCGTGCGTGAAAGATAGAAGAAAGTGCGTGTGTTTGTTTCGGGTCAAAACCCTACTTATAGTACGAGAAAAACGAGGTCAAAACGCGGTCAAAATCTGGAATGAGGAAGCAGGCGGGCGCCTGGGGGTGCAGGCGGGCGCCTGGTGCAACACGAGGCAGCTCTCGTCAATCCTCGGAATGAGATGCGGAATTCGCAGCCGCGGGGTGAAAAAATGGACCAGGCGGGCGCCTGGGGAGCAGGCGGGCGCCTGGGGAGCAGGCGGGCGCCTGGGTCTGGTCGCGGGCGAGCGCCTGGGGACCAGGCGGGCGCCTGGTCCTGCTGTGTGCGCAACTGCTCGACTTTCGTCATATCTTTTTCGTCCGAACTCCGATTGCCTCGATTCAAAATTCCTTGGAATCTAGACTTCAAGATCTTTCCAACCGTGTATGGCATACACCAAGGTTCAAAACGAGTGATAGCAGTTTTGGACGTGAAGTTGCTGAACTTTTTTTATTCGGCTCGTCGTTTCGTTTTAGCCCGATCATGCTCGTTTCTCGACCTTTTTCGCCCATGCATGCACACAGACCTACACACTCAATAAAACATCAAACATACCACAAACCAAGAGAAACACACACGAAACGACTCCAAACGACACAACTCAAACAAAAAGAAACTAAGAAAAACAACGCAAAAACATATAAATCAACTCCCCCACACTTAGCTTTTTGCTTGTCCTCAAGCAAACAATCACGACACACAATACGAACCAAGCAATGACTAAGCTCAAGACAAACAATCAACCATAAGAGAATTCAAGGCACTCACATTCGACAAATCAAAATTAATTAATGAGTGTCCCTCAAGTATTCAAATCCCCACAGTTCAAACCATGATTCTACTCCACCAATATCAACAACGAGCACAAGTAAACAAAGCCACTGAAATGTGTAGCCAAGTTAATCAAGTGAGGCAATATTCACTAGGTGTAAACAGTCGAGGGTCACTCGAGTATCCTAGCGTGGTTTCCCATACTCATCGTTCTCGTACAAGCAGTGTGACTGCTCTACTAATATTAATACTTATACTAGTATTTTTTTTCTTTTTTTTATAATATTTTTTTTCTCTTTTTTTTTTTGTTTTTTTTTCTCTCTCGGCAACGGGATTTTTCGAACCATTTATTTTTTCTTACTAGTTCGGCTGCCGGCCCTTTTTTTTTCACATACGCAACTAAAATTTTCGAACTTCTTCTGTTTTTGCGTCCGGTTGCGAATAATACCTATATATAGCTAAGCCACACTACTAATAAGAGAGACGATCAAAGTAGAATCCTCGTGTATAACTCGGCCAAACAATCAATGAACTCGATCCACTTAATACTCGTGCCTAACCGATGTCATGAAAAACACAGCTCTCCATATGTAGCAATTCCTAAGTGTAGGACCCACAATTAATCAACTCGTCATTATCATCCTGATGAAGCCCTGAATTCAACTATGTGTAAACCGAAGCCTATATTGCCTAGCACATGCTTCTAACAACTATACAGCAATTGGGCTAAATGGGGAGGGGTGATCAACAAGACAAAACATAGCAAAAGACATGACATAAGCGACGTTTGAAGACTACCATAACCCCAACAAACCTCGCGAAACAACGGGTTACCCTAAGAACATGCAAAGCTACCCCCCACACTTGAAAGACACATTGTCCTCAATGTAAAACACATAATCACGTAAATCACAGGCAAGGAAGTACAAAACATGTTCAAACGAAAAAGAACAAACTAAAGAAATATAATATACAGAACAAGCATAAAAAGAGGAAGGATAAGAAGGTGCAAACAGTGATGTTGGCTCCTTCGGTCTTCTCGATCCAGCCCGTATGAAATTGTGGGAAGGCCCCCACGTGGCGCTCATTTTGGGAACCGAAAGAGCAGCACGGTCCGTGGACTAGTCTCCACGCGACGCTCACTTATAGTCGAGAGCTTGACTTTTTCATTCGTCATCCAAGGTGCATTTAATCCATGTAGACATACTTCCATTGTTTCGATAATCCCTTGATCTCTAATTTTGGTGGAGGTAGTTCTTTTTCTTCATCGCTCTCGAGTATCTCAACCCCCCCAATACTATCTTTTACATGAATGTCTTGCTTGGCTTCAACGTTGGGATATAAAAATATCGAGCTAATTTTCTGCAAAAACATCATCTCGGCCAAGAGATCAATAGAAAAGAGGTAAAAATAATTTATGGAACGTGGAGCAAAATTAGTAATCCGTACCTCAAATACCATCTCATCCGCTCTTCTTACATTAACCCCCAAAACACAATTAAATCTTAAAATACCTGGATCATGCGGCTTGGGTGGGTGATGATCACATATCATATTTGACTCCTCAACAACCATAAGATAATTCATGTCAAGTGAGGGAGGAGGGTGTCCGAAATTCTTATCCACCAAATCACTCGGAGAGGAATGAGGTGATTCGGTCATACATTCATGCTCAGGAAACATATCCTCAACCTCCTTGCCCCTGTATCTCGTTTTATCGGTATTTGAGCTTTGAGACTCAAGAGCGACATCTAGCATCAATGACTCCTCTTGCAAATTCACTCCCTCGTGATTGTCGACTACTGTATTGATACTCAATATCTCTTGCTCTAGTTCTATAGGGGGTGAAAAGGACAACTTGTATGGGTTTTCGTCTCGATGCGACACTTTTGGTGTAATCTCCTCCAACACCATACTCTCAATCGTCTCTTCCTCATCATCCTCCAAATTCAGGTCATTGTCGTACATATGCTCCACTTTAGTCTCGACCTCATTCGGTTCTACATCCTCATCTTCGTAATCACCTTGGAGAAGCGCGAGGGCATGGACCTCCGTCGGTTGGCGAGTATGATTTTCTTCCTCCTGTTCTGATTCGCGCAATGGGATCGACAACATACCTATATTCTCCTCGAAAGCAATGGACCTTTCCTCAACTTCTTCCCTTTTTGCTTCCATTGTCGTTTCAGTTGACTTCATTAGCTGTTGGGCCGATTCCATGAAATCGTGAAAAATTTCATCAAAGGATGGCTTGTACGGCGGCTCCGGTTGAATCGAATATGGTGAAGGGTAGGCCAAATTTGCTTCAACATTTATGGCCATCGTCACTTCATTCGCTCTCATCGCCGCTTCATTTGATTTTATTATCTGGCTGGTCGTCTTCATGAAATCCTGAAAAACGTCATCCAACGAGGGCTTGTATGGCGGCTCTGGTTGCATTGAATATTGTGGAGGGTACACCATGTTCTGAGGAGTCCATTGTTGTGGAGCCCATTGAGTCTGAGGCTGGTCAGAATAATAATTTGACTGAGGTTGCCACTCTGGAATGTATGATTGAGAGAAAGGGCCAAATTGTGTTGTCTCCTCATATTGGGAAGGCTCATAGTATGTCCTCGTCTGAGGGCACGTGAACTCCCAAGTGTAATTATGCTGTGTATTCATTCCTGCTTACACAACACTTGACAAAACATTACACGCACCAGTGTGATAATAATAATAAAAAAATAAAAATAAGAAGAAATGTTGCAAACACACAAACACTAATACTAGTGCCTAAAGTGCTCCCCGGCAACGGCGCCAATTTGACAAGACGTTGTAGTGCGTCAAAATCAAATAAAAATAACCGAACTCATTGTCAAAACAATTCGCCCGAGTCGATCTCACGAGGAACACTACTATCGGCACGTACTAATGTTCAAGTGGTTGCAATAGAAAGGAGGAAGGAGTATAGCATAATGCGAAATTGGGTTGGTTTTTGATTTAAACTACAATTAACTAAATATAATAAATAAATAAAAACTAAAATAAAGCAAAGAGCAATTAATGTAATGTAATGAATAAAGAGAAAGACTAGGATTTCGGGTTCATCAAACATGAATGTCGGGTCGCCAATTTACGAAGTACAAATTTCCTAAAACGTCCGTCTCCGGTAGATTTTAGTGTATCCGATTATCCTACGTCATGTACTTGCTCCTAAGCCTCATACAAATATTTGAAATCAAGTGTGGCATTTAATCGAACACCTTGTATGCGTGTGTAAATCTCAATCCCTAGTTCATGTTTAAATTCCCCTAATCCTAGTTAGATTTTTAGCTACTCATATTGATGATTGAAAACAAATAAATAGAGGTATAGGAATTCATGATTAAACAAGTAAAGAGAATGTAAAGCAAATAAAAAAGTAAGAACACAAATTGAAAAGAGAAAAACTTACTAAATTAATTGTTGGAAGCAAAATACAAAGATCGGAATAAGAACCGATTGAATCCTCAAAATCGAAAGCAAGAAAATCCAAAGTCGAAAACCTAAGGAAACAAGTCTCTTGTGTTCTCCAAATCGTGCGTGAAAGATAGAAGAAAGTGCGTGTGTTTGTTTCGGGTCAAAACCCTACTTATAGTACGAGAAAAACGAGGTCAAAACGCGGTCAAAATCTGGAATGAGGAAGCAGGCGGGCGCCTGGGGGTGCAGGCGGGCGCCTGGTGCAACACGAGGCAGCTCTCGTCAATCCTCGGAATGAGATGCGGAATTCGCAGCCGCGGGGTGAAAAAATGGACCAGGCGGGCGCCTGGGGAGCAGGCGGGCGCCTGGGGAGCAGGCGGGCGCCTGGGTCTGGTCGCGGGCGAGCGCCTGGGGACCAGGCGGGCGCCTGGTCCTGCTGTGTGCGCAACTGCTCGACTTTCGTCATATCTTTTTCGTCCGAACTCCGATTGCCTCGATTCAAAATTCCTTGGAATCTAGACTTCAAGATCTTTCCAACCGTGTATGGCATACACCAAGGTTCAAAACGAGTGATAGCAGTTTTGGACGTGAAGTTGCTGAACTTTTTTTATTCGGCTCGTCGTTTCGTTTTAGCCCGATCATGCTCGTTTCTCGACCTTTTTCGCCCATGCATGCACACAGACCTACACACTCAATAAAACATCAAACATACCACAAACCAAGAGAAACACACACGAAACGACTCCAAACGACACAACTCAAACAAAAAGAAACTAAGAAAAACAACGCAAAAACATATAAATCAAATAACATCACAAGTATATACTCCATATTTGTATTGTAGATAATGAATTACAATTTCAACCTAAGATCATAGATATAGCCCATGCCAATAGGTCAATGTTGTACAAATTAAATAAATTAGTACCACTTCATGTGCGATGTACGTGATTTATTTGTTTGACATAATTTAAAATTTTATTTAATCTTCAACGTATTTCGCTAAAAAATTATTTTATTTAATAATCGAACTCTCGCTTAAATTTGTAAACTCGTATTAATCTCATTATTAACTACCGTTATCTTAATTATGAAAATTTTATTATTTTCAAGGATTACACATGTTTGATATAATTTATAGTATGTAAGCTTCTTGGTGCATAGTGGAGTGATAAAGTTTGTGGTGATGTTGGTGAAATTCCCCGGCGACGTATAGACCTATTGCCTCTCTCCCACATGTGTCTGCTACTCGGGCACATTTCTCGATTTACATCATACTCGATTGAAGAGCCTCTGATCTGGTGGGAGAGGAGTTTCTCGTCTCTACATTCCGTTTATCGTCTCTGTATTTCTCGAGTGTCAAACGCATTCAACAAATATCTAAAATCGGTGGAGGAAAAATCAAAATAAATGAAAATTAAAAATTATAAAGATGAACAATATATAAAAATAAAAATAAAAATTGAATTTAGTTGGTGAATATGAAGGGGATGAGATGACATAAATGTAATTATATTAATATAACGTAAGTTAATATTCCTAAAAAGTTTGATCAATTTTTTTTAACTCCGTTGGATTAGAGAATATGAGAAAATCGATTTTTATGAGATACGATTAATTGAAATTAAAAAATTAATATTAATGGAATAAAAAGAATTTTGAGAAGAGAAATAGAAAAATATATATATTTAAGATAATTAATTATTATTACCAAAATTTCAAAGATGTATTTAGAATTTTTATATAATTTAAATATGTTTAATAATATTAATATTTAGAATTTATAATTTTTTTATTTATAATTTATAATATGAACACAACATTATTATTGGTTTTTATTTATTTAGAATTTATAATTTTTTTATTTATAATTTATAGTGTAAACACAATATTATTATTGGTTTTCTATTGATCCACTTGAGATGGTGGATCTGAAATTATATGTATAGATGAATAAACGAAGACAAATAATATGAATATTGTTGTTTATGACTCGAATCGGAACGCAAAAGAGGTCAAAATCGCCGAAGGAAGTTTCGGCGACCGCCGGAAAGGTTTTGGCGATCGCCGGAAAACAAGAATCGGGGCTGCCTGTTTTCGGGGGTTTCGGCGCCCGCCGAATTAGCTTCGGCGCCCGCCGAATGAAAATGGCGGTCGCCGTTTTCCCAGCAGCGGGATTTTTCTGTGCGCGCGATTGCGCTGGGATTTTCGCGTGGCTTTTTGCACTGGGATTTTTGCGTGGGTTTATTTAATTAGGGAATTAGAATTATATGAATTATAATTCTATTCCTTAATTATTTAGGAGTTATAAATTAGGAAAAGGATTGATTCCTAATTCTAATTGTTACCAATTTGATAGGTTTGCTACACCTATAAATTGAGGTTCTCCGGTAGACGAAAATCATAGGGTGAATTATTGTAAGCCTCAACGATGTAGTGAATTTCTTTCTTCCCGTGTTTTGGGTTTCCACGTAAATTCGTGTGTTCGTTCTTTTCGTTTATCTTTTTTCTTCGCATCTCATATATATTTCGAGTGTCGTGAGAGATTTAGTGTTTCAATATCGCAACAAGTGGTGTCAAGGGATCGTAAAGAGCGCAACAAGTGGTATCAGAGCTAGGTTACGATCCTGTGACCTGTTATCAAGAGCTTTCGTTGGGGATCCCGGACGGGGAATCCATACAAGGCGGGCGTTGCGGATATTGGTGTTTCTAGATCTAGGTGGAGCTCGAGAATATTTTGGGAGATGGCGACGATGGTTGATATTCGGTGTTAGGTCGGAACACGTGGTTCTCTTCATGGCAACTCAAGGTGGAGTTGGTTCAGTGGTTCTAACCAACATGGATCTTGATGATGCGTTGCTGGAGCATGGACGATGTCAAGCGCGATGGAGCCATAAGAGAAGGTATGGAAGAATAGAAAGGTGAGGTATAATTGTACTCTATCCCTCCGGTGATTTGTTTCATGCGGTCGCGGTTTTGCGATCGAGGGAGACGATGAAGGAGGTTTTGAGTAGTGAAAATCCGGGGGAATATCTTGGTGTCCAGGGTTGGGCAAAGATGAAGAAATTCCAGGGGGTTTGTCATTACTACAAGGAAAAATGGGCGTGGTGAAAATCTAAGTGAATTTCTTAATGGCCAAGGTGGAGCATGGAAGAAATTCTAGGAGGTTTGTCACTGCGGCAAGGTAAAGAGCCACATGAAGGGGGACTGTCAGGCCCTGATGAATCGGAGAAAGGAATCGAAGGTGGCCGATTCCGGAGAAGGAGGTTTTCATGATAGGGAACTCCTGGTTGTCTCTGATTCGGGGAACGTGTGAGGGGTGGATCTTGGATTCTAGATGTTCGATGGTGTCGGTTGATCGGTGGTCATGGGGCATGATACATCGTGTGAGATACGCGGCACGGGAACTGTGTGAATCAAGATGGTCGATGGGCAAATTCGAACCCTCAGTACTGCAAGGTACGTTCCGGTCCTGAATGGTAATCTTATCTCTCATAGACCTTAGATCCGAATGAGTACCAACTTCGGTAAAGGTGGAGTGTTGAAAGTAAGTCGGGGCGACTTATTTTGCGAGGCGAGAGAAAGATTTGGTGGATTGTATGAGCTATGCGGCAACACAATTACCAAGTGGACAACTGCCTCTGTCCAAGAAAGTCATTCGCTGGAAGGTGAGTCGGGATCACCTTGGTTTCAAAGTCATGCGCATGTGTGTTGGTGTCGAGGACACCGGGAATACTAACCCGAATAGTATTCAAAATTTGGATAATCGAGCCTAGGCGTACTATGGATAGCACTGAAGCAATAGCGAATGCAGGGGGTGTTGATAGTAGTGGGAAGGCGAGATTTGAGAATGGAGATTGCGTGGTGATCATAGAGCTTGGTGGTACCCAAGGGATGATCGGTGCAACTTCGCATTCTTTTACTAAGTTTGGTGCGGTTCAAACTTAGGTTGCTCATGTTTTGAGTGAGTCCTGCGGGGCTGGGTGGAAGGAAGAAACATTGGTCTATGATCGTTGGAGGTTGGTGCGGCTTGGAGTCGCGGGGATTCTCGTCAAGGTGGAGATTTGTTGTTTATGACTCGAATCGGAACACAAAAGAGGTCAAAATCGCCGAAGGAAGTTTCGGCGACCGCCGGAAAGGTTTTGGCGATCGCCGGAAAAGAAGAATCGGGGCTGCCTGTTTTCGGGGGTTTCGGCGCCCGCCGAATTAGCTTCGGCGCCCGCCGAATTAGCTTCGGCGCCCGCCGAATGAAAATGGCGGTCGCCGAATGGAAATGGCGGTCGCCGTTTTCCCAGCAGCGGGATTTTTCTGTGCGCGCGATTGCGCTGGGATTTTTGCGTGGCTTTTTGCACTGGGATTTTTGCGTGGGTTTATTTAATTAGGGAATTAGAATTATATGAATTATAATTCTATTCCTTAATTATTTAGGAGTTATAAATTAGGAAAAGGATTGATTCCTAATTCTAATTGTTACCAATTTGATAGGTTTGCTACACCTATAAATTGAGGTTCTCCGGTAGACGAAAATCATAGGGTGAATTATTGTAAGCCTCAACGATGTAGTGAATTTCTTTCTTCCCGTGTTTTGGGTTTCCACGTAAATTCGTGTGTTCGTTCTTTTCGTTTATCTTTTTTCTTCGCATCTCATATATATTTCGAGTGTCGTGAGAGATTTAGTGTTTCAATATCGCAACAAGTGGTGTCAAGGGATCGTAAAGAGCGCAACAAATATGGTTGATAGTTACTGTCACGTGGCTTCCAAAGTGGAATTCAAGCATCACCCATTGTTACTACTTAGTGGCCACACCTTCAACATTGAATATGGTCAATAATTAGCAACAATATTTTTTTTATTAGTATATTAAAAATGTCACTTTTTATGAGTTTTTTTTCTCTCTCTATCAATTAGTAGTATATGATAAATTGATAATAGAACTTACATAAAAACATATTGCACATGCATGTCTCCTATTCCTTAACCGAACAATACCGCTCCAATTATGGGACCACTTAATTTATACTCCACTATTTTTCTCGGTGCAATGTTTACGAGAACGGATGTAGTAGTAACTTATATAATTACACTCTAGGACTATCACAATTTTTTGTATCAATTTTTATAATTTCGAAAACAAAACTAACATTATCTTAATAACCTAAAAAATGACTAAAAATTATAGTAACCTTAATGATTTTCTTAAGCACTAATAAATATTAATTTTTTATGTTTCATATATGTTTACATAAACATTTTATTTGTCGTCCCCAATCCCCATATATTTGTAAACTAAAAAAAATCACCTTAAAATAAATTATAGTCTTAATTTTTTTTTTTAAATTTAAATATCAAATTACCATATTTTTTTACTAAAATAATACTCCATCTGATTCTTTTAAATTTGCATAGAGAAACTTGTACATTTGTACGTAGATTAAGAAAAATAGTTTTTTATTTATTAAATAATAAAAAGTAAATGTATATATAATATGTATTGTTGTGTAAGTAATTAATAATTAGTTAAAAATATAATGATATTTATGTAAATAGATGAATTGGAATGATAAAGTTATAAATAACGTTGGTATCCAAACTTTTATAAATCAACCAAAAAATAAAAGTGCGTAAACTCTTAAAAATCAGAGAGAATGTAATTTTTTTTTAAATTGTCAAATAGGGTATTTTTTATAAATGTGTTTGACTAATTACAAAGCGTATTTTTCAAAATTGGCAAATAGACCACACAAATTGTTAAATGTTCAAAATGACATTACTTTTTAATAAGAGTAAATAATGATAGAGACATTTCCGTAATCCCACAAAAAACATAAAATGTTAGGAAAAAAATGTCCCTTCCTCCAGCATCGTACTGAATGTCTCAGACCCTCAGAATATCACACTAAATGTCAACATACTGAACATCTCATTTTTACACTGAATGTCCCGACAACAGAGGACCACGCTGGGTCTACATTGAATGTTCCATTTTTACACTGAATATCCCCGACAACAGAAGACCACACTGAATGTCATATTTTCACACTGAATGTCAACATAATGAATGTCTTGATTTTCACACGGAACATCCCATTTTTACACTGAGTGTCCCGACAACAAAAGTCCACACTGAATGTCATAAAAACACACAGAATGTTCCATTTTTACACTGAATGTCATAAAAATACACTGAATGTCCTATTTTTTAAAATAAAAATAAAAAGTTTCTTTATGAACGAACGCGCTCGCCCTTCACGATCAGGTTCTCCGCAGCCATCGCGTAGAAAAGTTTCACGTTGGGGCGCGCCAGCAGCCGGCTCATGATGATCGTCGTGAACAGCGCCGCGTGCTTGACGACCACGTAGGCCTCCTGCTCTTCATACTCGATCTCGAGCTAGTCTAAGAATAGGTGGGCCGGCTTGCGGACGACATGGCGGAGAACAACTGCCCGCCGAGCCACGCGCCGCCGTTGGGGCTCACCGACTACTCGATGATGGCGACGTTGATGTCGGGCTTCTTGCTCAGCTCGTACGCGTAGGAGATGCCGGCGGATTCGGCGCCGCTCTGGAGGAGGAATCGGGACGAACCCGTAGGGCGCCATCGAGGGAGGAGGGCAAGGAAAGTACCAATATTGCTGGCCTTGCTTTCGGCGGCGGTGAGGAGGGCGGCAAAGGAGAAATTGGAGGTGAGGATGAATTAGCACTTTTCGATCACTAAGGAAAGACAAAGCGTTTTACATCTCTTCAAAACCAAGGGTGTTGTAGTTTAGATCACTCGGATTATCAATCTGAGGGAGGACTATGAGTGAGATATTCAAAAGCACTTTTTAATGTCATATTTGTCAAGTAAAATAAAAGCAAGTAAGGAAAGATAGCATGTAGTAGAGCAAGTAGTAATACGTGCATCAATAAAGAGATAGACGGAGGTTAGAGTAGAGCCGAGACCTACTAAGCAAATTCTAAAACGCAAGAGAGAATAATTCGATTGTAATCCTCTTTCAAATCATACAACCTTATATTTAGGTTCAAAATATAGCCTGTAAAGGAAGATTTTGTTCACCCAAATCAACCATTTAATTCCCTAACAAAGCATCCTAAAAGTGGTGATGAGTGTGTTAGTCGACTATACACGTTCTCTATGTTTTGAACGATAATTTCTTATAATCGAGCTTTGGAAAGAAAGTGAAGAAGCATTTTTCGATAGCTAGGAAAGAGAAAATGTGTTTAGTCTCGCTTCAAAAATCGATAGTTCGTTGTAAAACGACCACTCGAAATATCAATCTGAGGGAGGACTAGAATGAGAGGTTTTCAAAATCATGTTCATTTCAATATCTCAAAAGTTCAAGTAATTGCAAGTAGACAAGTATACAGATCAAGTAACGTGAGTTGTATCAAATGGGAGAAAAATGGAGATAAAGTAATAGTCGTCCTACAAAGTGAATTATGAAACAAAAGAGAGTAATCCGGTTGTAATCCTCTTTCAAATAATACAACCTTGTATTTAAGTTCGAGAATTGGACCGAAAAGAAAAGCAACGATCATCGTATGCTAATCGATGTAATTCCCTAGTAAAGCACCCCTTGATGGTGGTGAATTCACTAGATGACCAATCTCGTTCCTTAAGTTTTGAATCCTAATTGCTTATAATCGAACCTTAGGAAGAAAGCCCCCGTTCCCGGTGTTAGCAATCGTTTTAATCCTCGAATTATTTTAATCCCGTTCACCAAAGATTATACTAAATCGTGGTTCAAAAATAAATCAAATAAGGCAATTTAAACTCTCTCTAGCATTTCATCAAACACTTTGTAGACATAACTTTCACTTCATCTCCTAATGAAAAATTAACTACTTTTAGCCATGAAAATCAACAACTCAAACATTGAATCAATAAAGGAAAACATGATAAAAAAATTCTAGCAATATCTCAAGTCTCATACAAATCCAATATGAAATAGCCAAAATACAAGTAAAAGTAAATAAGAAATGAAGAATTCTAAAGCGGAGAAGGAATATAAATGCTAATCAAGATGTAGATCGTGATCCTTGTCTTCGATCTGTCGTCAATGGATTGAATTCTCTTGGAGAAGATATACTTTCTCTCTTTGGTTCTTCTTCCTCTCTCTCCCTCTAAATTTCTCTTAAGTGTTTGAAGTATGCAAAAGTCTCCCCAAAAAACGCAGCTCCCACCCCTTTTATAGCCCCCGCCAAAAATCCCCCTTAATTTGGTTGGGAAATGACCATTTAAGCCTTGGTCAACATAGTCAACTCGAGGACAAGACATTTTAGCTCGCATTGAACCTCCTTTTTACTCACTCGCATTGAAGTGCTTTGTACTCGTATTGAAGTGCATTTTACTCGCATTGAGCCTCCTCTTTACTCACTCGCATTGAAGTGCTTTTTACTCGCATTGAGCTTCTCTTCACTCGCATTGAAGTGCATTTTACTCGCATTGAGCCTCCTGTGCTGCGAGGTCAACCGCGAGTCGACCCCCTTTGTCCGCGAGTCCACAAAAGTCAACAAGACTTCCGCCTACCGCGAACTACATCTCTTCGATGGGAGTTTCAATGCGAGGATCCCGCGTATTGAGTTGTGAAACTCATATTTTCTCTTCATTTTATGCCTAGCTCTTCCGCGAGCATGTCCGCGAGTCTCGGCGCGAACTCAGTCCAACGCCCTAGTCAACACTTCTCGACTCCGCTGGAATCACCTTCTTCTATGCGCAGCTTCACGACTTTCATCATATCTTTTTCGTTCGGACTCCGATCTTCTCGATTCCAAATTCCCCGGAATCTAGACTTCACGATCTTCGGGTTCATATACGTCACAATCTCTATTTCCGAGCGAGTGATAGCAGTTTTTGACTCGAAGTTTCTGCAATTTCCAGGTTCGGATCTTCTCCTCGTTTCTCTCGTTTTAGCCTCGTTTTCACCTACATTTTGACAAGAAAACTCGACAACACTTCACGTAAGCCACATCAACACAATAACAAGCAATACCTCGATGATCACACACATATGTACAAAATATATACAAACTACACCCAATAACAACGATAAAAACGAGCTAAAAATCCGGCATTTCAAAAAGCCCATGTTCCCGGTGATAACAATCATTTTAAATCCCGATTTAGTCTAATCACGATCACCGGTGATTATACTCAATCATAATTCAAAAATAAGTCAATTAGGTCAACTTAAACTTTATCAAACACTATGTAGACATGACTTTAACATAATCTCCTAATGAAGAACTAGCCAACAATACCCATAGCAATCAACATCAAAAGCATAGAATCAACAAAGGAAATCATGTTCATCACAAATCTCAATCCACTTCTCAAGTCTCATACAAATTCAATATGAAATAGCAAAAATACAAGTAAATGCATATAAGAAATGAGAAAATCTAAAGAGGTGAAGTAATAAAAATGTTAATCGAGATTTAGATCGTGATCATCTTCTTCGTTTCTTTTACCCGTCGTTAATCGATTGAATTCACTTGGAAAGATCTTCTCTCTCTCTCTCTCTCTCTCTCTCTCTCTCTCTCTCTCATTTTCCCAATTTCTCTAAGACTATCTGCAGCAGCGGGTGTCAAATTTGATACTTCTCTCCTGTCACGTCAGCTTGACACCCTCAATTAACACCCTCTTTTCAGCTTAAGCTCCAACAGAGTGTTATTGAAGGTGTCAATTATTTTCTCTTTCTTCTACATCACCATGTCCTATACCCCACAATATTTTTCATTTCTCTTTATTTATTTTATATACATAATTATGAAATTTAAAATTACTACATAATTAATTTTACTAATTTATTTATAAAACTTAAAAATTAAAATAATTTTTAAAAATCACAATATTTAAAATAATTAATAATAATATTTATTTCAATATATCACAGAGAAAAAAGTGAAGCAAATGCAAAAAAATGTAATTTTTTTTTGTGTTCAAATGATACAAACCTACCGTCTATTTATAGAGTATAAAAATGAAAAATAATGGTATTTTTATTTTATTTTTATTTTGAATAATTATTTTGTAAAAAATGATTTTAAAATGAGGGGAAAAATAATTAAAATGTCATGTGTCAATTAATGATTGACTCTTTTATTTATTGTTATATTAAAATAATGGGTGGTTGGGCCGCTGGAGGGTGTAAAAAAATTTGACCGAGGATCAAATTTTGCTCCGGTCCCACCAAGTGTCAAACTTGACACTTTCAATGCTCCCCTACTGGATGAGTTAAACTCAATTTGACACCCTATTTGACACCCTGCTGTGAACGGTCGTGATGATGTGTGCAAAGTGTGAGGAAAGAGTGTTTCCCCATCTTTTTATACTCCCACATGTGAAATAATCGTTTTTAACTCTTTTCCCACCAAAAATAGACCGAAAATGACATTTCAACCCCTCGGTCAATGCTTTTTAGGGTCGGTCAACAAAAGTCTACGCATTTTGGGCTTGGTCAAGGTAGTCAACAGTCGGGTCAATGAAATGCCGATATTTTGCTCGTTTTTTTATGTGTTTTTTGGCGTGGTTTTGTATGTTTTAGGTATATATGTGTATGATTATCGAGGGTTTGGTTATTATTGATGTGACGAAATTTATGCTCAGTATAGTCGAGTTTTTGTGTAAAATGTAGGTGAAAACGAGGCTAAAACGAGAAAACGAGGAGAAGATCTAAACCTAGAAATTGCAGAAACTTCGAGTCGAAAACTGCTATCGTTTGGTCGGAATCGTGGTTCATGCCATACACAGATGGAAAGATCTTGAAGTCGAGATTCCAAGGATTTTTGAATCGCAACAGTCGGTGTTCGGACGATAAAGATGTCCGCGGTGAAGCCCGCGGAATTAATTAGCCAAAATTTGAGCGATGAATATTAAGGAAGATAGATGTAGTCATTCTGCGGTGAACATCGGCGGTGAAGGTGAACCGCGGGTGAGAGAGGGTTGACTGCGTAGAAGTCAACATAGACTCCTTGACAAAAATCGAGTGTTGACTATGGTCAATTTGAGTTGACCAAGGTGTTGACAGTGTTGACCGTCCGTCCGATAAACGTGCAGTTGTTTTATAAATTTTACATATAATTACTTTCGTTTTTAACTTAAAAATAAATTTTTATTTTTTATTTTTTGTTCAAAATGTTAAAACTTACTATTCCCTCCTAAGCACAAGAGTTTTCACACTTTTTTTTTCTTGATTGTCTTTTAAAAATTTGTAAATTAATAAATGGAAAGTTTTGTTTATAATTTTATTCTTCCAATACTCATATATTTAAATTAATACAATTATTTTTTCACATAACTTATTCTTTACTTAAACAAACATATGTATTATATATTTAATTTTTGTTTAAATTTCTTTATGTAAATTCTTAAAAATGAAGGGAATAATATTTTTTAATTTATGTATCCATCAATAAGGACATGTTCTCTTGGACTTAATTCTTAAAAATGAAGGGAATAATATTTTTTAATTTATGTATCCATCAAGGACATGTTATTTTGGACTTAATTTCATTCTAGTTAAGTTACTTTCATTTAATTCAGTTCGTTTCAAAATAAATTAAAATAAAATAAACAAAAAATAATTTGAATTTGTAATTTTAAATATAAAATCTAGTTAAGTTCATAATATTATTAATATTTAAAAAATTTTAATAATTTATATAAATTATTATTATTTTTATAAAAAATCAATTCAGCTCAGTGTAGATCGCTTAAGTTCAGTTAAATTTCAATCCAAGAGAACAATCCTTAAGTGTAAATAAATTTGGGATGAACAATTAGTATAAAATTGTACTCTTTCTGTTACATACGTTCGTATGTTCTTTGAAAATTATAAATAACACGTGATCATGTAGAGTTAGTATATTACTAAGTACACACACTATTTTCTCTTGATCGACTCCTTAGTTAGAGCCTCTCCAGTGGTGGGTTCAAGTTTTAGGTTATAAGTAAATCAACTCATATTTTTTCTACTTCTACCCAAAAAAACTTCTAACACATCCAACAAATCTATCCAAAAAATAAATTTTATTGGTCTCACCACTTACTTATTTTATACTTTTTATTTATTATTTATATTTAAATAATAATAATAATAGTAAACGTTAAAAAAATTATTTTTAGATAAAATAAAATAAATATTTAATATATATATAATTCATAATTAAATAAAATAAATATTTAATTAATTTTTATATAAATATAAAATAATTAATAGCTAAAATTTTAATTATTTAAAAATTATTATTTTTAATTAATTTTTATATATAATAAATTCGCTAAAATTTTAATAATTTCAAAATTCTTATTTTTAATTAATTTTTATATATAATAAATTCGCTAAGGTTACAATTTTAACTTTTTGAAAATTTTAATTTTAATTAATTTTTATATAAAATAAAAACTATTTTTTAATTAATTTTTATTTAAAATAAAAATACAAATAATCAAAAAAAAATTAAAAATTTTAATTTTAATTAATTTTTATATAAAATAAAAACTTTTTTTTAATTAATTTTTATTTAAAATAAAAATACAAATAATCCGTTAACATTCAATTTTTAACTATTTCAAAATATTTAATTTCAATTAATTTTTATATAAAATAAAAATACAAATAATTCGAGTTAAAAATTTAATTAATTCAAAATTCTTATTTTTTATTAATTTTTATATAAAATATAAAATATAAAATTAACGTTAAAATAAAATATAAAATTAATTTTTTATTAATTTTTATATAAAATATAAAATAATTCTTAACAAAAACTATTTTTTAATTAATTTTTATTTAAAATAAAATACAAATAATCAAAAAAAATTTAAATATTTTAATTTTAAATAATTTTTATATAAAATAAAAACTTTTTTTTAATTAATTTTTATTTAAAATAAAAATAAAATAATCCGTTAACATTCAATTTTTAACTATTTCAAAATATTTAATTTTAATTAATTTTTATATAAAATAAAAATACAAATAATTCGAGTTAAAAATTTAATTAATTCAAAATTCTTATTTTTTATTAATTTTTATATAAAATATAAAATATAAAATTAACGCTAAAATAAAATATAAAATTAATTTTTTATTAATTTTTATATAAAATATAAAATAATTCTTAACGCTAAAATAATAATAATAATAATAATAAAATAATATTCTTTTTTATCTCTACTCGGGTGGGTAGAAGTTTTTTTATTCCAAAACTTTTAAGAACTTCTAATCTAAACACGTTAGCTCATCTCCAATAATTTTTACCCAAAACTTTTAAGGACTTCTAATCTAAACATATTGCCCATTTCCAATAATTTTTACTTAGTTTTTGGGTGAAAGGTAAAAATAGAGTTCTATATCTCTATTGGAAATGCTCTTATGTTTACTGTTGAAAAATAAAACAATAAAAAACCTAAGTTGAAAAATAAAACAATCAAAAACCTTAAGTGGCCCATCTGAAAATGTGTAGCTGTCTTAAGGGCAACCCCAATTGTCATGAAATGGCCCTTGCCATTTCCAAAATTTGGCAAAAACTAAAAAAAACTTACCCAATGGTGAAAATGGCAAGGGCTAAAAAATAGCCACCAAAATTCTAGCCATTTATCCTATTATTTGGGTGGAAAAATGGCTAGGGTTATTCTTTCCACCTCACACTACACATAAATTAATTAATAAAATAGTACATTTTTTGTTTATTTAATTATTATTAATAATAATAAATGATTACTTTTAAATAAATTCAATAATTTCACATACAAAGAAAAAAATCACACAAAATTTATGTAAAAAAAACTATATTTATTTAATAAATTATTTTAGATTTTACTATTGTATATATAATTTAAAGATATGAATATGATAGACAATTTAATTTGATTGTTGTAGGGTTGGTTGAGTTGTTTAAGGTGTAGGTTGGTAGTTGATACTTGGTAGGTGATCAATTTAATAAATTATTTTAAATTCTAATATTGTATATATAATTTATGAAAAAAATTATATTAAAAAAATGTCAAAAAGCTAAAAATATTATTTTTTTAATAAAAAATGGTCTTAGCTATTTTTATACCATTGGGATATATTTTAAAAATGTCAAATGACAAGGGCTATTTTTTGGCCAAAATAGCAAATGGCAGCCATTTCGACAAAACCATTGGGTTGCTCTAAATGGGGGCAAATATGATATTAGAAGCAAAATAAGGGGCAGGAACGAGGGTATAATAAACAATTTGAGGTGGGTGACAGTCTCGTCAGTCGGCACCGGGGCCCACGTACAGCTTAACCTCTCCACTTCCCAACATGCACGATATTTATATGTATATAAAAAGTTATATTTTCACGAGATATTGTAAAGCTACCGCGATATGATATTGTAAGATACCGTGCGTACAGCTTTTTGTGGAAGAAGACTATTTTCGCTAAAGGTCACGCGCAATTGTTGTTTCTGCTACTCCCGTGTGGTCGGTACAGTAATTCCTCAATGTAGGTTACAAAATAAATGTGTTTATAAGTCTAATTATAGTGAGATTATATATTTTCAAAAAAATATTATTTATATATTTTTTTAATTACAAAAAACAATAAATAAATATTTTAATAGAAAAATAATAAATAATTTTTATTTTTAATATAAAATATAATTTTAATCATATTTTTTAACACAATTTTTTAACATAACTACATTTTAATTTTAATTTTCTTTTTAAATCAAAAAAATAATTAGAAGTGTTTTTATTTTGGAAATAAAAAGAGTACATTAATACTCCAATCTCAATCTCACTTTTAAAGCATATACAGTGCACAACATTTGAGCACATTGAGTTACATAAAAGTGGACTTGAGCATCTAAATTGCATGAAAGAGAGAAAAAAGGAAATGTCTTTCAAATTTTAAATACATTATTTATTTTTTATTTATTGATAAAAAGTTCAAAGGTAATTTCTTAAAATTACGTGGTGTAAGAGCAACTTCAATGGTTTTGAAATGATATAGGTCACTGTCATTTTTTTACAAAAAGCAAAAAAAAAAATCAACTCCAAAATGGTTGATTTTAATGTATATTAGAGCAAATAAACATAGAAAATGACCATTATTAGGGCCGGCTTATTAGCTCGTAGTTAGGCCTTATTCATTGTATTAATAAGACTTATCAATTAATGAGAAACACACCAATGATTTACGTAATTCACATATCGTAATTCACAGATTTACTACGTATTATGGCAATTTAAAAACTCTATGGGATGCTCTTGTTTCACATGAACCTCCTTTTTCATGCTCAACTGTTGGTTGTAATTGCGGCGTGACTAAGGCTGCTCTCGCAAGGCAAGACACGGAGCGACTTCATCAATTTCTAATGGGTTTGGATAAATCTCTTTACGGACCCATTCGAAACCATCAGCTAGCTCTCGATCCCCTGCCTTCTCTTAGTCGCGTGTACCACGCTGTTTTACAAGAAGAACGTCTCTTGGTTGGGCCCATTGTGACGCCTGAGGTGACGGAGGTAATGGCTTTTGCCGTTCGAAACAACGCTGCCACAGCTGGTAGTGCGCCTTCTGCCCTTGATTGGAGGTCATTGAGAGATGCTGAACGATTAGAGCGTCAAAAAATACGATGCTCCTTTTGCAATGCTACTGGACATGATGTGAACAATTGTTATATAAAATCGCAAAAATTTCCTGATTGGTGGGGTGACCGTCCCCGTACCCTTGAAGAATTCAAAGCAAAACGCGGATCTTCTTCTCGTCCCCAAGGAGGAGGGCGCGTGAATTTTCTAGGAGGCAGCATCTCCTCTTTTATTCCGACGCAAGATCGTCTTAGTGGTATGTCTCCTAACTGGATTATTGATACAGGAGCCTCACATCACGTAACCGGAGATGCTTCATGGTTGGCAGATCCACATACGATACCTCCTTATTCGGTTACGCTTCCAAATGGCCATACTGTCTCGGCTGATGTAGCTGGGACGGTCCGTTTAAATGAATTTCTTATTTTGCACAATGTCTTATATGTGCCCAGTCTAACTTGCAATCTCTTATCCGTATCTCAATTGGTGGCTGCTACAGATTGTGTTATTAGCTTTACTAACACTTCTTGTCATATTCAGGACCGTTTTTTGAGGACGAGGATTGGAGTCGGTGAGCAACAGGACGGACTTTATTTACTGCGTGCAGTGGTTAAACCAACAATAAATCGGGTGAGCGCTGATTCTTTCGAGTTATGGCATCGACGTCTTGGCCATCCATCTGACAAAGTAGTTAAATGTTTACCTTTTGTTAGTAATTCTCGTTCCAATTCAGACATTGTTTGTGATATTTGCCATGAGGCCAAACATAGCCGCAGTAGTTTTCATTTGAATGATAATAAAGCTTCGGCAATTTTTGAGTTAATTCACTGTGATTTGTGGGGCCCTTATCGGTCACCGTCTACATGTGGTGCCAAATATTTTCTGACCATTGTGGATGACTATTCTAGAACTGTGTGGGTTTATTTACTTCTTGATAAGACGGAGGTCACTGATATGTTTCTAAGCTTCTTTGCTATGGTTAAAACTCAATTCTCAGCTGTAGTAAAGCAAGTTCAATCAGATAATGGTACGGAATTTTTTAACATGGCTGCTTTTTTTCGAGACAATGGGATTTTGTTTCGCACTTCATGTGTTGGAACCCCTCAACAGAATGGGCGTGTCGAAAGAAAACATAGACATATTTTGAATGTAGCCCGTGCTTTAATGTTTCAAGCTTATCTTCCAATTGATTTTTGGGGTGAATGTATACTCACTGCGGCCTATTTAATTAATCGTACTCCTTCTACTTTGTTACAAAATAAAACCCCCTATGAACTCTTGTTTGGGTCTACTCCGAATTATCAACAAATTCGGATATTTGGTTGCTTGTGCTTTGCTCATAATTTACATATCAAAGGGGATAAATTTGCTAAAAGAAGTCGCAAATGTTTATTTCTTGGCTATCCACACAATAAAAAAGGTTGGAAGGTTCTTGATTTGGCTACTCGAGAAATTTTTGTGAGTCGGGATGTATATTTTTATGAGCATAGTTTTCCTTATTTTCCGGATGCGACACCTTCTCCGACTATTTCAAATTCCGAAACCGAGGCTACTGGTCCAATTCCTCTTGAAACCCTTGATGTTGAAACGGATTCGGGTATAGACACTTCTGCTACTGCTGCTGGGTCCGATGGCCCGGGTTTAGGGTCAGGTAGCACGGGTTCTAGTTCGACAAGGCCTGGGGGGCCTGATACAGCAGGTACAACCGATCTTGGTCCGTCTTCTGCGGAGACCACGACTGACATGGGTCGGGGTAAGCGACCAAAATTCCCTTCTACTCGACTTAAAGATTTTATTGTTGGTACCACTGCTAATAAGTCCTCCGATTCCGACTCCGCTTCCGACTCTCCTCGTTCCTCAGGTACTCATTATGCTTTGGCCAATTATTTATCTACTCATAATTTTTCCTTGCGCCATCGAGCTTTTCTTGCAGCTATTACTTTGGGTGTTGAGCCACCCACTTTTCGTGCTGCTCTTTCTAGTCCGGATTGGTGTAAGGCAATGCAAGATGAGATTACGGCTCTTGAAAATAATGATACTTGGGCACTTTCTGATCTTCCGGCTGGTAAGAAAGCTCTTGGTTGTCGTTGGGTGTACAAGATTAAATACAACTCTGACGGCACTATTGAAAGATATAAAGCCCGGCTGGTTATTTTTGGTAATCATCAAGTTGAAGGCATTGACTATGGTGAGACTTTTGCACCGGTTATTAAAATGGTCACGGTTCGTGCTTTATTAGCAGTTGCAGCTATTAAAAATTGGGCCCTTCATCAGATGGACGTGCACAACGCCTTCTTACACGGGGATCTAGACGAAGAAGTTTACATGAAGCTTCCACCGGGTTTCGGCCAAGGTCGCGAAGGCAAGGTATGTCGTCTAAAAAAATCTCTTTATGGGCTAAAGCAAGCTCCACGGTGTTGGTTTGCCAAGTTGGCTGCGTCCCTACGACAATACGGGTTCAGTCAATCTTATTATGACTACTCTCTTTTTAGCTATGTTCGTGGTAATGTTTGTCTTCATGTTTTGGTTTACGTGGATGATCTTGTTATTACGGGCAATGACTCAGCTGCAATTTTGGTTTTTAAGAATTATCTTGGGAAGTGCTTCCACATGAAAGACTTGGGAATATTGAAGTACTTTCTCGGTATTGAGGTTGCCCGTAATAAAGAGGGCATTTTCCTAAGTCAACGGAAATACGCTCTTGATATTATTTCTGAGACGGGTTTGTTGGGTGCTAAACCCGTTTCTACTCCTCTTGAGCTTAACCATACTTTAGGGGCGGCTAAAGGGGACGTTTTGGATGATATTGTGGCCTATCGTCGTCTTGTTGGGCGTTTGGTGTATCTCGCTGTTACGCGACCGGATTTGTCTTATGTTGTGCATGTCTTATCTCGATTTTTGAGTGCTCCGCGCAAGGAGCATTGGGATGCTGCTCTCCGGGTTGTCCGTTATCTTAAAGGTAGTCCGGGTCAAGGAATTTTGTTGAGGGCTGATAGTACACCTGTAGTTAGAGGCTGGTGTGATTCCGATTGGGGCGGCTGTCTTACTACCCGCAGGTCCGTGTCTGGATGGGTTGTCTTTCTTGGGGACTCTCCTATCTCTTGGAAAACGAAACAACAACAGACGGTCTCTCTTTCCTCAGCTGAAGCGGAATATCGTGCTATGGCAACCATACTATGTGAAATCAAATGGGTGAAGGGTTTACTCACAAGTCTTGGTATTGCTTTCTCTTCTCCTATTGATGTTTTTTCTGACAGTCTATCTGCAATACAGCTGGGTCAGAATCCTGTTTTCCATGAGCGTACGAAGCATATCGAGATCGACTGTCATTTTATTCGTGACGCTATTTGTGAAGGGCTTATCAAGCCAATTCATGTTTCCACTGCTACTCAATTGGCCGATATTTTTACGAAGTCTTTAGTGTCTTCTCAGTTTTTGTTTCTCCTCCGCAAACTGGGCATTCTTGATCTTCATGCTCCAGTTTGAGGGGGGGTATTAGGGCCGGCTTATTAGCTCGTAGTTAGGCCTTATTCATTGTATTAATAAGACTTATCAATTAATGAGAAACACACCAATGATTTACGTAATTCACATATCCTAACAACCATTGTCATTTGTGTCATGTCATCACAACCCTCTCACTTCAACCACTCAAAATTCAACCCTTGCTATATTTTAATCATTTGGGAAAAATTTAATGTCATCACAACTCTTTCACTTCAATCACTCAAAATTCAACCCTTGCTATATTTTAATTATTTGGATAAAATTTAACAAGTAGCAATTGGCATCGACATTTGCCATTTTAGCAAAACTTTGAGGTTGTCCTAAGCAGAGGTTTCGATCCGTACGAGATACATGGAGTAATAATTTGTGTGCGGTGTACAAAGTACAAACCATTAGGAGTTGTCTGTTTTGAGGAGGTCACAAAGCCCATGAACCATTGCTCTTTACAAGCAGTCCGAGCTACCCAACTCTTTTTGACCCACTTGCAGGTTTCCCATGATGGATTATAGGCCCAAGCCCAGCCCACTATAACATGAGATTGTTATGAGCTGGATCAACCCAAATTTTAGCCGGTCCACAATTTCTGTGTAACCGAACTAATTTTCATGTCTACTTATCTTTTTCGTTTGTTAAAAATTACGAAGCAATTTTAAAATACGGTCACGTTATCGATCGACTGTAATTGTGATCGTATGGAGTTCAATTATAATTGTGATCGTATGGAGTTCAATTATAAGTTTATTAGTACAAAGACCTATAATAGATGGATTGCTAGATTTCCGCATCATTTTAATGATCATTTTAATGATAAAGGTTTGCAGATATTTGAAGAAATGTTTTTGAATGGATTTTCAACGAATTATGTGATAATATTCATATGCCGTGAAAAATTAAATGAAAATAACCAAAAAAAAAAAAGGCAAAAAAACAAAAGAACAAAGGAGGCACAATAAAGGGACCCCAATACCAAGTGGTTAGCCTCTTTCCGGGCCGTGATTTGTGTCAATATATACTCACTCAGCCCAGATTTCTTTATTCTCAAGCAACCAATAAATTAACTATGGTACACTATTTCCTATGTGACTATGACTCGATAAAATTAACTTATGAAAATTAAAAAAAAATGTTATTTTTAATAAAAAAAGTAAAAGATAAAAATAAAATTTTAAATCAAAAGGTATAGTGATTTTAAAAAATTAAAAAAATAAGTAAATAAAAATAAAATTATATTATAAAATAAAATAAAAATATTTAAAAATTTATTGCGTATAAAATTATTTTTAAATTGTAAATTAAAACGATTGCCTATAAAATTAAGAGGTTTAAATTTAGAAAATAAGAAACGTGTATGTTATATTATACTGTATATGTTAAAATCTATATTCAATATACTACTGGTTTGTTTCTTATATAATTTTTTTGATATATCAATAATTAGTACACAAATAATTGAATACTATTGGTTTGTTTCTTATATAATTTTTTGGATATATCAATAATTAGTACACCAAAAATTTCTATACATTGATCAATAACAATTTGTTCAATATTGATTTTTTTGGTATGGTATAAATAAGACCATTCATAGTACTGTATTGTGTAAGAGCTTGACCCATTGCCAGCTGATGCTCGATTTGTACCGACCCTCTCGATTACGAATATCTGCTTTCTTTGGTAAATCATATGTTAACTCTACAAAATTAAAATTATTTTCTCTATTTTCTAATTGCGTAGAATATAAATGGATTTTATTTAAATATATTTCCTTTTATTTCAAAATATTATGCACATTTTTTTAATTTACCAATTTAATATAAATATTTAATAAATGACGTTTATAGAAGGTGTTCCCACATTATAATAAAAACTTTGTGGCTTAGTTATATTTTCTTGTTTTGCAGTCTTATGACACTAATCTTCCCAATTCTAACAAGCAATTTAATAAAAAAAAACATGACAAGAAATTATGAAAAGAATAATTGTGCCTTTTATAAATAGGATAATTCTATGTGGCAGATTATGTTCATGGCCAGAACGTTTAATTTTTTTTTCTAATTTTATATGATTTAAAATATAATTAATATAGTAAATATCTACAAATATAATTTTTATCTTTTATTATTATATGTTAAAATATATTTTTTCTATTTAATTGATTTTTCAATATAAATATTAGAATATACATTATCTTTAAAAAAAACATTTTTTTTATAAGTTTTTGTTGTGCAATAGTATATATTTTATATAGTATAACTAATTATATTACATGTTAAAAAAAATTAAAATATTATTCTATTTTATAAAATAAAATTTTAAGTTATTTCTTCCAATGAAAAATTGCCCATTTAGCACTCCTTATAAATAACTTTAAATATAAAAATAATTGAAAAGATCGTATAGTGTGATTAAAAAATAGTAAGAGTAGCCTTCAAAAGACATTATAGAATAGGTTAAAGTCTTTAATGATGTGAGTCCAATTTTACCATCACAAATTTGATTATGCAGTTGTTTAAGTTTTTTTTTATTGAAATATTATAAAATTTGTTATGAAAGAGACATGACTCTCCCTCTCTCGTAACTATGGTCGATCAAATTCATCGATTTGAATCTTTTCAATTTCGTTCTATTTGACCGAGTGATCAACAATCTAACTCTCTATCCTCTTTATTAAAATAAAAATATTATACGAGTAATAAGAAATGAAATTACTAATCAAAATAAAATCATCATTAAACACTATATATATATATAGTGTAAATCTCAATCTCCACAGTCTACATTCACACTCTGACTACTCTGACTTTGTGACTCTCAAATTTCACAATCACACAAATCACAATGGAGTGGTTCAGTTGGCTATCGAAAACCGGGCTGGAGCCCTCTCTCGTCTACCGATACGGCGTCGCTTTCGCCCACAACGAGCTCGACCGGGACGACTTACCCTACTTCAACCACGAGTTCCTCCAGAGCATGGGCATCTCCGTCGCCAAGCACCGCCTCGAGATCCTCAAGCTCGCCAGGAGAGACGCCGCCCCCAACCGGATCCGCGTCTCCAGAATGCTCATCGCCGCCGTCAATCGGACCAGGCGCTGCCTCTCCAAACACCTCCGCGCGTGGGCGCGACGCGGCGACCCCTCCGCGCTGGCGCTGGTGCCGATTCGGAGCTGCAGCAAGAGGGCGGCGGCGGCGTCGAGTAAGCCGAACGCAACGCCGCTTCTGCTGACGAACGGGAGCCCGATGTTGTTCGGCAGCTCTCGGATCAACAGCTTCGCGAGCCCTAATTTTGAAGAAGGGGATTTCGAGGATGATCGGAGAGTGGTGGTGGATGCGGGGGATTGGGCGTCTGATATCCGGTGGGATACAATGTTTCAGGATTTGAAACCGACTTAGAATTACAACTATATTTATATTATATATACAGATTCATTGTCAGATTTTTCTTCTTCTTTTTTTTTCTTCAGGTTCTTCCATCTTTATTTTTTGGGGTTGATTGATTTTAGAAAAAAACCCATTTTGATTTTGATTTTGATTTTTGTTCTTGAATTTGTTGTTTTTTTTTTGGCGTGGGGGTTTATGCCCCCACCAAGCATTAGTGGTGGTGGTGGTGGTGGTGGTGGTGAAAAGTTGAAAGTTGTGTGGATTGACGCTTTGGAAAATATCAAGTGATGTGTAATCTAATCAATTTGACCGAACTTATGTTTTTCAATTTTTTTTCAAATTTATTTAATCCAAATTTAAGAATGGACTTTGAATGAAGTGATTTATAGCAAAGTTGAAAGTTCTATGAATATTTTTAATTCTAATTCGGTGCAAAAATAAGCAATAATACGAAGAAAGTATCATTATATTTTGAATTTCTAATAAGCAAAAATGGATTTGGTAATGAAATTCAAAAATGTGTGTCTAAAACGCGTATTGCAAACCTATTGACATTTGTTATGCGAAGATTTCATATAACTACAAAGAGTCCACATCTCCTTTGTAGCATATATTTCTCATATTTCACCTAAAAGTGTAGTAGGTTGACTGACTGCAATCTCCAATCTACTAATTTTTGGATTTGGAACCCGAAATTTTAATTGTTGTGACAAATTTTGATTTGTTTTTAGTTGTGATAAATTATTTCGAGAGTAAAAAAGTATTGTGCAAGAACATTAGTGTCGCATCCCTTTACTTTCTCTTTTTGTCGCCTTGGCAATGATGTTTGTGACAAACTACACTTTGAGAAAATAATGTTCAAACGCGTTATTTGATTCATTATTACTTGATGGCTTTTGTGATTAAATCCACTTTCTCATTTTTCACTACCAAAACCCAAAGTCCAAAATAGATACTGTATTTCATAAACTAACAAATACAGTACATCAATACATGATCATATTGTCACATACACAATATTCATTCCTTTAGTATATCCGAATATTCGAACAAAACAAATAATAGTAGAAGAAGACCTAATAATCATGTAATCAATCAATGTCCACCGCCTTGAGGTATACGAAACGAGCCTCCGGCGTAGAGCATTTGGTAAACGGGCTTAATTCTAACCGTAAGGATTATGCTGAGCAAAGTCCCCATCCCACACACTCCGGCCAAAACCAAGAACGTCAGCCTGAAGCAATTTGGGCCGATGCAAGACGAGCCCGACTGCTTAGCCGCCTCCGAGTCGTACACTTGGCCCGCAAGCAACCCCGAGAAGAGAAGCGCCCCCACCGGATTTCCCAGCTGCATGAAGTTGAAGATTATGCCAAAGTTTTTCAATCCAAATAGCTCCGACGCGACTGGGATCATGATCCCGAACTGCACCCCGTAGCAAATCCCCAGTAAAGCAGTTGCCGCGTGGAGGGTCCCGTTTAGGGCCGACGCGTACAGAAGAAATGTCAAGATCATGATCGTTTGCGTTACAGCCATCCAGAAGGTTCGAGGAATTGTTTTCGACCTGAGCAAAGAAAAGATCAATACAGCTAGATATAGCAAGAATACAAACAACAATGTCTTTCCGTTTACCTCACAAAATGTTCGGAAACAGCTCCAGCTCCGAGCCGACCCAAGAAGTTGAAGAAGCTAAACAAGCTCAACAATATCTTAGCATCGTCCACACCAAGCGCCACCCCAATCTGAGCCAAATTATTAAGCACAGTCACCCCAGGACCAACACCAAGAAAGTACACAAGCCACAAAAGCCAGAAATCGGCCTTCACCACAGCTTCTCGAAACTTAAAATCCTCCCCTCTTCTCGGCCTCCTCTTCTTCTTAACCGCCCCTTCCCCCACCGCAAGAAGCATATCCACCTCCGAGTATTCCTCCGACTCGTAATAACTCCCCAGATTGGCACTAGAAGAAGACGGCGTGATCAAAGGGTCCAAATTACCCTCTTGATCATCGCTGTTTTTGTTGCTAGAGGGTAATAATGTCATTTTCAACGGGATAGCGAGAGGGGCCATCAAGAGAAGCACCATTATCGCGATGAACACGTAGGAGAGGGTGTTTCCGAGAGAGAGGATGTCTTTTAAGACGGTGGTGGTGAGGAGGTAGACGGCGAGGGCCAGGCTGGCGGCTTGGGTGAAGAGGAAATGGCCGCGCTCTTCGCCGGAGGCCGGAGTGCAGGGGCGGATGAAGTACATCATGAGTAGGCCGACGGTGGGTATTCCTAGGGTTAGGAGGAGGAGGTGGCGGGAGGCCGAGCCGTCGAGGACCATGGTGTAGATCTCGGTGAAGACGGCGGCGCTCAGCCCGACGTAGCCTTTGAGGATGCCGGCGACGGTGCCGCGGCTGAGGGGGAAGTTGCGCATGTTGGTGACGAGGACAGCCGTCCCGAGCCACGCGCTGCTGTTTGTGGCCACGCACAGGGCGATCCATAGCTATTGAAAATCAATTGAAATTTACAGAAATATTTCAAAACCCGCATTCAATTGAAATCGAAATCTCAGAAAATAAGTGGATAAAAATGATAAAAAGCTTACAGCCCAATAAGGGATAGTCGGAACAGATTGAGAGACGGCGAGAAAGAGGACGCCGTAGCCGAGGAAAGAAGCGCAGACGCCGACGAGAAGGACGGCCCAAGGGGGGAACTTATTACAGGCGATTCCGGGCAGAATTCCGACGTTCTCGCCGATGTCGTTGGCGACGCCGAGAATGGTGAGCTGCTGCTGATTAAAACCCAGGACCGATTTGAGAGAGGGGGAGTAGAGAGGGAAAGTGTAAGCATTTCCGGCTGCAATTTGGACCCAAACCGCTGCACCCAGCCCCACCCACGGCGGCCGGCTCCCTGCTTTCAGCGCTACCATTTTTTGGGAAAGCCGATAGATCTTTTCTTTATTTATTTATGGGAAATGGAAAATGAAGAATTTGATTTAAGAATCGTGAACAAATTTTGTCACATAAACATTGCATAAATGTAATTTTAAATTAACTTCTTGCGAATCATAGTTAATGCCATATTTAATTTTTTTTTCTAAATAATACTACTATATAAAATTACTTTTGAAAAATGCTTACTCTTTTATTTTTAAAAATATTATATTATTATTACTTTTTCACTTGTTTCTAATTTTTATTCACCATTTTTTATTTTTAATTAATTTAAATAATTTAAGAATATTTTGTTACTTTTAATTTTTTTATCAATAAAATAATATAGTTTAAATTTACGTGATCCAATATATGATCATTTATAATTATTGATTCGCAAAAGGAAAAAAATAAATAAATTAAAACTACTCTTTGATTGTGATTTAAGCTTTACAGAGTTGAAAGTTAGCCGAGCCGTGTTCACAAAGAGTGGTCAATTATTGGCATTCACAGTTTAGTTACGCCTGCGGGGCTCTAGGACCATTTAATAAGTATTTGGTCACACCAAGTACAAAGTTATGAAACATAAATAGGACGTAATAGTATTTATTGGGAAAAATTATTTAGTTGTAATTGTTATTATATTTTGTTAAAAATTAGTGAAATCTCATTTTCTCCTTTTAAATAAAGAAAAATAAGAAATTTTTAATAAAGAAAAATATTAGATTTAGAAATTGCAGATAGGAACCTTGTTAATAATGCTCTTTCTAATCCAGGTCTCAGACTTATACACACATTTTTTTTGTAAACAGAAACAATTGGAGGATATTGTAGAAGCATACACTTTCAAGTTTCAAGCATGAAAATTTGTTTTTTTAATTTTTTATTAAAATTTAAAAGGTAAATTTATTTTAAATTTAAAAACAAATTACTTAAAAAATACAACTAAAATTTAAAAAATAAATCTAAAATTATATTTTAAAATGTAAAAATAATTTATTTTTTTCACGGTGTGTCTATTATTCAAAGCACGCCTATTTCTTTAGTAGATAAAGTATTAACATAACTTGAGCTATCGAGAAGTGTCACGGGTCAGCCTATTTAGATAGTTCTGGTTACGTTATCCTTTTTCTGTTTTCCCTCTAACGTTCTGGGCTTATTATGAAACCGGTCTTGTAGGCCCAACAATGCTTATCAATTCAAAAGATCGAGACCGAATTTTCTTATTAATTTATGAGTATTAATTTTTTTAAAAAATACTGTTACAATCCCATGCCAAATCCCAATTCAACCAAACCACAGTGTCCATTGTCCATATAATGAAGGTTGTTCCCATGAGCCAATGAGATGTGTATGGTCGGAATGCCTAACACTTGAGATACAACAGCTTGAGATACAACAGCTTCGCCTCATCTCCTATTCCTAACACCAACCATTTCCTTCCACATACTCCAATTCGTGCTTGCTTTCTTTACTGTCTCAACTTCCAACCAAATACTAACAACCCTAACCAATTCCCCTCCAAAAACCTTCACACTAATCAAACAGGATTGTTTTACACCTGATTTTCTCCTCCGCTTCTTTCTTGGAATTGAAAACTTAATACTCCAATCGATTTCTGATTCAAATAGGCTTCAACTTGCTAACTTCGCCTTTGTAAATCCCTGCTCTCAAACAATATCAAAGAGGGTAACTGGGTAAGTGATCAACCAGAAAAGGAAAAAAAAAACACAAATAGAAAAAACATTTCAATTTAAAATAAGAAAAATGGCACAGTATTACCCTCAAAAAGAAAGTCCACTCAATCTAACAATGTTTTCTATTTAAAAAAAAAATACCCAAATTTAAGCAAACATATTACTAATCACTTACTAAGTATATTTCAATCAACTCATGAATTTCAAAATAAAAATAACAATTCGAATACAACCTAAATAACAATTCGAATACAACCTAAATTAAGTTCGTCGAATTCAATTTGGTGTCAAATTTCATACTGTATAATATATTCATCAACAAACTCGGTTCGTTTTTTCTTCTTTTAAAAAAAAAATCCAATGGAAAATCCATTTTAGTTTCTTTCACACAAAGACGATTAAACGGGTTTTTCCAGAAATTAAAAAAAGAATACAGCCAAAAAAACGGCTAATCGCCCGGGCCCGACTCAGCGCGGGCTCACTGAGTCAATCATGTACAACAAAAAAGGGGGGCGAAATCTTCGAGCGCTACAACAAATCATCGGCCTTCGACATGATCGAAAGCCGGCTCGGGCGCGGCTGAAAATCGAATCGACGGCGCAAGCTGTGCGACGAGGGACGGATCAGCGCCGCGAGAGCTCTCCTCACCAAATCCCCCTCCACCGTCCCGATTCGTACCAATGAATTGGTCATCGCCGATCGGCGCATATTCAATTGATGGCTCGACCGATACGACGCCGCCGCGGCCTGATTGCTGTACCCGGGGACGGCGCTGTTCTTGTGGAGGCTGCACCGGAAGGAGCCCGGGTGCGACGTGGGGGAACACATGCACGTCTTCTTCGGCCCGGGGTTCAGCGAGCGGTGGTGCTGGTGGCTCTGCTTCTGGTGGTGGTGGCGGTGGCGCGACGCGATCGTGTGGCTCCTCGAGGCGGCGAATCGAACGGCGGAGGGGGAAACGGATCTGCCGAGGCTGACACGGGTCGGGCTGGTGGATCGAGGGAGGAGGTGGTCGGATCGGGAGGCGGGTGAGGTGGCGAAGGTGGAGGCCATGGAGGAGGAGCAGAAGCGGCCCGACGGAGACAGCGAGCGCTGGTGGAAGTGGCTGTGGAAGGTTGTACCTTGTGATGATCTGGTTTTTGATGACGTCTCCATATTTGGGACTGTAAAATTAATTTGATTTTTTTTTTTTTTAATTTGAGGAAATTTGGAGAAGAGGAATTGATTTTAAGAGTGCGTTTTGGGTGTTTGCTGCGGCAAACCTAAGACAGGCTGAAGCAATGTTTATATAGAAAGAGGCGGTGATGGCGGTGTCGTAAATACGATGAAAAAGGTAGGGGTATTTGTGGTATAAAAGGGAGAGGTGGGTTAGGGTTTTGTTTTTCTATGGGTGCGATATGGGGTAGGCCTCATCAAATGCAATGGGCTGTCGCCAGTTGAAATCCATCACGCGTCTTTCACGAGCGTGAAATTAAAGCCATTATTAATATTGACGGGTCGGGTCGGGTGGTCACGGGTTGTGGCTAATTGAGTTTATTTGACTGTTTGACCAATGAGCTTGCCAAGAAAATTGACTGTTGAATTTTAATTTTTAATCAAATACTTCATTTATCTCTTAGTATAATGCATAATATAATAATGTATTTAGTAATATAAATTAAGAAAAAATGATTTTTATATGTTTAATAATATAAAATAAAGGTATAATAGATATTAATTAATTCAAAAAATAGTGGTATAAATGTAAATAAATGTGTATTGAGAAAATAAAGTTGTGAAAATACATTTTATTTATAAAATGTGCAATGTCTTAAGACTATCTCAGCAGCGGGTGCCAAATTTGACACTTCTCTCCTGTCACGTCAGCTTGACACCCTCAATTAACACCCTTTTTTCAGCCTAAGATCCAGCAGAGTGTTATTCAAAGTGTCAATTATTTTTTTTTTCTTCTCCATCACTCTATTCTATATTCCACCTATTATTGATTTTTTCTTTATTTATTTCATATAAATAATTATTAAATTAAATATTACAACAAAATAATTTATTAAACACGAAAATTAAAAAAAAAAATTGACAAAAATACTTGGAAAATCTGTAATATTTTGATAAAATAAATAATAATATTTTTTTAATGCGACACACAAAAAATGAAAAATAAGAGTAAAATACGTAAAAAAAAAATTTGTTGTCCAAATGAAACAAAATTACACTCTATTTATAGAGAACAAAAAATAAAAAATAATAGTATTTTTATTTTATTTTTATTTATAATAATTATTGTGTAAAAAACAAATTTTAAAAATGAAGTGAAAAAATTAATTAGAGAAACACATGTTATCGTTTTATTGGCCCAAATGCTATTTATTTGATTAAATAAATAATGAGTGGGGTCAGCTGAAGGTGTCAAATTTTAGTTGGTATCGGATCAAATTTTGACACTGTGCCTACCAGGTATTAAATTTGACACTTTTTACACAATTGACACTGGGCCCACAAGATGACTTGATACACAATTGACACCATAATTGATCCTGTTGTGTATGGTCTAAGTGATGAACCAAAAAGAAAAATGGGCACTATTTTAAAGAATATAGGAAGTACTATATGTCTTGGACAATAATAATTTAAGTTAATATAAATCAATTAAAATTGACGTTAAACCATTCTTAGATCACAATCGTAAAATTGAAGTTAAACCATTCTTAGATCTATATTATTTCTATGAGATTGAAAATTAAATTGTTTTTTATTGTGACGTGACAAATTTTATGATGATATTTGATTATTGATTTGTGTTTTGTGTCGAAAAAGTTGTTAATTAAAATTGTTTTTCTAAGCTATTAATTATTGTCTGTCCTTTTATACCCTGTATTTTTTCTTTTATACCCCTACTAATTTTACAATTTGTCGAATTTTAGACAATCATTATTTAAGTTAAAGTTAGGGTTGGATGGATATGTATGTCAATTTTATTATATACAAATCAATTACTTATTTCAATTTATTATTAATTTTAAAATTTTAAAACGAAATATAATCTCATTTTTACTCATTTATAAAAAAATTATAAAATTGTATATTACTAATAGTAAAAGACTTCTTATAGATATAAAAATATTTAATAATTAAATATTATATAAAAAATAACTAGTAATTTAATCTTTAAACATTTATTAATTAATTTATTTTATTTTATTATTAAATTTGATAGATATAAAATAAATAAAAAATAAAAATTAAATGTATATATTGATTTTGTTTGGTACGTGCAAGACCGTGTCTTTTGTATTTTATAGAGAATATGTATTTGTTCTTCTGAAGCCAAAAAAATAATATTAAATTTTTAGAATTATATTAAATAAAAACAAAAATTTACTGATGTTTAAGAAGAGTGCTAGTAACTAAAATATGATTAATTTTAGTATTTTTTTTCATTAATGTTAGAAAAAAATATTTAACTTTTGTTTTATTAATTAATAAATATGATTAAATTGTAATTATATCAACTCAAATTTTCTTAAAACTTATTTTGTCCCTTCAATATTTAGTTTAATACAGTATCACAATATGAGCATAAATAAATGATACTGTAGGACATGAGCACTAGACTAAATTTAATGAAAGATCAAAAATATATTCTTTATTCAATAATTCACAAGAACATGTACTATCAAAAATATTCTTTCTCAATTTTTTTTAATTAAAACTATTCTTTTTCGAGATTTTAAAATATATTTTGATTAAGTAATTTACAAAGTGTCAAGTCCAGGTTAAACAGATGCACCATTTTTGACTCTTTTTTTTTCTGATGGGTACAATAATTTTTTTAAATAAGAAAAACACAAATATATATCGATTCGAGATCATAAATAATAATATAAGTAGTACAGTAGTAGATATTTGAAAATGTGCAAAAATAGAACAAATTAATACTCGAATCACTACTTTTAAGATATTGTTTGTTTTCAAATCCTTCAAAATGCAGAATAATCTCATTCAAAATCCACGAATTTTGACTTTGCACATATTAATATTTTCCTTTTCAACACTATGAATTTTTTAATTTTATTCGCTTTTCAAATTTAAATAAAAAATTACTGTATCAAGAATGAAAATAATTAATTAATCAATAAGTACACGTGTTTTCCCTGATATATTATTAGTAAGTTAATTCCAGATCTATGTTCATCCACCAATTCTTAGAATATGGGGGTGAGTATTATTTTAAAATTTTAATGTTTTTTCTATCCACTTAAAATTAGACTAATTAGCTATTTATAATGCATCATCATTCATTACCTTATTATATTAGATAATTATATTGTAAAAAATAATGATTAGTTATTTTCAGTATCTATAATTGACAAATACAGTATGTTCTCTATTCATAAGATTTATTTATTTATTTTTTGTAAAATACAAAAGAAAAAAAAAAGAAAAAAAGAGCGTCAACCAAGAAATTGCGTGAGAGTCACGTGCATCGAACAACGTTGTGGTTAATGTGTGAGGTGTCATGAAATTGGTGAATATAAGGCGCCAAGTGTCACACTATTTCTGAGAGTAAGTTTCACTATCTGACAAGTGACACGTACGTACCATGATGTTCGTTCATTTGCAATGTGGAATGTAGATGAGCTACTAATATTATTGTATTTAAATTAAAATTTATAAAATAATCATGAATAAAGTAAAAATAAAAATAAAAATAAAAATAAAAATATAATTGCCTTTTAAAGTAAATTAATGAATTTTCCAATATTTTATTTTTGAACAAATAAATATACCGAAACTTCTACCACAAAATAAATCAAACTTTTTTAATACTTCAAAAATAAATCACTTCTTTTATTATTATTTATAAAATCAATTATAAATATTATATTAATTATAAAAAATTAAATATTACAAAAACATAGCTAATTTAGAAAAATATATTGAGTGTATATATTTCATAAACACTTAATAATTTTAAACTTTTAAAATAATATTTTAATAATTATCATGAATTAAAATTTATATATACATTGTAATACAAAATTGAAATATATAATATTTTTATGCGAAATCAAATAAGTTATTTAAATTTTGTTATTATAGATTAATTATTAATTTACTTGTTTTTGTAAATTTATTTATTTATAAAATTTATAGTAATAAATTATTACTGTAGTTATATTTATTGATTTTAAATTTTATTTATTTTTTAGTTTATAATGTACTCCATATATATAGCGGTAAAAATAAGAGAAATTGTTTTTATATTTCATTTATATTTTAAACGAGTATTTCGTAAATATATATAGCGGTAAAAATAAGAGAAATTGTTTTTATATTTCATTTATATTTTATACGAGTATTTCGTAATAATAAAACTCTAGCTCCTTAAAAATAAATAAATCATTTTGCTATTTTATTTTAAAATATATTGTTTTTATACTTAATTTTACTTTATCTTTTTAATTTTAATCAAATATATTTTACTTTTTAATTTTTTAACTTTAAAATATATTTATATCTTTAAAAAAATATATATTTTTAAAAAATATATATTTTTAAAAATTCTAGTGGCCCTATACTGTATTTCTTACAGAGATGGAGTACAATATTTCAATATTGTATTATATTTGTAAAATAAATTTGTCACTTCCCGATTCTTTCAATAATCATTTAAATAATTAAAAATTAAAAGTGAAATATATTTTCCAAATGAGAAAGAAGAAGGCAGTATTAAACAAAAGTGGATACCAGTAAATAAAAATTATACTGATAACAAAAAGGAAATGAAAAAGGCAAAGTTAATGTGAAGGGGAAAAAGTCTCAAACGAAATCTATCATTAAATCTGAAAAATCAACTTGTTTATTCACAATGACTCAATGACTCGAGTTAATCGATCCGTATAGGGATTTATTGAGACCGGTTAATAAAACAAAAAAAGGAAAGTGATTGCATGTTGAGTGAGGGGGGATCCAACTGATTTTCAAAGATCCCTTTTCTTTTTTATTTCTTTGTCTTCTTTGAGAATAATTTTATAAGATTCAAATTTCATTCTTTTAAAATTCCATAAATTAAATGTGTATCATTTGACCTTGAAATTGGACAAATTTTGCCTTAAACGGGTGGGTCAAACCGGTGGGGTGGATTTTTCCATGTTCAAATTCGTACCTTTACCAATTTTGTTGACCAAAATCTTATGTTATGGCCCAAAGGGTACAGTTGAGAGTAAAACATGTAGTGACGTATCATTTTTTCGCAAGGTTCAAATTTCGAGTGAGATAAAAAAAATTATTGAAATATTATTTATGACACAAGTGTCTGCTACTTCAACACATTTTACCCAATCGAGAAGCCAACGATCGTCGACTATCTGCCACAAGTGTCTGCTACTCAAGCAAATATATCAATTTACATCATACTTATCAATGAGCCAACAATTTGGTGAAATAAAGACTATCTGTCACAAGTGTATGCTACTCAAGCACATATATCAATTTACATCATACTTGATCAATGAGCTAACAATTGAGTGAGAGAAGAATTTATGGTCTTTTCTCTTTATTAAAAAAAAAAAAAAAAATCTTATGTTATGGTGTTTGGGAGTTTCGGGCCTAGCATAGTCAAACTATTACACTTGCAAATTACGATTTAAATTAGAATGCGTACTCTTCAAACCACTTGATAATTAATTGCACCACCAAAGTCGACCCAATAAAATTTGACGAAGAGTTGATTTATTACATGTTATATATCGATTTAATCATAAAATCAGGTAACTAAACAATAGAATTTTCGAAACATTCCAAAACACAAAAACCAATTGTTAAAGTTCATAAAACATGGTTACATGGGCCGAATTTAGCCGACCACTATTTTTTGTATATATAAGACTGAATAGTTTAATTAATCGTTATAAATAATACTACTAGATTCTTTCCACCAAGAAACAATAGTTTTATTTAAAAAATTCAATAATTACGATATTAAAAAAGATCCAATCTTTTGTGTTTGCCCAATCAACTCTTAGTCATGATAGTTTTGATATTCGTTTTTAAATGAATAAAATAGTTCCTTGTAATCATGCTTCATTTAATCCTTTGAATTTATGTTATTTATGCTCGATGTTCATATGCTTTTTATACGCCGTATTTTGTTCGATGTCACATGCTAATTAATTATTAATGCAAATAATTATGTTGATTATTTGTTCGACAACAAAATATATATCCTGATATATATTAAGATTGCAAATACCTAATACTATGTCCCCTTTGCCGTAGGCCTGTAAAGAACGAGTCAACATTCGACTCGAGTTCGGTCAAACTCGAGCTAAGCACTATTTTATACAAGCCGAGCTCGAGCACCAATCTTGAAGAATCAAGCGACCCGCGTGCTACTCAGAATATACTAGTATAATTTTTTAATTAAATAGCTTTTCGAACAATTCGAGTCGAGTCGAAGCACTCAAACAAGCTGAAGTTGAGCTAACTGAGCCATCAAAAGCCAAGTGGCTCGATCGAGCCGAGCTCGAGCATGAAAAAAAAATCGCAAGTCGAGCTCGAGCGCCCTCCCTAGCAGCTCGCCGAGCTCGAGCCTGCTAATTTTTTTCTCAAGCCGTCTCGATAAGCTCAAAGCTCGACTCGTATCCAGCCCTAGCTTTTCGAACAATTCGAGCCGAAGCACTTGAACAAACTGAAGTTGAGCTAATAGAGCTCGAGCATGAAAAAAAAATCGCATGTCGAGCTTGAGCCTGCTAATTTTTTTCCCGAGCCAGCTCAAAGCTCGACTCGGCTCGTAGCCCTAGCTTTGCCCAAGCTTAATAAAATATATACAATACAGTATATTTTTCTGGAACAGAACAGAGTTTCCAGAAAAGAGTAATTTTATTCACAAATCAAATAAAAAAATTCAGTTTTCGGTTAAACACGACAACAAGCCTACCAACAATAGTCGAGAATCTAGGCATTCCTCGCGAGAGAAGTTTGTGCTGAGCTGGCATCAACGAGCTTCGTGTACTTCCGGTGCCTCCTCTCCCTTGCGTACAGCACCCATAGGATCAACGAGAGCATGACAGCAACCGAGACCATTACCAGACCAATATACACCCACCGGCTGTACTCCCTCAAGCCGGGGCAATGACTTCGGTGGATCTCGGTGAAGGTGTCTCGAACGAACGAGCAGTCGACGAGGTCCGACAAAAACGGGCCGTATCGTTGCAAGCCGTAGCTCACGTTGACTACTCCGCTCATTTGGTCATACATGCTCGGAGTCAACCTCCCCACGCTCGTGCAGATGTCAACTCGAGAAACTCGACACTCGTAACTCCTCCACACCTGTAATCACTCGGGGTTAAATTCGTAATTTGGGCGAACCTCGAGGGTAGTTTTTGTAAATTTTGAAACTTACTTGTGTTGCGTTGGTTAGGTCGACTTCGCCAGGTGCGCACGCGGTCCGATCGGTTTTGTCGGGATTGTACGGGTTGCAGAGGAGTGGGACCAACGGGCCGGATTGGTTGTAGTACAAGGGGCCCAAGTTGGGCGGGAAGTTAACGTTCGATAAGTTGGAAATGATTCCGTTTACGAGCTGAACCATCTGGAAGGTGACTTCTTTGCTCTGGGAGAGGGCTTCTTGAGAAGTAGCCGGGTCGACACACGGGATGATTTGATCCAACGCTGTGTGGGCCGTCGGATTTTCGACCCAATCGTTCATCGCCACACACGTGTCTCCCATCACACTTTTAGCAACAAAAAAAAAAACCCGAAATAAATACAACTCTTTTTCTTCGTTGAAGTCATCGAGCAGAATCACTTACTTGTGTAGAACGAGAAAAACGCCGCATAAGATGAAGGTGATCGCAACCAGAATCCACCCGATGATGACCAAGCTGAAAACAAGTTTTTAGAAGATTATACGAACATATAAACGAAAAAAAACTGTCGAGCGAAGATGGGTTACTCACAAGTAGACGAGACACTGCAGGCCCGTGATCGATAACACTGCAAGAAATATGATGTTGTTATGTCGAGGGATTATTACGAAACTACCCTTGAGGTTTAGTCTGATTAATAGAAGACTTACAGAACCCGAGGAAAGCCAGACCAAGCATTACCGCAGCTACGATAATGAGAATAAGTCCCCTGTAAAATAAAATACAAACGTAAAACCCCGAGAAAAATATTAAAAAATAAAGTTAAAAATAACGGCTTTATGTTTTATAGAAAACCTACACAGCATCAAGATAGCGGAATATGTCGTCTTTGTTATTCCTTGTTGCGCTATCAAGAGTGTTGGCAGCAGAGGTAAGCATACGGTTGACATTGTCGATGCTGTTTTGAAGCTGTTGAGGGAGAGAAATTTGGTTCACTCCAACACTCTTTGCAGACGTGAGATAACCGGACACGTTTTTGAGGTTGTCGACTGTTGAATCCGCTTGTCTCAAGACGAAGTCCAATGTGCTCGTCGTGCTATCATGAAACTTCCCTTGTCCCGTGTAGAGCACAACAGAACCAATTCTGATGCACAAAGGAGAAAGCAAACCCGAATTTACATGATGACAGATTTAAACGTCTTATGATTTTACTAAAGCCAGATTATTTGCTTCCCACATAATCCCAATTTTTAAGATATGTTTTATATAAATTCTCAAACTAGAAATTGAAGACAGAAACATTAATAAACAAACAAGCACTTACATTGCAGCGATTGTGAACAATGAGAGCAAGATAACAGATAAGGCATAGGCGAATCGGGAGTATCCATATCTCCGACGTCCACAGCAGCAAACGTACATGCAAACGAGCAGCAAAAATAGGCCGAACGCCACAAACCATACTATAGCCACTAGGAAAAGAGTTGCACCGGAATAAAGCGCAGACTGCATTGCATCAAGGACCAGAATTTTAGACAGAGACAAACAAAAATCTCAATAAATGAAAAAGATTAATAGGGCCAATCTCAAAATGCTCGTATACTCATATTAACCGAATAAAATTCAAACTAAGTCACCAAGAAACAGAGTCAAGGCATGCTTTATTGTAAGTCTGACATTCGAAAAGAAAATCACTTGTCAAACATTCAAGGAGAAAAAGAAGATCGATCTCTGTGTCTGGATTATGGGCTTACTCTCACATCATCAACAGACAACAATGGTAACTAATTCGCAATACAAGTTCCAAACATAAATAAAAAATCTTCAATTACGGAATTACCCATACACTCTCGAGTCAAAATCGATGAACTTCCTCGTAAATCATTACACTATTGATTCCTCCTAAAAACGTGTTTGTGTGTAGTGCAATATAGTCAACCCTTGACAAAATGCTACATCAAGAAGACCACAAAAACTCTCACAAAATTACAATAGTATTGTATTGCAGATGTCAACCAAAAATGCTAGCAACTATTTTTAGACCAATAAAAAAATAAAAGTTAATTACTAAACTAATTGTACACGCCACAACCAATATTTCATTACAATTTCAACAAAAGGAATATAAATAAATAATGAAAAGTTAAAGGGGATTAAAAAAAAACTTACAGCAATGTAATGTTCACTGGTGATATTCCAACCTCCGGTGTAGTAATTGCTGTTATTAAGAGGGTCTCTCCTGTGCGTTATTCCCTTTGCCAAAACCAAATCCGTTGAGTTAACGCCGCCGTTAGTGCCGTTCAACAGAGTCCTCCGAGTTCTCGAAACGACGCCGTTCTCAGCCGCCGCCCCTGCTCCGTAATTTCAACAAGCTCATTCCTTTTTTTCCTTTTGTTCTAAACGATTCTCCGAAAGAAATGCAGATGATATCAGAACAGAAATCAAATTGAGAAATTTACCTGGAGACGAAAAGGTGGAGAAAAACACGAGGAGGATTAGCGTTGTTAGAATCAGGAACGAAGAGGGTTTATCCTTCAAAAGCCACATTCTTCGATTCTTCTTTTTTTTTTTACTTGTCGTCGCCTAGTCGCCTCGCCGTGAATAAAAAATGTGATCTTTTTTTGGCTTGGAGCTTTTGGTGGCGTGAGGTTTTTGTGAGGCTAATAATAATTGAGTCTTAACGTGTACAATAAATTGTTTGTTAGTAAATTTAATCACACGCGTTTTCTTTTGTTCTTACTTGTTTTTATTTTATTTTATAAGCATTATTATTATTTTATTAAAAAATTGTTTCATTTCACTGTAAATTTATGTTTCGTTGTGGAGTTAATTTGATTTAATATTAATATCCAGATGTAACGGCTACCTGGAATAGAGTAGAATTTGAAGGGCTGACGCCTTTTATTCCCAAATAATAGAGTACAAATAACCATACATATTACATACACTTTATTTGCATTCACGTGTAATTAAGCTACCCTTATCCTATTACATCATGTGGGGTGGGGTTTAGCCAATTAATTTAAGAGTGATGGACTAGTACTCTAGTTTATTTTAAATGATAGTTTGAAAAAATCAATTAGTTAAAAGTGATCATCAATATGTTGAAATATTGTGAATAAAAATCTTCAAAAAGACAAATTATATGCCTACAACAAATGATATAAACTATAAACAATACTATTTGCTATGTTATCCAAATTTCCAAAATTTCATCTCAAAAAATTCCAAGTTGCAAAAAATCTTGATTTTCAATCATTAATTACTAAATTTTGACAACAATCTTTTAAGACAATTTTCCACCCGCAAGTAGTATACTACATATTTTGTTGAAGTCAAACATTTTTAATAGGCCAATAAACTGAGGGAGTATGTTATTACAAGTGAGCTGTCATTATCGATATTAATTTAGAGGAAAAAAATCTGTAAACGATAAACATTTTGTAATGACGAAGGCTAAGCAGTAGAATGAAGTGGCATTGGTATAAAACGATATCAAACAAAGTGAGCCAATATTATGTACTATGCAATCTACAACACACATTAAATTGAGTAGTATCCTATCTCCAAAGGGAATCAAACCAACACAACCACACCACAAAATAAAATACTTAGTAGGAGTAGAAATCTTCATTCTTCACAACAACAAAATTCCAAGATATTCCCAAGGGAGAGGGTCTAGGAAGGTTTCATGGACTCGAGTGCTTTGATCGGGAAAATCCGACTGCACGTATACACCTGACAAAACGCCTGCACACACGTTAGCAGCAGCATCATAACAGCTGCGAGAAACGTTAAGATCTTCCAAGAACCGAACACCCGTTTCCTCATGAAATTCCCGAACTTCACCTTCCACCTCCCATTGTAATACTTGTTCACATCCTCGATCACCCTGTCCAAGCAGGGCACTTTCGTCAATCTTATCGACCGGCTCATCCCATTCCACAGCTCTGCAACTTCCTTCACACTCTTCAACCGGTTTATAATGATCCCACTCCCGCATAGAATCTGTGCATCCTCCTCCGTGTCGATGATCCCGTTGATCAGCTCCGTGAACCGCGTCAGGACCAGCGGGCCCGACACGCTGCAAGCCTCGTACGCCACTAGATTCCTGTACACCACCTTTGAGTTCACGTCTAGCTCGATGGAAGGGATGTAGAAAGTCAGAGTCTTCTCGTCGAACTTGGTGCTCGTGATCCCCTCTTTCGTGGGCATGAATTTGACCCCGATGTTGACCAGCTGCGAGACAGACGGGATCGCGAGCTCTTCCATTAATGGCGGCTTCGCGTTTGAAGAGCTCGAGTCTTGCTCGTCTTTCTTCTCCTTGCCCTTGTTGAAAGCGCTGCTGAACGTGTTCTCGATAGGGGTTTTCAACATCTTTACGATCGGGATTTTGGAGAGGATTGTCCACGGCAACTGAACCATCACTTTGAGAGGCTTGGAGAATATGACTCTCTTGATCCACTCCAACGGCCCTGCTTTTAAGCTGGATAGGAACTGCCATAACAGATCAAGAAGCTTCCTCAAGTGGCCCGGCTCGGAAAAGGAGCTCGATTTCGACAGGTCTTCCTTCTCTTCGCCTTCCTCGATCTCCACTATTTCCGACGGGTCCAGCTCCAGCTTAGGCACGATGAAGTGGTACAAGAAGTCCAGTATGTGCGCCGACTCCTTCACTTCGATTTCCCGCGAGCCCGTCTCCATCTTGAACGGCGAGGTCTCGCGGCTGAATCCGATCAACATGTCAGCAAGCAGCTGATCCGCCAAATCCAGAGACGAGAACTGAAACTCCAACAACATCCTAATCGCGAACAACGGGATCTGATTCTCCAGCATCAAGATATCTCTAAGGATGCCGTTAGTTGCATTCTTGTTACCCGACAAATTGACCAGTTGAGCAAGCCTCGACGGGGTTTTAGTTAAAACCTTACCCGACTTGACTCCACAAACTTGGAAAAACTCGAACAAGAAACAGGCGTCGACAGCCAGCATCCAAGACAGGGCCTCCGGCCCGAAGCCCACGGGCCTGTGGTAGCTGGCCCGTACACGGATCTCGAATTTGGTGAGATGATCGACGACCTCCTGGAGCTTGCGGTTGTGAAGCTCCTTCTGTGTTCTTTTGGCAGCAGCGACTTTGTACCTCTCCATGTCGTAGAGTTCGGGCCGGAAGTGGTGATAGGGGCCGATGGCTACCTGCTGTGGGACGTAAGAGTCGGGGCTGATGAGCATCATGGCTTTCGGAACGCTGAAGATTGTGATGGGGGTTTCAGTTTCTTCTTCCAGCTCGTCGTCTAGGCTCTTGCGAATATGACGAACCCACTGGTGTTCGTCGAACCCATTTGGGTTCAAGGTTGTTAGAACGTTGGGTTGGAAGAAAGACATTGCTGGTTTAGCTGCAGCTTCTCAAGTGTGTGAAACTGCCAAAATGCTACAAACTTATTTAGATCCAATCATGAAAGTCTGTCAATTCTTGGTCCTACGAGGAAGTTAATAACACCAATAATTTTAGTGGAAAGATTAAAGAATTAAGGCATGTGTTTCATGCATTATCACAAGGGACAACTATGAGTGGCATCAAATAAATGATGGATTGCATACTCTATTTAGTACAATTATGCACACTTTTTTTTTTTAAATGCCTCAATCAATGATGCAAACTCTTGAAAAAAAATTAAATTACTTTTTCAATTTAAAATACAATTTTATCTTAACATTTTTTTACAAAGAACAAACAACAAACATTTGTTTTTTTTACAAAATCATCAAAAGAACTACATATAAAACATCTAAAATTTGGAGTACTCAGAATTATAAATGAGCACTAAGAGACTCACGGTTTCGTGGCTTCGATTACTTGTGTCGGTAAGAAGTTGGTGCAACCGTGAACCTGGCAAAACGCTTGCAAACACACGAGAAGCAACAACGCAATAGAAGCGAGAAATGTGAGTATCCTCCAAGAACCAAACACATATCGCTTCATGAAATTCCCAAACTTAACCTTCCACCTCCCGTTGTAATACTTGTTCACATCCTCGATCACCCTGTCCAAGCAGGGCACTTTCGTCAATCTTATCGACCGACTCATCCCATTCCAAAGGTCAGCAACTTCCTTCACGCTCTTCAACCGGTTTATAATGATCCCTCTCTCGCAAAGAATCTGAGCATCCTCCTCCGTGTCGATAATCCCGTTCATCAATTCCGTGAATCGCGTCAGGACCAACGGTCCAGGATTACTGCAAGCCTCGTACGCCACCAAATTCCTTAAAACGACATCGGAATTCACGTCTAGTTCGATGGTCGGGATGTAGAGGGTCAAAGTTTCCTCTTCGAAATCTATGCTGCTAATGCCTTCCTTAGAGGGCGAGAATCGGACACCGACTCTAGAGAGCTCAGTGACCGATGGGATGGTGATCTCGTCCAGCGACGGAGTCTTGTGGATATTGGTGATGTTACTACTATTCGGGTTTGGCTCTTGGTCATCTTTCTTATCATTATCTGTCCTTTGGAAAGCGCTCGCGAATATGCTTTCAAATAGATCCTTCAACATTCCTAATATAGGGATCCTCGAAAGAATCGTCCACGGAAGTGTCAGGATTACTTGGAGAAGTCTCGAGCAGCTCGTCTTCATCCATGACACGGACCTTTTTGTCGGGCTCGAATGTTGTTGCAATGCATTGCCGAGTAGATTCCTCGGGAACTTTTTGGTTGCCCCCTTGCCCTCGACTTTGTTCTTTTCGCCTTCTTCTTCGTCGATTTCAATGGTTTCGTATGGCTCCTCGACCTTAGGCACAATAGAACGGTACATAAAGTCTAGTATATGTGCAAACTCTTTTATTTCAATCTTACATGAACCCTCCTCCTTCACCGTCTTGAATGGAGAGATCTCGTTGTAAAGCCCGATCAACATGTCGATGAGCAATTGATCGGCCAAATCTAGAGACGGAAACTGAAACTCCAACAACATTCTCATCACGAACAATGGGATTTGATTCTCGAGCATAACAATATCCCTAAGAATGGCGTTATGGGCATGCTTATTCCGCGATAGACTGATCAGATGCGCCACTCTCGATGGGGCTTTAGTAAGGACCTTACCAATCTTGACACCACAGACCTGGATAAACTCGAACAAGAAACACGCATCCACGATCATCATCCAAGCCAATGCTTCCTGGCCAAGATTTAAAGGCCTATGATAATTGGCCCGTATCTGTAGCTCATATTTGATGAGATGATCGACAATGTCTTGGAGCTTGAGGGTTTGTAGCTCCGTTTGGGTTCTTTTTGCAGCCGCAACTTTGTACCTCTCCATGTCGTATACTCCGGGCCTGAAATGGTGATACGGGCCGATGGCGACTTGATGTGGGATGTAAGAGTCCGGGCTGCATACCATCAGGGGCTTCGGAACACCAAAGATTGTGATCGGTATTCGAGTTGACTCTTCCTCGAGGTCTTCATCCAGCGTTTGACAAATCTGTTTAATCCATTGTCGTTCGTCGAAGCTTGTTTGCATGTTTGGTTCGAAAAATGACATGGCTGCGGGTTCATCCATTTGTCATTTGTACAATGTGATGGGAGAAGAAATTGTGTTTCGAAATCAATGCTGGACTTGGAATATTTATGCAGCATATCTGCATATGATTGAATAGTCAAATTAGAAACAAGCAATTAACATGTGTGTGTTTGAGTTTAAGAGGGATTATTAAATAATTAAATAATGAAATTGAAAATGAAGTATGAAGGTTCATGTTCTTAATCCTTGGATAATCGAAAAAAACGTCGTTTTTTTGTGCCTTCAGAATTGACTATGTGATATATATCAACCAAAAACAGGTCAGCGTACAAACAAACGTCTTAATCCATAATAGTAGGCACAACAAAACAATTAAACAATTAAACAACACAAGAACATAACCTAAAGTAGGCACGCATGCTTCTTACCAAGGGTATTTTGGGGATGACTGAAACGACTATTCGGTATCCTTGCTAGTTTGCAATTCAGCTCTCGGCTTAGCCGAAAGCCCTTTCATTAACATCTCCTCATCATACTTGCGGGCCAGTTCAACCAAACCCTTCTGCAGCAAAACATCAATCAAAGCACTATAGGCATGTGCATCCGGGCTCAGCCCGTGTTCCTCCATCTTCTTCCAGACAAACAAAACGGGCCGGAGAAAGCCCCACCTCCCGAACTTCCTCATGAGCATGACATAAGTGTCCATCCTCGGCCGGACCCCACTTTCCATCATCGCGTCGAACAGCTTCAGAATCTCCCTAGGCTTCTCGAGGGATGTGAAGAAGCAATGGTACGTAACTATATTCGGCTCACAACCCTTCTTGGACATTAGATCGAACACCTTGTGCGCCTCTCTGTACCTCCCGTTTTCACACAGCAGCTTTATGATCGTGTTGAAAGTCACCACATTCGGCTCGCAGCCCAACTCGATCATCTCCTTGTAGAGCCGAACAGCAACGTCGACCCCTTCGGAAAGCCCGAGAGCCCGTATGACCGTGTTGTAGGCGACGGCGTCTAATTGAATGCCCTTCTTCTTCATCTCTTTGTACAATTTCACGGCCTTCCATGGCTTGTTACACTTGCATTGGATGTCCATGTATATCGAGTACGAGTACATGTCTTTCTCCACGCCCTTCTCATCCATCTCTTCCCAGAACTCCCTGCACTTTCTCCACCACTCCATTTTGAACCAACCTCGGAGAATCATGTTATGGATCTTCGTGCTATCTCCGTACCCCTCGCCCCATTTTTTCTGGAAGCACAACTCTTCAGCTTCAGCCACGTGCTTGTACTCGCACAGGGCGTCGATCAAATTCGAGAAGGAGGTTTCGTCTTTCAGGTTGTAGTCGTCCGATTTACGGAAAGCGTCGATTGCTTCGTTGACGAGGTGAGCCGATACGTAGCGTTTGAACAGCACGCGGAAAGTAGTGTGATCGGGCGGCGACTGCGGTTTTTCCTTCATCCTCTCTATCAAATTCCACGCGAGATCGAACTCGAAGAACTTGCCGAGGATGTCGATCGTCCGGTTGAGCGTTTGGGTGGTGTGCTGAAACCCGGGTTGGGTCTCCGCCCAGTCGAAGAACTCCAGGGCAAGCTTCCAGTCGTTGGCGTAGCAATTGAGCGTTTCCAGAACTGTGGCGGGTTGGAAATCGGGCCCGTCGAAGCGGGTCGGATCCTGATTGGGTTTCGGGTGGTTTGTGGGTTTGGGAGGGAATTTAGGGCTTTTCTCAGGGGCGAAATGGTAGAAGAGCAGAAACCGGATGTGTGAGGGAAGAAGAGAATGTCGTGAGCTGCTGCAATGGCGGATTCTGGAAAGCATGATTTGAAAAATTGATCGATGCAAAACACAGTACGAATTGATGATGACGACGATGTATAATAAAGCACTTCGATTTTGAAGGGCTGTTTAGTAATTTCACTGCTCACTCTATAGAAACATTTTTTTAGGTTTTTTTATATTAATTAATTCATTCTCACCGGAGCGCAGCCGTCTTACCTATCTCAACTCTCCATCCATGGCGGCCTCTCTGCAACTCGGTTTCAAACCTCGATTACTCCATTACAATCAACACTCCAACCGCGCCCCTAAATTGTCCACTGTACGCTGCTCCGCCGCCACGCCGAAGAAAAGCTACTCCCTCACTCTCCTCCCCGGAGATGGCATTGGCCCCGAGGTCGTATCCGCCGCGAAGGAAGCCCTCCAGCTCGTAGCCTCCATCGAAGGTAAAATTAATAAATTTAATTACTGAAGTTAGTTGAACATATGTTTGGCTCCTTTTTTGATCTGTTAATCATGGAATTGATGTCGATAAATGTGATTTAATGGCAGGGATTGAGTTTAAGTTCAAGGAAATGCCCATGGGAGGCGCCGCCTTCGATTTAACCGGAGTGCCGCTGCCCGAGCAGACGCTCTCAGCTGCAAAGGATTCTGACGCTATTCTTCTTGGAGCTATTGGAGGGTAATTTTTATATTTTTAGTACTCCAGTTTTTTTAATTATTACTACGTATTAATTGAAGACTAATGAATGTTTGAATTTGATGTGAAGGTATAAGTGGGATAGTAATGAGAAACATTTGAAGCCCGAGACTGGACTGCTTCAGCTTCGGGCGGGCCTTCAAGTGTTTGCTAATTTGAGGCCGGCAACTGTTTTACCTCAGGTAAAAAGATTGACCAGAGGTTGAGTGGTTTACTGTGGTGGATCAGTTTGAAATATTTTTCTGGTTATATCAAGGGTGAATGCATTGTCTTTCACCTCATTTATATTTCGTTTTCCATTTTACTTTTGTACCTACTCGGTATTGATCATAAAATGGAATTTCATGAATTATATTCGTTATTTTAACTTAGCCATGTATATAGTGCAATAGGTAATGACCAAAATATTTCATTATATTTTCATAATCATCTGTTCTGTAATTGTGTATTAGTTGGTAGATGCTTCAACTTTGAAGAGAGAAGTTGCAGAGGGCGTGGACTTGATGGTAGTGAGGGAATTGACAGGAGGTTTCTGAAAAATAATATTTATGTGTCACGTCTCAATTGCAGTTTTTTATATTCAAGCTCTGTAATTTTTTGTTTCAAAGATAATATATAACACCGCTATTATTCCTGTAAATATCATGCAATTAGGTATTTATTTTGGGAAACCTCGAGGGTTTGGCAAAAACGACAATGGCGAAGAAATTGGATTCAATACTGAGGTGTATTCTGCAAATGAGGTAGTCCTCTGACTCAAATTTTGAACTATTTAATGTGAACCCCCTATTGAATTTGGCTAAATTTCATTTTAAGAAAATGCTAAAATTTGAAAATTCCAAAAATCAACCTTGAAGTTACACCCATTTTACTATTTTGCGCCTGTTGATAATAGGGCATGCATAGATTGCTGACGTTATCAAATATATTTACAGTTACATCCATCATTTCTCTTAAGTGTTCAAATAGCTAAATGGAAATTGTGGCTATTATTAATATTTTTGAAAAGTAGAAGAGAAATGTACGATTGTAAAATATTTGATGACACAAGCAAACTCGTTTCATTTCGGAATCTATAACTATAATAACTAAGAGTTGGGAATGTTATATAAATATTCACTTGATCATAATTGTTAGTATCAACATAGAAAGTCATTTTTATTGATGTAAAATATATGTTCTCAGATTGATCGTATTGCCCGGGTTGCATTCGAAACTGCCCGAAAACGTCGGGGGAAGCTTTGTTCTGTTGACAAAGCTAATGTTTTGGAGGTAAATTACAAACATACTATTATAATTATTATAATCGGATCTTAAAGAAATTTTATGAGCTGAGGAACTACGATAACAATTATTTCTATTAGTCATATTGGATTGTGTCTGACTGCAATTTATGCAATTGATTTTCACTTTGCCTATGATAAATTAAAGATTCCGGTCTTGAATTTATCAAGTAGTGTTTCATTACTGAGAAGCTAGTTGTCTTGGGAGCATATAGCTTATAATTCCGATTGCCAGGCTTCCATGCTATGGAGAAAGAGAGTTATGGAAATAGCCTCAGAATACCCTGATGTTGAACTCTCGCACATGTATGTCGACAATGCAGCCATGCAGCTTGTTAGAAATCCAAAACAGGTTTTTGCTCTCGTTCTCTAAATGCCTCTTGAAAGGCACAAAAAGCGGGCCTTATATGCATATCCCTTTGTGATTGCAGTTTGATACAATTGTCACAAACAATATATTTGGCGATATTCTTTCGGATGAAGCTTCAATGATAACTGGGAGTATAGGAATGCTTCCTTCTGCAAGTCTTGGTGCATCGGTAATAAAAAGAGCATTTTCTATTCCTGTTTTTTTCCTTCGTGATTTTATTTTTTAATGTTTGAGGACTTTTTCTGTAGGGACCTGGATTATTCGAACCAATACATGGTTCTGCTCCTGATATTGCTGGGCAGGTTTGTTCAAGCCATCCAAAGCTGTTGTTCTTTTCACATTATAATATAATTAATTGCCAAAATGCCCCTGAATATTAGTACAGAAAACAAGTATCTTGAATAGAAATTACAATACCCCACTTAGATATTTTACAAATTGCACCCTCAACAGCCTCATTTTATTTTATTTTTGCAATTTTCTTTTGCACTTTAATTGGCCGTGTTTGTTATTACATAGCTTATGAGAAGAATGTTTCTTCTGCTATAATTTTCTGTCCCTTATAAAAAAAATCAGGATAAGGCGAATCCTTTGGCAACACTGCTCAGTGCTGCCATGCTTTTGAAGTATGGCTTGGGTGAGGAGAGAGCTGCCCAGAGAATTGAGGCTGCAGTGTTGGATACTCTAGATAGAGGATTTCGGACGGGTGATATATACTCAGCTGGATTGGTAAGGCTTCTTTGATTCAGTTCGGTTTTCTTCTTTTATTTTAGGGATAGTTATGAAACAATCCCTGAGGTTCCGTCTAATTACAAAAAAATCACTTGTAGAATAATAACTATGCATGCAGTAGAATTATAGCCGTATTTTAGTGTTTGAGCAAACTTGGTTTTTCATTTCTGAAATTATTGTTTGTGTTTTGAGATATGGTAAAAGTGTCAATGCTTTCTTTGAGTGCATTTTTATAAAGAAATGTTGGCAGATTTATTCTTCCCCATACTATATTAGTGTTTCAAATTGTCTAGTAAGTCAGTTTTCCAAATGGAATGCTTTCGATAGTTCTAGGTACATATATTCTAATACATTGCTGACACTCTTTGTTCCTCAGAAACTGGTTGGGTGCAAGGAGATGGGCCACCAAGTGTTGAAGTCGATAGACAGTAAAGTTGGTGCTGTTTGAAAACTGTCCGGAGAATACTCCCTTCATTTTTGTGAAGTTCAGTTTTTTTTCAAAATAAAGAGGGTATGAGAGCCGAGAGGTATTACTTTCGAAATTGATCTAGGTCTAGGGTTTTTATTTGACATTGGTACAAGTGAATTATGTAACATCCTGTATTTTACAATGTTTCACTTGGAATTGTTGTACTCTTAATTGTTATTCTCTCTTAGTTACTGAGCTTTGGTAATATCCTAAACCGCGACCCCCGATTGAGCCTGGTCTGGGTCCTTCAAATCGACCGGCCAACACATTCTTTTTGCTCGGTTAATAACTTGTTTGGGTCAAGGTCTAATAGATGGTCTTAAGAAAAGGTTGTGATTTCCTTCAGAGTAAAATTGATTTCTTTAGAACCCCAAAATCTAAAATGTGTAGTTCACAAGTCTAAAAAAATATGTTCACGTTCATAACTTAAAAAGCTGATTTTTTTTAAATGTTTTTTAAATTTGTGCTAATTTCCATTTTGATAAAGAAACCCGAAAAAAAAAAACATTTCCTCTTTTGATCATCACCACTCAAAGTTTCCGGTGCGGTCCGAGCCCGGAAAGATCCAAATTTTTACCAAAAATTCTACAGGAAGTGAAATTCAGCTTTCGAGATCGTCATTTCATAACACAGGTTCGTTCTACTTCATAATCATCCTAAATTTGAAATTTGTTTTTCGAATTCACTCGGCCCAAATCCTAAATCTGTGTTTTTTTTTCCTTCGTTAAAAAAATCTAATTTTTTGATGAATTGAATTTGGTTCATGCAAATATGAGTTTCGATCGAAACGATTTATGTGGATTACTTGTTAATTGGATCTAAATGATGCCTGTTGATTTGTTCTTTATTTATTTGGTATATTGGTTCATTATTTCTTCTTGTTCCTGAGTAAAAAAAGAAAAAAGAAAAAAACTTGAGCTTGATTTGATTTCGATTTTTGCATCACACAGGCAATTAATTACAAACCCAATACCAATGGATGATTTCCCAGATCAAGTCGCATGGGACATACTAAGCAGACTGAAAACAACCTCGGATCGAAACTCCGTATCCCTAACTTGCAAGCGTCTCCATCGCCTAGAAAACGAGCAACGAAAATCCATTCGAGTCGGCTGCGGCTTACATCCCGCCAACCGAGCATTTCCCTCCCTCTGCACTAGATTCCGAAACTTAGAAACAGTTGAAATCTGTTACTCAGGCTGGATGTCTCGATTAGGTAATCAGTTAGACGACAAAGGCCTCCACACTCTCTCCACCGCCTGCCCTTCTCTCAAAAGCCTCACTCTCAGCTACTGCACTTTTATAACCGACGCGGGCTTGACTCACTTAGCTTCCTGCTCTCGTCTTTCCTCCTTGAAGTTGATTTTCGCCCCAAGAATCAGCGGGGTTGGGATTTTATCGGCCGTGGTGGGGTGCAGAAACCTTACCGTGCTCAGCCTCACTCGATGCCTCAACATCAACACAACAGAGTGGCTCGAATATCTCGGAAAACTCGAAGACCTCTGCATCAAGAACTGCAGGGGTATAGGGGAGGGCGATTTAGTCAAGCTCGGCGATACTTGGCGAAGATTAAAACGGCTGCACTTCGAGGTGAACCCCACTCATCGCTACGCGAAGGTTTACGACAGGTTGTCGGTCGAACGGTGGCAAAATCAGCACGTCGTCCCGTGCGACAGCATGATCGAGCTGAAGCTGGTAAATGGCGTTAATACCCCCGGGAGAGGGCTGGCTCGTGTGTTGGGGGAATGCAAGAACTTGGAACGAGTTTGCTTGGAGATGTGCGTGGGGGTGAAGGATTCGGATGTAATAAAGTTAGCCGAGAAATCGAGCAACCTCCGTTCGATTTCCATAAGAACGCCGTCGGAGTTGTCGATGCCTCTCTTGACGAGCAATCAGATCAAGCTCACGGACGAGTGTTTGGAGGGTTTGGGTTTGCATTGCTCGAAGCTCGAGTCGGTTAGACTGTCTTTTTCGGACGGGGAGTTCCCCACTTATTCGTCCTTCACTTTGGGAGGGATTCTTGATTTGGTGAGGAGGTGCCCGATAAGAGAACTGGGTTTGGATCGGGTTTGTTCGTTTAATGATGTTGGGATGAAAGCTCTTTGCTCGGCCGAGTTTCTCGAGATTCTGGAGCTGAGTCGATGTCAGGATATCACGGATGAAGGGTTAAGGCTCGTGAGGGAGTTTCCGAAGTTGAGTGTTTTGAAGGTGAGCAAGTGCTTGGGATTGACGGATCAAGGGTTGAAGCCGCTGATCGGGTCGAGAAAGTTGGAGGTATTGACGGTGGATGATTGCCCGATGATATCGGAGATGGGTGTTCGAGGGGCTGCTGATTCTGTGACTTTCAAGCAGGATTTTTCATGGATGTATTAGGCCAGTTTTTAATCTTAAATTAAAAAAAAAAAACATTTTTCTTAACCCCGTTCTTAAATGGGACGAGACGGGATTGAAATATAAAATGTGTTAATCTCGTCTCGTCTCGATCCCAAATTAAAATAATGCAACAAAAACAAGATTTGTTAAATAAATTTCGTCCCGTCCCATACTCCCATTATGTGTTTATATATATTAAAAATATATTTTTTAATTATTTATAATATATTAATGTATTTAATTTTACATAAGTAATTTGTAAGAACTAAATTTTACAATACTAAAATTTAAACAAAATCAAATAACTATAATTTTTATAAAAAATAATATTATATTTTATAATAAATAATTAAATTAAGTGTATAGAATTGTTTTTAAAAATATATAATATTTTTTTAATTAAAATTAGTTAAATTAAACGAAATCTCGTTTTAATCTCGATCCCGTCCCAATCTTTTAAGAATTCCAGCTCACGGGATCAATTTGTAAAATGTGTGATCCCGTCCTAGTCTTGTCCGTTCAAAAATTTATGAACGAAATCGGGATCAAGTAAATCCCGTCCCATTCTCAACGGATCCTCGGCGCGCTGGTCATACCTGCCCATACCACCCTTACTAAAAACAGAAAATAAAAGTTAGATTAATATTATCCCAAACCCAAATTTAAAGTACACTTATCTCATAATTATTTGTCAAAAAATGAAATAAATAATTCTATTTATTATTTTAAAATAAAATTTTACTTTACTTTTTAATTTTTATTCACATTTATTTTATTATTTTAATTTAAAAATGTATTATTTCATTAATTTTTTTGTCAAAAAAATAAAAATATTTATTAATTATGTACTGTACCTAAGAAATGTCTACTCCGTATAGTGTTTCCAGAGGAATATAACACTACGTATACACACAACCACACGAATCTGACTGTAAACATATACACTACACATTAAGTATTTCGTAAAGAAATCGATGATTACAATTGATGTTCATTAAACCATTCTCTTATTAATTGGATGGAGTTTGCAAAATCACTGCGCAATATCAAATACAGTATACAAAATCAAACTTTTGTAGGTAATGCATTCATTATTTGTGTCTTTCTTAAATCAAATCGACCTCACATCAATCTCGAGAGGAGTTTATAACACGCTTTCCATCTCATAAATAATGCCCTGGTCTATATTAATGTGGGGAACGATTTCAACTAGTACAACTCGGTCATATATATTCCTTCCATCATAAAAAAAATAAAATATTTACTTATATTTTTAACTTATAAAACAAATAGTGTAATTTCTTTTAAACAATGAGTATTATTTAATTATTAATTTTTATTTTAATATTTTGTACGTATTAAAAGAAGTTTAATAGTTATTTTTTTTATAATTATAAAAAAAAAAAATAGTTTAATTTCTCTGAATTTTTGGGAGCAATAATTTTATCAAGCAAAAAATTCTCATTAGTATATCAAATTTTAAATATGTAGAAAAGTTGGATTACACTTTCTTCATTTGTGATTTATCTCAATATCACATTTTAACCAGCAACACAAGCATAGTCTTATTGTTTCCTTGGGAAACTAACATTTTTTTTAACTATTCTCTTGAAAAAAAAATCAGGCAATGCAATGCAAGCCTTTACTCTTAGTAGACCGACATTCCTTTTTGTTCCTTTCAAATGCTTCTTAAAATTATACGTTTAGAAACAAGTTTTAATTTGCTTTGATTGATGTATATATGTTTTTAATGTTTTTTTTATAATTAAAAATATTAATATTTCAAATTGCAATATAAAGTAATTATGGTATTTTATAATTAATACTAGCTACCACATCTCAATTATTTATGAACCCATTGATATACACATAAATTGAAAAAATATACTACATTTATTAAATATATTATAATTTTGAATTTATTTGGTTATTTTTGTACAGAATAATTTATTGTTTGTATTAACAGTATTTTTAAATAAATAAAACTTGTTCCCTTTTATTTTGTGAATAAAATAATATAAATTATGGAAGGAGACTAAAATTACAATGAAAAAATAATTTATTGTTTGTATTATCTATCACTATTTTTAAATAAGTAAAACTTGTTCCTTCGTGATAATCAGAAGAAGTTTTTGCACGAAATATGTACTTCCATGATTAAAGAAAAAAGAATGTTTATTTCTTAATTTAATCGATTAAATAAATAAACAAATCAATTGTTTTACACAGTTTGAAACAAATTTCCCTTCCCAACCAAGTACAGCTACAAGGCTACAAGCAAAGGTAACAATCAAAAGGTCCATTTCACCCCGCAGTACTGTTAAAAGTAAAAAAAAAAGGGGATATTATTAATGAGAAATATTAACCCTTGATTTAGATACATGTGTTGATCAGGACCCTTGATTTTCCCCGTTTTAAATTTGGGTCTCTCAAGTGGCACCTCACGGTTACATGCGTGCACCTGACATTACCCAAATTTCCCCCTAGCCATGCAGGCCTATAATTAATACTCCTACTTCTATTTTTTTTTTTTTTTTTTTCTCTCTACGTAACGGTGACGTTTATTAGCAAGCTGCACGTCGAGTGATCGGACGGCGGAAGCTGTACAAGAATCTCTAGATAATCAATCTTAGCCTCTTAAATTAATGTGTCATTTTACTCACCAACCTACTTCACGAAATGCCATGTGTAGTGATTGCGTACTAATCACACTCTTACAGAGTGGAGTATTAATTTGTCGAATTTGGAAATTAGAAAAATTATTAAATTTATTTTGTCTTAATAAAATAAAAGAAATTCTATTAAATTCAAAAGGTAAAAAATATATAATAAAATTTGGAATATCAATTTAATATAATTGTTAATATTATTTTTCGAATCGATCGTTAACGGTCGAAAAATCCTGCTAATGCTAGGTCCTTACCGAACAAATATAGAGATTTTGGGGATTAAGTAGAGCAGATAACAGGCCGTGCTCGATTCGAATTTCTCGGAAATTGTATCGTCCCCTATACATTTTACAATACTTATTATTTATAGTTGTACAAATTAGAGTTTACAAAAATAAGTACGTATTGAGCCAATTATATTATAGGCATATGATCATTGTTGATACGGCTTATCTGGAGCCCACCGACCTCGGTCATCATCGAGCTCGTCCAAAACGGGTGTGCTCGGATTTTGCTTTTCTCTTCGCCATCGAGCAGGATCTGCTTCTTCAGCTGGCTCGACGCGATCCTTGGTGGGTATAAGAATTTAAACCTGCACAAATTATTCAATAGTTAACATGTCTGATGCAGCTCAAGAGTCGTCGATGATACAAGACTCGGTGCATGTTCCGGCAGGACCAGTGACTAGATCGAGAGCCAAGAAGTTCAAGAAAAGTCTGATGCTGATGATCCAAGAAGTATGGGCGCAAGAGTTATTAAAAAAACCCATTGGTGATGTGGAGAAGTCGAGCCTTATCAACCTAATTACGTACGAGGAGGTCAATCCTACAAAATACTTGGACTTTCAAGCTGGAACAACGAAGAAGACGCCGGAATGAAGGTCAAACGTGAGCCGAGGACGCGCCGTAGAGTTCAGCCATGAAATTGGCTTGGTGTCGGACGACACAGAAAACTGTCGGCCGACAGGCAGGTTTGTCGGACGACACTTATAAGTTTTCGGTCGACAAGTATTGGAAAGTTGGTTTCTTGGCAGGAAAATTGACGTTCGTAGCGCAAGAAGTTTTCTTCGAGCGAAGATGAGCATGTCGGCCGACACCCCTTTTCTGTCGGTCGAAAAAGTCCCAAATTCTCAAAACGGGAGCGGGCGAATTTCTATTGTTTTGTTTTCCTTTTCGTAACTTTTAGGTCAGCCTATATAAAAGCTTTGTGAACCTTTATTGAAACAAAACTTTGAACATCAATATTATTATTGTGAGATTGATTCTCTCATTTTTTTTTTGTTCTCTTTTCGATTGTGCTAAAAGAGATCACTTGACGAATCTACGAAGCATCTATACTTAGTCGTGTGTTTTTCATCTTCTCCAAATTATAGACTCAATTACGTATTGGGGTTTAGATTCAATCTAAATCATTCTACGAATTAGATCTAGGGGTTTTGGAATTCTTCATCCAGGTATCCGAAATTCGTGTTCTTCATATCAATTCACTCATCAATCGATCAAGGTACTTATCAATGTCTTATGATCAACTCGTTTTTAATTCACCGAGCATGTCTCCTTGTCTGGAGGGCTCCGAGCAAGTACCGCTTTGCATAACATTAAGAAATCAGATTTCCTTTATGTACTTTTCTAGACCACTTAAATAGCTTATATTACAAAAATAAAAACATTGTTTAATTGTGTAAATATTACTACTATTTAAATAAGCTGATCAACTTTTTTTTGTAACAATTGCAGTGTTAATTTGTTCGGGACCAAATAGTACTGCGGCTAAACATTATAAAAAAACTGAAGTCATAATAATTTTGATATTGAAATTGTGAATTTTTTGTTTATATTATAGTTTGACATATAATAGATGTGAACGTGAATCGAATAGAGATTCTGTTAACAGCAAATCTCGTCTCCTCTGTGAGAAATTAATGCCATGAGGGTCTTGTCCAATTTCACACCGAACATCTACTTCTGTCTACAAACCTTTTGCTTTTATGTACTTATTTATTTTATTTATTTTGACGTTATTTTTTGATTTAAAAAAAAATGTTAAGTGAAAAATACTTTTCTAAATTAAAATAAAATTTAAAAAATAATTAAAAAATTAGAATATAATTATAATTTAAAATAAAATAATTATTTATATTAAATTTTCAAGAGTAAGATATAATATTAAGTTGAAATATATAAAAATAGAAAGTGAACATAATTTTTGAAACAAAATTAGTAATATTTGGACGAAACAAAAAAGTCAATGTTGACCAGTTTTATCTATAGCACTGAGAAAGAGAGAGTATTTTTATTATGAATGTGTGTGTCTGTATAATTTTTTAAGTGACACCAAAAAATTGAAAAAATATAAAACGGAAGAAAGGTATATGTCTTTAGAACTTGTTCTTTTGAACTTAAGTTTAGTATAGTTCTGTTCAGATCGCTTAAGTTCAGTTCAGTTCAATTCTTTCAGTTCAGCTCCATTAAGTTGTTTCAAAATAAATTAAAATAAATTAAATAAACAAAAAATAATTATAATTTATAATTTTAAATAATTACTATCAGATTACTTAAGATCAGTTCAGTTCAATGAAATAGGAGAACATATATTAAAACTTTTTATTTTTATAAAAAATGAGAGTACTTTTTTGGTTAAAAGTATAATAATTGTTAGAAATTTTTAACTTAAAAAAAAAAGGTAAAACTATATTTTAAAAATAAAAATAAAATTTTAAATAATTATTTAAGTTTTAAATTTTTTTATTTTGATTGAGATATTAAAAAAATATATGCATAATTCTACACGAGAATGAACTTATCATATTTATCATTTCATAATTATTTGTAAGAAGGGTAGGCATTATATGCAAAAAAATTAATATTTATTTTCAATTATAGGCATTATTTGTAATTACATGTAGACTTTACCATCAGCTAGAGATGCTGTAGTACTGCAGTAGCTAGCTTTTAAATTTAATTCTTTTTACACACGTTAACCCCAACATCATAATTATTTACTAGTAGTGGAGTATTAATTTTCATAAATAAATAAACAATAAAATTAATCATTTTCCTACTTGACTATAAATAACTTCAACATGTTTCATCATCACTACACACAACTTCACGTAGTTATCTTCTCACATTCCAAAAGTAATATCTCTAATTTCTGTCAACTTCAAATAATTTCATATTTATCGTATTTTATGGGAGTTATAATTAGTTTATGAAATTAATTATATTAATATGCTTTTCAATTAGATTTTGGTTGATCACAATATATATGTGTATATATATACACTATATTAGCTAGACCACATATATAAGTAATTAATAAATAAATATGCACTTTACACCCAATTTCCAAAATATACCAAATGTCCCTTTCTTTCCTAATCCGGATGAAGAAGCTGATCCACTGCTGCAGTACCATCCGCACCAAAACTTGTACCCTTCCCCGCCGCCCCTCGAGGGCATTGCCGCCGTCGTCGGAGAGCACGTCCTCTTCGGCCACAGCAACAACGAGGCCGGAAATGCGTTCCAGCTGAAACACGCCGTCGGCGGGCCGAAGAAGAGCTACAGGGGCGTCAGGAAGCGGCCGTGGGGGCGGTGGTCGGCGGAGATTCGCGACCGGATCGGGCGGTGCCGCCACTGGCTCGGGACATTCGACACGGCGGAGGAGGCGGCGCGTGCGTACGACGCGGCGGCGAGGAGGCTGAGGGGCGCGAATGCGAGGACCAACTTCCAGATAGCCTCCGTCCTCCCGACGCCGGCGGTGGATCCCGGTCGGAAGAAGAGAGGGAAGAAAACGGTGGGCAGCAGCAAGTGTTCGGTGGTGACCCGCGTGGAGCATCTTTTCGGGCCCAATCCAATTATGAATTAATTAATGTAACGTAATTTATATTTATATAATTAATTAAATATCAATATTAGTATGTAGTATTTGATATCGTAGTTTTAGGGTTAATTTGCAAATTAAAACGGCTTTATGTGTATTAATTATATTTTTGCATATGGCATGCAAATCTCGTAAGAAATAAGAACACAACCATTTCAAAAAATCCACTTCACAAACTCTCCAGGGTTGATTTTTGATCGATCAGTTTTGAATCAAATGATCAATCAATTTTGAATCAAATTCGATCCCACGATGGCTGATATTTAATTAGTAATTTATAGTCAACGAGAATGAATTAATAGCAAATCCCAGAATAAATCTCTTCACTTAATCTTAACTTTGTCCATTATATGGCATTATTTTTTAAGTACAAGTACAAGTGTATAACACAATAATTTGCCAGTAGAATGATGCAAATGACTTTAATTTGGAGTTTTGATTACTGTATATTGAAACATTCAACAAATATATATATGGACAATTTTTTAACGATTTTGTCTTATAAAGAAATATAAATGAAATCAAAGATCAAATCTTTTGAGATACCAATAATCAGCAAATTTGCATGTTTTTTTAAAGATCAAATGGCAATCAATAAAGGTAGATTTGATAGTGTTTTGGCCTTTGGGGTCTAAAATTTAAATACTTGATTTTATAAATACTGAGATGTAAATTCAATTTTAAATACAGACTGAGAAAACAGATCAAAAGGAAATATATGATCACCATTAGAAGCGGGGTTTTTGTCTGCTGGTATATCTATATATATTTCCAACTTTTAATTAATTTTGATACCATACGTACTCTGCTTTAACAGAGTTTTTCTTTTCTGACCACGTTCTGAGTTACTGGAAACTGATAAGTGAAAGTGATCGCAGAAGCTGATTAATTACAGTACCACAACTACTCACACCGATTATTAATTAACCACTTTTTTTTTCTTTCATTTTAATCCCATACATTATTTTGTTCTAATTACAGACACACTCAGACTTGTCATCCGGACACTTTTTTTTTATTTTTTATTTGGCCATGCAGAAATAGTGAAATGATAACTCTCTTATTTTGATTCTGCACGTGTTAAAAATACTTAATTCAATTCAAGTTCAACTTTAATCTGTCCAAAAGAACATAATTCAAGTTTCAAACCATTAACATAAATTTAGGGGTGGGTAAAAAAAATTACAAAATGTCAAAATATCAAACTTATCGGACTTAAAAATACCAAAATAAAAATATAAATTTGGTACATAATGATACCAATATCGATTATTTTTAAGTAAGTATGCCATGTTGAGAATTGATACAGTTATGTTTATATATAGCTATATGTTTACTCAGACAAAAAACAGGGTCACATTTAAACGTATAAATTGTAACTTATCAAGAACACGAATAGCCATGACTTCCTTTAAGTCGTATTCTAATAGATCTAACCCGGCCAGATGCCCAGTTAACAACATTTGTATTCTCTGAAGGTGATTTCATCCAATTTATGACTCCTCTTATATTATAGGATCGATCTCTTAACTAAAGACTGATCAAAATATATAAATAAAAAAGAATAAATACCATTTCTCTATGATATAGTACTACACTACTACTTATAGTAGTTACTACAGTATATCAGTACGTGATCCTAAAGAATTGAAAAATGTTAGCTTTAACACTTGTATAATATAAGTGTAATTTGTTATGGTCAACTGCTCATTCCACAAATAAATTCCGGGATTGGCTCATCGAACGGCATATTTAGATCAGGAAGAACGAATTTACCATCCGCTAATTGTTCTTCTTCAGGACAGGCATTCAATGGTTGCAATAATAATGTACTATCGCACAGCATCACGGTTGACTCCGGCTGAAGTTGACCGGATGATATTGATTCTTTGGAAACCGATTCGGGTTGCAATTCAGTCTGCATAGACGAAGGAAATAAATCAAAAAAATAAAGTACTTATTACTAATCCCTAGCTCTCTGTTCAAGTTCATCCTCTGTAATTTGGTAAATTCGATCAAACATTTTCAAGGTCAACAGGTCAACTAACACATTCGATAGCTAGCGTTTGACCTGAAGAAATGTGGTCTAATTAAGTCATGAATGTACCTTCATTCTCTTCAACTTTCCATTATTAGCCTTTTCCTTTTCCAAGCATAAGCGCAAGGCCGCCATTTCCTAAGAATCAAATAATCGATTAAAAGTAATTTTACCGATAATGCAACCATTTGACGTTATAAAAAATATTTATCCATACCTTTTTCAAATCCCTTCTTTCCTTGAGCAGCGACCTCTCTTCGTCTTTGAGTTCTGCAAATGTCTGTAGAGAAGAAAAAAAACGAGCAAATTAAAGACAAGAACTCAACTAATATAACTTTTTTCGTGTTGACGAGCAAAAACCATGTACTACTAGTATATTTTAGATTGATCACCTTCTTCTTTCTTGACCTCTTGGACTTGCTTTTGTCATTGTCAATGTTAACATTAACCTGAAAAAAGAAGAAGTCAAAAGAGTGTATTTTTATTTTCATGGGAGCATTAATACAATATACGACAAGAGTCGTTAACTACGTAACCCGTTCTGGAGAGATGACCTAACAATTTCATCAACGGTAGTTGTTGTATTATTAATTTGAACAATTTTTTGGTTTAGAAACAAAGGAAAAGCTTGTCTCGGGGATCTATCTAAGGTATCCCTAAAAAAGAAAAGCATGGACAGATGGCAGAATGTGGTTGGACGATAGGGACAAGCATACGTGGATCCATGAGGTTGCACATTTGGTTAAATTGCTCCCCACCACACCCAATATTCTCCCCCACCTCATTAAATAAAAACTGTAAAGGAAAATTCAAATAAATAAAAAGCAAACGAAACCACTAGCAACGCTCCACCAAACCCATTGTTGCCACGAAAACACGCCACCGCTTCCCCTCAATTGACAAAAATACCCCTCCACCAAAAGCTCAATGTTCACAAGAACGGCGAAAATTGATTACGGATTGGCATAAGATAACACCGACATAGTTTGCACGTCGCGTAATTAATGTAGGGGCTTGAAATGACAAAAGCGCCATCTGGGAAAGGAGGGGCAGTTTGGTCATTTCTTAGGCTTATCGAGGCGTGGCCATAGTAATAATGGGGTTGGGTGGTAGAAGGAGCTGAAAAGTGACAAAGTCGTTGGTTCAATCTCGTGTGACCTTCTGACCGTATATATGCGTTGAAAACAAAATCAGGATTTTCAAAATAGGGACAAAAAGGTAAATTAAACAAACTCAGAAGTCTATGTGGCAGTGCGAGTCGGTCAGGTCAACGCCCCGGCACCGGTCGGGTGACCTTCCGATACCCGGCCATGCAAAGGGTTGAGGGTATTTTGGTCAATAACGATAAAGAAGGGCGGAAAAAGGAAAGATGCAAAGGTGAAGGGCGTGGATGTAAATTTCCTGTTTTGGCAGGGTTATTATGGTCGATTCGCATACGTGCCATGGAAGATTGATTATTATAACGGCGACGGCGACCGGAAATATAAATGATAATAATCTGAACACCACATACAAAAAAATACCTTGGATCTGAACGTGTCCGAGAGTTTCATCGGGGGTGTGGATCGGCTGGACTCATCGGAGCTCGCGCGGCTCCACGAAAGTGGCGTGGTGGGGCTGCCTCTGTCTCGGCGCGCCGGTTTCTTCCGGTTGTGGCTTGCCGATGAGGGTTTGGACCTGCGCTGACGGACGCTCCACCCCATGGGCAAGGCGGCGCGGTTGGGAGCCGGCGGCGCGTGGTGGAGACGCAGCAGCAGTTCCGCCACCGTTGCGTCGTCTGTCATGGCGGCTCTGAGCCACTCCTCGTCGGCGCCACTCATGGACGGGGGGTAGAGGGGGTTAGGATTTCGGAGATGTGGAAAAAAGAAAAATGGAACGGTGTGGTCTGTGGTGTGGTGTGGTGGTGGCAAAGAAAAATAAATAAATAAATAAATATATTCGCGGTTGTGGCGTAAATATAAATAAATAAAATTGTTAATTTTCATTTAAATTTTATTGGAGAATGGGAGATGGTGGGCCCCACATAAAAGATACCGCATGGCCTGGCTAAATATTTGACCTCACACTCTCACAGTTTAATTAATTAATTAATTATTGAATTTGGGAGTCATGTTAAACCTAACTGTTACCGATTATGGCGGCGATCACACAATATCCGGCCACTTCAAGCCCATCGCCCATTTTCCCTCCGCCACTTTTCCTCATCCTCCGCCGTCCAGAGTCACAATCACTTACCTGGATGAAATTCGCCGCAATCTGTCCGAATACCGAAGCCGATCCGACCCCGGCGCCTCCTCCCTGCTGGAACTCTACATCAGGCACACGTCTCCAGTCATCTTCAATCCCCGATCTCCAGAAATCAAAGGGAATCGAAAACCATCGATCAATTGTCCTGGCTGAAACCCGTCGAGAAGGGATCCCCAATCGTCGGGGATTATAATGTGGGCCCCATCCCAGCAATGATGACGCAACTTGTGAAGACTACTCAGAGCTGGGGGCGAAGCTGAGGCCGGAGAAGAAGAATTGTACGGCAGAGGCTTGCCAATCTTAGGCTGGTAGAGGAGAAGGAGAGTACGTCAGTGATCGGAGGTACCTCGTTTTTGGACATGAGGCAGACTCTTTAAGTGTTGAGTAAGGATGGAAGAACATAGTAAATAGTAAATTGGTTATTTTTTACTGACACTTCATTTGGTTAGATGCTACTTGCTGTGTATGTGCTTTGTTGAAAATAGTTAAATTGTTGGGTGCTAATCACATTTCATTTTTCTGTACTGAGGATGGATTCACTTCAAATTACTAGGATGGATTCACTTCAAATTACTAGAGACGGCTCTACATTCTAGAATGACGTAAGGATGAGAATTTCCTTGAATGAGGTATTGTTTATGGAACAATGTAAAACATTTATAACTATAATTGATAGAGAAAAAAGTTCTAAATAATAGGAAACCATTATTGAGATGGATGACAACGATAAGAGGGATTGCTTTGTTGTCCGAATTTTAAAATAATGTGTTTTCTCCGGTCCCGAGTCCCACTTTTATTGGATTCTTCGTTTGTGTTTCTTAGTTCTTAACAACACTGAAAGGTCATGGTGCTTTCTCGTTTTCAAGCCGTTACTTTTTTTTCCCTTGTGAGCAAATGATGTATAAATGAAGCATTATACTTGTGAGATTTAGATCTTTAGTATGAGACTATGAGTTCTCTGATTTAGCCAACTTATTAAGTTTTTTTTTTTCAGTAGCTCAACTGTCAACAAAGATAAAGCAACTGTCAACTGTCTTGAAGAAAAAGGTCAGCAACATTATACTTCTTCATGAATCTGAAAACGAAACATGTCTCTCGGATTCTGATTAGATAAATTATCATTTCTGTGTAACCAACTCTTGCAGGACAAGCATTCCCAGAGGGGTCTAGAAGCAATGTTGGATAGAAGAAGGAAACTTTTGAAGTATTTACGAAGAACAGATTGGGATTCATACTGCCTTATTCTTTCGAAGTTCAGTATCCGTGACAACAACCCGGATCTCAAACCTGCTCATAAAAACAAAGCGTAACAGGGATTTATTTTTCCTTGGACTTTGTCCTTGCTCTTATGGTTTAAATTTTGTAAGTTCCATTTTTGCTTTGTTTTAGATACCGATGCTAGGGAGAATCAGGCAATGGTTGGTTTATGTGGCTGTTGTATTTTTCAGGCATACAGGGTACAATTCTTTCTACCGGAAATGATTGGGTAATCAATCTTCATTTAGAAAATCTTATAACAAAATGAAACAGAGTATCAAAGGATTCAAGGTGAAATGCACAGACAAAATACAAAAGCAGTTTGTGCGGAAAACATGATGAGATCAGCTGAAAGTTGTTAATTAAATGGAGGTATAAAAGGAAGCGGCGGAGGAAGCTGTTCTTCCACAGCTGGTGGCTGCACAGGATTATTCTCTGGTGATGGGAAGAACTCTGGAGCTTGAGGTATTGGCTGCACTGGATTATTCTCAGGTGATGGGAAAAACTCTGGAGCTTGAGGGATCGGCAATTGTGGAGTCTCAACTATGCCAGGTTCCAAAAATGGAAGTGGCGGAGGAAATGGTTGCTCTTCCACAGCCGGTGGTGCTGTTATGGCCGGAGGGTTTGGGATGGGCGGAGGAAAAAAAATGAACGGGATTTCGGGTGAGACCGGCGAGTCGAACACCGGAGGAGAGGAGTCTGGTGGAGGAGAGAACACCAGAGGCGGGGTGTCTGTGTTTGCCTCAGGCGGCGTTAGCCATGGATATGCCGGAGGATCGTCGGCCATCGGAGGAGGGTATACTATCGGAACTACTTCTGGGGGTGGTGGAGAAGACGGAGAGGGTGGTGGAGGAGACGGGACTACGGGAGGAGGAGGTGGTGGTGATGGAGCTTCAGGGGGAGGGGCGGCCGGAGGCGGTGGGGAAACTGCCGGAGGAGGGGACGCCGGCGGCGGTGAAGAGATCACCGCCGGAGGGGATGCTGGCGGCGGTGAAGAAACTACCGCGGGAGGGGGCGGATAAGCTGGAGCGATTGGTGGAGGCAGAATCACTGCTGGAGGAGGAGAAGAGATTATTGCCGGTGGTGGGTATATGATCTGGGGCGGAGTGGTGGGGGCCACCGGCGGCGGCAAGGGGACGAGGGGCGGAGGGCGGAGGGGAGAGGGCGGCGATCTTGGTAGAAAAGGGTTGTTGGGTGATGTTCGAGAAAACGGCCACTGCCCACAGGTTCCGTAGAGATACGAAAACAGAGGATCGCAATTCGAAGAGGGTGATGATCCTCCTCCTCCGGATCTCCGACCACCACCGCCGCCGCCGCCGCGGTGGCTGCCGCCGCTTCTTCTCTTGGCGGCACGATCTGCTTTGGTTTTGTGATGATTGGTATGAGAGGTTCTTGATTCAGCCTGTACAATCAAAACGAGTAATAATACTAGTACTACATGAAATACAAGCTTATTTTTGCTGCTTTTCATTTTTCATGCAGGTTTTAATTTAACATTTTTGCATCAAAAAGGAATTCAATTTATAGAATTTATAGTAAATATTTGTTAATGCGAGGGTGTGAAGGTAATTAAGAATTGGTATTGAGATGCATCATAGTAGAGCGTGCCATTTCTATCCAGATTTAAATACACAACTCAACTACATTGATTTCCCTTACTGCACACTGTAAATGAATGGGAGATCAGAAAGATTTAATACGCTATCATAAATGCAGAAAAAGAAGAAGGAAGAAGATGGAAATTTCAATGTTTTCGGCCCATCAGAAATGGATCAACCAGGCTCAATCTGTTCCAACTGATCCAATAACTAAATCCGTTTGGATCCAATAGTTGGCCACTTGGCCCATCTATCTCATCTCATATCTCCAGCCCATGTGAAGTTAGTACTCTTAGCAATTTTGTTGCAACTGCAATTCAATAGGATACTGTAATGCCTCCAAATTAATACTAGTAACAATAATAAATTGTGCTGCACTAGAGTCTAATAAAGACCTATGAATCAATGATCAAATCATTTTTACCTAAACTCCAATTATTGACCTAATTCAATTAGTATTTTTGAACGTAATAATTATACTTTAAAATGCACAATTATTATAGTTCATCTGAGTCCATTCTATGCTACTCTATATGGTACCCCTAACACCATAAATATTGTGACACGTGGATATTACTTTTATTTTCTTCATTTCATCTTTTATTTTTAACTTTTTACAAAATACACATGTCACACATACATGGTACTACCTCAGGTAGCATAGAATGAATCTCATTTCAGAAAAACAAAATTTTCTTTTTTGTAGTCTTGTTTTTTTTTTAAAGAGAGTGTTTTAAACTGTTCATATATTTTACACAAAGTGATGCTAGTAAATTTTCAAATTATATTTTGGTCTAGCTGTTATTTAGTGACACAAATGTTTTGACTACATAGTACATATACATATGTAAAAGCATATCAAAAGGGCACAAAAAATGCAAATGATTGAATTTTCATTTGGTGGGAAACTAAATAAAAAGCCACTTTATAAAAAGATGTTTCACCACTACAATAAAATTATTTTTTAGTTCAAGTTAGATTCAAATCCATCATAAATCATAGTAGCAAACAAGATTTAGCTCCTATCAAAAAGACGGATCAAATCAGAGTAGCAAAACCTGGATTATCGTCATCAAGGAGTCAAGGACATAGTCGAGTGGTAATGATGTGTTAACGTGAGTGCAATTTTACAACTACTCAGATTCAATCGAGAAGCCATCTTTCGATTAAAATCTCACCCGATCAAGAGGGCAATAATTTCGATAAGGTAGAGATTGAGAGTTTCTCGTTTCTCCAACTAATTAAAAACCCGGGATCATCAACTTTCAAACACGGCATAGAAAGTAACACCACTCTTAAGGAGAGTGTGAGGAAGTCTTTCTCTCTTTAATAACTGCCACATGATTGTAGTGTCCCTGACAGTCTTTTCTTTTCCTTCCTGGATAACCAAAAAAGAGAAAAGAAAAAGGGAAAAAGCAAACCTGATTTGCTTTTCTCCTCACTCCCCCTGTCTCAGCCTTTTGTCCCATTCTTCATCAAGCAAACCAAAACACAGATTCATTCCCAGAAAACCAAAAAGGAAATTTGAAAAAACATTATTACATCTTCAAAGCATTTCAAATTTGAATTTGGAAAAGAAAATAAGAACGGTAATGAAGCTTCTGCTTTTTCTGCTCATACCCATTTGGGCTTTTAGTGCCCCTTCGCTCTCGGGCCCGGTTGACGTGAAGCCCGACCCGCCGGTCTCCGTCCCTCTCATTCCTACTGAGAAAGATCCGTTTTTTAAAAACTCTTCGGATATTATATCTCACCCTCCAGGTAATTTTATTGGCCTTGAAATGGTGGGCTCTGTTTTTCTTTGCTTTTTAATGAAGATAATCTCGTAATTTCCATGGGTTCAGATGTTGCAGAGGTTAAGGCAGTTCGCCACGAGGATTTAAACAAGAAAATCCTGATTTCCCTCGTCGTCTCTTCGTCTCTTCTCGGGGTGATATTGCTGCTGGTGTCTTGTTTCTTGATCTACAGATTGAGGCGATTGAAAAAATGTGATGAGCTAAATTCAGGTGCAAGCCCATTTATCACACTGCATTGTCATACATTAATCTTGTGTTTTACTTCCACTGAGTTGTGTGGATGTATGTATAGATAATGCTGCAACCAGTAGTATTTCCTTCGGCCCGATTAGGGAAAAGTTTGGCTCTTTGAAAATCGGGGGTAAGAAGGGTTCGATCGCTGCGATCGATTACCATTTGTTAGTAGCCGCTACGAACAATTTCAACGAAGCGAATGTTTTAGGGGAGGGAGGGTTAGGGCGTGTGTACAAGGCGCACCTCAATGACCATTTTCACGCGGCTGTTAAGAAGATACATGCCCGTGGGCAAGAAGCCGAAAGAGAATTTCAGGTAGTGTTTATTAGATATGTCGTGTTTTGGAAATTTGTTTCGTAATTTGTGTTTTGTGGAAAATAATTCAGAATGAGGTCGAGTCGTTGAGTAGAATTCAGCATCAAAATGTAGTTTCTCTATTGGGATACTGCATACATGGCGAAGCTCGATTATTGGTTTATGAATTGATGGAGAACGGGTCTCTTGATTTCAACTTGCATGGTAAAGTTTATAACTTCAGTTTTTTTTTACCCGTTTTCTTGATGTGATTTATCGAATTTAGAGCTTCTCGTATCATTGGATTCATAATGTAATTTCAGGACCTTCTCGCGAAAGATCAGCATTGACTTGGCATCTCAGAATGAAAATTGCTCTTGATGTTGCAAGGTATGACTATGGAGTTCCTGCAAAAATATTTTTTGTCGTGTAATTTTATTTTATAATAACGGTAAAATTCTTTTAATTACATATCAGAGGATTAGAGTACCTGCACGAAAGATGCAACCCGCCCGTGATCCATAGAGATCTAAAATCCTCCAATATTCTTCTAGATTCCAAATACAATGCCAAGGTAACATGATCGAGAAAAGTGATTACTAATATGTAACGACATTTTATACGTTTTCTAAAAGTAAATTATACTATGTTTTGATGCAGCTTTCCGATTTTGGCCTTGCGATTACCGGAGGAGGGTACTCGAACAAAACCGATATCAAGCTTTCAGGAACTTTGGGTTACGTTGCCCCAGAATACCTTCTAGATGGTTTGGAACATTTTTTTTTTTTTATCTCTGTAAATATTCATAGCATGAAATCCATGACATTAAACAGTAAGTATAATACATTAAAAATCATGTCAGGTAAACTTACTGACAAAGGCGACGTGTATGCTTTTGGTGTGGTTCTCTTGGAGCTTTTGATGGGAAGAAGGCCGGTCGAAAGAGTAGCTGAAGCTCAGTGCCAATCTTTAGTTACTTGGGTAAGTGCGGAAAACCACTTTCCGAGTTTGCTTATTTTCGTCGTGAATTTCTATTTTTGTATCTGCACTAAATGTGTTTTATTCTTTTTAAACTGAAAAAGGCAATGCCTCAGCTTACCGACAGATCTAAGCTTCCGAAAATTATCGACCCAGCCATCAGAAATACCATGGATTTGAAGCATTTGTATCAGGTATTTTCAGCCTACTTACTGAAACGGGGTCTATTTCTAATTTTGAAAGATTGGTTCTTTTTTGTAATTAGACCTTAAAATATATTTGCGTATTTGTTTAAGGTGGCTGCTATAGCTGTGTTATGTGTACAACCGGAGCCAAGTTATAGGCCGTTGATAACAGATGTGTTGCACTCCTTCATCCCTCTCGTGCCCTTCGATCTTGGAGGTTCTTTAAGAGTAACCGATTCTGCTCTCTAACATCATTGCTCGCCCGTTTAAGGATTTGTATTTTGCTCGGTTTTGTTGTTACCTTGTCGTCGAAAATCTCTAGTGTATATAGATATAAGAATTCTTGTTGCTTACATTTTTATATGTTGATGGTGTTGATCATAATTCATAAAAAGCCATTCAAAAACTAACAAAATCAATTCAATTTGTCTCTCACATTATTAAAGTACAGTATATTTTTAAATTGAAAATTAAAATAAATATATCAAAACATAATCAATTCATCTGAGCTAAGTAATCCAAACATACTGGTTGGGTCGGGTCGGGTCGGGTCGATACGTTGCACCGCTATTCAAATTAATTTTTACCCAAACATCAAAACTTGAATTCGCGTATACTCATAGTTTAGAATCCAATTTCAATTGGTGCCCGGAAATTCCTTTAATCATCGTCTCCGATGGCTGACCCGTTTAGGTCGAGGTATTTCACGAATCGCCAAACTATTTACCGGTGCTTTCAATTTAATCGAAAGTTTTAATTCGTCGCTGAGGTTTTGATCGATACAGAGAAGGATTAAGCACGAGGCCGGCGGCGTATGGTTTCAACTCTGATGAGGTTCAGGTGCGTATCGATCCGGAATTCGATGACGCGGTCACCGGTCTTCGCAAGCAAGTTCGACGAATACGCGATGTAACGTGTTTTTTTGTCTTTGATTTGGGGACGAACCGGTCGATTTTACAGTGATTCTGCTTGTGTGAAAATATTAATTTATGTTTAAGCACATCAGGTTCTGGTGTGTTTTTGAATTTTAGTTTCTGAATTCTGGTACGAAATTGGGGACGACAATTTTGTATTGACCTTCTAATTAAGAAGATGTTGATGTTTATTTATTCATCTTTTATTGTTGCTTTTGATTGGGAGATCTTAAAGTGAAAATGAGGTGTGTTCATTGATCGATTTTTCATGAAATTCGGAGAAAATGCGCAAGGGCGGATCTAGAAAATAAAATGAAGGAGGGCTAAAATATATAAAATGGCAGGAAGAGAATCGAACCCTTACCCTTCAACTTTATTTGGGCGGGCTAACCAAGTGGGCTGGCCTAATTTATTAAGTAAAATTAGCAAGAAAACATATATTAGGGAGGGCTAGAGCCCGGCCTAGCCCCTTAATAGATCCGCCCGTGAAAATGCGATTCATGATTCGTTTGTTCAAGTGATGAAGTTTAGATAATTCAACACAAGTTAAAAGCCTCTATCTCTGTGATTAACCTTCTGTCTGTTCATGAGCATGCTACTATTACATGCGGATAATTACTATAGCAGCTGAAGTTATTATTTTTATTTTAGGTTTTTCTGCATAATGATTGAAACTTTTGTTTTGGATAGTTGAATACTTGAGTCTTTACATTTATGATTTTTTTGTTCTGTTTTTCGCGACATCCGAGTTTCGGCATAAATTCATGAAATTAATCCCAAAGATACCCTAATTCTCTTTCATGGTTTTGTGATGGAATTCATGTTGAGGGCCTGAGCTTTGTATCAACAATATTTATTACTATGTCCTCCTTGATGTATCATTTTTATACGACTACAGATTCATTTTTAGTTTTTTCCATTCTTAATTTACGCTTACAACGTTGCAGGTAGCACAAGACATTGGAACTGAAGCAAAATCCCAGAATGACTTCGTCAATCAGCTGGTATGTTGTATACACTTGTCGCAGGTCTTAATTGACCTTTCAAGCAATTGCTTGATAGTTTTGTGCGTAATATCGTGATAATGAAAATTGCCTGAATATTTTAGCAATATGTTGTGGTTTTCAGGGATTTTATTTCTTAAATAGATTAGGGAATGACATATTCATGAGATGATTGACTGGTTATTAACTCTGAAGGTTGTTTGGGATATATGATTGTTCAGAACTCGAACTAGTAAATGACCTTTCCTCTGTATCTTTTATATGTTCAGCAAATGATAGTAATCAAAGCTCAAGCAGGGGTGAAAAACAACATGAGGAGACTGAACAAGAGCATCATCAAGGAAGGGTCTAGCCATGTCATGCATGTTGTCCTTTTCGCGCTGTTATTATTTTCTGTGGTCTACTTGTGGTCCAAATTCTCAAGAAGATAAGGGCACAAGCAATATGTTTGTTTGCTCCGGTAATTAATATGTTAAGTTTTAATTCAAAAATGTTTCAGGGTCGCGAAAATCCTTAACCAGAGACTTGTAAATACTTGCACTTGGTAAAAGTAATAGCTGCATCAACCTTCTATTTTCTCTAGTTATTGTGTAAACTAGGTTTGTTTGAAATAGTGCATTTCTGGATTTTATTTTTATTTTTCCCTCTCTGGATTTTATTTTTATTTTTCGCATGAATGCTGCTCGAGTGTACCATTAGTGATCGAAATATCATGGCTGATCTATTTTTGTGGTTTTCGAATTTATATAAAAAAAACCACCATTCCAATTTAATGTGAACTAAAACTATGGCAATAAAAATTTCAACCCAAAAATAATAAACTTTCATTTTTAAAGACACATAAACGAAAATGATTACTACTTATTTTTCGTTTTTTGAGTAATTAAAACATGCTAAATTAAGTAGTACTGTAGGACTAGGTCACTTGGGATAAATTATCATTTGCGAAATCGTCCATCCACAAAGGCTTCACAAGCATGGCGATTTCGTTGTTACGAGTCTCAGTCACCCCATGGTGGGTTAATCCATTGACCACCAACCACTGCTTCATAAACCCCAACAGCTACAACGCTTGGAAACTAATCATCCACCGCATCTCAACTTCTTCGTCCGCCGCCGCCCAAGTTAACCCTTCAGAGAAGGGACTCAAATGGGAACATTTCCGAAAGAAGAAAGTCGTAATGCGGGTCGGTTACGTTGGCTCCGATTACCGAGGTCCGCTCTTTCTACATGCTCACATTAGTAATTTATTCACCCATTTCTAATGTTTTCTTTCTGGGCTGATGGATTTTGTTGTAATTTCCTCCTGTGCAGGTTTGCAAATTCAGAGAGACGACCCTGCCCTAGCAAGTGAGATCTTGCTTCCCCTATTTGTCGATTTCAGTTGTGGTTAAAACGTAAAAACAATAGGGATGTTGAGCTTGATTCGGTTTATAAAATAGTAAATGTATAAACACTATAAACTAAGTCAAAACATTAGAGTTAAAATCATTCGAATTAGCTCACGAGCTTATCGAATATTGTTGCGATTGAGTTTGGGCGATCTATTATAATGAGTCTCATTTTGTGGTGGTAGAGATTAATAGGGGATCAGCTTGTGAGACGTGGCTTAGAATTGTAAATAGACAAAATAGTAGTATAGTACTAGTAATTGTTTTCGTTTGATTTACTAATATAACAACACCAATATATTGGTTTCTCTGTATGCTCCCTTTTATTGTCTTCTTTTGTTTCCTCGATTCACATTTATTTTCCTATTGAGAGGAAAAATATATAGGCTTGGTTCAAATTAGTTGAGCTATAATTAAACAATTTTGGCATTAACACCTTATACTTCTTGTGTAGCCATTGAAGGTGAACTAGAAAAAGCTATTTTTAAAGCTGGTGGAATAAGAGATAGCAACTTTGGTGATTTGCACAAAATTGGGTGGGGAAGAAGTAGTCGGACAGATAAAGGGGTAATCTACATTGTCACTACTATCATATGTTATCATTCTGAAGTTTCTGTATCCTTATGTAACTTTCTTCATCGGCATTTCATATTTGTTACACATCCAGGTTCATTCGTTGGCGACCATGATATCTTTAAAACTGGAGATCCCGGAATTCGCTTGGGTCAATGACCCAAATGGCTTTGCCCTTGCTAGTTATGTCAATTCTTATCTTCCGGAAAATATAAGAGTTTTCAGCATCTTGCCTTCACAAAGGTAGTAACTGTCTCTGTCTCTGTCTCACACACATGTATGCACATTGTGGCCTGAGAGAAGACAAGTTCGAAAATCACGTTCGCATAAAATCTAATAGTCTAGTCCAACTGTTTTTCAAGTGGTTGAAAAGAGCATTTGTTTATGGCTATATGCTCTTGACGGACATGTACATTCAGTGTTTAATCATATTCAGTTTTTTTTCAAGTAGTTGAAAAGAGCATCTGTTTATGTTAAACCTTCTCATGCTGTAGCATTTTGTAGTGCATTAAACTTCGGAATTTCATATGCTTCGGTTGATGGAGTATCGGTCTGATCCAATCTCCATTCCTAAAATATTTTCTTCCTTGACTTCATTCGCAGGAGTTTTAATGCTCGGAGAGAATGTAGCATCCGCAAATATTCATATCTTCTTCCTGCTGAGATTATTGGAGTGAAAGAGAATTTTACAGCCGGTGAAGTTGATCATCATTTATCAGATTTCAACTCTATATTGAAAACTTTCGAGGTAAATCTTTTATCCTCTGAATAACTTTTGTCATCAATGTGTTTGGATGTCTTCTCATACGGTAAATTGAATATTCTAGAACCATCTCCCTTATGTTTTGTGTGTGCATGCGTGTTTATGTCCATTATGTTAGAAATCAAAAATTCACTTTTCTCTACTAATTTGTGCCACTGGGTGGTGTTTTTAGGGAGAACATCCATTCCACAATTACACTGTTCGGGCTAAATACAGAAAACAAAAGAGAGGTTCTTCTGGAAGTACTCTTGTATCAAAGAAGGTGATTACATCACATGATGTTCAAAGTGGTTCCGATTTGGAAGGAGTTGATGATGAAGAAGATATGCATGCATCTAATGATCTTTTGCCTGTTTCTGAAAAAGCTTCAGCTGGAGTATCTGACGAAGATATTTTGAAGGAAGAGAGTCTTAAAAAACCTGTACTTGCTCGGTGGTTACATGAGCCTGATGAGAAGGACAAAATAAGTGCTTCACATTTCAGAAGGATTTTTCAGTGTTGTTGTGGGAAGTTGGAGAGGCTGTCGGGTGTGAATTATGTAGAGATATCCATTTGTGGAGAGTCGTTCATGTTGCATCAGGTAACCCATTTAATATTCCGTACGAAAAAATTGTGATGAAACTGAGGCAACATTTCATTAGAAAAATAAAAAAATAAATGGGGAGGTAATGCACCATCTAGGATAATATGTGGAAAAATACATGATGAATATTTTCAATAAAAAATCTAGGTTCATTGTGAATTGTTCTCTATTTATGCTTATATATATGCTCTAAGCGTTCTTTTATGAGGATGGTTAGACAAAATATAAAATATACTTGTATTCACTATCCCACCTTATTATTATATTCTCTCTATAGGACCATTTTATTTATATCATATTCATATTTTTCAAAGAAAATTCACACTTTTATGGTAAATAATACTTCCTCCGTCCCAGAGAAATCTCTCTCTATTTTTATAGGACCATCTTATTTTTTTCATATTCATATCTTTCAAAGAAACATCACACTTTTATGGTAAACAATACTTCCTCCGTCCTTGAGAAACAATGACACTTTCCTGGTAAAATACGAAGGAAGACAGAGGGAGTACTAATATATTACTTCTCAATAAGTTATTTTGTATTTACATTGTTTTGAAAAGTATGACAGTTTCACAACAGTTTTTTTTTTATATAAAAGAGTTCAAAGCTTGAAGTACATATTTGATATTTCAACATTTTGAATAAATTTAAAAAGGAAGACCCCACCCTCCTCCCCCACCTAACCTCACCCAATGCATAACAGAATAATATGTTTTTCTTAGTTGATTGTGTGTGTGCGTGTTTTGAGGGTTTGGTAATTGTACTTCTGCTTAACCTTTTTTCATGACATACCATCATTCAGATACGGAAAATGGTAGGAACTGCTATTGCAATAAAGCGTGATCTACTTCCAAAAGATATTCTGAATATATCCCTATCCAAATTCTCCCGGATTGTCTTACCTCTTGCCCCGTCCGAAGTCCTCATTTTACGGGGCAACAATTTTGTAATCAGAAACCGCCCCGGAAACATAACGAGGCCTGAAATGTCAACATTGGTTGAGTCGGAAGATATTCTCAAATTGGTCGACGAATTCTATTGTTCGGTCATGCTGCCTCAGTTGGCCGTGTTTTTAGAGCCTTCAGAGTCACCCTGGAAGGACTGGGTAGAGATATTGGATGCCAACACTAATATCCCCGAGTCTCAGTTGCAGGAAGTCAGAACTGCTTGGAAGTTGTGGAAAGAGGATTTCGAGCCTCGAAAGAAAACAGCAGAGTGATTGCAAAGGTATGTTTAATTCATCACTTTGAAGGTGAACCATGATGTACCAATTCTGTTCTACCTTTATGGAAGTGCTTAGTTGTGCTAACCATAGTTTTCTGATTTTCAGATGGACTTTGGTACTGTGATATAATAATGACTTTTTTCTTGTTTTCGTAAAATGATTGTTAGCTCTTTTGTGATCAGCTAAGGTTGTGTTTGGATCAAGTGATTTGAAAATGCAAAATATTTTAAATTCCATGGATTTCATTTATTGTTTAGGTATAAAGAAGATTTGTTAGGATTTCAAATTCATGACTGGCTTTTTTGTATGTAAAATAAATAAATGAGTGTACTTCAATTTTCAAAGAACCAGTTTTTAGCTGTATTGATATCCATCAAAACCGAACAAATATTTTGGAGGGATTAATTGAATTCCATTTGAATCGTGTTTTCTTTTAGCCAAAAATGTTATGTCTCGAATCCTTTAATCTAACACATCTTAATTGTTGCATTGCAGCTTTGTTTAGCTTGTTTGTCCATTTTGGTGGTAGATACATTACCCTTCCTTGCGCACACAGAAGGCTATTAACTCAAAGGTACGTCTTGCTGTCTTTATGTATTCTTTCCCTTATTTCACAACTGAAATAAGTTTACTGTAACATCCAACCAAAACCTGGAAAAGAGAAAAATGAAAAACGCACACTTAATTTTTCAGTATACGCTGGGGGAAACAAAAAACATAGAAGCGATTTTCTGATTATATTTTATGAATTACAGTAGATCTTTTAAACAACATCATTGTATGCCTTTCTTAATATAACATTCTATTTTAAGAAAAACGCACACTTTTATGTTTTAGTCTATTGTGTTTATAACATTGTATGTTTTGTAATCTTGATCTCCCTCTTTGAGATCTTTATTTTCAGTTGTAAAGATTCAAAGAAAATAAATAAAAGACCACACCTTAGGATTGTGGAACTTGTACAATATTTATTTCTATTTTTTTTTCCTTTTTTTACTGTTGTCAACTTAAAAAGCTGGTTGATCTAAAAACGACCAAAAACCTAAAGTAAATGAATAACCGTCCATCAAGAAATTTGTCTATGCAAAACAATTTTATGCAACCTAAGTTAATTAAGACTTTTTAGTCAAATTTGTCTATTAAATATAACTAGCAAAAACATGTGAAAATTGAAAACTAGAAATATGTGAAAATTGAAATAGTGGGGTGGTAACGTTGATTTTGTACTTCTATTTTTTTAATTTTAAAAAAGGGGAATGAATTAATATGGAGTTCAATTCAATTTAGGTCATCTCCTCTCATACGAATTCAACAGAAAAAATTCATAGCCTAGAAAAGTTTATATAATCCAACAAAAGAACAAAAAAGTTTTATAATCTATAAAATATTGAAATAATCACACATTAATGTTGAATATTCCTACTTTTATATGTATGAAATCATAAACTGGGTTTATATGTATGAAATTAGGGTTTATATATAGGAAATTTGAGTTTATATATAGGAAATCAGAAATTAGGGTTTATATGATAAATCGATGCTTACCCGATATTTTCCGCATGCCATGAATCATCTTCCAGGGTTCGCGTCCGTCCATGAGGTTTTCATCACCAATGGTTCTCCGCATCTGCATAGGTCCTCCATGAGGATTTGTTCTTCAATTCTTCAAAAAGAATAGTGATTAGGGTTCGGAAAAATGAATTTGGGAATTTGGGACAAAACCGATTCTTATACAACATTTAAATACGTATTATGATTATGAATACGTATAAAGAAGTATGAAATACGTAATTTATGTTTTAAAAATAATAATAATAAATAATAAAAAGGGTAAAAGTGTAACTTCTCACCTTCAGCCAACGAAATTGTGACACCTGTCAAAAAAAGTCACGTGTTCTGCACGTGTCGCGGGGATCCGCCACTCTAGCAACCAAAGTCTAATTAAGCCTAAGTTCAGGTACTAAACCTCAAAAAAAAAAAGATGAATCACCAAAGTCTGAAAGTGCCTATAGTTCAGCCACTAAACTATAATTATCCCTAAAATATACTACCTCTGAATTATGCGAATTGTCACACTTCTTTCACAAAATAAACCTTAGTTGGACAAGAATATAAAATAAAGTTTTAGGGATTTGCATGTGCACTTCATAGAAGTTAAGTTTGTTAGTAGAATATATATATTGTATATCAAAAAATAATAAATAGTAATATAATGTTGAGCATGAGACGAAATCTAAGTAGTATCAGAAGTGATCGACCTGCTCTTTTGGAAGATAACCATTTTACAATTACGTGGAATCTAACATATACTCCTAGTATGTATATATACATTGAACATAGCAGCATATGTCTTTGTCTCCGCAGTTTTGTTAGATAGAAATAAACGTTGATCCATGTGACGTGCATGCAACAATTTACAAAAGTCGTCTACCAGTAACATGCCCTTGTTTCTACTCTAATTTTATATATTTGAATGGAACCTTCTTTTATAAGGGATAATGGGACTTCTTGTCATTTTCCTATATTCTTTATATTGTAATTAGTATGACACTTATAAAAATAAAGAAAATACATGTGCTTTTTGTACATTATGAATGATTCCTAAAGGAGATGATTATGTATTGTCCCATTTTCCGAACACACTAAAGTAGTAAAAATCATCCGTTTGAAAATCAGACATTACTTACAAATCGTCCAAATTCATATCTTTCATCGGGTCAAATTCTGTCTTTCATCGTCTCCAAATCACTAGTATTGAATTTTAACCATAGACTAAACCTAATTCAATGCACGCCTAATCTTCTGTTCGATTCCAAATCATCTATGGATGTCGGATTGTCAAAATTGAGTCATTAACACTTTAAAATATCTCGTTAAGATGATAAGATTGTTCAACTTATACGTGAGTCCAAACTTCGATATTCAATCGATATGAAATATCTAACACAGATGTATATGATGAATTTAACAAGAACTCATGGATCCAACCTCTTGCTCGATTGAGTCACTCTCTCATGACTAATGAGATCTTGTACGCAAAAACAATTATATATGAAATAAAAAACAAATCAATTATTGCTTAAGAATGATCAATATGTAGAAATGTTTATACACACGTGACAATCATCTGCCCAATGGAGTGGGAGTCGAAACACTGATCGGAACAGAAAATCCGTTTGATTCCTTCCGACTACACACAAATCCATCAAACATGAAGAACAATATAGAAGCAATAATACAGCTTCAACATTAACAAGAAGAAGAGAAAAAAAAATAGTATTGATCGATGATAATACGAACGAACACGTTACTCAAGTCTCCATAACAGAACTGAGCTCCACCGAGCTATAATCAAGCAACTCCTGAATCATCTGATCAATGTGATCATCCTCAACAGACTTAAACTGCTGATGATAATTGCGATACTCTGACGGGCTCTCGTAACAAACGTAGTTATTCGCAGTCGGGCCCGTATGATCATTCTGTCTGCCAAAGCCTGGACTCTGTTCCAGTTCGTTTGCCTCGTCAAAGCCCGATTTCTTTCCCACTTTAGTCGACGGAGCCGTCGTGTGGCATTTCTGAAGCTTGGCCATCAAGGTGGCCGAAAGAAGCTTGGCCGACGGCGACTGCGGCTCGTTCGGGCTGTGAGCGAAATTTGTTCGGGCTCTCGTCCCGCACATGATTCTCGCGGCCTCGTCGTACGCTCTCGCTGCGTCCACTGCCGTCTCGAATGTGCCCAGCCATATTCTTGTCTTTCTGAATTTCCAAAGAACAAATACAGTGAAAATGCTGAAATTTGAATTAATTAAGATAAAATAAAACAAGAAATTAATTTTTGAAAGGAATTTTACAGGAGAGGGTGGCGAATTTCGGAGACCCAGGAACCCCAGTGGCGCTGGCGAACGCCTCTGTAGCGCTGTTGAGGTTTAGCCATGGCGGGAGGTTTATTTTTTTTATGCAGACGAAGTGTTTGTGAGAATGTCTCTTAAGAGAAATTTGACCAATGGGAGGGGGAGAAGAGTGGGTTTATGTAATGTCAAAACTACTGTATTTTATTTTTAATTTAAATTTATTTATTTATTAAAAAAATAAATTTGTCTTCATCCGGAGTCAATACTTTTTTATTTAAATTTTTTCTTTTTCTGTCTGTGGTAAAGAAATGTCATTTTTCGTAATAAAAATAAATTTATCAATTTTAACATTTATATATATTTGTTTATATTGTAAGTTAATAAACATCTCATCATCATAAAATTGAATTGTCAAATTTAATTTTTATTTTATTCACTTAAATTGAATGTGATGATCAGTAGACAAATTATAAAAAAAATGATATTTTATGTGCTTTTTGAATTTATTTTGTTGTGATTATTTGATACGAAAAAATTATGTAATTATAAAAAATAAAATAAAAAATAGTAAAAAGTTCAACTCATACAATATAGTAACTTGTTAAAATTTACAATCAACTCTTTTGGGACAAAATGAGTAATTAATAATTATGAAAATCAAATTTGTATACAATAATTTCAACTCCTACCAACTTATGGAAAACTTGATCAAAATGTATAATAGTGAGTACTCTTTCGATTTTAGGAGAGATATTAAACGAATTAATTATTAATAAATATAGAAAAACAAAATCATATTGTTGACCTTAATTAGCGCTTAACAAGAGAGTTTGGATTCATTGGTAAGTTTTGTGTACTAAAGACAAATGACCGAAATTGAAATTTCCTAAGAAAAACTAACTAATGGTTTTATCAAGAAAAATGATCAACCAAATCGTTGCCTCAACAAAATCGTCATGCATACAATCAGTATCTATGTCAACAAACATATAGTACATCAACGATTTATTTCCGATCCGTCGTCAGGGGAGTAGTTGATGTAATGAAACAAGTGAAATTGTGACTAAATTCAAGTCTTCTTTCACTCCCAAGATTATTAAGTCAACCTCATATTCACATCACATGCATTTGAACAATCCATTCAAATTCAATTTTGAAACACTTTTTTTATACTAATTATAAAAACTATCTTGAATTGAATTATAAATGATATCCATGTATCTATGTGGGTGATTAATTTTAGTCCACTCGAATTCAAATTTGAAACACTTTTTTTATACTAATTATAAAAACTATCTTCAAGTATATGATTAATTTTAGTCGATGATTTAATTCTGAGAAAATGATTGTATAATTGAGGTAATTGAGGTTTGACGATGCATAAATGTGTATTAAGCAATGTATTTCGACACTGAACATAGCACACCCCTCAATATCACTTAATTGGGTAAATCAATTAAAGTCCATGGCCAATTGTATTCATCAAATAAAAAATACACCATTTAATATTTATTTTTTTGTTTAAAGTGGAGTAAACCAATTAATGTTCAAGGGCCAATTGTATTAATCAAATAAAAAATAAAAAATATTTAATTTTAATTTTTTGAACTTTTTTTTTGTTTGATGAGAATGAGAGATAAGAAACTCCTCTCTCTTCATTTGTTTGTTGACACTCGGATCAAGTGGATGTAAATCAAAAGATAGTGTTTGAGCAGCACTGAGCTCAAACCTGCATTGTTTGAGAATTTTACCATCACTTCAAGACTTAATGCTGGACTATGCCCCGTGAACTGATATTTAATTTTTACATTATGAAAAAGCAAATGAATTGATAGCATGGGCTACTCCAAAGTTGTTGCAAGAACTTGTGAACTCTTTCATCAAAGTAGTAAGCTTTTGAAGTGGAACTTGATGTTGGACCTTCAAAAAAATAAAGGAAAAAGGGCGAAATTGTAATTAATGGGATCGATGATGCGTAGCGTGGTCCTCAAGCAGTTCGGTCCGCCACCATGGTCATATGTGATTAAAAAAGTAGAGTAATGTTTTCATGGAAAGAAGGAATAATGTTGTTACTATTATTATTTGAAATTTGATGTCACAAAAAACTGCAACCATTTCTGCAACGATGCGTGCATTAAGCTCACCGCCTAATAATAGTAACAACATTATTCCTCTACCGGTTTCAAATGCTGGTTGCCTCTACCGGAGGAGGTGAAGACAGGGAAGATATAGACGAATTAGACAGAGAAATAGAGAAGCGATGATTAGACAATCGGCTTCTGAGTTTCTTCTTCTCGACCTCACACGCTTTGACTTTGATCGAATTTAAGTTAACCGGAATGATGCAATTGCACAATGAACCTGTAGAGATAAGTAGTATACAAGTACTATTGAATATTGAATATTTAGTACTACTATTATAGGCTATGTAAAATCGATTCGAACATGTACCAATTCTGGCGAGACGATTGACCCAATTAGGGATGGGGTTGGCGGTGAGCTTAATGCACGCATCGTTGCAGAAATGGTTGCAGTTTTTTGCGACGAGATTATAGGAGTTTCCCCTGTATTTTGTCGCCAGCTCCGCCATAACCCCTCTGACTTCCACCGGGGTCAGATTCGTCCATCCGATCAGAACCGACTTTCTGAATCTGAACCCGTCGCATATCATCGGTTCCCCTTCGAAAATCCCGCTCGTCGGATTCTCGTGAGCTCCGAATGCATACTCCACCCCATGAACTGTAATTAAACTGGTAGAAATCATTTTGATATTCAGATCTGGAAATTATTATACTGAGAATAATAATAATAATAAAAAAAAATACCTTGAACACCGGAATGAAAAAACCCAAGTCCAAGCCAGTAGGCATAGCCATTCATGGGGGAAAGATCGTATACATTCAAGTGCACACTAACCAATCCACTCTCTATGTTTTTTGCTCTGCCTTTTCCGCAGGATAACATTATTAATTTATTTAATTGCAAAAATCAGATGACAACGACAGCAATGGTGATTGTGATGATGCAGAGAAACAAAAATTAAAAATTAAAATTGGGGCATGGCTGAAAATTAGATGTGCTTTCAAATAACAAAATCTAAACGGAAAATATAAAATCTTCGAAATTCGAATTTGAAGGGATTTTTCAGTGTCGCCTTTTTTTTTTTGGCGGAACATAGAGAGACATGGAATGGAATGGAATGGAATGTGAAGGGGAACGGAGAAATTGTTTGTTTATTAATTACTGTATATTCCATCTTTTATTTTTTAAACAATTATCGTACATATACTCCGTATATTTTTACTTTCAAAATTACAATTTTAATTATATATTGTGCGAAAAAATTGACAAACTAATGTATAAATATTAAAAAAATGTTATATGGTGGACATGCGCCCATTTCAAAATTCAAATACCCCATCATCGGTCTTAATGAACACTCATTTAAATTACTAAAATCTTAACTCTCTTAAGTTTCTATTAAAGAATTTAGGTGATAATTATTTATACATAATTTTTTTTATAGTTTTTTATAAATTAAAAATAGGTGCATAAATAAATAGGACAAAATTAATATTATATAATTAAGGGGACAGGATTGTGTGGATTATTAGATAAGAACAAGAAAAGAAAAAAAAGAATCAAGTTTGAAATAATTGAAAGAGGAAGAGAATATAAATATACTAGACCCATGTTTTAATCATTGTAAGATATTCTATTTAGCTGTTTTTTATAATTATAAAATAATTTTCTTATACAAAGTTAATATCTCCAATTTTTCAATGTATTAAAAAGTTATTAATTTAGTTGGTTGATCACTTTATTTGAGAATTGCTATGTCCAATGTTAGACACGAGACCTATGTGTATGAGTATTTAGATTTTTGTAATTGACTAAAAAAAACTTTTCAATATAGAGTGATCATTGACCGATTCAGTTACTAATTAAATCAAATTAAATGTAGGAGTGATCGTTGATCGATTCAGTTACTAATTAAATCAAATTATCTGAAAAATCGAACCGATTTAATTCATGATCGAACCGATCAAATTATATTAAAATTGATAAAAAAAAAATCAAATCAAAAGTTTCGTTTTGATTAATAACCGAGATAACCAATTAAATTGTGCAGTGAGTAATTAAATTTTCACTATTAGTGTTGAATTTTTTTTATTTAACTAATTTTTTCTTATTATATATAATGAATAATTTTAATATATACTACCTCTGTATATCACCAATAGGCACATTTTTGTAAAAAATATAAGAAATGTGTTTTAATGCTTGTGTGCTACTGGGTATAAAGTTAAAGACAAAAGCAACCGCTTTTTGATTACAATTGTCGCATTTTCAAAGCAAATTAACATATTTTTTGTTAACAATAAATATATATTGCTCACGAAAACATATTTAAAAATTTGATGTTTTGATCTTAAAAAAACATACTTTCGAGTATTTTTTTCTTTAATAACTACTAGTAGCTAGACTTCAAAAATATTTTGTCATACTTTTTTTATAAATTATAAATAAAATGTGACCACATGTTAGAGAGTCGGGGACTATTTTTGTATATATTATAGTTTAAAAAACAAGATATATTTGATTGTAAAATCAAATTTCTTTTTATTATAAATTCATCACCATATAGTAGAACTTCAATTTTTTTGCTAGCTACTACTGTAGTAGATATATTTTGTAATTATGAATTAATAATATAATACCACATATGCATGATGATGTATAATGCTATCATAATATATCAAGAACTTTATTAATTAATTAATCTTACTAAATCACAGCATATGATATGTCAATTGATGTGAATGCAAAAATGGCCTTTGAAAAAAGGAAACAGCTGGAACGCTGAAGCTGCGCCTTTTGCCATAAGTGCGCAATTAGATTAATGACTCCGAGTTCAGTTACAATTAATTAGGATAATGACATGATTATTAATTAATTGAGAAGAAAATTAACGACTATGACTGTATTTTGGGCCAATTTAAAATGGGAATCTTAACAAATCGACGCACGCAATCAATAACTTTACTATATTAATTGATGTCATTTTATAGATTTTTTAAAATTACTAATTAATTAAATTTGATTGATCAAACAAACTCAATTCAATGGAATTTCGTTAATTTTCATTTTAATGCTTTTGTAAATTACTATTTAATTAATAAGGTACATACTTAATCATCTGTGTAAAAAAATTAAATTGTTGACTACTATTTTTGCAACGCATACTCGAAATTCTTTACTAATACGAATTTTAGATATTGGTCGAACAAGAACATTGACTTAGTTTGATCGAATCAATTGTTTGTAGTTCACAACCATGGAAGTTCGGTCGAGGCTCGCGTAGTCGTGTTTGTCACGATCAGTACGCATGGTTCGGAGAGTTAGTCTGTTAGTTCGTTCATGCGATATAACTTTTTATTTATACGATGTACTGTACTTTCATATTTTTTTTATATAAAATTAATCTTAAAAAAATAACTATATGTTTTGAGGTTATCAAATGTGCCTAACAAAGAAAAAAAAGTATTTATTACTGACAAAATATTGTGATCATATTATTGGTACCATCAATTGAAATTGAGATCTATTTTAATATTATTAATTTGTTATATTTCATTAGTACTACTGTAGTTATTTTATTATTGGGAGATTCATTTCACCACGGAAAATACAATGTAATTAAATAGACACTCTAATTATAGACATGTACGGATATCACGACTTAAATACAATATTGTCTATAAAAGCGACTTATATATATTATATTATGTGAATAAAATTCATAAATAAATCAAAATTCATGCTTTAAAGTCTTCTGAAATTAATAAATAAAAATAATGCAAATTAATTTCAAAAAATCATAAGATCCCGAAGATCTAGCTGAGGACAAAAGGCTAATTATTTTATTCATAAGAAGAATCTCGTGCATGACCAAAATCCTTTTTGAATTCAATACCGAACAAAACCATCGTTTTCAATTTTCTTCACACGCCCGCCCAATTTATTCTAATTTCTTCCAATCACATTTAATTTTAATTACATTAATTAATTACAAAATCAAATTTGAAATCAATTCAAATTCAATCTTGTCCAATATTACTCATAACTAAAATTGAAATTTGAGCTAGTAGGAGTACAAATTATTCCGGATCTGAGTAAAAAATTTAATTAAACACCAGAAGAAATTGAAACTACTAATTTATAATTATAATTTGAGGGACAAATCCAATTTATTCAACTCTTCTTGATTGTTACTTTTCTTGAAGTTCGATAACCTGATCAGACCACCAGCATCGATATCGAACCGAGCAGCTCGGCCTCCGGATGATGACGTGGCATGAAAATCCGTATGGGCAGGCGGCAGCCTTCTCCTCCAGCCCAAATGGCCGTAACCGGCCGGCTTGTGGATGATGGTGGAGTGAAGTTGAATACCAAGAGACATCGATGATGATCCGTGGAGAGGGAGAGAAGCTATGCTTGGAAAAGTGGGCAGCTGCTGATGCCCTGAGGCTGACGTGGCGATGTGGGCCCGCCTGGCCATGGTGCGTTCGCGCTTGTGGGCATTTTGGTGGCCGCCGAGAGCCTGAGAGCTGTAGAATTTCCTGTTGCAGTAGTTGCATGAGAATACCCGATTTTTGTCGATGGGGTTTGTGTGGGAAAGGGTTAGATCCAAGTCGAGATGATCATTCTCGTGTTTGTTGTGATTGGTTGAGGATGAGGATGAGTTTTGATCACAAGTAGGATTAATATAGTTGCATGCTGCTGCAGGTTGATCCATTGTGTGTGTGTGTGTGTGGAATGTTCTAATTAATTAGCTAATAAGCTAATTGGAACTTCAATATCTCTTCTCCTTTTCAAGTCATGTGAGTGAGAGAGAGAGAGAGATAGGGGAGGAGTTGTTGAATGATGTAATTGATTGATTTGGGAAGATAAATGCTAACAAGGTGCTATGTATAGAAACAGAATAATTAAACTGTTACAAAAATATTTCATAATTAATAACATATATATTCTGTATACAATACACCTATTTCTTTCAAAGTACTATTTCTATCCTTTTAAATCAATGCAATACTTTATTTTCACACATTTATTTTCTTAATACTACTTTTTCAACTAACTATTTTATTATTTACACATTAATATTAATTATACCTCAACTTTATATTATTAAACATAAAAAAAAAATCACTTTTTCTTAATTTAGGTAAATCTTTCTACTACGTAAAGAGAGGAAGGAAGTAATATGTACATTTTTTTTAAGTTAAAAAGTAAAATAAGACAATCTAAAAAAGAATATGTATATTATGGAAGTGCTATTTAAATGTGAAAGTCTATTGTTTTTTTGTTGCATTTCAAGTTCAAAATTCAAAATTGGAATTCATATATTAGTTAATACTGTAATTATATTAAATCCTTACATTTAGATAATGAATTTAATATAGATAAAATAATGAAGGTGTATTATGTGAATACATACACATTCGGTTCATATATAATTGAAAAAATAGTTTGATGATTTGAACATTAATTAAAAGTGATTAACCATCAGTTTTGAAATCAAGACCTACTAGTTTTGTAAATTAAATAAACCAAATTTTGAGTAAAAATCTTTTTTTTTATTTTATACTTTAGAAAAATGTAACACAAGATTTTATTGAAAATAATATACTACTACAATGAAAAAAAATGAAAATATTTAGTAATAAACATACATAAAATGAAAAAAAAATATTATTTTGTGAAATCAAGTGTACCACACGTAATGAATTTAGTTGGCACGTAAATTTTGTATCATATATAGTTTTATTAGGTGCCGTGTCAAGTAATGCTAGAACGATCATTGTGTAAAGAATTGTTGAAAGAAAATAATAGGATTATGCTCTTATATATTCAAATCTCAAAAGCCCTTTCACTCGGGGAAACATGGTACGCATTTTTTCAAAGTTCAATTTACACGGTGTCTCATCATAGGATAGCACTAATGTAGTAAACATATAGAACCGTCAACATCACTTTCACAAATCTAATTGTGGATGGCCAACTAATTTTTCAAATTCACAAGTATTCATAATACATTATATTATTCATTCCGTTTCAAAATTACAAGATCACCTTTTCGTACATAAAGATCAAGAGTATATAAAATTGATCGACCATCAATATTTTCAATGTATAATTTGTCCCAAGTCCCAACCTAAAGTACAAAATTACATCTGTATATAAAGTACAAATAATTGGGGTTATATCTATCAGTATAAATAATGGGCAGTACTGTCTCTAATGTTGACATTTTGACATTAATTTATTTCCCAGAAATGGGCCTAACCTATGAGACAAAAATTGTTAAAAATGACATGGTTTCAACATGTCCGAAGAAGAAAGGTCGAAAAAGACATAAGTGGATTATATTATTTGTACGTTCACTTGGTTGGATGTTGTACATGTGGATACCCAGATAATCACATTTTTTTCTTCTAATTTTAAAAAAAGTGTAATTAATTTTCTCAAACAAATGTAGTAATACTTTCATCCTAATTATATATGCACTGGTTGACAGATGTGTAGATTAATAAAAATGTCACTTTTGACTTGTTGATCAAAAAGTAAGGGATAAGAATGTATTTTTAAGTTAAAAGGTAAAGTGTTGTTAGTAAATTATAAAAATTAGGTAGAAATTAAAGTAAGGGTAAAATAATATTTAAAAGTAGAAAAATAAAATAATTGTTTTTTTAAGAGTGTGCATAATTAGTTGGAACATCCAAAAAAGAAAAATGTACATAATAATTAGGACAAGGTAGTAGTATTTAATAATAAATATGAATTATTATTAATTTTATAACAAAAATCAGTTTATATATAGCTCAATTAAGTTTTTAGTTCAAATCCACTCAGTTGAATTCTACTCTATTAAATTCAAAAGAACATATATTATTGTGTTTTTTTGGTAGTGAACTTGACAAAAAGCAAAAAAGCCGGCTATGTTCATATTTCTAATTGACCAATAATTTGAATAGAGACATTATTGAGTTTGTGGAGACATTCATTTTAGGACATGCACGTTGAGTGCGTACCTTTATGGCTTTCTCGTACAACTTACGGACTAGAAGAAATCATATCTAAGAGGAAAATAAATAAAAAGAATCAAGTACGGCCCCAATTCTTCGATGGTAATGCTTTATTGATACTTTCTGTTAATATTCGGCCTTATGTTTTCACACATTTTTTATATACTATCCACGTATATGTTCATACAAATAACGGACTTAAGCTCATGTGTTTTGTTAAAATATTACACAAAAATAGAAAACTAGCTAGCGACAAAAATAAAAACAGTAAAAAAGCTGAGTCACCGATTAAGTTGCGCGTTTTTTAAGAGAGTTTCAAATCTTTGCTCAGAAGTGCAGAAAATTGCAGATAAAACAGTCTTCTCAATCAATTTTTACACTAAAAATGAATGCAAATCACACAACAATTATTATTTTTTTATGACGAGAGAACTCGCAGCCGCTACTCGTTGAGTGCGCTCTGGGTAAATCCTCGAGAATAATCTTTGTTTTTATAAATGCAACTTTTACAAATTTCAAAATTAAGTTTAAAAATGAATTAAAAATAAATTTATTTTTAAGAAAATATACAAGAATGTATATGTGAAGTGTTTTCATGGGGAATTTGAACTCCCGTAGCGACGCACCAGTACGCCACTATCTAAGCAAATAACCACCAGACTATTTAGTACTTTTGTATTCTTTGATGCAAGCATCGAGACTCGTATTGATGATATAAATAAGCCATGGTTATAAGCATCCAAAAAGTGCATGATATATACCAATGGCTTCTTATTAAAACATGCAATAGTTCTTTATTTGACAATAACATCTGATCGAGCTCTCTTGTTTATGAATGGTGTTATCTTTTGTGTCTATGTTCTTGTACGGACCTCTCAGGTCCTTTGTTGTCCAGGTCCGGCAATTTTACGGCCGAATAAACTCCGGCACCGGCCAGAGCACCCAGGAAAGGGGCAGTGAGGTAAATCCAGATGTCCTTGTAGTTGTTTGCAGCAATAGCTGGGCCCAGTGTTCTTACCGGATTCATCGATGCTCCAGTCGTGGACCTGCACCACCAACACAAACTTACGCGCGGTCAAGATAATATCACAAAATGTAATGTAACATAACTCGATTCCACAGTTATTAGTCTTTATATTTATGAAAAATCAATTTTCCTCTTATTTAACGGTTTTTAGTGGAATTTCGCATGTTTTAAAAATCATGTTTTCGTGACACTTACTCAATTGAATTGACTCTAGAGTGAACTATAAGTACACTTTAAATTTGATTTTTCATAAACTTAAAAAGACTAAATGTGAAATCGAACTATATATATTACAAAATGTTTTATGATATTATCTACTTTACGGTGTAATCCATGAAATGAAATTACCCGGCTATTAGATTATTGAGCATGACGATCGCTCCAACGGCAATTCCTGCCAGCTCCCCCAACTGTTTTCCGAGCAAAGATGTTAAAACTTTACATTCACCAAAGAGTACTAAAGAAAACGAAAAAAACACAAATAACCTCAAGTGCTTACAGCTCTTGTATCTGTGGAAACTGCAGTAACAACAAACATGTGGTTAAACGTGATTACAAACTCCAAAGCAAAAGCTTGAGCACACCCGACGTCTGGAACTGTCACCCCACCACCCATCGCAGGATGGAATATAGCCTTCAGCATGAATGCAGCTACAATCGACGCAATCACTTGTGCTCCTATGTAAACCGGAACCTGCATGCATGCAAAAATAAATCAATCCGAAAAAAATTAATTACACAATTGTCCCTCCGAACAATATTATTCGGTTCATTCATTCATTCATTCACATGTTTCCAGGGGAAGTGCTTCAGAGCAGCAAATGCAATCGTGACAGATGGATTCAGGTGGGCCCCAGAGATGTGCCCGGTCGATAGTATGACTATCATCACTGCCAGCCCGGTCGATGTTGACGTCCCCATGAGAGTCTCCGACCCGTTCGTCTTTTCGTTCACAATGACTGTGGCGGCCGCCGAGAATATTAGTATCAGGGTGCCTATAAACTCAGCTCCAACCTGATATCAGATTTAAGAAAATGAGAATTTTCAATAATTCATATTCTCCTTTTCAGGTTCTCTCATATCAATAGTCATATATTTTTTGGTAAAGATCAATCATATAAAAAAGAAAAAATTTATGATACAGAACAGTGCATGAGTAATACTTCATTTAAAAAGATAATTATATCTACTTTTACATTTAAAAAGACATACTATACTCTTAACTACTTGCTTTATTAATTAAAAAATACATTTTTACCATCAACTTTTTGAGTTGAGAATATTTATAAGTACCTTTCTGGTGAGGGAGACGTGAGGTGGAGGTACAACCCCTTCTTCTATAGCCACATGACCAAAGCATAATTTGCAGCTCTGAAGAAGAGATGGTTTTGTGTGGTTTGTAGGACTCTTGTTTTCAGGCTGCAGTGATCCGAAGAAAGGATGAGCAATGGAGGCGCATGGGGTTACTGGTGTTGAAGGGGCTGACGATGGACCATTTTCACCTTTCATTTTTTTTTTTTTTCGCTTCACAAACAGGATTATGTGTCGAATTATGTCGTGATTAGCATGGATTAAAAGCGGCTGTTGAGCACGGCGCGGAGTATATCTTTAAGAAAAGTTGCGACTATATATAGAATATATACCGAAAACATGGTACTCGATCGTATAAATTTGACTATTTTTTGCATTGCTAAAAAAAAAGAAAATGATTCATTTGTTCTGAATAATTACGTAATTAATAAAATTAAAAAGGGGTGGTGGGCCGGTGGCCCTCCCTATTCTCAATTACGTGACAGCAAGGGAGAAAATTGTAATTAAACCAGCTTGAGAAATTAATTGCAGACACTGCATATACAATTAATTAATTAATTATAGTACTTTTTTTTTGGACAAATTTAATGATAATAATATCAAAATATCTTGCTCCCCAAATTAATTCATTCATCTTTAGTCAAATAACATGTCTGACCTTTTAATTGATGTATGTACCTGTACTGCTTGTTTTAAATTACAAAACGAACCCTCTGTGGGTCAAACAGCAATTATAGTAAAAATATGAAGAACAGAGAGATCAGAAATGCTGCAAATATAGTTAGTTTGACCCTTTGTGTTAACTCACATTTCATATTCATCCTAATTCTATTCAGTCTGATAACAACATATGTTCAGGATGTCTATATTTATCGTTGACTCGACACTAATAATTACGATTCGCGGAAATATAAAATTGTGATTGATTGATTACAAGGAGAAATATCGAATAATAACATATCACGCAAAAATACTTAAATAACACAATGAAGAAAATCCCGGAAACTGATCCCGCAGACTCGTCGATCGATCTTTTCTTTTTAGTCTCTCGATCCACCATGCCATTTCCTGTATCATTTTATTTCTGGTTGGATGAAACTTTTGAGAATGGATGGTAATAAAACCGAAAAGTAAGAACGTACGTACCGTAAATCAACCCGAAAGTTGGGACATTGCAAGCTCTCCAGGTCCGTGACGTCGTCGTCGTTATCCCAAATCACAACTCGAACTTGAACGCATTCATCCTCTTCGAAAATATCCTCTTGTTCTCTTAGTATTTCCTTAGCAGAATTGATGGCAGCCGAGCTACATCTGTCCAACTCAATCGATTTTAGTGTTGTTATTTCTCCAATATCACAAGGGATCTCCGTCAGCTTACCCAAGAACCGAAGCGAAAGTCGCTCGAGCAGCGGAAAGTGGCTTCTATCCGTCACCCAGTTTTCCAGATCAACGCAGTGCGCTATTTCCAAGAACTTGAGACCACAGAATTGCCCTTCCACTGTTTCCCACTCTGGCCCTTGGAACGAGTTAACATGCAGTTTGAGCGCTTCAAGATTAGGCAACGAGCCTATGCTCGCCGATAAGTCTTCCCAACGAAGGCGCGTGTTGACCAAAGTCAACTTCTTGAGCGAGTCGGGGAATGCGAGGTGTTGGAGTAAATCGCTCCGGCTCGGCTCTCTCCCCGACGAAAAGTGGCAAGTAAGCGATTCGAGTTTCAGCAGTCGACCGAAATTCTCTAGTCCATAACTCGGCCAGTCCTCGATTTTCTCATCGTAAAACAACCCCAATCTCCTGATGTTCGGCATTCTCCTCACCACCTCCTCCCCACACCTGAAATCGCTCACAGCCGACAGAGTCTTTAAGTTCCCCAAAACAAACTCATCCTCGTCTCCCCTATGAGGCTCCGGGAGACGAATCGACTCGAATTTAGCATGCGCGAGTCGAGGCATCTTCCAGATGTCGTACAGAACAGTTCCAGACGGGACCCGCTTAACGTGTATCGTCTGTAGGTTCCACAGAAGGCAGAGTGGGGAATACGAATACATTTTCCGGTCCGGTATATTTAGGCTATTCAGGTATCGACAGTTCACCAGATATCGACAAGCGAAATCTAAGCTCACGTCAACCCCACTCCACACCCTCGACAACCGAAAACCAAACGATCTCGGCGGTCGGCTCGACTGGTACAAGAAAGAACGAACAACCCCCCCTGCATACGTGAAGGCATCGATTACTTCAGGGGAAGTCCCTTCGTGAACGACTACACGACGCTCAACATTCACGACCTCTTGCGAAATGTAGTCTCTCCTTATCGTGGCGAAAATGAATTTGTGTTTCTCGGCTTCTCGCACGCACACGTCCATCAAGAGGTCGTGGATCGTGCAGCATTGCACTTTCCCGCTTTTTTTCCTCCGACTAATTTTAACGAGGTTTCTCCCGAGCAGATCGTTGAAGTAATCCTCCGCGACTTCCTCCGAGCTTCTAGAAGCATCCGGCTTCAGAAACCCCTCGGCAACCCAGAGCCTCATGAGGTACGGCACGTTAATCTCACGGCCTTCCGGATATACCCCCATGTAGAGAAAGCACGGCTTTAAGTGAACCGGAAGTTCGTTGTAGCTTGTACGTAAAATCTTTAAGCACCGTTCGTCGTTTTCTGAATTCACAACCGAACTCAAGCTTTCGGCTATTCGTTCCCAGTACTCTCTCGTTGGTCGGGACTTGGATAAGAGTCCGCCTACCACGACTATCGACAGAGGAAGGCCTTTGCAGCTTTTCACTATACTTTTCCCGACACTCTCCAGCTCAGCGGGACAATCTACATTCGCTTGAAGCAGTTCCCAGCTCGTTTCATCGTCTAGTAACGGCATTTCTAATATACAAGAGCCGGTTATTTCAGAAGCCACCATCGATGACAACCGAGAGGTTACGATTATTCTACTCCCGTTTTCGTCCTCTCGAAACACGTAGTTAACGTTCGCCCACGTTTCACTACTACGCATGTCGTCGAGTACTATCAAATACCGCCTTTTGTACAGACTCTTTTGCAACATGTCTCCTAACTCAATCTCACTCATGTTATTCATTAAGCTCTCTGTAGTACTGTCTAGGCACAGGAGGAGTCGTGAAAAGAATTCTTTCGCGCTGTAGTTTTGAGAAAGTGTAATCCACGCGAGAACGACGAAGCGATTCTTGATACGCGAGCTTTCGTATATAGTTTTAGCGAGAGTGGTCTTACCGATGCCTCCCATGCCGACGATGGGGATGATGAGGAGCCTGAGTTCTGTTCCGATGAGCTTATCCGTGATCTCGTTTTTCTCTTTATCAAAGCCAACCATTCTGTTCTGCATTGTGGAGGGCGGCGTTTCGTTTCTAGGCTGGGTGATGGTCTCGGTTATCTTCGGCACCTTTGACTTGATCGAATCCATGTCTTCTATCAGTCTTTGTAGACCTTCGTAAAACAGGTCGATCGGTTCGGGGTAATCGAGAATCTCATCGACTATGCGAGATTCGATTAGATCCTCCACCGCGTAAGCTGCATCGGCAATGCGACCCTCCAAGGCATCTTGATCTATGGTGGAATAGCCGGTTTCAAGAAAGACTTGCAAGAATTGAATGGTTTCGGTTAGAAAATGAATCTGCGTTTCGTCGAGAGGAATCGGAGGGAGAGGGTGATTGTGTATCTGGTCTATAGTATGCATAAGAGAAACTAGAGCTGCATAAGCAGCCATTGCAGAACTAATTAATCAACCTCAGCTCTCTCTTGATTGAATCTTGATCATGTTCATGTAATCATGTCTATGTAGATGATGATAATATATGATGATGAATTGCAAGTTGCAACAAATTAAGAAATAATAGTCAACATGTATTATTGAAGTTACAGTTGACTTTGAGATGCATTATATATATTGCAACTCCCAACAAATAAAAGGAGTGTTAGATGGCTGACCAAAATCCAAATAGGTGACCCGACCCGACCCGGCATTGACCAAAAATTGAATTTCAATAAAAGAGAAAAACACAACGGGTTAGACTGCAGTTGCTCCAACAGTGCGACTAAAATAAATTTGAAAATATTCAAATTTTGTAGCGTTAGGGTTTTGTGAAATTGGGGAGAGTTTCTGTTGAAATCCCCAGATTTTGATGATACCGATTAGAGGTTTTTTTTTGTTGTTCGTGATCAATTCCTTGAATCCATAGGGAGCTCGTAGTTCGTACGTTCTCCCTCTTCGGCCGGTTACATTTCGAAAAGCTCGGAGTGAATCCATTGAAATGGAGGCTATTCTCACAGACTGTGTCCAGAGCAGCCTACAACAATTCATGCATCGAAATGCCATTTTCATGTGCGAACGCTTGTGCGCCGAGTTTCCTTCCGAGGTTAGCGAATTTATTTTCGGAGAAGAATTTGGATATATCACTAATTATTTTGCCGAATAAACCCTGAATAATTTATCCTGTTTCTGCTGGAAGTTTTACTCATGTATGTTGGTGGATTAGGCTTTTTTTTTTGTTTTGTTCATTTGGTTCGATTTGAGCTGAATAACTGAGTTGAGGTTGAGGAATACTGTGTGGAGTGGCTAAGGACTATATGCTTGAAAGTTGTAACTCGGGTATACTTGTGCATGATTCAGCTTGAGGATTCTGTGTATAGACTCTGATGCTTGTAATGTTTTTTTTTAGATTTACGTAAGATGAAAATTTCAAGCTTAGTGCGTCTGGGTGGTGACTGAGGTTTAATTTGGAAACTTAAAACGAGTATCATGGTAGTTTTCTTGGCATTTAGTTCATTGATCGGAATGAGAAAGATGTTCTGTTTTTTTATTAACGATGTTTTATTCATAGAGTACAGTGGTGATATATATCGAAATTAATATTTGAAATGCAATTTGTGCCTCGATGTTTTACTTCTATTACTGCTCAAATACTGCTCAAATATGGGCATCAACAGCTGTATTTCCTTTTTAACTTGACTATTTTGAATGCAGAAAAATTTGCACCTGCTTGCTAGCTGCTACTTGCAAAACAATCAGGCACACTCTTCTTACCACATTTTAAAGGGTATGTGGCGCAACTTTTTTTTTTTCTTAATTGAATATGTTCTTCCTGGAAAGTGCCTTACCCTACTGTTGTCTTTGCTTTGAAGGAACACATATGGCTCAATGCCGCTACTTGTTTGCTCTGTCATGCTTTCAGATGGATCTGATGAATGAAGCAGAAGCGGCTTTAACTCCCAACGACTCTTCCGCTGAGGTATGCTCATGAAATATGTCTCAAGTAAGCATGTGTAATTAATTGGACAGAGTAATGAGAAACTGCTAGAATTGAGTTCCAAACTTGTGTAATTTATTGGACAGAGTTATGAAATACTGCTGGAATTCGTCTAGAGATTTTTTTACTTTATTATTTATAAATAATCTTTTATAGAGGTGGAGGAATTATATATTCTCTTGTTTCAGGTTCCGAATGGAGCTGCTGGCCATTACCTTCTTGGACTTGTTTACAGGTTCTTATCATGTCATTTTCCCTTTTTGTATGCTTAATACGATATGCGGCCATAACTGATTTTTTCCTTTTCAGTTCAGTCAACCAATCATTCCATTCATGGGCTATAGATGTCCTTACAGTAACTATTGACTTATTAAATACATTATAAGAATACTTTGATGACTTTGCATTTGAGGCTAGCTTTTTCCTGTTATGAATATACATAAATATTATACTACATATCCTTTTTTTGTTAAATGAGGATTGCTTTATCGGAACCCTGATTTGGTGGCAAATCATATGTAGTTGCTTTTCAGTTACCCATATTGATAGTATCTTGAAAAATTGGATTACGAATCGTGCTATTATTAATGCTTGGAGTTTTTATTGTTGAACCATTTGAACCTCATACGTGTTCTAGTAAATCTTATAAATGTGAACCAAAAGCTTGGGCAAATTTGCCGACTCACTACATTACTGTTCTTATTTTTGGAGAATTATGATGCGGATTTACCTTAAAATACCTTTCCTTTCCATAAATTGCTGCATCATATTGCTGGACTTGTAGCTCGGTCTAATTGCAAATAATGATAAATAATATTTCCAAATTTCAATATTAGATTAGCACCTTCAAGATTTATTTATTTCGATTTAATCCGCCACGTGATCTAAACTCTAGCAATATATTGCACATGAATTAGGTCCTCCTGGCTCCCTGTCCGTAGATCCTGAAGCTTTCTTTCCTCCAACTGGCAATTTTGTACTCCATATTTGACATCTGTTCAACCACGAGAACAAGAAAAATGCTTTTCTCAATAAATTTTGCATGATGGTATAGCTTAACAGAAACAACGAGTGCTTAACAGAAACAATTAGTATTACTAAACATTTTTTAAGAGAAATGGGAAAGCATCAGTTGCCAAAACTATTTCAGTCACATGCAAATTTTGACCAATGCATTGCTTTATTCTGTAAAAATTCCAATTAATGTTTGCTTTGGCATCCTGCGTGTTAACTATTGATTCCCTGGCTTTCTAATTAGGTGTCAGACAGCAATGATATCTAGTGCTTTAGAATTTATAATTAGTGTGGGCAAGGATCAAGTAACAAGATGTCTCTTTTGTGTTGATTTAGCCTGTTTGTTTGAGTCAGTGACCTAATGTCTACCTTTTAATTACGCATACATAAATGAATAGAGAACTTGTGCTTTTGATGATGCCAACTTTATTTTGTTCTTCAAGATGTTAAGTTATTGTCATCTGATAATAAGTATTTCAGGTATACAGATAGAAGACAGAGTGCTATCAACCACTTCAACCAGGCTTTATCACTGGATCCATTGTTATGGTCTGCTTATGAAGAACTATGTATATTAGGTGCCTATGAAGAAATTAATTTGGATTCTATTAGTTTTGCTGCAGATCTCTACACTTGCCTTATAGCCTACATCTGATAAAGGGAATAGTGTTTTCAGCTTCTTTGTTAACATTTTCTCATTCTTGTGTTTAACAACCCTCATTCCCATAGACTAAACCTTACAGTAAAGGTTGCCTTTGTAAAATTTGGATTAAGAAAACAAAAATTAGTACTACTTGTTGATATATTACATAATTTACATCGGATCAACCATTATTATGAGTTATTAGATTAAACATTTGGCTGCATGGTAGGGCATCTATTTCTGGGTTGTAAATTGAAACAAACAAAGATGCGATCTTTTGTAAAGTTTGGAGGTTTAGATGCCTAAATCTTCCCTTTGAAGTTATTTTTCTTCTTTTATAGATGAAATAAAATCATACTAGTTCTTATAAAATATAATCACTCAATTTCTGTAGTATAGAAAAGAAACTAGAGTTACTTGTTTTTTCCCTAAAAAATTAAGCACTCGGTGTTTCTTCTTGTAATAGAGTGAAAAAATTGAGAGTTTCTCTTTTTTCACGCTCAAAATTCAACCTCAGTGTCTGGTGCAGAGTTTTGTCCACACCCAGGTTCCTTTATAAAAGAAAGGACCTCTGTTTTATTTGAATGAGAATGCATCCTATGTAGAGTAAACCTAGTGATTAATTGTCACAACTTTCCAAGACCCTTTACTTGATCAGTGTTGCTTTAGTTATTAACCAGATATTTGGTGTCTTTTCAGGTGCGGCTGATGAAGCAACTGCTGTATTTGATGAAGGAGTTTCTCTATGCATCCAAAAACAATACCTACATCGTGGATTGGCTTCCCCAAATTTGCAAGAACCAAATGAGGAGCATGATGTTGCTTCATATAGAATTTTAAGCTCAGAAGATATTAGTCCTAGGAAGTTACACCTTCACGGCAATAATCTACGGGATATGTCTGGGAACAGTCAGGGTTTAACTTCTAATCAGCCTTTGAATGGTGGTCCTCCCTATTATAGTACTCCTTCTCCTATGACCACACACTCTCAGGTATAATCATATATAACATGTAATTGTATAATGGTTCTTCCATTTTTTCTTTTGTATTGGGGGTTGGTATGGAATATATACTAGTAGTACTATATAGTTAGTCATGGTTGATTGTATTTCAATCTGTGTATGGTTCCTTTGTTTTCTGCTCATTTCTAGTTATTGTACCTGTATGCTGTTTATTTATTTATTTTTTTTTTTTTTCACTTTTGAATGTTTGCTCGTGTTCATTTTCGCTTTTATGTGAAAAATAGTACTTCTTCTGTCCCTTACAAAGTGTTCCAAAACTTTTCTGGGTGGAGTTTAAGGAATAATGTATTTTTTCTGGAGAGAATTTGTGTGATTATTTTTAAAAGAATTATTTAAATAACCAAAAGTTGAAATGAGACACTTGGAAAGGGACAACCAAAAAGGGACAATGGGACACTTGGTTAGGGACAGACAGAGTACTTTTTTTTTTATAACCTCGTAGTTAGTATTCATGTTTTCTTGTTTCCTTTCTAACTCTATTGTTTTTTATTATGTGAGTGAGGATGAGACGATGAGTTACTGTATAGTATTTGTGGTCTTTCCAATTCCATTTATTTTGATTATGTGATTGAGGATGAGAAGATGGGTTATATAGTATTTGTGATGTCACAAAGACATTTGTCTTTCTTTTATTTTCCTACTGTGATTGTGCTTGTCATGCATGCTTTGTTTCCTTTTCAACTCAATTGATTTTGATTATGTGATTGAAGATGAGGTATATAATATTTGTGATGTCCGAGACGGTTGTCTTTCTTCTTATTTCTAGAGTCGGATTTTTGCTTGTTCTTATAACTATTGCATGGCTTGCAGTCGTCAGGTGTTGTCCCACCTCCTGTATGTAGAAATGCCCCACCAAATGGTCTAAACATAAAAAACTATGGAGCTGATAACTCTTCACGAGTGTCCATGAACTCTGCTGCAGGCCCTAGAAGAAAATTCGTTGACGAGGGAAAACTGAGAAAGGTTAAAACAATATAATGTTTCCTTGTTAACTATTTCATGGATTTATAAGCACATTCTGCACTTTAATATTTGTTTTCTTCCCGCAATCCTTTTCTCTGTTTACATCGGCGAATAAATTTCATTATTATTATATTAGCCTTGTAGACCACACATGTGTCACGGTGTCCTTTATTGCCCTTCTCAAACTTTAGTACTTTTTTTCCATTTTAATTGTATATTGGAACACCTATCATGTTAAATATTTGAATATTTAATCCATATGCATTCAGGTATCTGAGAGGCTATTTGCTGATTCCGGACAGCGAAGAAGCATGAGACTTGCTGGAGAATCTACCAACACAAATTCAATGTCTGGGAACGGAACAAACCCCTGCTCTAAGTATTTTGGAGGTTCTAAGTTAAGCTCTGCGGTTTCACGGTCTAGCACATTTCGTAAGAGTCAGTCCTGGGCAAGTGAAAATGCTGGTGAAGGTGGTTAAACGCGTTTAACATTTGTAAAATTGTCTATTTGACTTTCTTATGGAGTATCTCTTAAATTCTATGCTTGATTGGTAATGTAAGCTCAAATTTGCGTGATATAACTTGGATTATTTTCATAAACTTCCACCAGAAAATTATGGAACCAATAAGAGTAGTTGGATTATAATGTTTAATATTTCTTCTGCATGTATTTTAGTTTATCTTAAAATAATCCACTGACTCTACTTTTTGTTTAGTAGCTTTCATGATGGATGATAAAGTGGTTGAATTGATTGATCTTTTTTAATATTTGGTGCACTAATGCTTAATCAATGCAATATCCATGTCAATACCCAGGCCAAGATATTAAGAATGTAAATCCAGCAGCCCAAACAAGATATCCAAATAAGTACATTAAATGTCTATGTTGTGATTATGATAGGTTTTTAGTCTAGATGAAAATCACCTTTCCTAAGTTTGAATTGATTGCAGTTGCAGTTAGCTCTTATATATTTTATTAAGGAGCAATTCTTGGGATGAACTGGGGCATGTAGCTTGCAATGTGTTGTAATCTTACAGTAGGGTAATTTGTGAAAATTTTAATTACTTGTAGAAGTTACAAGTGCAATTTCATAGTAAATTTGTTGAAATATCTTTATCAAAACGATTGATCAACTAATTACTTAATGTGAACTGTCATGATTGGAGAGAGAAAGCTAAACTTAAGAGTTCTGATGCTGCTATTTTAATATCGTCTTTCCATTCATAGCCAACTGACTGAAGATATCTTGTTCTCTTAGGGCCTCATCATGATACGTCTGATGATTCTAGATTGCATATCACTACGTCAAGCTCAGAAGTAGCAACCAGGTCTTCAGGTGCAGCTATCTTGAACAGCTCAACAATTATAGATGGTGCATCTGATACATTAAGGCTTTTAAGGCTTCTCGGAGAAGGCTTCAGACTTTCATGTCTGTGCAGATGCAAGGTAGTAATTTACTTCTTGAAGAAAAGCGTCTGGTATTTATTTGCTCAGTGTAGTTATATATATCAATAATGCTTTTTTTTCGGCAGGACGCATTGAATATGTACATGAAACTTCCACAAAAGCATTATAATACTGGATGGGTGCTTTCTCAGGTAGACTGATCATGTTCTTTTTCTTCGCATTTTCGGGATAGCATAACATGTTATAATAATTCGTTTTACATGTCGAACTATTTTACCTCTAAAACCCAATTTGACAATATCACCTTATCATACACCATAAATAGTTGTATATCCTTGATAACCCAAAGCATCTGTGCACAAAAAAAAAACACAATGCACTATATAATAGTATTTGTTCGTATGTTAATATAATCTCACATATGTCCCTTTCCTCTATCTTTTATATATATTGATTGAACCTCAACTACTATTTCCTATAACATATAATAAACTGTATCGAATTTATGGAAGAGACTAGAGCCTAGCTAAAGAAATACTGTACTTGTTATGGTTATGAATTTGGAATTTTTGTAACTTAACTTTCTCTATACTGTTTGCTAACTCATATTGTGAACTTGAAACTCGTTGAAACTTTATTTTCTCTGCATTTCGGTAATCGCCTCAAAATGATGAGTCAATTCATTCATAATTTTATACTGCGTGAGAACTTTCCCCAAGTATAAATGTATATATTTATCTGACCATTTGACATCATATATGGGCTAATTGAAAGACAGGTTGGAAAAGCACATTTTGAAATGGTTGATCATCTTGAAGCTGATCGCGCATTTAGTCTTGCACGTATTGCCTCTCCATACAGTTTGGAAGGAATGGATATATATTCTACTGTTCTGTATGTGAGTTCCCTTTTATCATTTTTCAAGATCTACTTCATTATTTCCAAATTCCAACGCGATATCATTCTTATCTAGCCAAATTTAAAGGGCTCTCTGTATAGATTTCAGGTTGTATTCGTTCCAGTAAAAGTATTTATATTTTTTGAACCTTCAGTTTAGATGTTTGATTGCAATTCTTATCGGTTGCAGTTTTTTCCCATTTTTTTAACATTTACTGATAAATCAGTTTACCTCTATTTTAGCATTTGAAGGAAGATATGAAGTTGAGTTATCTGGCTCAGGAGCTGGTATCCACAGACCGTTTGGCTCCGCAGTCATGGTACTTCCAACCCCACTGTATTGGTAGCTCCAATGTTGATTCCTGATATTAATTACATGACTTTACTCATGGTCATGAAAGTTGTTTGTCTGCTTGACGCCTTCATTCTTTGATCTGCTTCTCTTGGACAACGTTATCTCTAATAATTAATAATTGAACCCTCACTATTTTTTTAGTATTTTATTTATTTGTAATTATATTTTAATCATGCCGTGGCAGGTGTGCTATGGGAAACTGCTATAGTTTACAGAAAGACCATGAAACAGCTCTTAAGAATTTCCAGAGATCTGTACAGTTAAATCCGAGATTTGCATATGCCCATACCTTGTGTGGTCATGAGTACGGTTCCCAATTTGAAATTCTCTTTTTATAGATGCAACACTCTAGTGATTGTTATTTTTTAATATGGAGCATAAATTCTATTCACAGATTTGTGGCCTTGGAGGATTTTGAAAATGGTATCAAGAGCTACCAGAGTGCCCTTCGTATGGACTCCAGACACTATAATGCCTGGTATGGACTTGGAATGATATTCCTCAGGCAAGAGAAGTATGAATTCTCCGAGCATCATTTTCGAATGGCTTTTCAAATCAATCCGCTTTCCTCTGTTGTAATGTCGTACCTTGGGACTGCTTTGCATGAATTAAAGGTCAGTTTAACTGTTCTTAATGACATTTCATTCTGGAAATTTTGAAAGTGAGAGAAGAGTGATGAGAGATGTTTTTCGAAAGAAGAATGGAAGATTTTGAGAGTGTTGATGGATAGGAGATGAAAAAAGGTCATGGTTAAAGTTTATTTAATTATAAGAATAGTTGAATAATGATTGGGTATGATTGGTAGTAGGAGCAGAGTGATACACACTGATACTTGTGTGCAGAAAAAAGTGAAACTGGGCAATTGGTGTAGCCTGGAATTAGTTGGCCCTTTTTCTCAATAAAGCTTGTATTTTAAATTGTCAGCGAAATGATGAGGCACTGGAGATGATGGACAGAGCTGTATTAGCTGATAAGAAGAATCCTCTCCCTCTGTATCAGAAGGCGAACATCCTCGTGAGCATGCATGATCTTGATGGGGCTTTAGCGGTTCTTGAGGAGCTCAAAGAGTATGCCCCTTCCGAGAGTAGTGTTTATGCATTAATGGGCAGCATCTACAAGCGGATAAATATGTATGATAAAGCGATGCTTCATTTTGGTATAGCTTTGGATTTGAAACCTTCGGCAACTGATGTTGCTACTATCAAGGTAACAAGATTTATGTTTGTTAATAGTGGTAGGATCAACCGATCAATGGAATAGCTGGATAAGTTTCTCACTTGGGCCTTAGTTGATAATTTAATCGATAATTATATTAGTTGTCCAAGAGGTTTCACTTGATTACCAGTAAAGAATAAATGATCAAAATTTCAAATACCCACATTGAGGTAGTACACACTGTTAAGGCCTGCATTTTCAAAGGGTACAATTTTGTAAATTAGGAATAAAATAATTAAATAAATAAGGGGGTGTTTGTAATTATTGAAGAACATTAGTTTTGTAAATGACTATTCCTCAAAGGTGTTTCATGCAATTACACTATTCTAAATTAAGCAATTATAATAGCCCAATTGTTTTATTTAGAGGTTTTTACAGAACCTGAAATATTCACTTTCCACTGCTGACCACTAATTTTAATCCTTGTTTATTGTTATCCATTCAGTTCCTGAAGCTTACCTTCCCTAATTTTGCCATATTTTGGACAGGCTGCCATCGAAAAATTGCATGTGCCAGATGAGTTAGAAGACGATTGTGAATCTGTTGATTGAATTGTTGACACTTTGGAGGTTCAATTTGTTGGCGCAGGGTGACCGTATACAATTTTTCGTGTTTGTGCTTTCGGATGCATGCTCTACAAACTATTATCCCTTCTTGCACATGGCATTCGAAGACATATGTAACCAATCGGCAAATTAACGATGGAGCTTTTCACTTTGTCGAGAAGGCAAGCTGATCGCCTTAGTGAAAATTTTGTGTATAGATGCGGCAACAAAACAAGCATATATACACACTTTAAGTGGCATGTAGATGAATCTCTTCATATACCTCAAATTGTACCTCATTTGATTTAATCCATGTAATATTGTTTTATGCACATAAATTGAACTGTAGTAGGTACTTGTGCATAATATCATTTTGGTGCATCCATCCCCCTCTTACCAGTTGCCAAGAAAAGAATTTGTAGCAAACCTAAAGGTCCATTTGCTATGCAAACAACAGAACGTCCAAATTAGGCATACTTGAGCGATCCACTGTAGAAGTACAACCCGGTAGAAAACGAACTGACACGTTGTAAAATTCATAACCTTAATTTTTTCATTAAAATAGACTGACAAGTAGGAGTATGTATAGCAATACTTCCAGACTCAAAAATGATTTTGAAATAATTGATTATGAAGTAATCATATTTTGGCAATATTTATTAAGGTATATGAAAGTATTTGAGTTATATCATAAAATATTCTTTAAAGTTTAATTTTTCAGTAACAAAATTACACAAGGCTGTGTCCTACACTGTCTGAGCCCTTCACTTTTCATAGAGGTGTGCAACTAACTATATTCCACAGCAGTGTCAGTAGGAAGCAAAACAGAGGGAAAACAAGAAACATGTTAAGTAAAAGAAAAAAGACAGCTGCATTGCGACGAGTCTTGATCATAGATATCATATTTTGGGCGATTTCTCACTTGCCTTCAGCAACTGGAAGATACACACCCTCAGCTGCCAACCAAACATTATCAGCTCGTTTTTCGCCAACACCACAAACCTGCAAGAAATGCAATACAATTGTCACAAAAGAAGTAGGAGCTATAAAGGCTATAGAGAACCAAGCCCATATGATATATTTTTCAGGAATAATTACCAAAAATACCACTAAAAAATACTACACTTGAAAAATACCCATATGATATATTATTTCAGGAACCAAGCCGTTATTAAATACATACTATTTTTTGAAATATTACAAATAGACCCAACTTTTTGTGTGCCTATATGTGATACTTACAAAAACTAAGGGATACAAATGTCAATGTCAATTGTATGATGAAATATTTGAGATTGTTTGTAATATTGAGAAAATTTGAGCAGTGCAATTGTAGAATTATTTAAAATGCTAAAGATTGTTTGTAACCACCGAGAAAGATTTTTGCAATTTTCATATTTTGCAGTCTCGGAGAATTATTAATGTCTTCAGTCATGGAGATTAAAAAAAATACTACCATCACTTTTTGACTTTTTTAACAAAAAATAAGGATGGATATTAAGTTCAAAAATAAGGTAGTTGCAAGATTTTTTTTCAAAATAGGTGAAAAACAAAAATAAATTCTTATTTTAAAGAAAAATAGAAAATAATTATTAATTTGTTAGGGGTGTGAATATTACTGTGGTACATTTCCAAAAAGAAAGTGTGAATCATGGTGTGGGATGAATGGAGTATAATTTAGCTACATGTCAAGGGTAGTTATTAATTTCTTATAACTATCCTGTCCGCATATTTGGTTCTTTCTTACCTCTTGTTGACCCCCAGCTATACGTGTATATTTCTTGTCATGACTGTGAAGGTATCCACCAGTGTCTACATGCCGAAGACGTATCCTTTGATCTTGCCTCCAAGTCTTTCCAGTTCCCTCAATTTCAAGCCTGGCGTGGAATTAAGACTATTATTAATGAATGATTGCATCGGGAAAGACAACAAAACATCATAACTGAGAAACTTCATACTAGAATGTCTCACCTCCAATAATCTCCAGTGTCAGATTGCCCATCAGCGCCAAAACAACTAACCTGCATGTTTTGTTTTTCATGAATTCAAGTTATTATGGAAATAATTTGACACATTCGGAACAAACTCACATAGTACAGTTTTGGTATAGTATTCAACTTGCAAGTGGTAGCATGAAAATGACTTTATTGACAAAGGAATTATTAAAAAATCTGTTCCTGTATTTCTATCATGTCACATACATTCATACAGAGGAACATATTTGAATATCACATGAATATTTTCATCACCGCAAAAATAATTTATGTTCAGAACAGATGAAAAAATACTAAAATATACATGGTACAAATGCTTAATGGTTTAAGTAGCAAAAGATGAGGTCAGATAAAAAACATGCACACTAACCTCCATATTTCCAGATATGGGGGATGCGTGCAAGTGGCTGTGCAGCCACTTCCTAGTTTTCATATGTTGCAACCTGATAAGTTCTCCACTTTTGATCGAGTCACCTTGCTTAGAAGATGAATCTTGTGTAGGCCTCACTATCTGCAAAATTAAACCAACTCCAGTAACAAAAAATTTATGGGGGTTGTATATAAGATAATAATCCACCTAGCAGACACTGTAACACACCCAGTAGCTATTAGAATCATCCACATTTGGAAAACCAGTAACCGACTGCTGTCCGCTGCCAGAGCCGTAAGGAACATCATGCGAGTGCAGCCGGAATTTTGTCTTCTCATGCATCAGTTTGATGGTGGAGCCATATGTTATCTGCAAAAGAATAAAGAGAACATAAAGAACAATCAAAATTCAACAAATACAAGTGACTAGTAGTCTAGTACAATAATATATAGCTAGATTCCGTTCTTTCATTTTGTTATTTGAAAATCTTTGTAAAATCCAAAATTTTATAAAGTATATAGTTATTTGAGTTTAAACCTAAGTTCTGATAAACTCTTAGCTTAGGTCGCAGACATAAATAAAAAAAATCTGGTCAAGCCACACATCGAATCACTAATTACTTCCGACCACACCGAATAAACCAGAGGCATAGACCATGCAACGGCAAATTTAGGAACTTCACAAACCATCATTTCCCGATAAACCTCAGTATCCTTTATTATGTATTATAAAATATTGTGCGATTTCTTGATTCTTTATAATAAAATATTGTGTTTTACAGTACATTATATATATTTTTCCTATTGAAGGAAACAAACATATCAAATACAATGAAGGCATTCCATTTTTGTCAATAAACAAATTACAGTCAAGTATCATTTAATCAGTACCCAGGAGAAAGCATACTGTTCTTCAAGAAAAACACACCAAATATCCCAAGTCCAAAATCAATCAATTTACCCAAGCACACTAATATTCAGCAGTAAATTTGATCTTTACCCCAATACCATAAGTCATAAACATCATACCCCACCTACCCCTTACACTATATACAAACATCCGAGTTATAAATATTCAAAGGAACAAGCAGATACCACACTACAATCCAGAATCCACAGTATAAAAAACGCTCCGTTGACTAACAAATATACAAACAAACATCGATCCACCCAAAAATACTCCCATAGGCTCTGTTTGTTTGAGTGAAAAATCAATAAAATTGGAGCAATCACTTGCCTGGACGCCTTCAGAGGCGGCGGAAACAGGAGACGACGCGAAGTCGGAATCGAGCGTCAGCAACAGGAAAATCGCGAGGCCGAAGAATGCGACTGCCATCACTAGCAACAGAACTATGAACCAGGTACTCTGCCAAAACGGTGAGCTCAGATCCGAACCGGATGAGTGGCCGACGGACTCCCTGTACACAATTCGGGCCCGACCCGATGCAGCGGGGGCGGATGGCGGCGCTGATTTTCTGCGGGTGAGGTTGCTTTGTTGATGCGAGGGAGCCACGATTAGAGCTTGTACGCCGTTGGCGGAGCTCCGATTATGCGCCGAGCAACGTAAAACAAAAGTAGATCAAACTACGACTGAGTATAATTTTGTAGCGTGGTGATTGTGTGAAATTGGAGTGCGGGGAATGCTACGAGTGTTTAGTATACTAAGCGAATAGCGTGCTTCCACGTGGACTATTATTGACGTGGATCATCGGTATTGGCTGTCCGATATATGCCAACGTGGTCGTCAATATTTTTATATTTATATAAATATAAATGAATTAAATTCAGATAATTAATTAATTTTAGTATATTGGGCTGGGCCGTATTAAATCTCAAGATACCTGGGCCGTGGGAAGATTCAGAAAATTTGCAACTAGGGTTTAGGGTTTATATAAAAAGTGAAAATCTTTATGCAGTGAAGCCTTTTCACTGTCGAGCTGCTCCACTCTTTCGTTGTGAACTCTTGATTTCTAAGGTGCGAATTTGTATGATTAGTTTGATTACGCTAAAAAAAATTGCTTATTTATTTATTCTGTAATTGTTTAGTGTGATTTCTTAATTTTTGTTTTTTTCTTCTGAGAATGATTAATTTGGGAATGTGATGTAGGCATGAAACCAATTTTTTTATTGTCATTTCCTTAATGATTCATCATAAAAAAATGATACTCCGTAGTGATTTTGTTGTATATAATGTGCTGTATAAATTCTGCACTAAATATGTTCTTGTCAAATAATCCAAGATAATATAATTTTTTTATATAATTATTGCAGCAATAATCCAAGGACTTATACACACCAACCCAAAATCAAAATGTCTGGGTATGAATCCTTATTCCTTATATATAATTTCATTGAAATTAGTTTCGATTGCCTGAATTGATTGAAAAGTTTTTATTTTGAATGATTGCATTTGCAGTGAAGAGCCTGTTGTTGTCGTTGCTGCTGCTGAGGCGCCGGCCCCCGTTCTGGGTGAGCCCATGGATATCATGACTGCCTTGCAACTTGTGTTGAAAAAGTCATTGGCCCATGGAGGTCTTGTTCGTGGGCTCCACGAGTGTGCGAAGGCCATTGAGAAGCATGCAGCCCAGCTCTGTGTTTTGGCTGAGGACTGTGACCAAACTGACTATGTCAAGTTGGTCAAAGCACTTTGCGCCGAACACAATGTGAACCTCATAACTGTCTCGAGCTCTAAGACGGTTGGGGAATGGACTGGTGTAAGTGAATTTTTGCATTTGGTATTTTGTTAGGAGAAGATGCGTGTTGAGGTATATTTGTTAAGAAAATAATTACTCGTGTTGGATTTGAAATGTACCAAGAGAACAGTGGTGTTGACGGATCATCTTGAGCCATTGGTCCTTGTTGATGCACAGGACATGTTTATATAGTATTTGATTGTAGTTGTGATTGATGTTGCCTATGTAGTTGTGCAAGATTGATTCTGAAGGGAAAGCCCGGAAGGTTGTCGGAGCCTCTTGTGTTGTGGTGAAGGTAATGTTTTGATTATCCGAGTGTGTGTTTTTAAATTTAATTCGACTTGCTGCTAATTCGTCGTGTATTCTGAATCATCTCATTCAGGATTTTGGTGAAGAAAGTGAAGGCCTCCACATTGTTCAAGAGTATGTCAAGTCTCACTGAGAGGGGACTTGGGCATTGATGAGTTTTAACTGCTATTTGGTTTTATTTGTTTAAGCTTCTAATGTTTCTGGAATGAGATTTTGATTTTGACTGTTGATAACACCTTTTTTCATTGGTTTTCTTAATACTGTTTTCGTTACAACTTATTATGCATTGTTAGTTTGTAAAACACAATTTAAAAACATGTCCATTCAACGGAGGACTAGAATCATAAACTTAACTGTACACTGAATACAAACTAAATTGAATCTCTAATCATATAGAAAATAATTTAAAAACATGTCGAGACAAATATCTATACAAATAAATTCACAAATAAATACAGTAAATTGCACGTACTTCAATTTATAAAAATTATTTAATTTGATCGACTTATATAATGTATACCGAAAATGCCAATGTCAAATAGGTGAAGGGTCAAAGTGCAAATATAGTAGTAATTTTTTACTTGTACATCTGTCTTCATCAATTGTACGTTTATCTTTCACCTCCAGGCTCCAACCAACCAAAGGGTGCCCACACAACTGAAAAATATCTCTGCTGCTGCTGCTGCAACTTATGCAAAAGGTAAGATTTTTTCCGTTTATACAATTGAACGTGAAATTTATCGATTAAAGTTTTTCGGGATGCCATATATCAAGAAACATTCTCACCTTAATCGCTGCGAATAGCGCAGCTTCAATTTTTGTTCTGGAATTCCACCGCCATTGATTGTTCTTTTTATTCGATGAATTTTATGTAGCTAGAAAGAAAGGACTGCCCAGAAAACTAAACGTTGTTCCAGAATTTTAGGTTTATTTTTCTCATTTAGGAAAAGCCCCTTTTTTTAGCTAACTGAGGTTACTTCCACAATGCTGTATTGGGATCTTGGGTTTCTGTGGGGCATACTGAATTTTACTACTTGTCGTAAGACAACGATAAACGCAGACGTAAAATTTATGGGGTGGGTAGTATGGATTCCACTTTCAAGTTTGCTGCACCTGAGATTGGCTGTTAATATTTTGCACTGTCAGGTTGTCTGAATGGGAAGTGGTGTTGACGGTCTTAGTGAGAACTTAGTCGGCCGCAGCGTAAAAATCTGGTGGCCCAAGGACAAATCGTGAGTGCTCTAGAAAATAACAATAAAAGAAAACTGTGGTTCTTCCCAAATTTGAGTGTGATAATGTTTGCCATGCTTCACACTAGTTGCATTACTCTTCAGTGCATCACCTAGATTCTTTCTCGGTGCCACTGTTAATACTCGGATGTTAATCATATGTTTCACCAAACTATCTAAATATATGTTTTCATTTTTTATTTTTATAATAAGATTCGCTTCTTATCTGCAGGTTCTGTGAGGGGGTTGTGTCGTCACATGGCCATTCAGGAAATAACTTGGTAACCACTCTAACTAGTCTAATTATTACTATTATTGTTATTATTATTCTTATTATCTTAATTTGCTTGAAATATATTTTTATGGTATTAGGTAGTTTGTACTAACGGTGTAGAAGAATTTTTGGACCTCAAAAGAGATGGCAGAGAACCAGTTAAATATGTTTTGTTTTCAAATCAAATACTCAACGGTTTATTCTAAAGTGTTTTTTTTCTCTCTTGTATGCATGATTAAAAATCACTAAATCGTTCTTTTTTGTGCTTCAGGGCGTAGGAGAAAGCAGTCCAGTTTATTCTTCGTCTCATACGTAAGTACTAATTTCAAATGTATCTGTTGGTTTCATGAATTGATTGCACTTCACACTTGACTTGAATTTGAAGGTTGGGAAAAATAATTTCCTCAAACTAAATGTGTTTTACAATTTAGAAGATACAATTTTACATTTTGAATATTGTTGTCGCGCTTGTTAGACTATTTTTTTTAAGTTGAAACCTTGATTAATCCTGAATATTTTATTGCTATGACTTACGGCAACTAACTTTTTCAAAGAAAGATTTAGAGTTCTAATGCAAATATGAAATGTAGTACTGTATTAACTTCAAAGAATACCCGTGAGGTTTAGTATACTTACAAAAAAATCTGATTACCTTTTAGAACTATAACAAACCCCCTAAGGTTTGTGTATTTACCTTACAAATAGTCCCCTCTTAAGGGTGCACGTTTGTAAAACTATAATAGATTTGTATTTATCTTTTCAATTTTGAAAGATAAAGTAGTTTTTTTTCCGGTAATTAGTCTGAACTCGAGCAGTGATTTATGTAATTATTTTCAGAATTTAATTTGTTGAAATTTGTGTTAACTGGATAATCTTATCTTAAGCTAATTCAGTAATGATCTTATTTACTCTAGGCTTCCAGAAATGAATGCTGTCAAAGATCACGGTGAAGAATTAGTTGGCTGCAGAGTAAAGGTTTGGCGACCTAAAAGCAATACGTGAGCCACTTATTTACTCACATGCATCATATTCTTCTATACTCTTTTTCTTACACATTTTTCATTTGTTGTTAACTCTTCTCTAATATTCTGTCTTAAATCATCTTAATCTCGACTATGGTTCCTTTTCTACAGGTTTTCGGAGGGTGTTGTTTCTTCGTATGACCTTTTACGCAAGAAGCATTTGGTAAGTTGGCCATAAGTGGGCTCTCCAACTTTACTTGTCAGGGATCATTACATAACTACAGAGTCACCTTAATTACAAAAATCTTTCACTTAATACTTAAATACTTTGTATTTGAATTTCGAAACATATGTCATGAGGGCAAGCACGGAGCCACACTCCCCTGATTATCTTAGAAATTTCACTTATGTTATTAAAACAAGTACCACAATATGCCCTAACCAAGTTTTATTGTATATTTAACATGTATCCTTAACCAACTTTGTTTACTAATTTATGGTGCATTTATGTTGAGTAGTCGATTTTTTCACTAATTTATGGTGCATTTATGTTGAATTCTTGAATTTTTTGCCTCATTCTTTTGATTAATTACAGATTACTAGATATACTCATCCTTCCACATTTCACTTTCTAGCTCAATCTTTCAACATTTGCTATTTTATGCTCAAACATCCATTTTTCTTCAAAAGTACTTGCACAGTTTTTTCTTTGTCCAAAATACTTGCTTGCCGGTAGTATTTGTAATTCTGAGACAATTTTTGTTGTCCTTTTGTTACCTACATTTTATGTTAGGTGACTTATAGTGATGGTGTCGAAGAAATGATGAATCTGAGAGACCACAGAGAGCCAGTTAATGATGTTTCCCCAGATCAAGTAGGCACCCGTACATTACATCATAAATGCATCTAGCCATCTACTACTAAAATAATTATTCACAATATATATGCTGTTGAAGAAAAACACACACATGTTTACCCTTAAGTTAATGCATACATCATTATGCATCTACTATAAGAAGTAATAATCATCATTGAGAAAAATTTAATCAAAAAGACTTTGTTTGTGTGCCACAGGCCCAAAAAGCGAAAGCCCAGAAAGCTCGCGAGTCATCGTCTGTGTAAGGGGTTTTAGACCTTTAGTAGTAGCTGTTTGCCTCCTACTTATCAGTTAACAGTTATCACCCAAATATCCTGATATTCCTCTTATCTACAACGCAGTCATGCAGATAATGACATGTATACTAACGGGCATGTGGTAAAAAAGCATAAGGTTAGCTGCTTCCCAGAAAAAGTTCTTCTGTGTGTTTGAGTTTAGGTTTCAGTGTGCTTGCTTTGAGGAATGTCAGAATATTATAAGAATCGAATATTTCCAGTTTCCGAATGATGTACAAGTTCTATTTTATCATTATTTCAATGGCGGTAAAACGAGTTGATATAAGGATGAAAGGTGAAATTGGACCTTTTCATAAGTGATAAACTGATAATTGCATTTTTTGGTCCACAAGATTAAAACTTGTGCTGCCATAACTTGCAAATTAAGTTCCAGAATTAACTGATTTGACATAAAATCTGGAAACGGTTATGAAATAAGCAAATCAGAAATCTGTAAAGTTTTATCCTTTTTTTTTAATTTGCTGCCACCTTCAATTCGCACAATGACTTTAGACCAGAGTAATGTTATATACTAGGTTTATCAGTTTATGGTGTACTGCTATAATGTTTGATGTTTCTGATGTAAAGCTTTTGCTAACAGGGTCAATCATTTAATCATACGACTCCTTCAGTAAGTCCAGTATCGTAAGTGCACTACTTGGCTGTGACTTTATACCCTTAAGCTGTATTATTTTGAAGAAATTTAGCTCTGCTCTTTTTGTCAAAACATGAAAATTTGTTGACCGGCTAATTTCTTCAGGTCCAAGGATCTAAGAACGCCGAAGCTGGAAAGTCATCTTGAACCTATGGATTCTAAACCATCACCTGTCACAGGTGACAACTGCCTGGTTAATATCAACGGTTACAAAATCAAGTCCACCTCCGCACAGACGCTCGAGTCCATATTTTCAAAATACGGTGATGTCATGGCTCATTGTGTCTGCAAATCGAAATTTGTCCGAGCTTCTCTTCTTGAAGTCATATGTAGCATTGTCCAGAGGCTGCAGTACCATGACATTGAAGCCATTTTATCTGAACTTGAAGACATAGAAAACGAAGTCTCGGATTTAGAAGCTAGCAAGATCAAGGTCTCGTGGCTGCATGAGCATCTAGCTAAGCTTCGTAACATTGTAGGTTTCAAAGAAGGATCTTTAGAGCTTAGGAAAACAAAGGCTAAATGTGGTTTTGTAAGTAAGGCAGTCGGTAAAGAGTTAAAACAAAGGCATGCAGAGCTTGTTCTTGCACAGGAGAGGTTTAGAGAGGCCGAGAAACGGGTGAATGCAATAAGGCTGGTCGGCAGAAAAATTGATGACGATATAATGGAGTACGAGTCGGAAGAATACTTTTGGAAAAGACGATTAGACGATCTTATTTAGTTATAGGGACAATAACAGTGTGAAATTTGTTGTAATGAATAAATTAAATCTACACACTCTGGACCGTTTATATTTTCTGTTTTTTTTTTTACGTTTTATATCTTTAACTTCTCTAAAAACGAATTAATTGTATTTACACACTTTAATAATGTACTTACAATTATTTTTATTTTTTCATTTTAAAATATAAATTTATTTTATCAACAAAAATTATCTCATTTCTTTAAAGCAAGGATTTGAATACAAAATTAATTTAAAAAATATAAAAATAACATCATTAATTCTTTTTAGTGTAAATGTTAAAAAATGCAAGATAGCAAAACATCATTTTTTTCACTAGAAGATAAAAAAACCGTTTTTTCATTAAATAACTTTAATTTTAAGGATAAGAACTCTTTAGTTTTTGTAATTAAAATCAACTCGAAATCTTTTTCATCCGATATATTAAGAGTTCTGTAATTGTTAATCAAGTCACTACGTGTTATTTATGTGGTCGATATTACACTTAGCATATAATCTCTCCTATTTTTATTAAAGGTTATCTTTATGTGGTCGATATTACCCTTAGCATATACTCCCTTCTATTTTTATTAAAGGTCGTCTTAAGCTTCCGCACACTTTTTAATAATAATTTTAACTACCTAAATTAACTCTATTTAATTCTATTAATTATATAATTTTTTTTCTTAAACTCCTCTCTCTCTCTCTCCCTTTTCATTAATGTAAAAAATTATTTACTTATAATCAATTAAAGAGTAATTAACGAGGAACTAAGAAGTAAAAAAATCCTAGAACGTCAAATAAAAAACAAAAATTTATACATGCCAAAACGTCAAATAATAAAAACAAGAGAGATTATAATTTAATTTAATTCAATGTTGTGTTGAGAGTTAATGATTTGGGGCGTCAAATAAAAAACAAAAATTTAATTCGTGGACATACGATATTTTAAACACGGGTAAAGTCGTATATGTAATTCGGCGGAATTATTATTGTTGAAATAATATAAATTAATTATTGGGAATTCAATTATAATTTTATAGTGGAATTAATTATAATTAAAATTGTGGAATTTAATTAAGGTTTGCCTTTTAGGACGCCGAGTTAATTAAATTGCAATTTAGCCTAATAATTAATTTTCATAAGGTTCCTGGTGTAGCTCTATAAAAACCTCACCCTCTCTTTCTCTAAACCTAAGAAACCTAAACCTAAGAAACGCCGCTATTTTATTTTTGCGGAAAAAAATAAATTGTTGCGCAATTATTTTTTTGTAAAAATAAATAGATTAGCGCTGTTATTACCTAAATTAACTCTATTTAATTCTATTAATTATATAAATTTTTTTCTTAAACTCCTCTCTCTCTCTCCCTTTTCATTAATGTATATAAAAAATTATTTACTTATCATCAATTAAAGAGTAATTAACGAGGAACTAAGAAGTAAAAAAATCCTAGAACGTCAAATAAAAAACAAAAATTTATACATGCCAAAATATCAAATAATAAAAACAAGAGAGATTATAATTTAATTTAATTCAATGTTGTGTTGAGACTTAATGATTTGGGGCGTCAAATAAAAAACAAAAATTTATACATGCCAAAACGTCAAATAATAAAAAAAAAAGAGATTATAATTTAATTTAATTCAATGATGTGTTGAGAGTTAAATGATTTGGGGCGGTTTGAGGCGGTTCTATGAGGGTGGTTTTGTTTGGATTGAGGGATGTATCATTTATATTTAATTAAATACAAAAAATTAAAATAAATAAAACAATATAAATCATTTGTAACATATTAAAACAATTAAACTATTACGCAAATAAATAATTGCACAATCACCGTTGATTGTTTGTGATCCTTAATTAAAGTAGAATTTAAATTATTTTTAAAAATAAATTTTATCTTTAATTTTAGTAAAGAAATAAAATTAATTTTATCTCTAATCATAACATTCAAAATTATTTTAATTATAGTGGTGAAATAAAATAGATATTATCACTAATTAAATATTATTAAAATATATTGATAATCAATTAATTTTAAATATTTTATTGATTAATAGACTAGATATTCAATTTCATAACTCTAAGTTCTTAAGTGAAATTAAATAGATATTATCACTAATCAAATATTTTTAAAATATATTGATAATAAATTAATTTTCCATAAATAGAATATTTTATTACTAAATATAATTAATATAAAGTTCTTAATTATAATAGTGAAATTAAATTGATATTATCACTAATCAATTAATTTTTCATAAATAGAATATTTTATTACTAAATATAATTAATATCCCATAAATGGAATATTTTATTGATTAATTAACTAAATATTCAATTTTATAATTATCCTAAAAATTTTGTTTAATTACTGTATTTATTAATCTAAATCTATTTATATTATATTAAAGAAGAATTGTTTAATTGTACTCGAATAAAAACTTATTTAATATTTATTTATTAATATTTTTACGCAATTTTTTAATTTTTTTTAATAATAATAATAATAACAATAATTTGAGTCCATCAAATTATATTCGCATACTTATATATGTATATATAAAATTAATTAGTTAGTTAATAATCAAGAAAAAAAATAAAAAATTAATTGTTCATGAATCATGAGTTAAAGAAAACGAAGAAGTAATTCAAAACAAATTTTGTATGTTGAGCGTAACAATAATAAATTAATCAAAGCAAAAGATTTTTTTTTATATATTTGACGCAATAATTTAAATATTATGATGAAAGCAATAATTGTGTGGTGCCTAACAATAATAATTATCAAACATTTAAATTAATACAGAAATAATTCGATAAAACAATAGAATTAAGTTTGATTTTTTTATTTTTACAATATAACTAAATTTCCAATTGTACGGCATAATTTTACAATTATTTTATATGTTAATAAATTTTTAAATACAATTATTTTATATGCTAATAACTTTTTAAATACAATTATCTTTACCGGTTTTTAAATACAATTATCTTTAACGGGGACGGAAGTTAGAGTAATGAAGATTTTGGGAAGCCACGAAGAGACTTATTCGACGTGTGGACCTATATCCTTCTTGTCGCTAATGTCTTAGTCTGCATCGCGCAACAGAAGATTAATGACCTCATTAATAAAGGGCAGTTGTGGAGAATAGTTTCTTCAATTGTACGGCATAATTTTACAATTATTTTATATGTTAATAAATTTTTAAATACAATTATTTTATATGCTAATAAATTTTTAAATAAATCATAACAAGCAATACATATATCATACATTTATTAAATAGATCATAATACATATAAGTACAAATCTTCATTATGCATCATCATCCAAAAAAAATACATAAACCTATCTAAAAATACACATAAATTATATTACTATTCTTAAAAAATACTCTATGTTTTATTTTATAAATTATATTAATATTCTAAAAAATAGAGAGAAAAAATATTTTTTATTTGCATTGGCTTACGATTGGTATTTTAAATATAAACTAATACATCTTATACTTCTATATAATAAATGATTAATATATAAAAATATTCTTAATAATATTTTTATTTATTAAATCAATAATATATTTATGATAATTTGAATTATTGAAAATTATAATTATATTACATGTGGTTAGCACCTGTATTTTAAATAATAATTAATTAAAATTAAATAATTAAAATAATTAAAAATTTAACGAGAATTATTCTGTATTTTATATAAAAATTAATTTAAAATAAAAAATTTAAAATATTATAAAAGTTAATTTAAAATAAAAACTTTGAAATATTTACTATATAATTAATATTGTTATGCTCCACAAAATTATACTTAATGCTTTAATCACCATATTTGAATAGATCTTGAATGTAATGAAATTTAATATAATTATTAAAAATATTATAAAAATTAGTTAAAATTTAGATTAATATATTAATTTAGATTAATAGATTAATTAGAATTTTGTATGCATATCAATCTTTTATCTTTTAATAAAATTGAAGCATAAATATAATTACCGGCCAAAGATAAACATTTGTTATATTTTTATTATGTAATTTAACCCAAATATTATTGAAATAAAAATTACACGTAGTATTGAAATAAAAAAATATAAGAAAATAATACCTAAGATTATAATAGATTCTCCTCGATTATAACATTCGACATAGTTTTCTTATTCTAAGTAACATTCTCTATAGTTTTGCATAGTTCTGCCATTATATTTTATAAAAATATTATTGAAATAAAAATTACGCAAATAAACAAAGAAAATGTAAAAAAATAACATTCCATTATTTTTTATTGAAATATTATTGATATAAAAATTACGCAAATAAACAAAATAAATGTAAAAAAATAACATTCTATTATTTTTTATTGAAATATTATTGAAATAAAAATTACGCAAATAAACAAAGAAAATATAAGAAGATAACATTCCCATAATATTATAACACAATTCTTTATTGAAATAAAGAACACAAATATTATTGAAATATTGAAATAAAAAATATAAGAAAATAATATTCCCTAAAATTATAATAAATTCGCATTAATTTTAACATTCGAATAACATTGTCATACGATTTGCACGGTTTTGATCATTACATTCATAATCATAGTTATCGTCGTTAAATTTGCCAACAAATAACATTGTTATATTGATACGATTCGCTCTAGCGTGAACATTGTCATGTTTATTGATAAGTGCAGATTGACAAAATGGGAAGACAATTTGAGATGTTCACAGCTTTTGTGCGAAAGAAAAACGATTTTGAGATGTTCACAGCTATTGTGCGACGAAAAACGATTTTTTTATTTCCCGAAAAAAGATGAGTGTACTTTTATTTTTATTTTTTTCCTTTTTTATGTATATTTTTTTTAACTCTAATCGTCCCATTTTTATTTTTTAACAATAATATTTGTTCTTCGACTCAAATCCTCATATTTCCAGTGTAAAATTAAAAACTGAAAAGAAAAAAACAGAAGATAACTCAGTCATAAGGAGAAGCCAGCAATGGGACTTCAATCCTTCACTCTTAAGCTCTCCCCGTTTCTCATTCTGAAACCCCTCTGCAAAACCCCCAAATTTAGAGCATCCCTATTATACCCTTTATCTCACCATTTTCATCACCACCACTACAGCGGCCGCCTTCCCCTTCTCGCCCGAGCACTTTCTTCCACGGCCGCCGACGCACTTCAATCAACCGCCCCCGCCTCCGTATCCACCTTCTCAGACGAACACAAAGGTATAAATTTCATCATCTTCCATGAAATTAGCTCGTGAATTTGAATTTTATTTCAGCTTATGTTGAGCTGTGGTGGTTTTTGTAGTCGTAAAAGCGCCTCAATGGAAAGCAACCATAGATTTCAAGGGGATTAGGGATAACAGGGATGCGGTTGCCGCCAACATAAAAAACCGAAACTCCAACGCAAACCTCGACCTTGTGCTGCAGCTCTATGATAAACTATTGAATCTTCAGAAGGTCAGGTTTCCCCTTTTACAATTTCAGTGAGTAGCATTTCCAGTTTTCAATCCGCATGTTCTCTGTCATTTTTATTTTTAGTTTTGAGTAGATCAGTTACACATCATTATGTGATGATTATGAAGGTAATCTAAGATCGGCATTTGCGGGGTAAATCCCAATACCCTGATGGTCTTGTAGGAGGCCCAGCTTTTCTAGAGAGATAGGCCTCATATCATGGTTGTGTTCAATCAAGTATTTATCTTAATTATTGTCGCCCGACAAACCAGTTTCTTACAACTTAAATTCAGTGGTTTTGGTGAGAGCAAGCTTGAGTCTATTAATTTTTTTCATTATTTGGAAGTAAAAAAGAGAGGTTCTGAGTGGTGTCATTTATGATAATTGAAAAGGAAACAAAATTTCCCTTTGTATCTTTCGATAAGATAGTGATAAATTTTCAGTATTACTTATGCACTCTAATGAAATCACTAATGCCATTTTTTTTTTTACTTTTTTACAAGCGAATTAATGTCGAAATGCTTCAGACTTGTGTGGAACTCTTTGAAAATATGCATCTTTGGGGATTGGACATTTTGTTGTTCATGTTTTTATTTGTGTATTGTCTTGTTTTTATCCATGAATTGCTTCATTCGAACATTTGTATCTGAAGTTTCATGTGCATGCTTAAAATGTTGGATCTTATGGTTCATTAGTACTTCAAACATTTCATTTTATTACGACCTTTTACAAAGTAGTACTATCATTTACGTTATATAGAGTTTTTAACTGGTTTTTTAAATACAATGCAGCCTAACATTATTTTCTGAACTCTACACATTATTCAGTAATTAATTGCAGAATTAATAAAATTTTGGCAATTTTCAAATTCCTCACTTTCATTCATAACCCTTCTCATGTTTTTGGTTCCTAATTTAGCTGACATGTAGTATCTTTTTAATTTGACATAAATACCACCAATGCATTGAATGACAATTTTCTAAGTAAAATAGAAAAAAAAAATTGACTCAAATATGATAGCTAGATTCTTTAGCTAATTGTTTGTCACAGATAGCAGGAAGTTGAAAAGCTTCGTGCAGAAAGAAATGTAGTTGCAAACAAGATGAAGGCGAAGCTGGAACCCTCTGAACGTCAAAAACTAATAGAAGAAGGTTAGCTATATTACTTCTGTCTCACATCAAAATCTGGTTTCAACTTCTCTCTTATTCATTCCAAGTATGTATTGTTATTCAGGTAAAAATCTTAAGGATATGCTTGTTACCCTTGAAGAAGACCTGCTCAAACTCACAGATGAACTCCAACAGGAAGCACAATCTGTGCCAAATATGACACATCCAGATGTCCCCGTGGGCGGGGAAGATAGTTCTGTTGTGCGAAAACTGGTATTTGTTTTTCTTGCACTCATCATCATCTCTTTCTCTCTCTTTTACTTCTTTTTTCCTTATGTTTTTTATGCTCTTTACAGGTTGGTAAACCCAGAGAGTTTAGCTTCTCTATAAAGGATCATGTCCAGCTTGGGAAAGACTTGGATCTTTTTGATTTTGATGCTGCTGCGGAGGTACTTTTTCCCCAAGGCTAGAGGGAATATAGCATAATAATATGACTTAGCTAGGAAATCATATGTTTTGTGAAACAAATGCGCTTTTTTAAACTTCACATTCTAGCAAGCATTTGATTAATAAATAGTCCAAAAATAAGTAAAGAAGCGTCAAATAATGTGTCCTCTATTGTATTTGTACTCATGTGTCCTACTGTATCTTGTTACAGGTGAGTGGGTCGAAATTTTATTACCAGAAGAATGAAGCAGTTATGTTAGAGCTAGCCCTTGTAAACTGGGCTGTATCCGAAGTCATGAAAAGGGGTTTTGTACCTCTTACAACTCCAGAAATTGTACGATCTTCTGTAGTTGAAAAATGCGGTTTTCAACCCCGCGGAACTAATACTCAGGTTTGTGTTAGTCCTCCACAGTTACTTCAGTTCTTTCATTCTTTTATTTCTGTCATTTATCATTTATAATTGAAGAGCATTTCCTGATAACCTATACAATATTAATTTTACCAAAAATATCAGATGGGCAAAATCTAATTAATTATCCTAACAACTTCAGTTTTTGATCTATATGTGCACTACATAATTCAAATGATATTTGTTCTGCGATCTCAAATTGATTCAGAAAACCTACATGGAATAATTTTTTACCTTTCTGAAAGTTAATCACTCAACTTCTGAAAGCAGTTTTCTTCCTGTATGTCAATAATGTCTGCTTCCTGTATCTGTTGTGTAATTTTGAGTTCATGCTTGATAAAATATCAGAAGATCTCTAAATTTCATCCTAGTGAGCTGAATGTCACTTGCTCAATCTGTTTGTACACTTAATTCACTTTCACGTTTTCCAATCGAATGTGAAAATTATGAAATCTTTCTTGGATTCATATAATCTGCAAGCACAGTGAAGCATGTGCATGATGAGTGAAGGCCCGCATTAACATGGTTTTTCTTTGTCAGGTATATTCCATTGATGGTAGTGATCAATGCCTAATTGGTACAGCTGAGATTCCAGTGGGCGGAATGCATATGGATTCCATTCTCGCTGAGTCATCATTACCTTTGAAGTATGTTGCTTTCTCCCATTGCTTCCGAACAGAAGCTGGTGCTGCTGGTGCTGCAACTAGGTAAAGATATCGACTTCTGTTGAAGGTCAACGTGTTTCTTCTGTGAAATTGTAAATCGATTTTGTTCTTTATGTTTGTTCTCTGTTGCATATTCTTTGTTAGCTGTCATTCTATTCAAAAATCAATTTCTCTGCCTGTAGTTTTTAGATACTCTCCCATGTCAGACTGTTTGATGTTAGACCAAGTCCATTAAAACTAAATCCATATATATATACACCAAAAATACAGAATTTCAAAAGACTATAAACAACTGAGAGATGAAGGGGTCTATTGTTTCTCCTTGGTCTACAATAACAATAATGGAACTGAAAAGAGCTAGAAAATTATAAAGTTGAAAATAGTTACAAGACTAAAAACTAAGATAAAAATAAGAATTTGGCTTCTGTCTGATGAAAAGTAGCCCTGTCTGACACAAGTTTGTCATTTGTTTTTCTTCGGCTTTAGGTTGATTAGTTGTTTGATCACTTGATGCAGCGACATATAAACTAAAAATACACTAAATCGGCTATTGTAATGTGTGATTTGAAATTAGAATTCAAAATTATAAAATCCTTTTTGTTGGGACAGGGGCCTTTATAGAGTTCACCAGTTCAGCAAGGTGGAGATGTTCGTCATATGCAGGCCAGAGGAAAGTGATTCCTTTCATGAGGAACTGATTCAAATCGAAGAGGACCTCTTTTCGTCGTTGGGACTTCATTTTAAGTGTGTATCCAACTCTTCCCTATACATATCCTATTCTAACAGTTTGGATTATTAACTTTAGAGCGTTAGCAAAATGGGTCCTGTAAAAGATACATTTGCTTAAAATAAATAAGTACAAGTGTATACCTATGTAAGAATATACATATGATCCTGCAAAATGTTTTGTTGCAAAAATAGAGGTGTAACAGTATTACAATTTCAATTTTGGGCCACTATTTAACTGTATTCCATTTAATTGAGCTGGGACTAAGATTGGGATTTTATATAGTTTCAAGAGTATTTGTATATTTTCCAGGACCAAAAATTGATTTGTGCAATATTCTGTAAACTGTGTTTTACAAAAATATTTTTGGCTACCATCCGAAAAGTACAATAACATAACCAAATTTGCAATTTCGCCTAAGAAAAGGGAACACGGAAAAGATAAATAAAAAAAGCATGTAATATCACTTTTTTTGATGCATATTTTTCAGAACTATTGACATGGCAACAGAGGATTTAGGTGCACCAGCATATCGTAAATTTGACGTGGAGGCCTGGATGCCCGGTTTGGGTAGATATGGAGAGGTATGGCACTGTCTGTCTAATTGCAAAACCACCCCTGAGATTTTATCTTCTCATGCATTGCCCTCCTTAAAAAAATCTTCCTGGTCTATCTATAATTATTTCAAAGATCACATGTACTGTTTGTAAATTGTAATGACCCTTTTTTATGATGAACCTTTCAGAATAGTGTGAGTACATCCATATGTTAATAACATCATCCTATTTTTAATTTTTTTTGCTGATACAGATATCAAGCGCCTCTAATTGCACGGACTACCAGAGCCGACGGCTAGGGATTCGATATCGTCCAGAGCCATCAATTCCGAACCCTTCTAAAAAGGGTAAAGGAAATTCTGCCACAACTCAGTTCGTGCACACACTAAACGCAACAGCATGTGCAGTTCCCAGGATGATTGTGTGCTTGCTTGAGAATTACCAGCAAGAGGATGGTTCCGTTGTTATACCTGAGGCTTTAAGGCCATTCATGGGTGGGATTCAGATCATTACCCATAAATACAAATAGGTGGAGGTGGTGGAGTTTTTCTTGGGATATGCTGATTCAAGATTTTGTAATTTCACATCTCCCTGACATTTAGAATTTTTATTTTTGGCACCATGAAATAAAATACTGCAAGAATCATGGTTTTATTGCATCCATCTTCTTTGTTAAGATCACGTTCTTTTGAATTGAATTAGAAATGAACTTGAAAAATATATATGAATTGAATTAAATCGGTTTGAAATAAATTGAACTAAAACTATATTAAAAAATAAGTTTTAAATCATGATTTTTTTCTTCAAAGTATACATTGATTCTCCATTATTTATTTGGTTTACATTACTTTTAATAAAAAAATTCTATGTACTTTTTAATAATTATGGACAATCAGTGCATACATAATTGGGACGCAATATTCTCTCAAATCATTCTGAAATAATGTTTGCATCCTTTGTCTTACCACGGCGGTAGGAACATTTAGAAATTATGAATCGAACTGAATCGAACCAGAATCAAAAAAATCCACAACCTATAAATTGTACCGAACTAAAACCGAAAACAATCAGTGTGGTGGAATTTCTCGATACTTCTTATTAAAAAAAATAAAAACTATGTATAAAGTAAAAGACGTTCTCAATTCTTAAAACCCTGTGGGGGCAATTACGTCATTCTACCTCCTCAACACTTGAGAGTCCCTCCGTCCATTACCCCCAAAGTTTGAGTCTTTCAGAGTCTCAGACATACCCACATTATACACACAGAAAAAAGAGGCAAAACGAAATCCGTACTTTGTGAAAGCCAAAAATTCTTGATTGAGTGAGGCAAAATTCGAGGTGGGTTTTTCTCAACTTTTCTGGGTAGGGCTCTGCCTCTGCATGCAGCAGATTTTTCAAATGATCCCTCTTTTTTATTTCACTCTCCCAACTCAATCCCAGCCCTTAATGTAGTAACATCATCCACATTTTCCTGTGTATTTTGTTTTGCCAGTCCAGGTATTTTGTTCGTGAATCTCAGGGGTTGAAACTGGAGAAAAGCTTCTAGGGATGCCTTTATCAACTGATGAGCTATATTTACTCTTCCAGGTATAAACCCTTTAAAGGTGTATTGTTCTCTGCTGGTTGTGGTTGTCGTTGTGGGGAATAACTTGTATCTTTTGCTCTTGCATTCAAACCACTTGAATGTGTAATTTTAATGGTTTTCGTACATTATCAACTATCTTCGAATTTATGCTTCTGCTTGCAGAATTCCACAAAGTCCAAAGTTGCTTATGGAGAGGAATTAGTTAATTCAAGGTTAAAAATCTGGTGGCCCTATGAAAGAAGTTAAGTAGTGCATCTCGAGTCATCTCATTATGAATACGAGAGTCCAAGTTTCTGGATTTAATGCAGCAGCAGGTTTCGTAAGAAAAATGAGGAGCCTTTTCTCATATTCAAGTTTCTTCTTTGCAGGTTTTATCGAGGCCATGTTACATCTTTTGATCCTATAAAAAAAAAAGCACAAGGTGCTGTGAGGCTTATATTCCCTTTGTTACTCTTGCTTTTGTTGACTTGGAATAAAAAATTAGTCTTTTTCCTGAACCCCACCTGCAGATAATGGTTTCTTTTTATTTTATTTTTTGCAGATTTTGTACGATGATGGTGATATCGAAATCTTGAACCTGAGAAAAGAAATATGGGAAGTGTGTGCCGACGAGAAGCTTCTACAAGTAAAACTATTTGCCAATTATATGTTATCCCGAAATTGCAATTTCGTTGTGGTTGACTGGTTGTTGGTGGTGTAAATTGAGTCGTCTCTTGTCTTTTCTGGCATTAGTTACCTTTCTGTTCAAAATTTATAGTGATGGTGTATAATGATGTTTCCCTAGATTAAGTAGGCCCCGTATATTACATCATAGATGCATCTACTTCTATAATAATTATTCACGCAATAGCTTGTTTAAGAAACACACACACACACACACACACACACACATATATATATATATATATCATGTATATGCATCTATGATAAGAATTAATCATCATTGATGTAAATTTATGCAAAAATCCTTTGTTTTTAGTTCATTTTTAAATATACGTGCCACAGGCCCAAAACGCAAAAGCCAAGAAAGCTCGCGATTCATCGTCTGTGTAAGTGCTTTTAGACATTTAGTAGTAGTTGTAATCCTCCAAATTATCATCCAAATATTGTACTGATATTCCTCTTACGTAATACCCAGTTGTGTGGATAATGACATAGATGCTGATGGGCATGTGGGAAAAAAGCCAAAGGTTAGCTGCTTCCCAGAACAAGTTCTTCAGTGTGTGTAGGTTTAGGTTTCAGTGTACTTGCTTTGAGGAATGTCATATATTAGGTTTATCAGTTTATAGTGTACAACTATAATGTTTGATGTTCATTATCAGTTTATATATAATGTTTTCATAACAGGGTCAATCATTTAATCATACGACTCCTTCTGCAAGTCCAGTATCGTAAGTGCACTACTTGCCTTTCATTTTATACCCTAAAGCTGTATTATTTCGAAGAAATTTAGCTCTGCTCTTTTTGGGCATCCTTCTCACGTCAAATCATGAAAAATTGTTGACAGACTATTTTCTTCAGGTCCAAGGATCCAAGAATGCCGAAGCTGAAATGTGATCTTGAACCTATGGGTTTTAAATTATCACCTGTACTCCCAGGTGACGACCGCCTCAAGTCCACCTCTGCACAGACGCTCGAGTCCATATTTGCAAAATACGGTGATATCATGGCTGACTGTGTCTGCAAATCGAAATTTGTCCGAGCTTCTCTTCTTGAAGTCGTATGTAGGATTGTCCAGAGGCTGCAGTGCCATGACACTGAAGCCGTTTTATCTGAACTTGAAGATATAGAAAACGAAGTCTCAGATTTAGAAGCTAACAAGATCAAGGTGGCATGGCTGCACGAGCATTTAGCTAAGCTCCGTAAAATTGTAGGGTTCAAAGAAAGGTCCTTTGAGCTTAGGAAAACAAAGGCTAAATGTGGTTTTGTAACTACGGCAGTCGGTAAAGAGTTGAAACAAAGGCGTGCAGAGCTTTTTCTTGCACTGGAGAGGTTAAATGAGGCCGAGAAACGGGTAAATGCAATGAGGCTGGTTGGCAGGAAAATTGATGATGATATAATGGAGTTCGAGTCGGAAGAATACTTTTGGAAAAGGCGATTAGATGATCTTATTTAGTTACAGTGATAAACACTGAATTTGTTGTGATGAATAAATCTACACACTGCCCGAGCACTTTCTATTCTATAGTGTAGATTATGTTTTTCCTAAGTTAAATCAAAGTATCTGACCCTCAAAAGGTTACTTATGAGTAACTACAAGAAGTTTCAGAAAAAAATATGTTTTTTTTGTATGTTTTGTCTGTGCTTATTGCTGTGGGATAGAGGGTACAATTTTTAAGTTTATCTACATCTATTTGCATAGATTTTAGTAGAGGTGTTCAAAATCCGTAATCAACAAATGGACAAGTTGATTTGATTCGGTCGGGACCAATTTTTTACTCAAAAAAATTAAAATTTCGATTTACGATTCAAAATACATGATCATCTCCATGTATTAGAACTTTAGAAGACATGGCAATTGATTTGATAATCATAATTGTTTTCATCAACTTTGATTTTTAGTGATTTGTTTTGATTAAGTTACGTTAAATATTACACCATGTAGTACTCCTCATATTTCAATATTCTCTAATGTACATCTTCGTATTTTAATTTTTTAAGTTGTTACGTATAGAGATAATATCGTGATAAAAAAACAAATGTAATAAGTTATCTTTAATGATTTGAGGTAATCGTCGAAAATCCTGCATGGTATGAAATAAAATTTTCACGTCAATTTATTGTTTATTGTCTGTCTCACGCACGATTTATCATGATCACAAATTTATCATAATTAAAGAACGAATGTAATAAGTAATTTTTAATGATTTGAGGTAAATCATCGAAAATCCTGCATGGTACCGTGATAATTTTTCCACGTCAATTTATTGTCTATTGTCTGTTTCACGCACGATTTTTGGTGCATCGCGTCAAATTTTCCGATTAAAGAATTAACTTGTCTAATTTTTTTAGTTGTTACGTATAAAGATAATATCGTGATCAAAGAACGAATGTAATAAGTTATCTTTAATGATTTGAGGTAAATCGTCGAAAATCCTGCATGGTATGAAATAAAATTTTCACGTCAATTTATTGTTTATTGTCTGTCTCACAAAGAAATTGTTGTATATATAGGGGTCAGCATTTAACGGAACTGCCTTCAATCCAATAAAAGCTCTTTCACGATTTATCATGATCACAAATTTATCATGATTAAAGAACGAATGTAATAAGTAATCTTTAATGATTTGAGGTAAATCATCGAAAATTCTGCATGGTACCGTGATAATTTTTCCACGATTTTTGGTGCATCGCGTCAAATTTTCCGATTAAAGAATTAACTTGTCTAATTTAGAAACATAAAACAACTTATGAGATAAGTTTATGACCAAAACCATTTGTAAAGTGTAATATTTTACATCTTCTTTGTAATTTACAAATGAACAATAGTATGAGACGAAGGTAATATTTATACATACGTTCTTTGATTCTTAAAACCCCAAGGGGCAATTACGTCATTCTAAAGTCCCTTTTCTGAGTTTTCCCTAAAAGCCTGAAGCCTCCGATTACCACCGAAAGTTTGATATACAAAACCCATTACCGTACATAAATCAACAAAGCCCGGCTTACGCTATAAAGGTTGCATTTTTACACCCCCGTTTTATACACTCAGTTTTATCCTTAAACTATCCGACCTAAGAACATAAAAAAAGGGGCAAAAACAAAAACTCCGTACTGTGTGAAACCCCACGGATTTGAGACCCAAAAATTAGCAGTAATTGATGAAGTGAGGCAAAATCCGAGGTGGCTTTTTTTTGGGAGAGGGCTTTGCATGCAGCACATTTTGCAAATGACCCCTCTTTTATTTCAATCTCCCACCCCCAGCCCTATGTAACATCATCCACATTGTCCGTATTTTTATTTTTTCCTTTTGCACACGGTGTGAAAATCGAATCATTTATACACCGGAGAGTTTTTGTGGGCTGCTGTGCAGGTGGGGTTCTTGTGTTTTCCTTGTTCTGTTCTGCAAGTGGTGACTGTTTTCTTGGTTTCTCATTTTCACATTCCTTTTTTCATTTTTAATTTTTTTTTCAACAGGGTGATTTTTTTAGAGAAATGGGTTCTCCGAGCCCTGATGACACCTCACAGAAAGCGATTGAGGGTGACTTGGTTGAAACTGGAGAAAAGCTTTTGGGGGTTCCTTCATCAACTGATGAGCTACTTTTACTCCTCGAGGTATAAACCCTTTTAAGGTTTTGGAGCATACATACATAGACTTGTGGTTCTTCGTGTTTTTCGTCTCCTGTGTGTGTGTGTGTGCATATCTCTGTTGAAACTATTGTTTTTCATAGATAAACGCGGCCAATCTCTGCTGATTGTTGGGGATAACTTGTATTGTATGCCTTTGCATTCAAACCATTTGTGAAATGCCTAAAAGAACGTCTAAGTCTCAGTTTTATTCGTGTGTAAAGGTCCCTTTTTTGTCTTTGAATTTTAAACGTCTACCTGATTCTTCTTGTTACATATGCGAAAATGTGGTTACTCATGTTTGTGTGTTTGTTCGGTGGAGGAGGTAGTTGTTAGTTGTTCTTGTAATGCAAATGGTGGATGCATTTTAATTCTCTATCGCCAAGAAACTTGAGGACAGACGTTGTGATTGAAAATCGACCTTACTTCTAGTTCCTGATGTTTAAATTGGATGTGTTTCACTAAAATGCATTGTAACATGATATGTATTTAGGCTGAGAGATATCTTACTCTTTATCCATCACACACTCATTATACCATTTTTTAAAACCCTATTGTATCCTATTTTTTTGTTTCAGAAAGCAGAGAGCCTGTTAGCCAAGGTTTGGCAACGTCCTCCCGTGTCCACATGTTTTTCACTCCTTCCAGCAATGAAGGCACTGGTCACTGATGATATATTGCATCACAACGATTTAAATGTCCAAGTAGCAGTTGCTTCTTGCTTTAACGAGCTCACAAGAATAACCTGTCCGGATCCCCCCTACGATGATGATGTGATGATGGTAAGCAAATGCCATGACTGTTAATATCATTCATATTTCAAATGCCTATAAAAAATAATTCTCTTATGTGTTTATGGTGACAGGAATTTTTCCGATTATTTATGATCACATTTTGGCAGTTGACCTGTGGATCTGGTCCAAATTATTCTCGGGCCGTGCTGATTATAGAGACTATGGCAAAAGTGAGATCATTCTTGATGCTGCTGGACATAGATAATAAAGGGCTTATTGTTGAGATGTTCCGAGTTTTTTTAAGTAATGTTAAGTAAGTACAGGAGGAGCCTTTATTTTACTTGTGCTTATATTTTTCAGGGTTTTTTGTAGCTTGCATATAACTATATAAGGCTTAAAGATAATTCCATAAAAACACCCTTGAGGTTTGATCTAATTACAAAAGTGGCCCGACATATGAACATTGCTCTCGAGGTTTGATTCAGTCTTCAGTTTAAGGGGCAAACTGGAATATATTACATATGTGAATGGAGTTTCATGGATAGTTTTTTTGCAATTTTGAGAGTCATAATTTTCGGTATTAAGGTCGAATGTCGGGGACTACTTTCTGTAAGTGGCCCATTTTTTATTTTTTATTATTAATGTGTGCTAAATTTGATTTTGATTGTATTATAGGTCCAGCCATCCTTCTGGTGTCTTCAAATACATGGAAATGATCATGACCACAGTTATAGAAGAAAGCGATGAAATCTCACCTGAACTTCTGATGCCCCTTTTAGCTAGTGTGAAAATGGAGAATAAGGTAATTATAACTCTTCCTTCATTTTTCATGGTGTTTTATATTCTGTGACTATTCTTTTTTTTTTTTTTTGCCTAATGTATTCTATTATTTTCTTCCTTGTTTCAGAGTACCTCGCCTATTTCGTGGGAGCTGGGGAAAAAGGTGTTTGAAAACTGTTCGACCAAACTTCGGAGTTATCTTAGGGAAGCAGTGAAGGAAAGGAAACTGGTTCTTTCTGACTACGCCGTGATAGTTACTTCTATATGCCTTTTGATATCTCATGATGCATCCAATGGGAAAAACATGGTTCGTTCTCTTACACGCAATCTCTGTTTTTCTAATCATTTTTTCCTGCTGCTGCTTACTGTTGATATGTACCGTATACCTTGATCCATGTACAATCATAATCTGAGTGACCTCATAGACAAAAATGAATTTTATTTTCTGTGAATAAGCTGATATCATTACACATGGTATCACTTGCTATTGCCTGGACCACGGTTCTATACCCAATCATTGATTTATGTAAACAGGAAGACGTCTTTTTGTAAATAATGTATGTTTTTCCTAAAATTTATCTGACATCATATCTTAAATTCTTGAAATTTTGTTAGCATGGTTGCTTGCTTTGTAATTTATGACATATCATGTGTAAATAATTTTAGTTCCATATGCATAAACATATTACGCCTACAAGTTATTTTGCAGCATTTGTTTTTTTACGTCTATGTGAACCAGTTAACCCTTGTTTTTTTTAATTTACTGCAATATATTTGTTTGTGAATCAGGTGTCGAACAAAGTTACACCAACTGTTGGTGACAGAGTGTTCCAGTTAAATGGTCATTCAGAGGATCCTCGAACAAATGATAGAAATGGAACAGCATCTCTCCGAAAGAGTAGGGGAAGAAAACCTAATTCCGTGATAAGACCTGAAGAAGGGTATCAACACATTTCAACATTGAAGGGAAAGTATTCTGATGAAATATCTTCAGACAGTTTTAACGATGAGAAAGAAGATTCGGACTTTGTGTCTGAAAAGGGAAATGTCAGCTATCTCAGCGATTTGTCAAAGAAAAAAATTAAGCGTTCTAAGGTGAAGGAGAGCGATTATGATCATGCCCTTATAAAGACAGATAAAGGAATTGTTGGTGAACAGAGTGTTTTTAGGGTGAAGAAGGGAAAAGGGATTCTTGGTGATGCCAACAAAGTTCGTGATTTTGACATGTTACCTCACGGGAAGCAAGAGAGGACGAAAATTGTTTCCCAGAAGCATGTACCCAGAGGTGATGTGGACGAGGTAATGGAACTACATCTATGGTGGTGGTTGATGGCTTAGTTGGTAACTTATTTATTTTGGATGTTTACTTTTTTCTGTGACAAGTACAGATGAAGGCGTCTCCTAGTCCTACGTCAAAACCTGCAAAAGCCAAATCCATGAAGAAGGACAAGGAAATGGTACAATTTTATTAGTAATATATGGTGTAATTGAAAACTTGGGATACTTACAAAAAGTGCCCATGAGTTTTACCTAATAAAAAAACTAAATGTGGAAAATACAAAATATAATCCCTGAGGTTTATTTCAATGTTAGAATTAGTTATCAAGGGGGTATTGTTATGGTTTTTGGCTTATGAAGGGTTATTTTGATATTTTGTAGTATGATAAATTGTTCTTTCATAATTGGGTCGAAACTCAAGGGAGCTCTTGAAGTTAACCCTTACAGTTATCCTTTGGATGTGTACATTAATGATTCGTACATTAGCAATTATCTTAGAATTTATGCTTCCGCTTGCAGAAGCCCAGAAAGCCCAAAGTTGCTTGTGGAAAGGAATTAATGAATTTAAGGATAAAAGTCTGGTGGCCAATGGACGAAACGTGAGTAGTACATCTTGAGTAATCTCATTATGAAAGTTTATTTTATGGTTTATCTAATTAAAAATGAGTGTAAGTGTCTGGATTTAATGCAGGTTTCATAAGAAAATGAAGAGCCTTTTCTCATATTCAAGTTTCTTCTTTGCAGGTTTTATCCAGGCTATGTTACATTTTTCGATCCCGAAACAAAAAGGCACACGGTGCTGTGACGCTTATCTTCTCTTTTTTACTCTTGCTTTTGACTTGGAACATAAAAACTACCCTTTTTCTTGAACCCCATAGACAATGGTTTATGTTTATTATTTTTCGCAGATTTTGTACGATGATGGTGAAACCGAAATCTTGAACCTGAGAAAAGAAAAGTGGGAAGTGTGTGCCGACGGGAAGCTTCTACAAGTAAAGCTCTTTGCCTATTATTTGTTATCCCGAACTTTCTTTGCAAATATTAATGTTTTGACATTTATACCTCTCAGAATGAAGAAGTTGATCGTACGTCACCTGCTGCCCAACAGCCAGTCAAGTAAGTTTAATATCAACGCTCCATCAAAACTCTGAGCAGTGGATTGGGTCTCTCTTGCATTAATTATTATAATTTTGTTTTCTATTAATTAGCGTTGGTTGTTTCTATTTATGATATATCTCCCCTTTTAATATTGACCCTTATTATATCTTGGTTCAAGAGGTTGCACACTAAATTCGTTAACTATCTAGAACTATTATGAACTCTGTTAAAACTCCCCCCAAGTTTCGAGCTTTGATTAATGTACATTATTTTTGTTGTTAACTTGATCAGGATATTGAAAAAGAGCACGAAGCGAAGAACAGTATCACCAAAACAACATGCTGCATTGTCACCTAAAAGGTTGGTTTTCCTTTTCGAGGTTGAAATATCTGAATGTTGATTTTCCATTTGGGGTTTGAAATCTTCAGGGTTTGTCATTATTTTTCCGACTTTTCTGCTGTCAGGTCTAAAAGTGTTGGAATATGCGTTGAAAATACCCAACCCGAATTTTCTTTTTCGAATGCCAATGACTTTGATAACGAGGCTTGTGAATCAAACGCCATGCCAAAGGATGATGGAGATAGTCATGTAGGGCTGCAGAAATCGTGCCCCGAAGGTGAAATGAAGGATTAAAGCTCGAACGTACATTCGATTATGCAGTTTAGAATATGGCGTAACTTAAATATTTTTGTACGTCTTAGTTTTGTCATCTGAGACTATATCCTGAAATACTGCAGGCCTAATATGGCTGTGTTTGTCTTGGGTTGATGCTATACCTATATGAAGAGTTATTATGTACTGTGCTTAGATTTTTTTTTTCAAGCATTTCTTGTTTGAGGTCCCTCCCTATTACTATTATGATGTGAGATTGTGAATGTGAACGAAAATGAAAAAAAAAAATTTATTTTAAAAAAACAGCTCAAATTTAAAATGAATTTGTTTAAATTGTACGTACTTAATTAGTTATATATTGAGATTTTGATGATAATTACTCCTTGCAGTAGGTACAACCACAACAACAAAGACGAGAGGGAAATTGGACGAGATGTCAAATGTGATGTTACATATAGGAAATGTGTTTATTTCTACGAGAATGAGAAATTATATAAATATGAGTATTTTTTTGGTGTCTCTCGGTCGGTGGAATGTTAATCGAGGGATATATTCGAGTAGAAGACGCATGTGTTTTGGAGGATCGAACTCAACTCTGAACTAAGAAATATGCATGCATCCTTAATTAAGTAGGTAGTGAGATCATAGTATTTAAAAATAATAGTACTAATAATAATAATAATAATAATAATAATAATAATAATAATAATAATAATAATAATATTAATGCATGGATAATGTAGTTGGGGCACTCACCACTCAATGCAATATTATCAAATTTTATTTTATTTTTTTGAAATTTTATTTTAATGTGTGTGAGTAGTAGGTAAAGACTAATGTTGTATATAGAGACACAAAAATCTCTTTCACTTTTTTCTCAGCTTTCCTTTTTAATTTTCTTTGTCTCCCACTCTACGCAATCATCGCACCAACCTCCGGAGGTAACATGCCGTCGACAGCCGGAAAGCTCGTCTGTGTCACCGGCGCCGGAGGCTTCATCGCCTCGTGGCTCGTCAAGTCCCTCCTCGAGAAAGGCTACACAGTCAGAGGCACTGTCAGGTCGAATCCAGGTGATCATTAATTAATTTATTATCATTCATTAATACTTTTCGACACTAATTAAGGGGTTTTGTTTGTGTTGTACGTTTAGATGATCCGAAGAATTCCCATTTGAGAGAGCTTCAAGGAGCGAAGGAGAGGCTGATTCTGTGCAAGGCTGATCTCAACGATTACGAGAGTATACGCAAAGCTATCGACGGCTGCGACTGTGTTTTCCACACTGCATCTCCCGTTACCGATGATCCGGTCAGTAAATTAATTATGTGTAAATTATTTTTGTAGTTACTATGATATTGTTGGTGTTGGTGAGAAGTGAGGTCATTTTCTTGGGGGTGAATTAGTCTTCAAGATTCATTTTAATTGTTAGTAAAATAATTCATGATTTTTGACCTTTTATTGACCTCAAAGACCTTGGGTGATGTGGACCTTATAAGTACATAATTTTTAGGACAAAATTTAGAAAAATGGCGCGTGTTTTTTCATCGTTGTGTGATGATCAATCATGCAATTAGGAACAAATGGTGGAGCCAGCCGTGAACGGAGCCAAATACGTGATACGTGCTGCTTCTGAAGCCAAGGTTAGGCGTGTGGTGTTAACCTCATCCATAGGCGCGATACATATGGATCCAAACAGAGACCCTGATCGAGTTGTCGACGAGACTTGTTGGAGTGACCTCCCCTTCTGCAAAAACACTAAGGTACTTCTTTTGTAAATGTTCATGACAAATGAAGTAAAAACCATTTTTTTTTTTATTAAAATTGGCTGAACTGAACTTAATAAGTCTGAAACTGAAGTGAACTGAGAATAAGTCCAAAAGTTTGTTCCAATGTTTTTATTTATTAATTTAAAATTCAACAATATTCCAGAATTGGTATTGCTATGGCAAAGCAGTGGCGGAACAAGCGGCATGTGAGTTGGCCTCGGAGATGGGAGTGGAGTTGGTTGTGATCAACCCGGTACTGGTGGTGGGGCCCTTGCTCCAGCCGACTATCAACGCCAGCGTACTCCACGTACTCAAGTACTTGACGGGGTCCGCCAAGACTTACACCAACGCTATCCAAGCCTACGTGGACGTGAGGGATGTTGCCATGGCCCACATAATATTGTTCGAGAATCCGGAAGCATCCGGACGACACCTATGCGCCGAGAGCGTGCTCCACCGTGGTGACGTGGTGGAGATTCTCGCCAACTTCTTCCCAGAGTATCCTATTCCAACCAAGTAAGTAGTGATAGTATTTTTTATGTTCCAAAAAAATTGACATTTTATTTTTATTTTGGAAATGACAAGTATTTATACTAATAATTTTGTGAAAATGCAAATGCAGGTGTTCAGATGAAAATAACCCAAGGAAGAAACCGTACAAATTCTCAAACCAAAAGCTTGTGGATTTGGGCTTGAAGTTCACACCAGTGAAACAGTCTTTGTACGATACAGTGAAAAGCCTTCAAGAGAAAGGCCACCTTCCTGGCCCAAATCAGAATGATGGGCCCATTCGCATTAAGTCTTAGGGCCTTCATCTCTGTTGGGCTTCTCAAATTAAATATGAACGATCTTATTTACAATTCTTCCTTTACTTTACACGTCTCTTGAATAATACTACATACAATACGCATAATATTTACCTCTTTTTATCAATATAAATATATATTTTTATATTAATAAATATTTTATTTTTAATTAATTATCTAATCGGTGTTTAATGTATATTATACTCTATTGGGTATTAAGGTTATAACCAAATACTCGATATTTTTAAAAATAATTTCTGTATTGTATCTCTTGACGCGGTATTAACAAGTTTGAGTAACCAAATACTAGATGGGAATATGGGATGCAGATATTTCCATACAAACTTGAATACTCGATATCAAATAGTAACTCTCAAGTAAGACCGAATACACTTCGATTAAAAATAATAATTTATTTATTATTAATTACAGTAATATTATTTTTCGTAATTATATTTATCTTATTTTAATATTCTTTTTGATTAATTCATAGCCCTTCACCAAATTAGAACCCATTGAGGGGCTCAGCCGGGGAAGGTGAGAGTGGTCGAGTGGTCAAAACGGCAGATTGTAAATTTGTTGAAGGTTTTCAACGTAGATTCGAATCCCCCACGAATATGCTACTGTACTATAATTAGTATTCAAAATAATTGACACAATTAAAAAAATATATAAATATTTTAATTTATTATTTGTATTTATTTATTTTTAAAATTTTACTTACAATTATTTCAATTTTATACTTAAAAATATTTTTATTTTTTTCAAAAAAATAACATTTTTTTATATTTAAAATTTGTTAAATTTGCTGGAACATATAAGAGCATCTCCAGTGGTGAGTGCAAGTTTTGGATGATGAGTAGGCCACGTGTGCCCCAACTCATATTTTTTCTACTTCTACCCAAAAAAACTTCTACCACATCCAACCTTCTACTCAAAACATAAATTTTATAAGTCCCACCACTTATTTACTTTATACTTTTTATTTATTATTTATATTTAAATACTAATAATAATAATAATAATAATAAACGTTAAAAAAATGATTTTTATATGAAATAAAATAAATATTTAATATTTTATATAATTCATGATTAAAATAAAAATATTACAAAATATAAATTTAAAATAAAAATAAATACTATACTTTAATACTATACTTAATATTTTCTAAATTATTTTTTTCGATTTGGATGAATTGATTGTGAAAGAATAATTGTCACATAATTTATAAAAATAATCACAACGGATATATTGACTTTTAAAATTCAACTATTTTAAAATTTTTATTTTTAATTAATTTTTATATAAAATAAATCCGTTAAAAATTTAATTATTTTAAAATTTTTAATTTTAATTAATTTTTATATAAAATAAAAATTATATAAGTTCTGATTTGGATGAATTGATTGTGAAAGAATAATTGTCACGTAATTTATAAAAATAATCACAACGGATATATTGACTTTTAAAATTCAACTATTTCAAAAATTTTATTTTTAATTAATTTTTATATAAAATAAATCCGTTAAAAATTTAATTATTTTAAAATTTTTAATTTTAATTAATTTTTATATAAAATAAAAATTATATAAGTTCTTCTACTTTTAGGAACTTCTAATCTCAACACCTCAGCGCAGCTTCAATGATTTCTACCTCGTTTTTGGGTGAGAGGTAGAAATCATTGGAGCTGCGCTGAGGTGTTGAGATTAGAAGTTCCTAAAAGTATAAGAACTTTTACCCGGGTAGAGATGAAAAATAATATAATTTTATTATTATTATTATTATTATTATTATTATTATTATTATTATTATTATTATTATTATTATTATTATTATTATTATTATTATTATTATTATTATTATTATTATTATTATTATTATTATTAATTTAGCGTTAAAAATTATTTTATATTTTAACGTTATATTTTAAATAAAAATTAATAAAAAATAAGAATTTTAAACTAATTAAAATTTTAACTCAAATTATTTACATTTTTATTTTATATAAAAATTAATTAAAATTAAAAAATTTTAAATAGTTAAAATTGTAGAAGTCACCATTGGAGATGCTCTAAAAATATAGTATATTTAGGAAAAAGTTAATTTAATTTATGTATTTAACTTTTATATTCCATAAAATTTATTTTTTAATTAAGTGTTTTTAGTGTTTTAGTTTATTTAGTTTTTAGTGTAATAACTATCATATAATTATAATCAAATTTACATCTAATTACTATTTTATCCTTGTTAAAAAATAACTACTCAATAAACTCAAAAGAGTAAAATAAAAATATTATTCATTTTTATAATTAAAAAATATTGAATTATTTAATTATAAACAAACTTAAATATTTACCTCTTATACAAATTTTTCCAATAAAAATTCTAACTTTGAAACATTTTAAACAGTTTGAAACCGTTATCTTATAATTAAAAAATACAACATATATCTTATCTTTTTGGCAAACAGCGAATGTACTCGAAATAATTGAATTGAAATGGATGTATGTATGTGATAGTTTAACATTTTTAAGATAATATTTAATAAGTGGACTACTTTTAAGAAAACTTAATAGTTAATACTAGTACTATGAAATTGAAAATTGTCAGCATGTTGTCTTTCAATAAATACATTGGTTGATAATTTTTTAATAAACAATTCAAATTAAATTAATGTACTTACCAAAAGAAACTTTCAAATAAAACTTTATTTATACTTCGATTGCGTACCTACTTTTAAAATTTTAGTTTTCAATTGAAAAATATATTTTAAAATTTAGTCAAAAAATAAAAATAAATATTATACTATTTAAATGATTAAAAAATCAATTTTATAAAAAAAAATTAAAGAGTTTTAAAATTTGACCTCTGAATGTGGAACATATTATTTTCGCATGAAACTTGATACGAACTTAAGATGATTTTGATTTTGAATGCTTAGATGAAAATAAAATGTTATGCTTTTACGATGCTATGATAACACTTGTTGCGATATTGAAACTAAATCTCTCATTACTCTCGAAATATATATAAGATACAAACAGAAAAAGGATAAACGAAAAGAATGAACACACAATTCACGTTGAAACCCAAAACACAAGAAAAAACTATGAGAAGAAAGAAATACACTACATATCATTGAGGTTTTACAATAATCCACTCTATTATCTATTGCACTTTATGATTTTCGTCTATACGAGAAGATGTAAAGAATTAGGAATAAATCATTTTCGTAATTTATGACTCCTAAATTAATAAGAAATAGAATTATATTCAATATAATTCTAATTCCCTAATTAAAACAAATAAATCCAAGCAAAAATCCTAGCTAAAACTATGCAAATAAACTTTGCTCGCAAACTCTCGCAGAAACCTGCCTGAGGGTGTCGGCTTGTCTGAGGGTGTCGGCCGACAAACCTGACGTGTTTGCGCCACAACCTCTGAAAATTGACGCGAGCGCTTCACGAGCTAGGACATGTCGGCCGACACTCCATGCACGTCGGCAGACGCCTTCTGAGTTCGAGTCATATACAAAACATCAAACTTAAAAGCTTTTGAAATATATACGTGGATCCGATCCGAATTTTAAAATTCAAATATGGCGTTCAAGGTTTGAAAGACGTTTCTCGTACGTAATTAATTTAATATGCATAATTGCATATGATATGATATGATTTTATAATAGATAAATAATAATTAATTAATTTGATGGACGGACAAGCTTTTGTTACGATTTAATTATTATCATCACCATGAATAATCTATCTTTTAGACTGTTACATTTTAATATTTCAAACATATATAATTAAGCGTGATTGGAATATGTAGTACTATAATATTCAATAGAGATTTGTTTTCCATAGAGAGTCATGACATTCTTTCGTATGAGACAAGAAGCAACCACCACAGGTATATTTAATAGAATTATTTAAGAAAAAATGTAGTATATAGTTTATAATATTTTAAATTATATCGCACAAATTAATATTTAAAATTTAATATTTCATTTTTTTAAATTTTTTATTAATTAAAGTAGTTTAAGATTATAATTAAAAAAAAGTGTAAGAACTGCATAATTAATAATAATAACTGGGCTGTAAATTAACAAAAATAAAATAATATTATATAATTTGATATATCTTATTCATAATTAAAAAAAAAAAAATTATTTAATTTTAACAAAATTTTAAAAACTTATCATTATTCAAAATCACCCTATTTAATTTGATTCAAAATTAATTATAAAGTTATACAGTACGAAATTTCAACATGAAAATTAAAAAATATGAATAATCAATTTGTGTATCATAAGTTCGGAATCTCGAAAAAAGTTTTGAAGGATTAATTTGATTGATGAGCAAGGAGTATCTTACAAGTATAGGAAGATATTCTTCATATCACTACTGACACTATCCATTGATTTTAAACGGTAATCTCTTTAGTGAGTCGAGCTTACCTTCCTAGTTCGCATAAAATCGACAAACCTTCAATTTCAACAAAGACCGTTTATTTTTTAATAAAAATAAATGTTTTTTTACTGCAGTTTTGATTTTAATTTGGGCAAAGTAAAAAGATGATTTTTTTCTATATGCTAGGGATACTGTCCTAATTCACATACGCAATTAACATGTGACCACTAAAAACTACAATAACCAGTGAAATAAAGAAAAGTTAAAGATAGATTCTCCGGTCAGACCAATCGAAGATAGATTTATTCGCGCTGGTATTATTGGCTATCAAGACATTAAATTTAGACATACAGAAATGCCTAAACGGAGCACACTCTCTTGGACCATAACAATCGGGAAAAAGAAAAGTATGACACTCAATGAAATATTTTCAATGAAATGGAGATGATAATTTTATCATGTTAATAAATAATACTATTATGATCTCCCGACAAACTTTCAGTAGATTATTTTTTTTATGTATTAAATAATATAAATAAGGGATATAATGAGTATTGATGAGTAAGTTATAAATAAGTTAATAAAAAATAATTGTAATAAAGTAAATAGATGAATATTAAAATAATAAAGTTATAATTTTTTTTTTTCATTTATCGATATACAAATTTTTAATAGACAACTAAAAAAAGAAAGTAATCATTCTTGAAGAACTTATGAAGTAATACTACATTTTAAAGTATTATTGCCCCACCAACTCTAATATATATAATATCAAAATCATGCCAAAAACGATTTTGAGTGCTCAGATGATGAAATTTTCGATTTGCCCAAAAATGGCACAAACATATCACACATCACTTGAAAAAAAAAATGTATAACTCAACTCTAATATTTGAAATATCCCGTTATATCCCTCCACAAAATCGCAAGGCGTGCACGAGGTAGCAAGATGTTAAAATCAGTGTGGGTTCAATAATGGAGCAAAGTACCTAATAAGGTCAGAGTCAGATCTCAAGATCCCTAACTCCACCGGTGAGTTCAGCGTCTAACATTGAGATAGATTAATTATCGTTGAAGAAAGTTTCATTCCTCTTTTACTAAAAAAATAAATTGTGTAATCTTTTTAGCCTAAAAATAATACTTAAAACTATAATTGTGCAGGAAAAAAAGGTAATGGAATCTAAGTTATTAAGACATTGTTAAAAAGAAATATATGTATGGGTCCATAATTTTTACTAATTGATACGCCCAATTTCTTGTTATTAGATATTATACCCCAAATCCTGTCCCGGCCAACTTGTTCACGGAATATTGAGTTATTAGCTGTTGTCTTGTTCACCAAAGATCCTTTGAAGAATCACACTGAGTCAATAATAACAAATCTTTAAAAGAAAACGTCTTGATTTGTTCAAGAAATTAATCGAACTGAGAATTTATTTAAAAGAAAATATCCTATATATCGATACGTGAAACTACGAAAAAAATTAATTTAGCATGAAAATCGATTGGAAAGGAAAGTATGAGGTAGCATTTGAATTAAGACTGCTGTGGCACTATCAAATTATCAATCTAGATAGTGGTGTGATCTCATAGGCCCCATGGACGTATGGGCACGCACCCAAAGTGGTTCCATAATTAAGCAACTACACTTTCATTTTTTATTTTATTTTCTTATATTGGTGCCAAATGCTCCACGTGATGAATTAATCTTTGAGTTTAGTAATTATTTTTCTTGTAATAGAGATAAATTAGACCAACATTTCTTTTATTTGGATTGGTAATGTTCCATTTGATCTAAATGGATATCGATGATTTGGGTTTTTAATTGTCGTTTCGGACTACTCGAGCTAGTTATTGAGTACTCAAATTAAAAACAAAAAAAAAAGTTTTGAAAACGAGGGGATTGATTGAGTACAACTACTCACAAATTAAAATTCCTCTGACACTAATCTCGCAGAAATATTAACATGTGGTCAACGTTAGTGTACAAAAATTATAAAAAAAGTCAACGTTGATCACTTGTCCCTATTTTTTTTATTTTTGTGGAACGGAGGATTGAGTATATTAGATTAGAGGGGTAAACGTACCTTTATTTGGCTTCGCCGACATGAAATAGTTTTTGAAGTTAGGAAAGCAAGCACGTTAAATTCAAATGGTCATTGCCACTTGTAGACTTGTGATTGAATTCATGAATTATGACATTTTATAAAAACAAATATTTTCCACTCACAGCAATCGTGGCCTGTTTTGGTGTCCTCCTCGACACTGTGGACCATTTTCTGCTTCTTTCATGGGTCAACATTTTCATTATGCTTTTATTTTAATAGAATAATATAAATACCCAAAATAATAGTATAAATAATACACATACCTTGAACTCCAAGACAAGTATATGAAATAAAAATTAAACTATTAAATGATATTAATTCTAATAGACTCACTCATGATCAAGATAACAGATATGAGCATCTCTAATATTCTCTCGTCCAGTTTGAACATTTCTTTTATAATTTAAATGGACGACTGAATGATAACCAAGGAAAAATGTGGGCGCCATTTGAAAGAATCTTAAACCGTTTTACAATCTTAATTGACACCAAGAATTGAAAGCTTATATGAACTGATTTTGGACCAACCAAAAGCAGACAACTTATTAGGGACCACATTTTGAGTTTGATCAACTGCTGAAACAACCTCTTCCAAATTCCACATGTCACATTCTCTAACCTTCTAACTACGAATACTAGTAGTACTGTATTTATTTTATTTTCCTCTAAAATTTAAAGATTACTATTATCTTCTCAAATTACAAGCATCCACTCAGATAAATTGATTTTCTTTGACCAAAATATTTACAGTACGAATTGTTGATTGATTAATAGAATCAAGAAAAGCAAGCACTTAACAAAATTCACACAAAATTGCATACAAAAGGGCTTTAATTTATATACCTAAGCTTAAGTTTAAAGTTTAAATCTACAAACAAACACCATACACAACAAGAGAAGAGTTCAAATGACCAAATTAGCCCTCCTGGCAAACACAGCTCTCTCCTTGCCAACTCCAAACTATGTCCTTGAGAGCAGGCCTAATATCGTCCTCGCACAACTTGTCGTACTCCAGCGTGTCCCCGGCCGACTTGGAAAACTCCACAACCACCACCTCCGGTGCAACCTCGAACACCTCTGCCGTCACCGACAATTTACCCTTTCGCCCCTCCGACACCCCTTGCATCCTCACTTTGTAATCCTTGCTCCACAGAACCCTCAAATTCAGCTTCTTCGCAACCGTCTCCAACTTGCTCATTATCTTGGACGCCGGGCACTTGGACGTGAACAACGACCCCGACTTCCTCCCGTTTTCGAACAAGCTCGACAGATCAAAACCCGAAGACATGGACGAAATAAACTCAAACGCATTGTAAAAAGGCGGGGCAGATTTCGATCTCCCCAAATCCAAATCCTGGCTCTCGTCAAGAACCTTTTCTGTGAAAGCCACTGGCCTCGTCAGGTTCTTGCAGAACCAGGGGACTCTGGTGATGGCTGAGATTCTGATCCTTTTCTCAGGATCAGAAACCAAAATCCTGGAGATGAGCCTCCTGGATTCGGGCGAAAACCAAGGGGGGAACTCGAAATCGGCCTTGAAAACTTTGGTGTACATTCGCATCATGTTCTCATCCTGAAAGGGCAAGAAGCCTGCCAACAGCACATACAGGATAACTCCGCAGGACCAGATATCGGCTCTGGCCCCGTCGTACCCCTTCTTGCGGAGGACTTCCGGTGCCACGTAGGCGGGGGTCCCGCACTGGGTGTGGAGGAGGCCGTCGTTGCGGAGCTGCTCCGGCAGGGCGGAGAGGCCGAAATCGGAGATTTTGAGGTTACCGTCCTCGTCGAGGAGGAGGTTCTCCGGCTTGAGGTCGCGGTGGTAGACGCCGCGGCTGTGGCAGAAATCGACGGCGCTGATGAGCTGCTGGAAGTACTTCCGGGCGGCGTCCTCCTTCAGTTTGCCGCGGGCGACCTTGGCGAAGAGCTCGCCGCCGCGGGCGTACTCCATGACGAAGAAGATCTTCTGCTTGGTGGCGAGGACCTCCTTGATTCCGACGACGTTCGGGTGGCGGACGAGGCGCATGACGGAGATCTCGCGCTGGATTTGGTCGATCATGCCTTCCTTTCGGATCTGGTCCTTGCTGAGGATTTTGATGGCGACGCTCTCGGAGGTTTCGAGGTTCCGGGCGTGGTGGACCTTCGCGAAGGTGCCTTTGCCGAGGAGCCGCCCGATTTCGTATTTCTCGAAGAGGATGGTGCGGCCGCCGCCGTTGTTCGCCGTTGCCTGAATTTCTTCCATCGATCGATGTTCAGTACAGTGGTGTGGATATTGTATTGGATTAATCGATTTTTTAATTTTGAAATTAGGGTTGGGGAAGATGTTTTGATTTTGGTACTAGAGGGGTTTTGGGGCATGCGATTGGTGAGCGAGACGAGAAGTTATGGGTGGAACTAGTAGGCGGTGAAAACTCATGGTGGCTGAGATAGTCGCCGGAGCGGCGGTTGTGGCGACGGCGGTGGTAAGAGCGAAGAATTTTCTAATCCGTCAGTGGAGAGTAACGTACTCCGTATATTAATAGAGAGCAGCGGATGGGGCCGGGAGGGTATTTTCACTATTTTGCAGCCAGACCCGCGGGTAACACGGGTAGGATTATGCCCATTTTATGGAAAACAGTATACTGTGTATTTGAATTTTTTTGTTTTTAGTTAAAAAGAATTACAATTTCAAACATAAAAGTTTTAAAACAGTAAATATTGAAATTGAAAGTACAACTGACATATTAAAAAATATTCCAATGTATAACAAAAATTGATATTGGCACTTGTCAATATTTGTAGTATAAGATACAATCAATGAAAATTGATGGAAGATGATACAGTTACACAAGGTGTACCGGGCTTTCGGTACACCACTAATCAAAATGCGACACGTGACATTTTAAAATTAATTAATTAAATAATTAGTATTTTAATTATTATTAAATTGAATTATTAATTAGGAAAATATATTACCAAATCTTCTAAAATATTAAGTAAATAAAATCAATATAATCATACCAAATATTGAATATTTTTCAAAATCTATTAGATTGTTTTCCTTAAAATATAGATAACAAACAAATAAATAAAATATATATTAAATCGTAAAAAAATATTTAAAAAAAAATGTAAGTAAGAGATTAAAAGAAAATATTTTATTTTTCTAAAGTATTTTGATAAAAAAAATTAATTTATATATCATTTGATTTAATTATAAAAATTACAAATAAAAAATAAATTAAAAATAATTAATTAAATTAATAAAATTTTACAATTTTTTATTATTAATTTAAAAATATTATATAATCAATAATCAAAATAGATTAAAAATAAAGTAAAAAAATAATTAATTAAATTAATATAAAAATTCATTATTTTTTTGAATTAATTTAAAAACATTAAATAATCAATAATCAAGATAAATTAAAATAAAATAAATAAAATATTCAATATATATATATATATACATATATATATATATATATATATATATATATATATATATATATATTGAAAATTGAGCTACCGTTATAATATTTAAATCAAATATCATACGATTTTTATTTAAAATATTTTTTCTATTTAAAAAAATAAAAAAATAATATTCAATTCAAATACTATGTTCAGTTTTAAAATATTATCATAATAGAGATCTGCGTGCAAATTATCTTTATCAAATTATCTCTATCATTTTATCTTGTATCAATGTTAAGTAAAAATAATTTTATAAGTTTATTTTTATATTATCTTTAGAAAAAATGTCAAATTCATTAATTAAATTAAATTTTCTTAAAAAATTATTGTGATATTTGAAAATTACATGCAATTTTCCGCTAACACCTTATTATAAAATTAAAAACAGATAATTTATTTATTGAATAAATATAATCATATTTTATTTTATTTTTGTATTATCTACATTTACATAGAAAATTTGAATTTATTCTAAGAAAATAATTTTTTAATGTTTTAAAATTTATAATTAGATATTAAAATTTTAATAATATATGTAATTTTCTAAACTTACTATGAATATATCATGAATTCTTTAATTTTGTGAAAAATCAATATTTATTTTATTTAATATATTTATTTAATTTCACACGTTGATAATTTAACGTGACGTTACTATGAATATATTTATTTTATTTGTTTAATTTAATATTGCGTGACTACAAATCAAGTGAGTCATTACTAAAAAATGAATAAATTTAACGTCAATTCGTTATTTAATGTTATTTTTGTTTGACATGAAATAAACTTTTAAAACCATACTCTATCTACTTAATATTGTAAAAAATGAATAAATTTAACGTCGATTCGTTATTTAATGTTACTTTTGTTTGACATGAAATAAACTTTTAAAACCATATTCTATTTACTTAACATTGATGCAGTCATACAAGATAGACTATAAAGATAAGTTGCAAAATTGAACATAATATTCGAATTGAATACTATGACATTCTTATTTTATTGAAAAATATAATTAAAAGTGAGATAATATTGAAAATTGAGCTATCAAATGTAATATTTAAATCAAAATATTATTTTTATTTAAAGTATATTATTTTTATTTTTAATAAATACGAAACATAATATCACATGTCAAGTTAATAATAATATTAAAATATTTTGACATGCTTATATGCAAAATATTTTTTTTACAATTTAATCCTAAAAAATAAAATTAATTATTGTCATTTGTACATAAATAACTATAGAATGAAAAATTAATAGAATTATTTGACTATATTTAATTCAAAATTTCATGGTTTTAAAAAAAATAAATACTAATTATGAATTCATTTTTATTTCATATTTACATATATAAGATAGATTGAATGAATCAGTCATTTTAAAACAATAATTATCACGTACACATATATTATTCATATTTTTAAATATATTTATTTATAAATTAATAATTAAATTAGTGTATATAAAATTTAATATTGTATAAATTAATTTTACTTAAAAAATGAAATATAAATATATTTTTTTTAAAAGTTACGTTTTTTTTTAAATCGTCAGTTTTTTAAAAAAAAAATCATACGCTTTTTTTTTTCAATTTATTATATATATTATTTTATTTTATTTTATTTGTTAGTTACTATTATATTATAAAGGGAAAAAATCTAATAAATTTTTAGTATATTTAATATTTGGAAAGATTATATTGATTTTATTTTTTGAACTTTTTACAAGATTCTCATGATTTTTTTCCTAATTAATAATTCAATTTTATAATAATTAAAATAATATTTATCTAATTAATTAATTAATTAATGACACGTGTCATATTTTGATTGGCCGTGTACCGAAGGCCCGGTACACCTTGTGTAACTGTAGTCTTTTCCAAAATTGAGTTAAATATAAATGTCCGCAAAATATTATTTGGGCCATCTGGACCATTTGTTAACGGAATAAGATGAGTTAAATATTGATTTTTCGTTTAAAAATTGTCTGCTTTGTACAAGCTCACACGATTTTGTTTAGGGTTTCTTCTCAAAAAAGTCATTTTTTTGATGGAGCGGTGAGTTTCTTTACAATAGACCGAATTGTTTTGACAATTTTATCATGTGATATCATGTTATTTATGTTTCAAAGAAGTTAAATGTAATTTTTACAAAGAAGTCATTTATTTGATTTATCATGTTAGAGTATTATTTTTTGGAAGTGTCAAGTGGTGTATGAGCTGCCAAAATCCATTATGATATTTCTCTAAATACTACTAATACTTTTATGATCATAGTTAAGAAAAAAAGGAGCTCTCTTTGGAAACATAACTTAATTTGTTTTGTGTAATATAATTGAAACCATTGTTTGATTTGTTTTGTGTAATATAATTGAAACCATTGTTTGATTGCGTGTACGCTTTGGCCTACTGATTTTTCATTAGCCCTTGTGAAAATTTCATACTTCTGTTTAGACTACGTTTATCGGCGCCCTGATAGGGTGTCAGGTAGATAAACATTAAAAAAAAAATGAAAATAGACATTTATACTTTTTTCTCTCATCGACCAAGGGCGGGGGCGGGTGGTTGATCAAATCCGCCCACACGGTCTCCCCAAATTTAATTAATTGTATCCAATAGGGTTGTGACATTTGTCACAACCCTATTGGTTCTTATTATTATTATTTTTTTATTTAATAAAATTAGTATATCTTTTTTAAATTATATTTTAAAAAAAATAAAAAAAAATACCAAAATTCATAATTTTTTACACTTTACAAATAGAGACCAATATTGATATAATTTAAAAAGAAAAAAATTAACTATAATTTACACACAAAAAAAATCAATTTTTTTAAAAGAGTTAATTTTTTTACAAACTCTATAAATAGGGATAACATTGACATAATTCTACACACCAAAATACTTGTTTTTCTTTATTTTCTTTATCATGGATAATGAGAATAATTCGTTCTTCAATTCCCAAAATTTCAATTCATCCCAAAATTTCGATCCTTCACAAGGATACTACCCCAGTTTTGATCATTTCCCAAATTTTGCCGAACATGAAAGCTCATTTCAAAACATCTCTAAAAATCCAGTACATGAAGAGTTGCAAAGCAACGTTAATATTTCAAACAATCCACAAGCCTGGAGTGATCAAGAAGACGTCGCTCTAATGTCCTCATGGTGTTTCGCTAGTACAAATGCAGTTTTCGGTACCAACCAAAAAAGTACCAAACTATGGGCAACTGTTCATCAACTATATGAACAAGGAAGAGCATATACACCAGGAATGAGTGAAAGGACTGTGGAGTCGTTGAGGAGCCGTTGGAAACGTCTCAACTCAAACGTGACCAAGTGGGTTGCTGCATACAAAAAGGCGCACGATCGAGCTAAGAGCGGTGAGTCTAAAGAGGATATTGAGATAGTAGCTCAACAACTTTTCGAAACGGGTAAGTTTACTCACCATGAGGTTTTTGAGAGAGTGATGCGTCACAATCCCAAGTGGGAATTGAAGTTGAAAAGTACTGGTTCGACGCGTTTCCAGCCAAATGAAGATGATCTTGAAGAAAGTCGTGGCAGCTCAAAAAGATCAAATATGGATGAAGTTCGGCAATCGTAACTGAATGTATTATTTCAATCATATGTTTCACGCACTGTTGATGTATTCTCAAATTCGTATTTCAATTATCTTGGAATTAAAGTGATAATTTTTTTTTTTTTTATGTTGAGGTAAAAATATAAAACTAAAAAATAAAAGTAATTATATTATTATTAAAATATATATAAAAAAGGTGGGTGGTTGGGTGGTTGGGTGATCATTGATAAACTTAGAGAATAGAGGGTGGTTGAGTTGATGATGAAGAGAGAGAATTGAAAGAAAAAAATTAATTAAATATTGAAAAAGGTGGGTGGTTGGGTGGTTGAAGTTGAAGTGGTCACTGATAAACGTAGCCAAACGTAGCCAGCTGTTGATATCATTTATCGAGTAATTTCAAAATCTTCGGTATAAGACATACTATTGTCCCAAACGTATAGTAATACAAAAGAAAAGTGACCATACCTTTGAGACGGAGGAAGTATATATATATATATATATATATATATATATATATATATATATATTAAACAATTAAAATAATTGTGACAAATAAATAAAATAAAATAAATAATAAAAATATATATATTAAACAATCAAAAGTAGATGAAAATAAAGAGAAAAATATTTCTTGTATACATCAATATATTTTTATTAATAATTATTAAAATAATTCAAAGTAGAAAATAAAGAGAAAAATATCGATTTTTTGTATATTTAGTTTGTTAATAATTATTTAAATAATTCAAAGTAGAAAATAAGACATAATTAGAAAAACAACCAAATAAATGAAAGTATGATACTGTACAGTATTTGGTTAGAATAACAAAGTACTAGTACAATTTATCTCTATTTTAGATAAATTGTTTGACGTAATATTCATTGAATATTTGGACTATCGGGCGCAAGTAACACACGATCAACTGGATTTTATTTCAATTTTTTTTTATTTAATTGTTACCAAATTAATTAAATAGAAGCATTTTTTCAAAAAAACGATGAAAGAGATTAAAAGAGAGATCATAATAATAATTTTGTTAATCTTGAAATAATAACGTGACAGTTAATTTTGTACGTCCCACTGGTAAATCTATAAAATTGGAGAGTGGCTAATTAAATCGGAGTAAATTAGTGTTCCTAATAATAAATTATCCTAATTTTGAAATAAAATTCCAAACTGATGAAAAGATCGATCGCTATTAAAATCATAGCAAAAATGGGCTATAAATATATAATTAAAGGTGATCGATCATATAGTCACATCATATCAAATGTTGTTATTAGAATGAAATCTCTTAGTTGATTTAAAGATTACAACACCCGTTACTCGATCACAATAACTTATAAGGGCTACGCGCCTACGCAGATGCTAATTAATATGTAAAAGATAATAATTAAACACAAAATTATTATAACAAAGATATATATAATATACTGTATAAAGAAAACATCCGAAATGAAAATCTAAATAAGGATTAAGGACATGCCTGTAAATACTTCTCATAGCATAGACAGTGTTACTTTGAATTTTCATTTTGTCTGCTTTATTATTATGGTTCAATTTCAGTACTAATATAATAATACGGTCTAGTATATTTTTATAAATTGGATGGGCTGCCTATCATGGGCTTGAAAGTTACAATAACCTAATGGGCTGAGAGTTAATGGATCAAATGTAAACAAAGTCCGCACAATCTTCTATCAAAACGGGCCCAATTTATAGAATCCGGATTCTCTTTCTTACAGAATTTTGCTCATTTATTTCCTAGACGGTAAAATTATTTTATTTAATTTTAAGGAAATATCTTAACCTTCTATAAAATTAATAGTCAAAATTAATTTATTAAAAAATTGCAAGTGTGATAATTGGTCAGAGCCCCCCAGAGAATAGAGATAGAGTATAATATAATAATTGGTGTGACTGTTATTATTTTAGGAATATTTTAAATAACTAAAAGGAAAAGAAGAAGAAAATTTAAAAATTGCAAAAAGATGAAAGAGGTAATATTTGATCATAATAGACAGAGGTTATAAAATTAAAACACATCCCACTTGAAATATTCAATCATACAAATTACAAAACAATTTAATGAATTAAATTTTAAATTATTAAAAATATAATTTGATTTTGCACTTTTTTATACATCAATATATTTTTATTTAAATTTTAATTATGATATTTGTTTAAATATTTAAATTGGATTTTTCGCTCATTTCACGAGTTGTCGGGCTACTCCATTGCGAGAGCTAAATTCTTTCATGGAATTGAAAATATTTGATTTTGACTCTTTTTTTTTTCTTTGAGTTGTTTTGTCTAGTTAAAAGTCGGTTGAATTCACATATTTACCTTTAGTAAAAAGAGTGGATCGAATCAAATATTTTTCAATTTTTTTTTAAATCTCGTGTTAGATGACTAATCATTTGAATTAAAATTAATTATGACACGTGTACACACCTTTCAAATAATCAGAACATAATCATTTGACTACGAGACTTTAACACCATTTTAGTATGTGAATTTTGAAGTCTATTATATAAAGAGATTAATTGAACCCAGGCGTACAAATGAAATCTTGAACAAGTGGGATCAGGTAGTGATAGTAATTGGATGAACATTAATCCATAGCCACCACCACTTCGATTTGTTCTTAGTTGAAATTGTTTTGGTCTTTGGTATATCTTTTGGTCTTTGGTCTAATTAAAGTTAAAAACTCTTGTCCTCTTTGAGTCATTCATTAATTCCGTGGGTGGAAGTTAGGAGCTTGTCAACAAAAAACAACTAGCGACATCTTAAGCTTTCTTGAGTGGGTTTTGATTTCAAAAATAATAATTGTATTATTAAATACGAAGATTAGTGACAAATGAATTATTAATGATAATTTATTTATTATAAAATTATGATTTTATTTTTGATGAATGTTTTTTTTTGTTGGTGTTTTGTAAGTTATATATTTATATTTTAATGATTATTATTTATTTTTATTATTAAATAATGGTTACATTTCTTTTAAAAATAACATTAAATAGTTTACTAATGTTAAATTTAGTAGTAATATTTTTGTGTTAGAAAAAATATATTAAAATTTAATGTTACCAATATTAAATATTTTTGATGAATGAAGATTAATTTTTAGTCTACTGCAAAAATTATATTTTTTAAACTGAACTAATCTTGTTATATCGATTTTACATATCGAAAATATTGGCTGGAATCGGGGTTCGGTCACAAACACTAAATTTATACAGTTTTAAAAAAGGGGAATAGATCAATTGCAGAAAATGGGTGTGATTCAAGTATAGAATTTTTACAAATTATTTCACATGTTCTTTTCTCTTATTAAACCAAATTAAGCACTAAACTCACTCATTAAAATTCACTAATTCTAGTTATTGGAGAATATATTCGACCCATTAATATAAATGTAAAGAAGCCCAACTTCTCTAACAGTTCGAGCTTTTAGATGAAGCGGTTTCTAACATGGTATCAGAGCCTAGCCTTGTGGCAGGTCCTGGGTTCGACTCCCGCCATGAGCGACTCCACCCGAATTAATTATCCACTTGTTGGGCCTCCCCAAAGAGGTTGAAATCGGCCCACAAGTGAGGGGGAGTATTGGCCCGAATTAATTATCCACTTGTTGGGCCTCCCCAAAGAGGTTGAAATCGGCCCACAAGTGAGGGGGAGTATTGGAGAATATATTCGACCCATTAATATAAATGTAAAGAAGCCCAACTTCTCTAACAGTTCGAGCTTTTAGATGAAGCGGTTTCTAACACTAGTAATCATCATACTTGTTATATCAGTCTCGATTTCTGCTTGAGAAGTGAGAACCCATCTTTTTCTCCTATCCGTCGTACCATAGCAAAAGTCTGAAACGCACCATGCATTCAATCTCTAGCGTTGGTAACAACTAACAAGTCAACACTATAATTTTACTATATAGTATATATTGATTTCAATATTCTCTCTATCTCTCTAGCTAATATTAAATCTAGTTCATCAAATTAAACGTATAATAAATAAATTAACTAGATCAATATATTTTGCATGTAAAAATTCGCCAGAGCTTGCCCGGACCTCTAAGTGCGCTCTTCGAATAGGCGGTGCTCTCGAATATGTCCGAACGCGCTCGTAATCCAATCTCTCAACCTACAAAAACTATCCCGTCCAGTTGATGTTAAAACAAAAATCCATTTAATTAACGTATACATAGAATATTTTTCAATTTCTCCAAAGCAAAAGTCGTGACAAATGGATTTGGGTGGGAGCTGAGAGCGTCACATTTCATGACGTCGGGACCGTGACGTCATAGTCTCTAATTATGTGGTTTAATTTGAGGTCGACTATTAATTACTAAGTACAGTAATTATGTTGTATGTGATCATGGTAATTTAACGTTGACTTCGAAGTCATATTGTAGTATATCATTATTAAAAATAATTGATTTTGACAACCAATAACGCAATTTGCAATTTGTCGAAAGTTTCGTTTTGAGTTGTCGAGGTGAATTTATCGTCATCGATTTTCAAATATGTTCATTTGGCGCAATCGATCTAATCGAAGGAAATATATATGTTGTAATTCATTTTTAATTACGGTAATTATTTTTGGGCAGATTCTACAATTGGCATAATTATAATTTTTAATTTATATTTTATTATTATAATATTATAAATATTATTGAATTTCATATATTAGATGTTAGATAAGTATTATATTTATTTTTTATTTTTTTATTATTAAATATCAATTTTTTAATTTTTTTAATATAATTATAATAAAAGTGTTATATTTTTAATAAAAAATTATATTTTTATTGTTTTAATATAAAAAAATAATAAAAAATAAAGTATAAATAAAAAATATCTGATACATAAATTTAACAATACATTAAAAAAATTATTATATATATTTATAACTTATTTTTTTAGGAGTTTTTGGCATGGACAGATTCTCGTTTAGGCTCCCTTTTAATTATTGAATGAATATCTGAGTTGCATAATCAAGATATATCTGTGATCTCAAATATTCTTCTACTATACATTAATCACCATTTAATTATTCATATTTATATACTACTACTACAGTATTACGTAAATATCTACGTGCACGTGACTGTGTGAGTGTTTTTATCAAAAGAATCACATTTATCTTATTACCCAGTAAAACAACGTTTATTTATAATTTTAAATTAGATAATATAAGAAACAATCCTCTAACTTTACTTACTCCCCCATGTTGAAAATAATACCTACATTATTTTATTTTGTTTTGTGTCATCCAATTATAGATGAAAATTTTCTTTAAAAGGCAAAAATTAATTAGTAACATTAATTTTTTAATATATATTTTTTATTAAATGAATGGTTACACTTTCTTTAAAAATTTGCCAAAAAAATAACAAAAAAAAATAATATTAGTACTTACACATCACTGCTCACTCTACTTTATTATATAAAACTCAATTTTATTTATAAAATAGTAGTAATAAAATATAACTACATTCTTTTTTAATTTTAAAAGAAATATCTCACTTTCAATAGGATGGGTTGAGTATATTTCATAAAATGAGTGCCCCCAATTCGGTTTGGTAGCTAGGCACTAACACATAAATAAATAAACAAATAAAGGTTGCTTCACACTTCGGATGAGACATAGGAATAGAACAATTATAAAAAAAAAGTAAATTACTTATTTTTTGGGTAATTACAATGAGGGTAAAATGGGTAGAATGTAGACAAACATATTTTTTGTTTTGCTGTTTTTTCAAAGGCGGGCTTGACTTTGACCATGATGAAAGAATTTGAATACCAACACCGTCACAACTCACAATCACAATCAACATGTTTTAGAAATGAAGAATTCTTCTATTTCATCTTTCATTTCTTTATTAATATTCAGTTGACAATTTCCACAGGTGAGGTGTGGGTACTACTCATGGTTAGCTAAAAATCATTCTTAATAATTCTTAGTTTTCTACTAATGTTATGTAATGCGCATTAATTTGATTGGAGGAGGTACAAACACCTATATTACCTATACTTCAAATAAGTGCATATCTATTTAGAAATTTAGATAATGTAAATAGACATTGAGCTGATCTTAAACACTTCATTTATTTCATAATAATATTACCGAGTTATTTGTAGAATACAAAACACATTATTTTATTATTATGAAATGAAAGAATATGTTAATACGGCATTTTTTCTGTTGTTGAAAATATTTCATTTATTTTAAGCACGATAACTAAGAAATTCGTTATTTTAATGTAGAGCATGGTTAAAATTGTAGGTAGTGAAATCAAAATTGTAAGTAGTGAATTAAATATATTATAATATTATAAATTTAATGTTAAATTTACATGAGACATTTTAAAAGAGACGCTAAAAAAAGAAATTGAAATATTTTGACTGAGACGGGTTGAATATTTTTATACAGTATATAAGTAAAAAAATTGTTTAATTTGCACTACTACAAAAATGATCTTTAACAACGGATGATTTACATTGGTTCTACTAAAACCGATTTAAATAACGATATTTACATCAATTCTCTAAAAACCTGATGTTAGTGAGTCTGCAAACATCGGGTTTTGAACGGAGCCGATGTCCATAGATAGTTTATTCACAACAGTGGTATATAAACCGATGTAAATTTTCCCCAACATCGGTTCAGATAAAAGCGTTGTAGATAATTATGTTATGTACAACGGTTATGAAATAAACGATGTAGAATTGTAAGTAGATTAACGCAATCCACGATTATATTTTCTTATAACCGTTGTGTACTTACGCCATACTCTAGCGGTTATTATAAATAATTGATGTCTGATGTCTCTCTACAGTCTACAATAACTAGGGTTACTCAGTTCTCACAAAAAATTAATCTTTCATATTTTCTCCAAAAAATTCAATTGCGCATTTTATCCCAGAGATCCCCAATGGATCGTCGGATGTGGTTAGGAGGGATGAGACGAATTGGCAAAGAAGTCGAGCTTGCCCCGATTTCCACCTCAGATTAGATTGTACCGAGAATTTTTACGCCGATTAATTATCGGGTCCGAGGTAATACTAACTTTGTTTCCCTCCTGTTAGGAGAGATGAGAGGTTTGTTTGTGCAGGAGATGGTGTGGCGTCCAGCCTTTCGCGTCAATGAATTTGAGTTTTAACATGTTTATGGATTCAGATGGTATTTTTCTTTCAATATCTTGTGTTGTTGGATGTATTAAAGGAGGCACAAATTAATATTGATTTCTGATGGACTTTCTATGTTTATACTCCTTTGTCAGCCCGGTTTTACACTTGGTGGTTTGACTTTAGCATTCAATTCAAGTTAAACAGGGATATGTATTTGATTAAGAGAATTTTGACCTCTACACTTTATGAGCTGAGGAGACGCATATTGAAAATGGTTGGACAAGTCATACGCACCAATTATGAAATACTTGTTTCTATATCTGATATGAGGAGCTAGAGTTGAATATCAGAGGGAGAGAAAAGATGAATATGCTGCTGTAGTATCTCAACAGTTAGAAGGTGAATACAGTTTTTAATTCTTCTTGTTCCATTCTTTTAATTCCAGAAGTATCAAATGTTCATACTTTTTATAAATTGGACCTTTTAATAAATTTCTTTTTCGGTTGGATTATTTACTTTCACGATACTAAAATAGCTATTACTTTTTACCTTAGATAGAGTTACGTGTTTCGCTACTTATGTTGTTGAGCATGTGATCAGGAAATATAAGCATTAGAATCGTTGATATAATTAGATTTTTAGGCTTTAATCGGAACATATATTATCTCATCCATGTCTCTATAGTCTATATATTGTAGAAAAAAAAGAAGATTAAATTTCGTTGGATTCCTCTACTGGTAAATTGATAAAAAATTCTCTCTTTTTTATGCATTTTGTGATAATAAATAATGACTGTATTTGAGATGATTCCTTCCGTTCTTAATTTTATGATACCAAGCTTAATGGATTACCAAAAGAAGTTTTACCCAAAACAGAGAGCACAAGGAACAGAGGAGGCTATTTCATGGTATAAAAGTGTCCTTAGTTTCCATATTAAATGTTGTAATGGGAATTAAATTCCTATGTCATGCTGAAAATTTTTAACTACTGTTTTTGTATTTTATTTTCACTATTATCGATTAATGTTTTATATGTTTTCAAAGTATCTATTGTTAGTCATAGCAATGTGATAATGTTGGGTATTCGTTCTGTTCAATATTATCGATTAAAGTTTTATATGTTGTCAAAGTGAATTATTACTCAGAGAATTGTGATCGATAACACTTGGTATTCCTTTTATATTGATTGTAGGCGGTTAGTAGAGGCAACTTCTTGTAAATATCACGGGCTTCTTACATTTGTAACAAACACGCGATGCTTAAAAAAATGACATCTTCATCAAGAATCAAGTCTTGTCTTCTACAGAACTATTGAAGATGATCAAGTAAGTCTTAAATTCTCACAAGTCTTGTCCTTTTTGAATAGTTAAATCAGTGTTAGAAATAGTATGATCATATAATTTGTCAATATTTTGTTCTCTCAAATGATATTGCGATAGAGTACATAATGACAATGCTAGATTATTTGCAAATACACAAGATTAAATAGGATTGACCATATAGTTGTCAGTGTTTTTACTGTAACTTTTAAAGTAATAACATTTTTTTTACTTTTCTCTTGCCAGGCCTCTTCATGAGATATCGTTTAATGCTTAAAGTTGTGGTTCCAAGAAGATACATATTGAGCTTTTGGTATTGGAGTCCAACAAATGTTTGTCAATATTTAATGTAGTGATAACAAGTGAATTTGGAATTTATTTGTATTTTTTATGAAATTTAATGTGTTTAAATATATATTTTTAAATAATTATTCATGAATACAATGATTTAAAAATGTGTTTTTTTTATTAAGAAATTACATCGGTTGGAAAATAACTGATGTTAATATATCCAATTTACATCGGTTTAATCAGAGAACCGATGACTAAGTGAAATTTAACACCGTCAAGTTTGACGTTACACTGATAAAACTGAATGGTTTCACATCGGTTCTCAATAACCGATGTTAAGATTACAATGTTTACATCGGCTGTTAAACCGATGTTAAATAACCAATTTATTTACATCGGCGCTTTGGACATCAGTTGCAAAACCGATGTAAATGGGCACTTTTAACCGATGTGAAAGCCCTTTTTTGTAGTAGTGTTGGTATTTATGTAAGAAACACTTTTATTTTTTATTGGTATACATATTAAAATATAATTTTCTATTTAATTGTTTTTAAATTGAATATAAAAATATTTTTCTATCATGGCCATTTTTTAATGTGAGGTGTAATTTTTTTATTTTTTTAATATTTATATTTCATTAAAAATGATTTTTTTTAAAATTATTTGCTCTGAATCTTAGTCCAAATATTCTGTTTAATTAAGTAAATGTAAATGATTCAAATTTAGGCAAAATAAAAAAGTGAAAAAAATATAATTAACACTAATAATATTTTAACACATCATCCACAAGTCTTATAAAATGAATTGAGAAAATACTTTTAAAAATTGCCTCTAAAAATTGATTTTTTTGCCAATTGATTTTCTCCATATTTTCCATCTCACCATCCTACAAATTGTGGGGGTCCTGTCTGTGTCTATAAAGCCCTTCAATTATTCCTCTCATAATAGTAATAACAATCCATACCCTATCTAATGGATACTTCTTTGAATCTTAACATCAAGCCTCTCAGAATTCTTAGTGAACCCCTGCTGGTATATATATACATATTTTTTTAATAAAATATATTTGTACTTCAATTCAATTTTGGGTTTTGTCTGAATTGTGTTTTTTCCTTTCTTGATTTTGGTTTACAGAAACAAGAAGAAGCTGCTGACATCAATTTCATTAATTACCTGGGAACAAGAACAAGTGACTCTGTTGAAGATGATGAGGTGAGTGCAGAGTACTGCTTAATTAATTGATTAATCAATAACCCAATTAGTTAATTAATCTTTTATTTATTTTGATTAGAGAGAGGCTTTGATTGAGGAGCTACACAGGATGAGTGCTGAAAACAAGAAGTTAACAGAAATGTTAACCGCCACGTGTCACAATTATACTCGCCTCAGAAACCAATTCTTGATCACCACCACCACCAACACTAGAAGTAACATTCCATCAGTTTCAAGAAAGAGGAAATTCATTGGAGGTTCTTCAGACACCAGCTCAACCGATCACGACGACCAGTCCAAGAAAGCGAAACCAGAAATACTCAAGGACAAGATATCAAGGGTTCATGTCCGAACCGAAGCACCATCCGATACGAGCCTCGTAAGTCCAAATATACTAGCTATTAAAACCCCTACTCAACCGAAGAATTATTAATTAACAACCTTAAATTTGTCGACTTTTTAACAGATAGTCAAGGATGGTTACCAATGGAGGAAATACGGACAGAAGGTGACGAGGGACAACCCTTCTCCGAGAGCCTACTTCAAGTGTTCTTTTGCTCCTACTTGTCCTGTCAAAAAGAAGGTAGTTAATTAATTATAGTACACTCTTTGAATCAAAGATTCAATTTTTAAGATTTTTAATCGGACGATCATATCCCAGGTTCAAAGAAGTATAGAAGATCAATCGATATTGGTGGCAACATATGAAGGGGAGCACAACCATCCACACCCCTCTAAGCCCGATTCCAGCAGCACTACATCCAACCGGAATTCATCACCTGCAGGTAAAGGGCAGCAGTGTTCATCCGGACAAAACAAGTCAAATATTCCTCAAGAAACGAGGAATCCAGGCACAAATGAGGCACCGGAAGTACTTCAACAACACTTTGTGGAACATATGGCTTCTACCTTAACCAGTGATCCTGGTTTCAAAGCTGCCTTGGCAGCTGCTATTTCTGGAAAGTTTCTTCAACAAGATACCTGCTCGGAAAATTGGTATTGATCGAGGTTGAAAGTTCGATGCCCTCCAGTGTGGGTAGTGGCATATACACTAGATGTTGAGACGTCTCCATTTGAAAAACAAAGCTAGAAGGGAGAACTGTGAGTTAGAGCCGGTTACCATTGAATTCTCACTTGTCAATATCAGTTCTCTCGTGTTGAACCAGAGATTTCAAAAATGGATTTTTTTTTTCCTTACAAAATGGACCTTTTGCTAGCAGAATGAAGCAAGAAAATGTGAGATCTTTTGCACATGAATACTCTCTACACTTTAATGCCTGATAATATGTGATATACAATAACAATAAAAGAGATCAAAATAACTTATGACTTATTTGTACACATAAACTTCAGTTGGCACTTGGCAATAAGCCACACATACAAGTGGGAAACTACACAATACATTAATCAACATGAACAACACACACACCCATACAGTTAAACTACCTGGACAAACTAATATCATCAATGTCTCTGATCAAATCCAACTCTATTATATCTTCGGTTGGTTTCCCTTCGTTCTTGGCTGAGATGACCTCCTCGCACTTATCCCTTATATCACCAGCAATTACGCAGTCGTGGTGCCTGAAACAACTCATGAGGTGGTCATTTGTGATTCCAGCCGCTTGCATAAACGAGTAGACAACCGTGGGGCCCACTCCTCGGAATCCTCTTCTAACAAGGTCTTTACTAATCGAATCTGCTTTCGATGTCTTGATTGGAACTTGACGAGGATAGCGGAAATTACCAACAGTGGGCTTGTAGTTCACAAAACTCCAAATGTACTTGTCAAAAGATCCAATCTCATTTATTATCTGCAGAGTAAGAGGTATAAACATGAATGAAGGCCAGTCTAGTGAGTTGTATATTTTCTAACATGACAAAACAAGTAGTAGAGGAAGGGTTCATGTTTCTCTGGGACAGAGGTAGTATCTCTTATAGGTTATATGTTTCCAAGGAAGCAATCTGATACAAACCATGATTTGCCTACTTTGTCACAATGTAAAGGATAGTGAATCCTTAATTTCGTACATTTAATAAAATCTTTGTCTAATTTCATGTCGCAATAATTTTCTCCCGCTATTGCAGCAGGGTAGTTTTTTTGTCTGTGACTTCAATGAATTTCCAGGAAGTAAAACAGTTGCCTTTTAGAACCACAGGTAGCACTCTATTCAGTTTCATAAACAGAAGCAGTTACAGTTTTTAGATTTGCTGCTGATAAAAGTCATAAAGCTTGAATATAGAACTCAATTACATACAGTAACTGATGATTTGACAATATCCTATCCAATTTTGATGTTTATTCAAGTGCCCAAGAAAAGTCTCTCTCTCATCAGCGGTGGGCCGGTGGCATAAAGATGCTACTTTGTCTCACAAGATAGATTTTGTAACTACACTTAATTATTCAGGGATATTATTTCAGCATAGGGGCATAATTGGGAATTGCAATAATTTAAATATACTAACCACATCTTCTAAATCTGTCAGAATAACTATAGTTCTATCTTTGTGGTACGGAGGGAGTATATTTTTGTAAAACTGAACTCATTAACCCAGAAGAATAAAGTGTAAAACACATTTCAACGAAGGACACGTTGCATACCTTACAAATTTGACGTGCATTCTCAATTATTGATCGCAGCTTTAATTCGGACAGAAGTGAACAGGCAGGACTTCCTGGTGTTGTAATTTTTCTCTCGTTTAATTTTGATACAGCAACTGGATCAAATTCCAGAAAGACGTCTCTGCAATCAAATCAAACAACAAAGATCAGCACTAACATGTAAATATAGCCTAGTTATGTGATCATTTGTTTATAGATATAACAAAAAGTCAAAAAGACAAATACTAGTATACCTGAATATATGCCTTTTATTGAGAATGACGGGCCATGATAGTTCAGCCAATGCAGTGGAAAAGCTTAGCAGTTCGAAAAGTTTCCTGCAAATCATCAGAATCAAGCACAGCAAAAAATTAGACACCCGAAATAGTTGTATACTAACAGTAACTAACAACAAGAATAGTTAGTGTTAGTCAATCTTGTGGAATTACCTGTCATCATGAATAGGAAGTCCCCACTCTTCGTCATGGAAAGCAGCATATAATGGATCTTTGTAGAAAAGAAGATAAAGGAAATTAGAAGGACAGGATTACTGAAGCAATTACATATGTGTTCAGAGACATACAAATTTACAATCCCAATATAAGTGATACACATACACTGATACTCCCCAAAAAAATTCAAGAAAAAAAAAATAGCTGTAAAAGCATAATGTATAATTAAGAGAGTGGAAGAAGAAAAACAAACACCCTTTAACCCTAAATCCAGTCAACACTTGTTACATTTTCAAAATGTGATAAAGTCCATTTCATGAAAAACAATTATTGATGTGCAAACATCAATGAACAAACAGCCACATCTTGTTTTTAAACTTATAATTGAAGTTATTTCCACTTGCTTAGGTTTTGCTCGATTAATTTTTGTAATATGAATTCCAAAAGCTCGATTCATCTAAACTAGTCAATATCCGACTAGGCATCAAGTTACTGACCAGCTAGAGCCTATCATTTATTGGAACATTGACCACCAGCCAGATGACTGTGTTTGTTAGAACTGAGAAACTCAAGCGAAGAACCAAATATATGACAACATCCCAGTTCAGATAATAGTTACCCCAACCCAAACACAAGTCCTAATATTGTGATTCATGAGCCAATAGCACACACAACAAGACCAGATAATAGCAATTAACACTTCAATAAGAACACATATAATTGAAAATCAAACAGACCGCAGGTATTCAAGAAAGCAACTGTAAAAGTATACCAGTATTTGAAGTCACCCAAGCACACCTTTTCTTAACCATAGCACCCTCAACTACAGCACTCTCACTCTCAGCCTCAACAATTTTCCCATTTCCCTCATTCTCAGTTTTCCTGGCTTTAGGGCTGCCCTGTTGCTTTCCCTTCAAAGGTACTATTGGAGTCCCACTCCTTCGACTAATCCTTCCTGTCGATGCCCGACTGTGAGAAGAGTTTGAAGAAGCATCTGACGAACATGAAGCATTCATCGACAAATTCGACTGCCGTTGCCTCAGAATCGAGACGGCGCTACTCCCGCTTTTCCTAAAACCCGCAGGTGATGCAAATTTATCCGACTGCATTACCGCAGGGGGAGTCTTCCCCTTACTCTCGTCAACGCCCATTAGCCTCTGCGTCTTTTCAGTCTTCTGCTTCTGTGATTCAACGGATCTGGCTTTGTTTCCTGCAGGTCCGAGCACGGGTCGTGTCTCCGGTTCGTTGAAATTCATCGATTTCACCCTCGGCGGTCCGGACATCGTCGATAGGCAGAGCTAGGGTTTGTCCCGCATGTAGATTAATGCGAATTAGGGCTTTTCAAGTGAGGTTTTGGAAGTGCATTGCGGCGATGTGAGAAGGGGACTATAACCGTAAGAGAAACAAGAATGCACCTTGAGCAGTAAAAGAGTGAGCGACGACGTCAGTTGGTCGGCTGAAGTGGCGGCGGCGCCAGTAGTGGTTGATCAACGGTGGCTAGTGTCGGACATTTCTGAGGGTAGTGTGGGTTTTATCTATGCTATCAAACTTTTAATTTCAAACATTACATATGAATGTACATGGAGTATTAAATAAGTTTAATATTATCTCATTTTTATTAAATGACCTTTTGAATTTAAAAAAAAAATCAAAATAAAAGTTTTTTTTTTATTTTTCAAAATAAATTATATAAAAAATCTTAATTAATCTTTTTTTTTTTCAAAATATATGCGTTTTGTTATTTTTCAAGAAAAATTATATAAACAATCTAAATTATTCTTAAAAATATTGTGAGATAGTAAAAAAATATTAATTAAATAATAAATTTAATTAATTGAGAGTATATGATGAATATTTTGATATTCTTATTAATTTGTGTGAAAAATAAGAATTATATTTATATAAAATAAGTTAGCTAGACAAGAGGAGATAGAGCTAAATTAGTCAAAGATTGTTAGCTCACTTGATTGAATATTTGAATTAAAGACCGTAAAGTTCAAAGTTGCAATTGACATAAAAAAAAAAAAACGAGCTAGATTATCGATAAAACGAGATTGTCATTTTTAAAATTGATCTCGTCTCATCTCTTAACTTTAAGGACGAGACGAAAGATTTAATAAAAAAGTAAGTAAATGAATCTATAATATTATTAAATTATTTTATAAGTAAATATTATTTAAATATAAATTACAGTAATATTTTTTGATAAAAAAAATTAGTAATATAAAAATAAATTAAAATGCGTTTTTTATTTGATGAAAGTATATGAAAAAATACTATAATTATTGTGGGACACACGTTATGAGTTTCAATAAAACAAATGAATGTAAATATTAAAATAATTAGTTCATTTAAGGAAATACTAGTGTGATAAAAAAAAGTGATAAAAAGAACAAAGATTAATTGGTTAGTGAATTTACTATTAATTAACTAAAATTATTAAATTGTTTTATACGTTTTGGAGTATAGTGTTCGTACGAATTTTGATTTATAATTATTAACTCTCACATTTTTTTTAAAGTTGAAATTCTGTTTCTTTTAGGTGTGCTTTAGAGAAAAAAAAAAACGAATTGGGCTCGGCAAAAAGCAAGAACTTCTTTGGGCCTGTAATTATCTGAACTAAGCCCAGCCCATCGGGTCGGGCGGGAATCTCAGTATATTTTGTTAACCGTAAAGTGAACTTGTTTGATTGTAATTATTAACGACTGTTGTAACTGGTGAATGACAGAAGTTGTTGAAGAGTGAGGAGGGAGTAGTAGAGTATTTATTAGCGTGTGCATCAATTATTCAAACATCATGCATATATATATATATATATATATATATATAAATTATTCCTTGATCACACAGATCACAGTACGTACGTAAATATAAATCTGTTGAAGCATGAGGCCGGATGACCGCATACTTTGAAGCATCCACATGAATCTGTTGATGTGCAGTCGCCATGGAGATAATGTTTTTTTCTGCAGAACTCAGTGCACGAGTCTTGTTTGTTTATTGAACATTTATGCGTAAATGATTCGCGGCCTGTACATGCCTCTGCTGCTAATACAATTAATCAAATTTCACAGATTAAAATGTTGACAGATCTAGAAATTAATTAATTAATTAATTAATTACATATATAAATATTGACGAAATAAAGTAAAATTAATTACCAGTGGAAATATTTGCAATAAGCATTAGTACTGCCAGATAAGCAGCTGCAAACAATAGCTTATGAGAGCTGTCCATTTCCTCTGATCTTTAATTTCACAATATATGATTGATTCGTGATGCCCATATTTATAGTTAAAGTGTGCTGAGCAAAGCAAAGCAATGTTCAAGTAAACACGGAGATACAGAAAATTAGTTCAGGAGCCCATTTTTAAGTCATTATTCCTACAATATTTTTTTAATTATATTTAAAGAAAAAAAATTGTGAATAAAATATAAAAAATATGTGAATATAAAAATGCTACAAGGAGTATAATGTATAAATGTATAATTTTGGTACAAAAAATCAACTCATTTATAAAAAAAATTAGAAAATTTTAATTATAAAAATAAATCTTAAAATTTTTTGTTGTAAAAAATATTGAAAATTCGAGTAACTAATTGCAATACATCTTTGAAATTTTAAGATTTATTTTCAACATGAATATAATAATATAAATACTCTCTGAACCTCAATTTAACGTGGACACTATTTATTTTTAGATATCTCAACTTATATGTATATTAACTTTTTTTTAAATTATAGTTTTCTTTATAATTTTTAAATTTTATTCGCAATTAATAAAAAATACAGTATTTTTTTACATTTTTTAGTAAATATAAATTAAAAAAACACCTTATTTTTTAATTAAAAAAATGTGAAACGGTGCATATTTAACCGTTCCATTAGAAATTATTTGATGAAACAAAACTTGTAAGTATAAAAAAATATAAATTTTTTATAATTAAAAATATAAGTGTAATTGCTTAAAAATATATGCATTATTAAATAGATTTACTTACTTCCAACTAAGGATTTGTTCTTTTGGACTTAATTTCAGTCCAGTTCAGTTCAGTTCAGATGGCTTCAGTTCAGTTCAGATCGATTCAGTTCAGTTCAGTTCGTTTCAAAATAAATTAAAATAAAATAAACAAAAAATAATTTGAATCTAAAATAATTTGAATATATAATTTTAAATATAAAATCTAGTTACCGTCGTAATATTATTAATATTTTTTAAAAAATATTTAATAATTTATACAAATTATTATTATTTTTATAAAAAACCAATTCAGTTCAGTTCAGATCGCTTAAGTTCAGTTCAGTTCAGTTTAGACGATTTCAGTCCAAAAGAACAGATCCTAAGTACACAGGCATATACAGGTAATATGAGTAATTATTTTTAAAACTCGTAAGGCCCACTAACATACACAAGTACATAGATGTATATATAATTATATATAAGTAGTACTAGTAATTTTTTTTTTTAACTTAGGGGGGCACAGTGCCCCCTGGCCCCAGTGTAGATCTATGTGGGTGGACAATGATTTCCCGATAGAAAAGGAACAAAAATATGATCATATACTCTCCCCTACATAGTACATACAATCTACTTTAAAAACTATATACTCCGTATCTGGATTATATATACTTTATAGAATAAATTAAACAATTAAAATGAATGGAGCAATCGTCTTGAGTCGCCAATTACTCCATTAATTTTAATTGTGATTATATATATTTTGCACTTTTTTTCTTCTCCATAAGTCTTTTCAAACATGCATATCACACTACAAAAAATTCGCGAATTCCCTACGGCGATTCCCTACGGCCATTCCCGTAGGGAAATCCCCAAAAATCCCTACGGCCATTCCCGTAGGGAAATCCCCAAAAATCCGTAGGGAACAGGGTTCCCTACGGCATTCCCTACGGGAATCACGCCGTAGGGGTTCCCTCGTAGGGAACAGATTCCCTACGGGCTTTTTAGAGCCGTAGGGGAGATCCCTACGGGCGGGCCGTAGGGGATTCCCTTGGGAAGCTCGTCTCCGCCTCCCCTTCTCCCCGTAGGGGTTCCCTACGGCATGCCCGTAGGTTGGCCCGTAGGGGTATTCCCTACGGCTAAGCCCGTAGGGAATACGTTTTTGGATAAAAACGTGGGCCATATGTTACTCGGGCCATCGGCCCGACCCACAACCCATGGCCCGACAATGTCTATACCACCCAAGGCCCGACCCAAGCCCAACCCTCTTCATATTAATTAATAATGTGTATTGCATAGCCCAGGGTTTAAACCTTGGACCTCATGAGTGAAGAAGAAGAAGATAACCGCTGGGCTATCTGAGTTATATGTACAATTTTTAAAAGATAATATATATGTATTCATTAATCTATATTAGTTATGTAGTATAATGTAATAATAAGATAAAATACAATATATATATATATATATATATCAAATTATAAATATAAATAGTAGTTTAACAAAAGTTAATTTTAAATAAAACACCATTTAAATATATTAAATTCCGAAATTTTTGTAATTGTTTATTTTTATAAAATTAATTTTTTGGGTAATTGTATATTTTTTTATTAATTATTTTTATAAAATTGCGTAATTTTTTTCCGTAATTGTATAATTTTTGTAATTAATTATTTTTATAAAATTATAATTGTTTAGTTGTATAATTGCGTAGTGCTTAAAAAAAACTTGTCAAAATGTTGAACCAACATTGTATAATTTTTGTTATTAATTATTTTTATAAAATTGCGTAATTTTTTGCGTAATTGTATAATTTTTGTAATTAATTATTTTTATAAAATTATAATTGCGTAGTTGTATAATTGCGTAAAGTTAAAAAAAACTTTAATTGTAATTTATTATTTAGTGAAATATTGATTTAAAAAAACATTTCAAATAATTTAGCATAATTTTATAATAATATTTAATTTATTTATTATTATATAAATGAATATTTAAAAAAAAAAAAAAAAAAAAAAAAAACAATTCCCCTACGGCAAATGCCTTAGGGAATATTTTTAAATATTCCCCTACGGGAAATAGCCGTAAGGGACCCTACGGGAAAAATTCCCGTAGGGAATTTATTATTCCCCTACGGCTGAGGTCGTAGGGACAATGGAGGGAAGCTATGCGCGCGCATTCGCGCGCAGTTCCCTACGGGAATCTCCTACGGGAGTCACCCCTACGGCTGAGGCCGTAGGGAATGCCGTAGGGGAACTCTGAATATGATTCCCGTAGGGAATGTCGTAGGGAATCCCTACGGGAAAATTGCCGTAGGGAATCCCCGTAGGGATTCCCTGGTTTTTTTGTAGTGTCATGATTTTTTAACATTTAATTACATGCACGGAAGCACTTCTTGAAAAGATTTGAGCTGAAAAGCTCGAAACAAACCAGTACAAAACCAGTAAAAACGCAAGGAAGAAAAACCCTTTTAATATATTAAAAAAGGATAAATGGAATTGTTCAAATTCAGCTTATGAGAGAGTCCCACATGTACTTACATATAGTGGCTCATACAAAAGCGCATTTCTTATTTAAAAGGAACATAAAACGTAAAATAAAAGCAGCTCTCCATTTCAGCAATTTTCCCTCCAAAACTCTACTGCAAAAAGGGAATAATCTTCATACACCCTTCAAGATGGAGTGTGTATGCTCTTGAACTCCATCTTGCTCAAAATCTCCAAAGCAGCTGTCCCCAATGGCTTTGTCAAGACATCTGCAAGCTGCAAATGGCTGTGAACATGCAGAGGCTTCACTATTCCAGCTTGGTACTTCTCTCTAATGGTGTGACGGTCTATTTCTATATGCTTAGTCCTCTCATGAAACATGGCATTAGAGGTTAAGTGTAGTGCTGATTCATTATCACAGTACAAAGGTACTGCCCTGTTTTGCTCAATCCCAAACTCCTGCAGCAAACCCTTCACCCATATCAGCTCACAACAGGCCTGTGCCATGGCCCTATACTCTGCCTCAGTGGATGACCTAGAGATGGTGTGCTGTTTCTTTGACTTCCAAGACACCAGAGAGGATCCAAGCAGCACACAGTAGCCAGACACTGATCTTCTAGTATCATGACAGCTTGCATTCTGGGAAAAAACAATCCATGTCCCAGTATTCCTTTGACATACCTCATAACTCTTTCTGCAGCCTTTAAATGTATGTTGGTGGGAGATTGTAAAAACTGGCTTAACTTATTCACAGCAAAGCAAAGGTAATATCCACTCTGGTTATACAAAGATAAAGAAGCCTACCAATAAGCCTTCTATAGACAGTGATGTCAGGTAATGCCTCTCCATCAGTGACACTTAAGTGTTTTACACTTTTACTGAATCCATGGGAGTCGATGAAGGTCTGCAGCCAGTGAGGCCAGCATCCTTAATAAGATTCAGAGCATATTTTCTTTGAGACACAAAAATTCCAGAGGGACTTTGGGCAACTTCCAGTCCAAGGAAATATTTGGGAAAGCCTAGATCCTTATGTTTAAAGTGAGAGGCTAGAAAGCTTTTGAAAGCTGATATGGATTGACCAAATAAAAAATTGAATCCTATAAACGAACTTAAAAATAGTACGTAATTGATTAAGTGAGTAAGCAAATCGTAACTGAGCCAAAATCACTCAATTAATAATAATAGATTTTACAAAATAATTACATAGTTGATGCTCTAGCAAAACTCGAGAATCTGGATGAGTCGTCACGTACTAGTGTCTGCGGATTTCCCTGTTCAACCTGGGAAGACAGCCAAGAGACGATCATAATTAGATTAAGTTCTTCAATTTTAGCATCCATATAAAGGCGATTTTAATTATACAAAAAAGGAGAGAGAGAAATGTTCTAGTTACAAAAAAATCTAAAATTTTATGTACAAATAACCACTGCTTCTCGTCTTATATCTTACATTTAGATCCCTCGGTTTGTCTCTATGTTTTAGTGATGGTTAATATTTGATGATATTAGCGAATTGAGCCAGTAGTATTTGATGGTGCTTTTGCAATTTTCATAATTAGCACGGCAATTTGGTAAATATACTAAACTTGGTTTTGGTCGTTTTCGCAAATTATCCCTCGTTGGTTCACATACCAGTATCCCTTTATCCAAAATGAAGACGGAGTCCATGGTTAGAACAGTGGATATGCGATGAGCAATCGTGAGGACGGTTCTGCTTTCGCATTCGCTGAAAATCGCTTTCTGCAGCTTAGTAGCTGTTGGAGTATCCACGTTGGCAGTACACTCGTCTAAGCAGAGCACCTAAAATTCATAGATTATAACAAAACGGAACTACAGATGTAAAATTCATTGATTTTGGGGGGTGAAATGTAAGAAGAAACAAGAATCAGCAAAGGGGTAATAAATACTGAAAGTTAGTTGGGTTTCTTTGTAATTAGGTGAAACCTCAAGACACTTTTTGTAATTAACCCTAAAATCCAGTTGTCTTTCAAAATTAGGTGAATGAGTTTTTATTTGTAATTAAGCTAAATGACCGGGGCAGTTTTGTAATAAATCCTTTTATTTGAACTCTCCTAAGTACCTTGGAAGACTTGAGAATTGCGCGTACAAGGCAGATAAGCTGCCGTTGCCCGACTGAGAATGTAGTTCCGGACTCCTTCACATGGATGTTCAATCCTCCGGCAGCTTCGATTTCCTCCTTGAGACAGCATTTTTCTAGAGCGTTCCAAATTTCTTCATCACTGCTCATCTCGTATGGATCCAAATTTGCTCTGAAAGTTCATGCGAATACTAGTTTATTTATTGTAATTACCCTTAACTATAGGGTGGTTTTCACAATTTCCCATTAATTGACTTAACAATCTTCAGATTACCTACCTTAGTGATCCTTCAAACAGGAAAGGGCTCTGAGGAACAATGGCGATGTTGGAACGAAGGTCTCTAACAGGAATCCCCGCAATATTCAAACCGTCAACTAAAACACACCCACCACAAACTGGGTTGAGACGGAATAAGACATTCAATATGCTCGATTTTCCAGCACCCGTTCTTCCAACAATCCCAACCTGATTTAGTGACATTACATTTCCAGGTCTTTCAAAATTCAATGCAGGTCACATTTTGAAAAGAAATGATTAACTAACTAACCCGAGATCCTCCTGGGATATGAAAAGAAACATCCAACAATGCCGGGGGCAAGGATCCCATATATCGAAGTGTCACATTTTGAAATCGTATATCTCCTATAGACGGCCAGTTCGGATGTAATGGATTTTCGCCGGTTAACTTTTCCTGAGGAATTTCCATGTACTGGAGTAAAAGTAAATGATCAGCACTTGATATAATGTGATTAACCATTATCTAATCAACTCACCTGAAGTACCCTCTCAACCGAAACCATCTCTTTCTCCGTCTCAGTGAAACTAGTCAAGAAGCTTCCCAACAACGACACAAATGGGGAAGCATAGGAAAGAGCCAGCCCGACCTGCAGTGAAGAGACGAGCTATCTTAGCATCACATAGAGACAATTAGATTTGGGGGTGATTACAAAAGCTACCCTGAGGTTTGAGGTAATTACAAAATAACAGCCAAGTAAAATAACGGTTTAAAAAATTTTCAAAGTTGACTTTTTTTTTTTATTCTCTGTAATTAGGCCAAACCTCAGGGATGGATTTCGTAACTATCCCTTCAACTAGTTTTCACTAATACGAATTCATAATTTCAAAAGTTATTACCAGCCCAGGCGTGCCCAAATCGAAAGGCATATGCCCATGTGTTCCAACAACAGCCATCACAGCTACAAATGAGACGATAAATGCTGCCAACGACTGAAAAAACAAGCTTTTGTGTGAGAGCTGAAAATATCTTCTTCCAAGCAATTATAATATTATATTGTAAGGTGCTGAAATAGAATTAGTAATGAAATGACATGCCTGAAGGCGAAGAGACAGCCATAAGCTTGCAATGATTTCCGTGTAAGAAGTTCGTTGATATATTTGTACATGTTTCATGAATCTGAATACAAAGAAGTCCTGCACACGAGCATATATCTAAATTCTAATTATTGATCATCACAATGCAATGAATCATTTGTGATATGCCACTTTGAGAATGCGGAAATCAAACATCCTAGAAAAAGTAAGTTGGGGTTTTAAGTCAACTGGCTAGTAACATTACGACAGTGAGAAAGAAAAGTATTGAATAATTAAAAGAAGTAAGCTGTAACATCAGGAGAAGTTTTACCACATAATTACAAGCTCTAATAGTTGAGGACCCATCCAGTGTCTCTGTAAATGATGCATAAATAGGCGAACGAGAGACACTGTCCAACCTTCTTAATTCACGTGATGTTGATCTGTAATAGAGCTGAAACACTTCTCATATTATTAGTTATCTTACACACACACACACACTTTAACATATGTGTACGATTCTTAACAAAAAATCAATTAGGCGATGACATCTTACGCAAAATGTATTTAATTAAAAAGGCTTAGTTACCGTGCATTGGTAAGCTTTATAATTTCCTAATTTCCTAATTTCTAATTTTCCTTTTTTGCACGAGAAATGCGACAAACCTGCAGTTTGCTGTATATATACCAAAAGGGAATCAGTATCAGCAAGAACGTGACCTGCAGAAAAAGTACAGTTAGAAAATACGATATTTTGATCCAAATGGGCTCTCACAATTCGAATCGACAAACGGCTTTCACATACCTGTACAAATGACAAGACTATGGTGATCCCTAGGAGACCCACAAAGTTGGCGAGGAGAATGTTGAGGATAAACGGAAGAGAATCATCAATTGTATAGAGATCTGAAGACAATCTATATAATCCAGTCAGTATGGAGGATAATAATTATAATAAATAAATAAAGTTTTTATTATGATGGGAAAATATATATGCTACCTGTTTAATATTCTCCCACTCGGTGTCTGATCAAAGAAGCTAACGGGTGCATCGATAAGGTTCTGTAGCAATCGATCGTGCACTCTAATAGCAGCTCTTAAACCACCAAATGCAAATGCAAATGCCCTCATTAATGTCAAAGATGAATTGACCAAACAAAACACTCCGAGCACTACCTGCACATGCATATAGGAAATGACACAGCTTCGGTTCAAACACCCTAAGAAGTGCTAAATATGAGTTGTACACTTCTAAAACTAGTGGTTTAATATTATTCTTTTCTAAGCTTTGGCTCAACAAGTTGACAAAATATATTATCACTTTCCGGTGATCTCACAATTTAATTCATTTCCAAGTATTGAGTTTAAATAAAGTATCTAATTATATGGATGCTTACCAAGAACAATGTGATCGAATTCTTGCTTTGGTAGCTTCCGGTTGAGTCAACCCAGAATGAAAGCCACAGATCATTACCATTACGCGAAGCTTGCATCAAGATTGCTGAGATGCATGTCACACATGTAATGAACCAACCAGCAAACACAGCATAGTTTCTGTACAAATTCATATTAAACCAATCAGTCAAATGCGGAATTTTAGTCGGGTGTAACTAACAACTGATTTCTTTTTTCGTTTCTTTTGGGATTTTTACAAAAATCACCCTTCAAGTTTGACGAAATTACAAAAAGACCCGACTAATTAACTTTGAAATTCCCAGATTTTTAATGAAACTAAACATCAAAGGTGGCTTTTGTAATATTATTCAAAGATATTTTTTTTTCTAAATACCCCAAACTATGGGGTAGCTTCTGCAATTATCTATTTTATTTTATTTTTCTGTATTTTGCAAGCTGCTGAGTTTCAGAAATGGGAGCTCACTTGTATACCATTGCCTCAACTCTCCCATCTTTTCGTGTCTCGACCTCAATGATGTCTTGGGCATCGTTTGAAGTGCTTATATACTCACGGTCATCGGGTTTTTCGTTCGACAATTTCTTATTTTTTTGTACTTCAGTGAATGTATTGACCTCATCTAGCGATAAAAATGATATGTAGGAAGAGATAGATGGGTCAGCCGGACTTCCCGCCCATTTCACTTGTCCTTTATCCATCACGACCACCATGTCAGCCATATATATTGCCTGCATTAAAAAAATAGTTATCTCGGAAAATATACCCTTCAATTCATGTGAATAAGGATAAATATGTAGACAAGGACTAGAAAGTAGAAACTGAGTCGCGTTAAAAATTCAAACCTGAGCATTATGTGTACAGATAATGCGTGTTTTCTTGTTCATAAGAGGGCCAAGAATGGCGTTTTGTAAAATCGAGCGACCAACATGTGCATCAACTGCACTCAGAATATCATCAAGGAGGTATACATCTGTGGCATGATAAACAGCCCTAATAATAAACGGGGAAAAACAATCAGACTAAAGAAAGCCATACATGCGTAATTCATCCAACGAGTATTATTACCTGGCAAGGGCAAGACGGGCCCGTTGTCCTCCGGATAAATTGATCCCTTTCTCGCCAATACAAGCCATGTCACCCCCCATCATTAGAGAAATATCAAGGTCCAGTGCGCATGCTTCTAACACTTCCGAGTAACTTACCAGGGCAAAAGAATACAGGAAATGTTAGTTTGTTCACAGAAAAAACATCTGGAAAAAACTTGGAAGCTACCTTTTGTGATCGTAGTCCTTCCCAAGCAAGATATTATCACGGATAGTTCCGGACATTATCCAAGGGACCTAAAAAACAAATATGAAGATAAAAAAATTGTTTATTATTTTATATAGAGAATTCACAAAGATGATGATTGCAAGTCATAGTCTGACCTGTGGTACATACGCTTTGGATCCAGATAGACGTATGGATCCATTGATGAGTCTAGTTTCACCTAGGAGTAAGTTTAATAGTGACGATTTACCCGATCCAACCTACAATCCAAATACAGATCGTCAAATACTGTGACTCGTTTATTATTATAAATTTGACGTGATATAACCATGGATATATATATGCACCTCTCCAATTATTGCAACCAAGGACCCTTTCGGAACATAAAGATTCACGTGTTCCAAGACCAGATCGAATTCCTTCTGGTCGTAGCTTGACCATGTAGAAACTGCATCATGGACAGCAACAGCAGGCTCTTTAGAATCAAACTTGTCTTCATGGATAGTCGGGGACGAACTTTCGGGCTCAACATCACTTTCATAGCTAAATAGATACTTGCTCAATCGTCTAGTGGATATAGCTGCCTGGAGAGTCACAAAAACAAATACGGAAAACAACGGAGATTTTATTTTGTCTAACATTTACTTACCCCAAGAAACAGCAAGCGAATTCACATTTACAAAATTATTTCGGAGGTGAAATCAGAAGCTTACATCTATCAAACCATTGATGACCCATGGGAATGAGTTCAGTGGTGAGATTAAATTATTAAACAGAGCTAGGCAAGTGAAAACCTGAAATGAGGATTTGTTGAACAATATATATATCACAATAACATTCATTACACAGAAAGTACAGAAGCAGTAGTAACAATAATACCGTTGCAGCATCAAGCTCGTGGCCCATTAAAGAATAAAGCCCGAATGTGCACATAGAGAAGAGGGTAGGCGTCGTGGCCCAAAAGAAGACACACCATGCATCCAAGTATTTCCTAGTCTAGCGAAAGGAAAGGTTATCCACGTAAGCTCATGTATAGTTAAGGTGTCACTTCATGATCTGCATAATAATTTGTTTACCGATAAATGTTTAACTTCAAAGGACCTCGTCTTCGTCAACCAGCTGGCAAAGAGAAGCTCCCAGCCGTACATTTTTAAGGTACGGATATTTGTTAGTAGTTCGCCCGTCTTTCTAATCCTGGAAAATGACGCATATATTGAGTAGAGAAAATTCAAATTTCATCCAAACAAGTTTAAAAAATACTACCGTTCGTCCTTTTGCTCCATCATACATTTGGTAGCATTTGCAATCAGATTCGCAATCCATTTGTTAACTACGAGTATATACCAAAAACGGAACATCGAGTTAAACCCGAAACGGATTATATACCAGAAGTTATAGATTTAAACGGACCTGGTATCAGCAGAATAGTTATAGCTAACCCAGCAACAAAAGCAAGCTTGACTTGTTGGTACAGTAAATATAGAGCGATTCCTATTTGCAAAGGCAAGCTGATTCAATTACACGAGAAGCGATAGTCAAGATACAATGTAGTGTATAAATTTGTCATCTATCATTCTGAAAAAAAATGTCAACTAAAACAAAATGGACCAAACCATAAGAAAAGACGGGAATATTAGTTTTAGAAAGATGAATGCAGTAAATACGTTTAATATTATAACCTCCACATATCATGAAGACTGTTGCATAGGCTTACGATTCTGTCTGCATCAACGGACATGAATGTCTGAATTTCTCCTTCTGAGAATTTTGATCTCTCGGCTAAGTTTACCGAAAGGCACTGAGAAAGATAAATATATACTTAAAAAAATCCGAAAGAGGAAGAAAATTAGACGAAGTAGACCTCATGTTTCAAAATTTATATTGGAAACACTTTCTGTGATTCCTTAATATGGATGAAATAACAAGTATATACGATTCTACAAAGCGAGCCCATGCATACATGTAATGTACTTTTCTTTGAAGGCATGCAGGAGTTTTCCGTTATAAGTATGGTTTTACCTTTCGATAGATAATAGTCATAATGCTAGATCTCAACTTCAATCTAAGTTGTGAAAGGCGAAATGTATATTGGGTGTCGAGAAATGACCTGCAAAATCGAACTGTCATATTAACACATTTTAATCATTTGAATTATAGACAGATAAACCAGAACAATTCTTTTAAAGAGAATCAAATGATCCCTTGTATGTTAAAAGTTCATTTGATTATTAAATTGAACATCTGCACAGGCTATACAATCTGGAGGAAAGTCGTAAAAACCCAAAATTATATATGGGGAAGAAGACTACTTGCTTTAAAATTGATACCAAACCCATTGATATTGCAAGAACGTAACCATCGACATTTCTGGAACCTGTTCAATAAAAATTGAAACTTTCAATAGTCTTTTGGCAGTGATATATGGTAAATCCAAAAACAGTAGCTCAATAAAATGTGAGCCAATAAAATTTTCAAGGTACCTTACAAATTAGTTATGAAAAATGAGAAAAAAACAAAATGTTACCGGACCCTTTTAGATGTTCTCAAACGTAAAAAAAACTACAAATTACAAAAAAATATAACCTTGCTGAAGATAACGGATCATCTTATTGAGAAGTAGTGGTCCTGCAAAACCTAAGCAGTCATTAAGCACCTGCAAGAAACTTAGAATTGAGTCTAGAGAAAATCAGAAAATTGCTCGTTCAATCTCACAAAGTTGAGTACCTTTATGTTTTGCACATTTGATACTACAGGTGCAAGAAAGTTGGTTATTACAGAATAAGAGTAGATATTTGTATTACCTTTAAGAGACCTATGCAAAAATATGGCCAACCATATGCCGAGCATATTGTCTTCAGTAATGACGGGTGACTGTGATCGTTTCGTTTCTGAGCATCCCACATTCTCAGTAGCAAATTATGGCAAAACGAAGGATCCATATCTACAGGCAGCTCAAGTAAATCTTCAAAACCGAGTTGCTTATTCACACCTTGTTGCAAAACAGGATCGATCGTTTTGAATGTCATCAGACGCCAAATTTTACATATAAGCCCCTTCAACAATAGAAAAGGCATATGAAGTTAACATTAACACAAATGAGTTGTTGAATAAAGTCCGAATCTACTTACTGAGTTCGTGAAGGGACTTTCTTCGGTTTGGTTTTGGTAGGGGAGGAGTGGGTCCACCGTGGAACTACAATGTTGCAGGTAAAAGATTTACCATCAGTAGAAATGTAGTTTACAAATGCCTTTTTAACCTTTAAACAAACCAGCGTGAATTTCGTATTATCAAAGAGTGAACCTAACTCAAAGACAAAAGGGTGACTTAGTCTAGTGTACCTTTTCCCAGAAGACGGGACCTTCATTCTCATTATATTTATAGATATCCCAAACATGATATCGGTTATGGCCAAACAGATTCCCTCAATCCATGTTACAACCTGGAAAGACGTTAAGATGAAAGTCAAATACTTTTAAGTTGTTACTGTACAATTAAGCCACTGCAAAATGAAACAATCAACCACCTGAGGAGAAGACGAAAACAGTGTTTGTAGACGTGGTATCCAGACGAGGAGCTTTAAGGCCCACCAAAAACAGAGGAATCCATTGCTAAATACATCCAGCCAAGTATCGGCCCGTGACACCATCAAAATAGCCAGCTGAAATTCAAGTTTGACAATTCTGAGAAAACAAAATTGGGCTTTTGAACCGATATGAACGTAGCTAGGCTTACCCAGACTATGAACTGCGAGCAAGCATTCATCCATTCATGAAGTAAAATGGACTTTGAATCGATTCTTGTCCTCAAAAGCATAATTATGTCGAAAGATGCCACGGACAATCCAATAGCAGCCAAAACGGAAAAGAAAATCTTTGTCGACAGATGCATCTGTATCTAAAGGGAAAACAAATTTATTTGTCTGAATATTTGAAATTGACATTGTCATATACGAACATCGTTTGAAATCATCCGGCTGCACTAAAACTTTTCATGACGGAAATCCAGATGAAGGACAGATTTAATCAAGCAATGACAGTAACAGTTAGGTAGCATACCCTTCTCCATTGCTTCGGGCGCCGATTTATAATGAGAAGCACAAGCACCGTAACCACAGTGAGTAAGTTGGCTCCAAATCCAAGCACTGTGAATATTATTAAGGGGGGAAAACAGAGGAATAAAAAAATGAGATATAATTGATGATATAAATAAAGTTAGATTTTTTTTAAAGGATATAGATTGTTGAAACACTCTGAAACTCCGTTACGATTCCACACCTGTTCGAAACAAGAACAACAAAAAATGATAGTCATACACACACACACACACATACTTACATACATACAAAAAAAGGGTTTTTTCTTAATAAAAAAATGCAATAATAACTCAACCACTGAAGCATGCTGAGTGACAGTTTCGTATTTAAAAAATTAAGGGCTCAAAGAAATTGGCAAGATAATTTCATGAAATCTGCAAAAGCCCAACCGTCAATTTTCCTTCATATTTGAGAAAGCCCGTTTCTTGAAATCAAACACTGAAATTTTACATACACTGAAGAAGAAGAAAAAAAAAAGATATTGAGAGAAAAATGTCCGTACATATGGAGAATGAGGGCATATGAAGCTGATGAATTCCATAGCCGCTGACTGAGAGGGTGGACTGGGGAGTTTCCGTGCTCATATATTATATAGTAAGGTGGCGATGGAGAGAATAAATTAACAATGGTAAACATTTTGTTTTTTATAAATTTCTCGTACAAGAGTTTCTTAAATTGAAACGAAGAAGAAAGTGTCATAATTTATTTTGAGACATGAGAAATAAATATTTATTTTCTATCAATTAGTAATGCCCTATGATTAACCTATGATATTGAAAATATTATTTTCTATCAATTAGTAATGCCCTATAATTAATGATTTGTTGACATAATTTTGAGGACAAGTTTTCTAGCCTTGAAAACACATTTGTGTAGTGCATGCTAAAGATCCTCGTGCGCCCTACATAACATTGTAATCAGGTGGATCAGAGAATATTGAGTTTTTTACTATTACTTCTTTACGCGTGGGTTTAGCTTTTATTGTTTATTTGCTTTGATCTATTTATGAGGCTTTACTTCATAGTGTATTGCTGCTTTATTTTACTTTTGATCTTTTGAGCCTTTGTCTTATCTTGTGGAATGCCATGTGCCCCCACTACATTCATTTTATTCAACACTTTTATTAGTGAAAGGGTTTAAACTTTAAAGTGGCGAGCGCAGTAAGGTCAATTTTAACAATGTTTTGAGGTGAGTAAAGTGATTGTTACTAGCTTTTGAAAATTACTGTAAAATATAAGGAATGAAAATTAAATTGCTTATGGTTCAATTGTGAAAGTGTAAAATCTCACTGCAACACCTCTAAATTCCACGTGCTTCGTAAAGAGACTCGTCATATCCAATGCTTTGTTGCTTTGCCGATCTATGGTTTTTCTCCTTTCACAACGTCATTGACTCGTGGCATTCTCTATTCATTATCAATCTCGACAAAAATGTTTTCTTTGCGACTTCGCCATTGATCTTACTTGTTCAATTGTTTGTGCTAAAGTTCGATCAGCCTGATTAATACTCCTGGTGGTATATTATTAACCGTAAATGCATACACAATACATATCCGTGGACAATTATATATAATAGTATTAAATCTACTTGGATGATTGCATAAAACTGCAGTATTAGATGTCACATTAGTATTTATTTCTTGTAATATTTCAACTTCCATAATAATGATAATGTGAAAAAATCCTCAGAATTTCAGAGGTGGTCGTATTTCCTTAACCACCCTATCTTCCAAAAGTTCATTCACTCCACTCCTACACACACGGTCACGCACAGTCACACACACTCAAAGAACAGAATCCGGCCGATCGCCGCCCATGGCTCTTCACGCGGCGGCCGTAATTTCCTCAATCCTAACAATCCCATCCACAAATACTTCGTCCGTCGAAATGTATCACCGGCGGAGCCCCTTCCTCTCTCTTCCCTCCGTTTCCCCAGCCCCTCCTCCACTCAAACCCGGCGCAGTAACATCCCATTGCGACAAGACGAGGTTTATCGGTGCAAAAGCCACTAGATCCGGCCCGGGAGCTGACCCGAAGCTCGGAGTTTCGGTTTACAAGCCCAAATCATACCAAGTCCTCGTATCTGATGCCGCGACTTCTCTTCTCTACGCTCTGCAAGACGACAAAATTCGTCTCGAAATTGAATTCCCGTGCGTAACTCTCTCCGATTTTATCCATCTATGTTTTAGCTCTTTAGTTTATGAGGAGTAATCTCAAGTGATGTTGTAGTTTAATTATGGTTTTAGAGGTTCCAATGTCTTGAAATTCATTATGCAGTACAAAGGTTTTTCTGATTTAATTTGTTTTTCGTGGACTCCTTTTTTCGGGTGGGATGAATCAGTCCATTACCTAGCAACATCTCTTCGTATAAGGTAGTATTTTCTTCGTATAAGGGCTTGTTTGGCGCAATCGTGTTTATCGTATGCGAGATGTTCTCAAAATTCGTAAACGTGTGAAGGGTTCATCTGATGAGTACAGTGATGCCAACATTCAACTTGCATTGGCAGTTGTTCGAAAGCTGCAAGAGAAGCAAGAAACAAGAGCATGCATCGTAAGACGATACTACAATTTTATGTGTTTTTTTTACTTAATATATGTACTTGGTCGCCGAGCTATAGGTACATTGAATCCCCAGTCAGTATATATTATTCCTTTTTTAGGTATTTCCTGATAAGCCGGAAAAGCGTAGGGCATCAGAACTATTCAAAGCAGCCCTTGACTCGGTAATTATCTGCTTACTATTTATATCTGTAATAAATATCAAAAATACCATAGCATTGTAAGATCCCAAGAAGAAATTGATATATGAATCTGTTGGAAGTGTAGATATGATGTGATGTTGCATAAGATTTATAATTTGATATTGTGATCTTTTAGTATTACTATGCTATTTACCTATAATGTCTTACAATCGGCTTATTTCAAATTTGTTCGTATAGGCGTATAAGTAACAGAATACAGTTTCTTGTCCCATCAATGTTCTAAGTGCAAACATCCTTGATGGTGATATCAAGTTATGTTCAAGATTTTTCAGTTTGTAGAGAGCTTCTAACAATTAACTTTCTTATAAATTCCAAAAAAAAAAAAAACATAGGTCAAAATCTGACAAGTGTTTTTATTTTTTTATTTTAAGTTCAATATCCTTACTCATTAGATTTTTCAGAATTTGATGTATATCATTTGGTGACAAAGCTTACGGCAATTATGAATCGACTTGCTTATATTCTCAGAATAAGCATAATTTGAGATTTTATTTTTGAAGTTTGATTTCAGAGAAAGGATTTCAGAATAATTATTATGCTGAATACATTCCACATGGTTTCAATCGTTACTTTTTGAATTTGACTTACTATATCTATGTTTCAGGTTGATGGTATAACTGTTGGATCCTTGGACGATGTACCTAGTGGCGCGGTCTCGAAATTCTTCAAGTCCATTCGAGACACTTTGGATTTTGACTTCGTGGATGAAAACGAAGGTTGGTTCCATAAACCTGAGAACCACCATTGACATCCTAAAATTCATAAAAAGTTTTTAAACAAGTATGGAATAGCTTAGAAATTATCATCAAGATATGGATACTTTTGAGATACATGTCATGATAGTTCCTTTTTCTTTTCTTGATTCGACTTGATAATAATCTTGTAAGGGTTGATTTTCTAAGTTGGCCTGGCTTCTCACTGATGTTCTCTATATTCATTCCTACTGCAGGTCGTTGGCAAGCTGAAAAACCACCATCACTTTATATTTTCATTAATTGTAGCACAGGGGACTTATCTGTAATAGAGAAGTATGTGGTATGACCTCTGCATTTATTCTCACACTTCATTTCAACAAATTCTCATTAAAACTTATTTCCAAACTACCTGGGTCCCTTATGTTATGCATGAAATACTGTTTAAAATTTTGTCAGCTAAGGGAAATAATTTTTTGTCTATTGATTTGTTTGCTTTTTCGTTGTCAGGAAAAATTCGCCTCCACCACTCCAACAGTTCTTTTTAACTTGGAACTTGACACATTGCGGTATGTGAACCTATCAAAAAGTTGCTGGACGACTAATATGACTTCAGATTTTTATCATTTTGTAACAAAATTGATGTGTACGTGCAGTGCCGATCTGGGTCTTTTAGGATTCCCCAGCAAAGATTTACATTATCGGTTTCTTTCTCAATTTGTTCCCGCTTTTTACATCCGGACAAGAGAGTACTCTAAGGTATTTCTCCATGATTTTTCATAATTTTCTGTGGGATTCTGGATTTTACATTTCAATTTTAGCTGGAATGATAAGTCTACTTGACTGTGAAAGACTGTTGCAGTGGCACCTTATGTGGTGAACTACAGTGGAGCATTATTCCGTCAATATCCAGGTGAGATGGGATTATATTCATCATTTTATTGCCATTTTTCTTTCATTGTCAGTTTCATGATTAGTCTATTTCTTAGTTTACATGATATTTTGTTTTATTATCCTCACGATTTGAATTTGCACCTCACAATGAAACATTTACATGGAAACACCACTTAGTTTTGTTAATCATCCTTGATTAAAATATTAAAGTCTAACCCGCTCTCTACACTTCTGCTCGTATAATTTTGACCAACTTTTACCACCACATAGCGAATATAGTAATAGTAATATTCTTGCTATCATCTACATTTAGGCCCTTGGCAAGTGATGTTGAAACAAGGAGACGGTTCTTACGCTTGTGTGGCAGAAAGTGAAACTCGTTTTACTCTCGGCGAAGTATATGTTTATTTCTACCATCATAATTCCATTACATTTTCTAAGACAAGACATTGCTGACTTTTATTTTTCTTCAATATGCTAGACTAAGGACGAACTGCTGAGGGTCCTAGGACTGAAGGAGGAAGAAGGAAGCTCGTTGGAGTTCCTTCGGAGAGGTTACAAGGTCTTGTCCCCTCCACCTATCTTGTTTTCAGCTTTACCTTTTTTTCTTCTATATTGTTAATGTTGTTTGTGTGCTGCGACGAGTGAACCTATGTTTGCAGAGTGCCACTTGGTGGGAAGAAGCTGTAGAAACAGAACTATCTTCTGCATGGCGTAGTTGAACGGACCTCGGCTAAACAGGTACGAACGTCATTTTTTTTATTTTTTTTTTAAATCCAATAAATAACCCGTACTGCGTTATCACTTGCCTCATGAACCGTTATCATTCACAAACAATCAATGCAACTCGTTGACATATCTAACATCTTTACTCACATTAATTACCCTTAGTAAAATACACATAAATGAAAAGTAATCTTCAAGATTATGAAGTGATTTTTATTAAAGAAAACTAACTGCTGCTCAAACAACCCAAAAAGAAATTGAAAACCTGAAGAGAATGAATTTCTCCAACCTTGTCTTACTGATACTACTAGCTCTAATGCCGTTTACAGCCTTAGGTACGTATACAATTTCTCGAAACTTTTAGTATAACTACTTATGTTTATCTGTCTATCTATCGATTGATAAGTTGTTGTGTTATTTAATAGGAAAGACGGAACTTGGAAAAGTAACCTATAGTTGCGTAGGCGAAAGATATTCTGCAGAGGCAGAATGTGTTAGAGAATGTAAGGCTTTCCCATTTTATGCTAAGGTGGGAGAATGTCAGTGGGGCTGGTTTTGGCTATGGGGCTCGTGGAATCGCGGCGACTGTGTATGCTACATCTAAAAAGTGTGACCTAAGATCTATGTGAAAAATTTCTTTGGCATTCTACAAAGCTTCACAACAATTTGATAAACAAATTGTCAGATTTTGGTCTTTCACTATGATCAAACAAAAATAATACTATAGCTTTAATAAATACTCCATTATTTATGTTTGTTTGTCATGGACTCCTAAATCACAATTGATGTAATGATGTACTATTATTAACCTACATCTCACAAAGAAAATTCAAATATATATTTTTTTCAATTTTTTAATAAAATTCCATATTTTTTAAACTTTACTTTTATTTATTTATTCTATTAATTTAAAATTGTATGTTTACTTTTAATTTTTTGAATAAATAAACAATTTATTGTATTTTTAATCTCTTATAAAATTGAATCAAGTAATTTGTTATCATTATAAATTACAAGAAATACTCTTACAAAATTGATGAGTATTTTATTACTCCCTCTGTCCCAGAGCTATAGGCAATTGTGGTCAACATTTTTTTTGTCCGTCCAATACATATAATAAACAGTATAAAAAATTATGAAAAAATAACTAAAATATAATTTAACTATTGAATTTTATTTTAGTAATTTTTCATAATTTTTTATATATTGTTTATCATATGTATTTGACGGACCAAAAAAGTTAACCCTGTGCCTATAGCTCTGGGACAAAGGGAGTAGTATTTTATTAGTATCATTTTATAAATAAAATAGAGTGTGTGATATAACTCTCATTTAAATTAATCAAAATAACTCGTCCAAAATAAACCACGTAAAATAAGCAAAGAGAGCAGCTCTAAAAGGGTTTAAGCTGAAAGCACCAACGTGAGAGAAAAGGGTTTTAAATTAGGGCAAAATTCGTAGTGAGAGAAAAAGGTTTATAAGAAAAATGAGCAGTGAATCAAAGAAACCCGGCAACGGAATGGGTGGTGGTGCAGCTGCCGTAGGGGGATTTAGGGCGAAATTCGAACATTATTTGTACAGTGGTGAGAAGAAGCATGTCGTGGCAGGCATCGCCATTTTCGGAGTTATCTTTGGTGTTCCATGGTACTATATGACTCAGGGTGAGTTTTTTTTTTTGGTTAATTTATTTGTTTTCGCGTTTTCATTTGGTTGGGTGTGAGGTTAATCGAATGTTAATATAGGGGAATATTGAGTAATTCTGGATCATTCTTTTGGGGATATATATTTATAATGACACTCTCTGTGTGATTCTTCGGTTTAGTTCTGTAGATATTGCAGTCCATTTTCGATATTCATGAATTTGGCATTGGTGAATGGGCTTCTGGAATTATTAAGGTTCAATGGATAATCTTTGTTAATATTTTTAAGGTTCTGGAATAAGTTGATGGAAGTGAAAAAAGTCTATTGCTTGACAGCTTAGACCAGAAAAAAATGTCTTGTGCTTGTGGTGCAAAATATTTCGGGTTTATGCTCATGGAAAATGTCTTGCTTCTGTATTACGTATGATATTTTCAAAGTTCCGAAGAACTAGTGATGCAAATGTGAGTTTTTTTAAGTTCAGTGGGAATAGGGACTGCCTACTTTACTTAAGTGGACTCTTAGAACTCCCCTCATTTCGACTCCTTCAATTTTTGAGAATACTGTAATTCAGACGGGGTTATTTCAAACAAGCAAATTAGAATCTCTATACAAGGAAGTTGAAACTTTGTGTATTATTCCATCTACCCCGTTCTCGATGTCCTCAAACCTTTATATCTCTCGATAAATTTATATGTCTGTTTCTCGTCACCCATGTATCGCCCTTTTTGCTAAGCAATGCGTGTAACTGTGTAAGTTAATTAAATGAACACAATTTATTTGAATAAGATGGGAGACACTTGAGTCTAAAAGTGTGTGTGTGTGTGTGTGTGTGTGTATATATATATATATATAGGGGTAATCGGAATATAGTGAGAATCGTTTGCCTCAACTCCAACAATTTGTTTGTGAGTAAATAATATTTTTCCTCATCTAATTATACTTTAACCTAAATTAAAATTTTTTGACTCACATACCCCTTAATTCCCACTTGATTAATCTCAATTATCATCTGATTATAAGTTTGACTTTTACTATTTAATCGTAACCTCATTATATATAGTACTATGTTCAGATGTTGTACTATTTGTCCTATAATTTTATAACCGTTAACTTACCAAGAACCCCTATTCATGTTTCCTTTCGTATATTTGTTATTTATAAGTGGGTTATCTTTTGATTGCTAAATAATCCAGTCCAGCTTCTGTATTGGGAAAGAGACTTTTTTCCTCCTAGAATATATCATCCTTTACATGCAATTACTTTTCTTGATTTTGAGTTGCAATGAAAGAGATGTAGATCTAATCTGACAACTTTGTTTGTTGAAGGCACAAAGCATAGTTCTCATCAGGATTACTTGGAAAAGGCCGATAAAGCTAGGAGTGAAAGGCTTTCGTCTAGTGCGTCCACTAGATGAAGATGAGTGAAATCTTGCAGTCCCTGTTTACTGCAATCTCTTTCGATGTGAAGACAATCTTTGTTATTTCTCTATGACATTACAAGGTTTTATATGAGCAACTAGTTTGAATGTTAGTTCTTTTTTCAATAATAAAATGGATAGTTTATAGTACTCTTATATTTTTTGGTTGCAATAAGAAAGTATGAAGTTACAAATTATTAATCCCATAATAAGAAATCAGTTGAGTTTGTTTGAGCTATATCAATTATAGAATGGGTTCAAATGCACTAGTTCTTATTTGATAGAGTTGTTATGGTGGATTTTTCAGATCCATTCTTCATATTGGTCAAGTTTGGTCGTGAAAAACACTAATCCGACTTTGGTTGTGTTCGATGAAAGCTCGTTTGATTAGCATTCAAGCGAAGACTCTATTCAGTACTATAGTTATGATTAGGGGTGGGCGTTTGAGCTCGAAAACCCGAGCTCGGACCGAAAACTCGTCAAAAAAGCTCGTCATGGGTCGAGCCCAATTTTTTTAAAGACCGGCCCGTCATAGAACCGACCCGTGAAGTGTGTATGCGGTACGAGCCCAAGCCCCAAAATATTTAGGACCGAAAGCTCGATTCGGACCGTCAATTTGATTTTTTATATTATATATATATATATATATATATATATATATATATATATATATATATATATATTTATATATATTTATATATATATATAAAGTAAAAAAAATATTTATTGTAGTCATTATTATTACTATTAAGGTTTTTACTTCAAGTTTTTCAATTTACCATCTCTTTGTTCCGAGTTAACTCTTCACCGTGCATATCATTGTAAAAAAATATAAAAAAAATTTTTAAAACACCTCAAATAAGAGGAAAATAATAATTGAAAGTATACTTGATTTTTTTAGTGTTAATGTGGTGTATATATTTTTGTAAAACCATTTCTGAATTAGTGAATTACTCTTACTTTTTTCAATTTTGACTAGTTACAAGATTAGAATTGATTTTTATTTTTATTTTTATTTTTGGATTTTTATTTGGGCAAGAAAATCATTTTTTGTTTTTTGTTTTAAACTTTCAATTTAATATCATGTGATTCAAATGTTTGAAATTTTTATTGAATTATAAATTGTATGAAATTTATAATAGAAATTCTATAAAATTCGGGACCGAAAACCCGAAAACCCGGCTCGGGCTCGTCATACTCGGTCCCGAGCCGGGCCCCAACCTCAGAAAAACCCGACTCGGCTCGGACCGCAGATGTCGGGTTTTGAGCCGAGTTTTGATATTTTTAGGCTCGGCTCGACCCGCGCCCACCCCTAGTTATGATGTATGAGTCATAGAGGTTGAATTTTCCGACTTAAAATTTGGAATTTGAAATAAAAATTAAAAAGTTCATATTTTCAATAATACTAGTTAAGAAACATAAGTTTAATTTCATTAATATATCAAAAATGAGATTAAAAAAATATTGGTATTAGAAACAAAACAATGCATGGTTTAGTCCTGCAAAAGCTCATCAAGAAACATTCCATCTCATGGGTTTGTGTCCACTGCCAATGAAATATTTACCATTTTGCCACAAGCAGATATGACCAACAGAGAAATAAAGCATACAAATAATTGATAATGGGAGAGCAAGTGTTTTTGTTTCCTTGCCATTCTATTTGTTTGAGATTCAAATGTATATAAGATACTACTATAAGTCAAGCCATAACAAGACCTTTATCGCCTCAAAACCTACAGCGGCATCAGTCTTCTATGCTTGAAAAACCAACAAAATGCAGCAAAAATGACGGTCCCACAAACCCCTGTGATTACTAGTACCCACTTGAATGCGCCTGGTTCATCGAACAGTGGCACCGCAAAATTCATGCCAAAAATACCAGCAACCACTCCATATATAGCAACAACAAAAGTTGCTGTGGTCAGTAACAACTCAAACTGTATAAGCTGGTTCCGAACGTTATCCTGCACAAGATTATAAAATACGTTAATCACTGGTTACAGATATATTTAGAACATAAGAAAACTACATTTAAATGGATCTGTTTTGCAGTTATCCCTATAAATTTTGTTCTGAAAGAGGATAAAGAAACAACACGTACCAGCTGAATGTTGATGAAGTCTTCCGTATCATCGATATACTCCTTCAGCTGAAAATTGCACAAGAAACTTGTTCATAAAAATCATTAAATATAGAAAAGGTTAGTAAAAACAAAATGATTTTTTTCAATTGTGATTAGGTCAGACATCTAGAATGCTTTTTGTAACCATCCCAAGTCGAAAACATTACGGTTAATACAATCTACTATACCGAAGTCAGTTTATTAAGGGTGCTATCAATGACAACAAAGTAGGCCTCCAGCAACATCTCCAACTCTTCTATACTATCCGTGGCACTTTCTGAGCTCCTAATGCTATCGTGCCTGCTTCTAGCAATGCTCAGGCTTTTGTCCAGTCTCCGACTATCGGGTGGCGAAGAAACCGGAGAGACCGGTGCGGAAAGAGACAACTCGTTCAAGCGATAGCCAATCAGAGACTGATCTCCACCGTAAAATGATGATGATTCCATGCGTCTTTTCTTTTCAGTGAGATACAGTTCGGCCATGTCACCGTCATCATCCATTAGCTGCTCTATCTCATCCCTGACCTAAATTATAAAAAATAAAATTGTAGTAAGCGAAAATTAGGAAATGTGACACAAGGGGAATAGAGTGGTTACGTACCTTCTGAACTCTTCGGGTCAATGCAACGAGTCTGCTTTTTAATCTACGAACTCGTTCCAAGTTCAATGTGCTGATCTTTGAAGTGAGTTCGTCCAACAGTGGGTATGCTTCGATCTCTAGTTCTGCGGCCTAAATCAATTTAACAGTTTCGGGGAAAAAAATTAGGGTGAGATATTTCAAAATGCTTGGGGATTCTGCACACGAAAATAAATGGTGCAAAATGACCATATTAGCCGTATTCACTTATTTCTACTTTCTAAGTTTACTTTCTCTTTTGTATATTTTTTTTTCCAATGAACTATTAAGATATTCAATGAGAATACGGAAAAATGAACAAGCGATTGAATGATAGGGGCAAAATAAGAAAGATACACATGACATTACCTTGAAAGAATTTAGCAAGTAATTAGGGAAAAAAAGGCTAAAACTACACCTATTGTGATTTGTGAAGCGGATTGAGTAATAAAAGGAAAGATCATATGGGTTTTTTCCTCAGTATTTATGTGAGGTCCGGCTAAAATCAGCATGTTTACTGGTTTGTTATCTGCTCAAGATTGTTTTTTCTTACAAATAAAGTTCACATTATCTTCTTTTTTTCCTAGTGTTTCTAACTAGGGCCCAAAAATCTGAAGTCAAGGTATGCGTATGAGTTTCTACATTGCATCATCTGGAACATTCAATACAAAAATTACTTATACTACAATTGCTTGTCCTTCCACATAAATATAGACCCAGAAGATTATAATAGCCTTATAAAAAAATCAGACGCACACTTTCTCAGGTCTCACCAAAACTTAATAAACTGTTAGACCAAAGTACCAAGTACCAGTTGATCGCGCATATTAGGAATGGTCTTCATGTTATAGTTATACTTATGAAATGATTACACTACTCTCATTTTTCTAAAATGAAAAAAATAGAACATGGAACTTAATGAAGAGAAGCGTGAAGTTAGAAAAGTAATACTGGCAATGTACAAGCCACATAGTTCTTGTTGGTAAAGTAATATGACGATTATTACTTTAAATGCAACAGTTAGAATGTGATAAAATTCACTTTTAAACGCAACAATTTATTTTTTAAATGCGACATATAGAACGTGATGGAGGGAATAGAAAGTACCTGAGCATCCAAAAATGTACAGGCAGACTCCAAAGCAACCTCAAGAGCTCTGAACTCAAATGGCAAGTAATCCGGAGACATGTTCCCATACATATTATCAAAATTCCTACTCCCTCTCCTTCTACTTATTTCCAGGCCCTCGGGATGCCAAACCTCACCTACCCCCGCAGCCCGCAACCGCCTCTGCAACTCCACCACATACTGCAAGACATAACTGTCAAGGGAGTTCAAGAGCAAGACCTCATCTGCAGTGATAATACATCTAATCTGCTCGAGATTCACGACAATAGCTTTCTCTCTCCCTAGTATAGTTGAGGGGTAAACGAATAACGGGTCCAATAACCTAAGGTCCCGTCCAGGAAGATCACACCGTCGCATCATGGTGAACTTGTCGACTTCAATCACTTGGGAATTACCGCTCACATCGACACGGATCCAAGAACGAAGGCCCTGCCCGCGTTTTTTCAGGCCCGAGACATCTACTCCTTGGAAAGGAGGACGGACCGATGCGGATGGCCTGTATGAGGTGTCCCTGAGGTTAATGGCGGAAGCGGGCTTTGGTGGGAGCAGACGTTCTTTGAGGTCTGCCATCACCAAAGTTGTTTCATGACTGCATGTAGCAAATAAAGAGTAAGTCGATAAGCTTGACTTACTTTTTCAAATTTATCATTCTCGATTCCTTTACCAGATGGCAATCAGCAATAATCCTAAACCCTTACTGTTCCCAAAGATAACATAAACATTGCACATACTGTCCTATCTGAGATCAATTCCTGTTATGACTTATAATCGTAGGATTAATGACACTGTCTTAAATCTGCATATGGCCTCAAAACCTCAAGACTCCGGATAAGTCATACTACGAAATATGATGGCTGAGTTCAATGAGTGAGGTTAGTCGATTTCTTCATACGGGAAAAACCCACTAGTCCAAACTTCATAGGAATTAATCTCTAATCAAACCTCACACCAAACTCAACTAAATGTTAATCTTGCCAACCCCCAAATTCAATTCACCTTACACCAAAGACGCTAAACATGGAATAAGCCAAGCAAGAAACAATTATGGTCAACAAGACTATACAAAACTAATTCAAAATAAAACAAAAATTCAATCTTTTTGCCTCTTTCTCATACCATCCCCTCAATTCACTAGTTCCCATCAAATCAAGACGAACATGTCTTTAGTTTTTATCGCCCGCGAAAAGAGATCGAATACCCATTAATAATAGTCATTCCAAACAATCAGAATTTGCAGAAATTTACCTCTGCTGGAGAAGGAGGATTAGGGTTTCTCCAATCCGCACATCAATCTGTTCAACAAAAAAAATCGCCATAGCTTAGACATATGCCCACCGCTACGTGTACGTGTATGAATTTGAGGTCAAATTTTTCGGAAAAACAGAGATTGACATTATACCTGAATCAATTAAGCAGGTCGGAGGCTTCAAGAAAATGACGGTGGCTGGTGGAGAATCAATGATCAGGTACTGATGATTACTCGGAACAACTGTAGTAGTCGTGGTATACTTTTCCTTGTAGTGATTGTATCAACCGTAGGAAATGGAATTGTACGGGCCCGAAATGTTTTCTGGGCTTCTCTCGGTCTCGCCATGAATTTTGGAGGCCCGGACTCGATCCCAATTTTTGTTTAATTAATATTTTGGTCCCACTTTTTATTAGTTTTATGCGTTTCTAGTCCTTGGATTATTTTTAATAATTAATAAAAACCAAATATTTGACTTTATTTGTGTTTAATAATTTTACCTCACTTATCAAAAGAGGGTGATTGAGGTCTCTAACATGATCCTTCTCGCAAGGACCTTGTATGTGAAAGACAAACTATTCACTTATCATCAAGCTTGTTTCCTAATGTTCTTGATAAAGCAAAGAAATTGAGGTCTCGGGCATGATCATCTTCTCACCCTTGCAAGGCATATAAGCCTTTTTAGTAGATCGCAATTTTCTTCTTGTTGTAAGTTGTAACACATTCAAAATACTAGTACAATGCAGTTCATCTTGTATATAATGTTCTTATAATCTCAAAAGGGGGGTATGAAAAATAAAAAAAATAAAAAAAAGCACTTTGATAAAGGCTTTAATTTATTACATTGAATATTAGTTACAAATTACAAAGGTGGGTAAATATGTACGAGGGGGTGAGGGGGGCATAGCTCTATGTGCAAACAAACAAACAAACAAGCAAACAAAACCTCAAAGCACCATCACAACCTTATCCATATTATTGCAAGGATGTGTGTGGGTTTTTCATTTTCAATTAACACATGATGATCATACTAAAGAACATTTGCTACTCAAATGTAAGGGTTGACATGAGACGAGTAATCGCGGATTCCGGCTCCTTCCCACCCCATCCATTCCTCCCACATGTCCCAATCTTGCTCGTGCATTCCCCTCATTGGCTCGTCCACGTCGTAATTCTCAAACATCTCCGTGTTGGCGCTCGGTTCGCCTCTCAGATGACTCATCACAACCTGCACCACACAATCACAATTCAGCACATAATTAAGCCCCAAATCACAGCTACACAATTGGCTTACAAAACCTAAACAGAGCAAGCAAGAACGATGGAAATCGATGCTCACATCGTAAGCGTCGTTGATCTGATGAAATTGAACGCCGCAATTGCTTCCTCTGCAGACATCAGGATGGTACTGGATTCAAAGTCAAAGCCAACAGGTCAACAAACACGTTTTGGAATGATTCTTAATTAGCTTGTAAAAAAGTCGAGATTTTTAACAGACAATAACTTCAAAATCGACAAAATCAAAAATGAAAAACACATCTTGAAATCACAGATCTATCAACGAGGGATTCTTGAAAAAGAACACATTTTTATCCGAAAAATGAAATAAAAAATTGAAGGGCTAGAAAATCACCTGAAGGGCGAGCTGCCGGAACGCCTTCCTAACCTCCGACTCGGAGGCACCGGGTCGGATCCTGAGAGTCTTGTACGGATCAGTACCCACAGTGGAAGAAACACAATTAACCCTAAATCCCTTGTTATTACTACCAGCCCTCACGTTTCTTTTCGGGCCCTTGAGATGGGCCCGAAAACTCGATGCGGAACCACAACCCACAGCAGCAGCCATTTTTGTTTTTTGTTTTCAATGAAAAAGAAATCAAGATTTTGAATGAAAAAACAGGAATCCGTGTAGTGTTATTTATAAACAGATGATGGCGAAAACCCACAAATAATTGGAGATTGAAATAATTGTAATGACAATAATGGATTCAAGAGCACAAAAACAGGATAATAGTAGAGAGATATTCGTGCACATATATAGATACAGGGAGAGAGAGAGGAGGTGATGTGGGGCCCTTATCCAAGATTATCTTATTCGAGCGCATTTGAAGGGGTGGGTGACGAGGATCTTATCCTGTTTCCATTGGCCCCTGGTTTTGGGTCTGACTCGGACTCAACTCGTTATTATTACTTATTAATAGGGAATCGGTTTGTTTTCGTAATGTATGGTATGCTCATCTGCATCTTTCGTTAATTCTATTTTGGTCCCTCTATATTTGCATAATTTAATTTTCAATTCATTCAATTAAAAATTAAATTTATTATATTATTACTATTAATCAGACAACGTCAAAATTTACTTAAAAATTTAATCATACTATATAGTAATTTAATGTTATAACAAAGTTAAATAGTTAGATACAAATGTAACAGGAGTCGAAAAAATGACCAGAAAATAAGCATATGTTGCATGTGTAAACGTACAAATCTCGATAAGTTGCATTAACAATCTCTTGCGGAAGAAATCTTGAACTTGTAATATGGATGCCACGATGTTTCTCACATCTCTGCCTTCACTTTCATATCTCCATTTGGTACGGCATTTTGTGATTGTGCCAATCGTTTGGTCTCCTGCATATATTACAAATCGTTCTGAGCTTATAAGTACCAAGATTATTTTCGGAAACCTAATCATTAGAAAGAACTGCGAAGATGAGCAGTAATGAGTAAAATAATGAGGGTGTTAAAATTGAACACAATAATGAGTAAAATAAGAGAAAACAAAAGCAATCAATGTACAACTCACAGCTGCAGAAGCTGCACGTATCTCTCTATATGCTTCGACCTCATCAGGAAATGTCTGATCCAGTTCCTCAAGATGATGCTTTCGCAAGCTCTACATAAGGATAAGAAGTCTGATTACAAACCAGAGGCATTTATGAACTTCAATTATTCTAAATAGTAAAAAATGTCGAACAAGGAAAGATTTAAATGTAGGACAATTATAATGGGATTGCATAAGAATGTGAAATATACTACGACGGAGAAAAATTGAGCTGTAAAGCTATTCATCGTTCGAAAGCCTTCTTTTGAAATAAACCAACTTATAATTCATGCTACTTCAGATCTAAGCAAGGGTATCACAAAGCTCGGAAAAGATGAGAACGTGCAATTCAATATAAACAAGTAAGCAAAATATACTGAAGATAAAGTAAACAGAAAATAATCGAGTACTATATGCATTCTCAAATGCCAAAAAAGGTCCAACCTTAAAGATGTCTGTTTTCCCTTTCGTAATCTGATTCTTGGCAATGCAACCGTTCAACATATCCCTCGTAAACTCATCAGGATTCTTCCCATCATCTATCAAACTACATCCCGAATCAAATATTCGTAAGTAAAAATCCAACTGGGCACATTTTCACGATAAATATAATCTAAAAATCGCGCTTCGAAAAGGGCATCTTTCTTGATCAAAATAAATATAATCTAAAAATCGCGCTTCGAAAAGGGCATCTTTCTTGATCAATAAAACACTTACTTAAGAACCTCCATCGGCACCTGAATGTTACACTTCTCGGCTAATCTTGTCATATTATCCAGTTCCAATACCAAGTTATTCCTACACCCAACACGAAGATCTAATCAAATGGAAATCCCTATTGCACAGAGAAACTCAATATACATCATCATAATCGAAAGAGAAAAACCCCAAATTGAAACAGTATTCAATGAAAATAAACAAAAACCCTAATTCAGTCAAATAAAATAAAAGCAATTTACATGCGTTGCAGGAGCGGGAGTTGGGAGGCCACGTTGTAGGAGGAGACGGTGAGGTAGAGCTGGTGAAGGATGCCTAGGGTTTTCTGGATTGAATTTATTGTCTGAGTCAAATTCTGTTTGGGGTCGTCGATTGGGGTGGTGGTGGCTGAAGAATCCATTGGCGATGAGTCGGTTGAATGCGAGATCATCATGCTGTTAACGCCGCCGGTTGCAGCCGCCGAGGGATCCATGTTTCTCAAAATTGGAAATCTGTTCCGTCCAAAATTGGCCCAAATTCGACAAACATGATTTGATAAATATAAATATACACGGGGCAGCAGGTGAATAAACCATCTCGGTTATATTTAATCCTAGTGAAAATTACAAAATACATTTCCACTTATATATCTTGAATTATTTATTCAAAATACATTTAAAAATAAATCAATTCAACACGACTATAATTTTTCGCATTTGGCGTTTTCCCCAAATTCATCCGCCATTGACGATCTGGAAGCTCATGAGTAAAATCTCCACTTTCGAATCAGTGTTGCAGTGTTGTTTTTCTTGCTTGCGCACGAAGTAATCCCTTATTCATCGGTAAAATTACTTGTAAAAAGTCTTTCATTTTTTTTAAAATTAATCTCTTGCCCAGATTGCTCTTTTGGGTGTTTGATTCATACCCTTCGTTTGGATAGACCCTTTTCGTAATTCAGTGGGTTCTGGATTTTTAAGGTTTTTACAAGGGTTTCGTTTGATGTTTTTACCTGAATTTGAGAATTTTACCTGGCTACGTTTTACCTTGTGAAAGGGTTTATGAGAAAGAGGTTATCCTAGATTTAGATTATTCTTACCAAGTGCTTGACTATTGAACTATGAAATCTTGCAGTAATCTTGATCTTCAGAGTTTTGAATTCCCTTCTCAAGTACTTGCATAATGGCAATGTCAGTTGAAGGATTGTTCTTGTCCACATTGTCTTGTTGTGTTCGTGAAACATTTTTTCGTCAATAGTACAGTGCATTTTAAGCAGCCAAAGTAAAATTCGTTTTTTCGTCAATAGTTCGTGAATTCGTTTGACTTTTGTTACATTCTGTTTCTCGAACATTTTGTGTTTGATATCTAATGATGGATTTTTAGCTGTTTCATTTGTCTGCTCAATACCTCCTTCTGAACAATGAATCGAACTTCCAAACTCAGCTTTCTTCAATCTGTTGAATCATATTGTGAGCCGAGAGGATCGAGTTGAGAGTAGTGATCTAAAAGTATATGTACTCATTTGTTGGTTTTGGCTGATTATTTTCCTTGTGCTCTAGCAGTGAATGTGTGAATTCTGGGATGTTTTTTACGTTTGCCGATACCTAGCGTTTCGAGAGGGCTTCTAACTTGGATATGGGGACTGGGCCTACAATTGGTGACAAGCTGGAAGGGTTCGCCAAATCAACGCAGGACAAGGCTCACGACATCCTCAATTGGATCCAGAAATCCAATCACCACAGCCCGGTATTCTTAATGTTTTCAACTAATACATGTTTTAATGATTATTATATTAGAAATCGACCTTCTTTTTCGCGTTTATTATATGTGTGTGTGTGTGTGTGTGTGTTAATTTCATGGGTTTGAAAAACTATGTATTGTTGCTTAACAAGTGTTCCAATGGTAAAATATGCAGATTGAAATCTTGAAGCGGTTGCAAAGAGAAGCATTTTCAGATATCATGAAACTCAAGGATAGGCAAGAGAAGGTGGAACGTCTGCTTACCTATAAATCATCCAAGGGAAACCTGTTCCAGGAATCCACCACCCGAGTCAAAGGAAAGGTGGATACCGTTGGGGCACTGCTTTTTATGGACGATGTTGATGAGCTGAAGCATGACGCCATTCATAGGTCCGGGATTAGGACAGGCATTGATGCAAGGCTCGTGTTTGAAACTGGTGTCCGGGAGAAAGATAACCTTGTCGCAGAGTTTATCGCCAGTGCAAAAGGCCAAGGAGGTGATGTGTTGGGCGGAGGACCACTTTCGCTCGCTAAAGTATTTTATAAAGCTCATGTGAATGATTGGTTCTCTGCAATCGCAATTCCAGTTGGTGCACAATGCAGAGATTTTGGGATCCCAATAAGTTCTCACCAGGTATGCTTGTAGTTTTTAAGTAAAAGAGCTGAAATATCATTGTTACCTTTTCAGTCTTTTCAGTTGGTGCGTATATTATTCATGTCACGTGTTTTTCGATATCAAGAGCAGTTGCATGCTTCTTTAGTATCAGTTTTCATTTTGTGGTTATGTTAGATAAAGGGTTCCTGAGGTTTTACCCATTTTGAATATATATTTGTATTGCTTTTGGAGAAGGTACATGTAGGAATTTAATTCGGGGTATTTTCTGTAATTTTTGTAATTAAATGTTATATATTTTTGCAGGAAACAACAGCCCTCAGTACTTATTCTGAATTTGGGCCTCCACTCTTGAATCATGAAAAAGGCAGCGCCTTTGGAATCATTGCAAGAAAATCGAATATGGTTGCATCGATGGCTCAGATTGTTTCAGGTATAGGGCAACAAGTCAACCCAGATGGGATTGCTCGAACACTGAGCACCGTCCCGAGCCCTATTGATTTTCATCGAGAGTACGCGAATGGGTGTAGTTATTGGTATATTCGGACTCTCTACTTCCCGAGCCCGCTTGAGCAATTTAATTACCCATGGTATTATAAGTATCTCAGTCATAGTTATTATCTGCATATTCAGGTGCATAAAGAACAAGAAGAGAAAGAATTCAAAGTGTGAGGAGAGCGTTACACAGCAGGGTCGAACACTGAGCACTTTTGGACAAATCGTCTGGCAACTTCCAGGAAACACAAAGCTCTCTCTTTTGGGCGTCCACAAAGAGTCGAGACCCTCAAACCAAAATATCAGTGTTGGAGCATTGTCTCTCCCTGTCAGCATATTTAAACGCAATAGATTTTCAGAGACAGCTGTTGAGGAAGTTAGCTCGACTAGCACCGAGAGACGTGGCTTGGGTGGGTCCATTGCTCTGATGGTAAACTCGGAGCTAGACGAGGGCATGAGAATCGGAGGCTGGGTCGAGACGAATAACTCACATCCGAGAAATCTTCAGTGGGCGGTCACAATGTGCGATGACGCCCCAGAAGACTTGTTCGGATGGGGTTTGACCTTGGGCGGGCTTTTAAAGGGCCCGACAAGTTTAGAACATTTTCAGGTCGAAACGTATTTGAATTTGAACTTGGGTAGGAAATTTAAGCTGCAGCCAGCCCTCGTGTACGTGAGAGACGGCCCAACCCAGTTTCCGGCCCTGATGCTTCGTTCGAGTTGGGAGCTCTGATGGATAGATGGGAAACGTTGCTCTCAATCTCATCTCATTTCTCATTTTCACCTCTCCCAAATTACTACGTTACTTGAATACACTTGTTTAATTTCAACTTTCAATTAGGTAGAATTTTATTTTTGTTACGTGGCCATGTGTCTTGTCCTTATTTGTAATTTCATTGATCTGGGATCATCGAGGGAGTAAAAATCGGAGATCCCCAATTCAGTTGTCATGTCATGCGTTTGCCTTGATCGGTCAAAATTATTTTTTTCAGAAAAAAATACTGAATTGACGAAATTATTTGAATTATATAGGATTAAATTGAAAATGTGAATTTATTTGAAACTAAATCAAAAATATACCATCTTTACAAGACCAATCAAATTTTTCTCCCAACAAATACGTACAGACAATTAGGCTAATAAGCAATACACCTCTTGCAAACACACTAAGCAATAATACACCTCAATAAGATGCAAAAAACAAAAGGAGGATGAATTTCAAAATTTAAGAGCATTTCCAACCGATACCAAAAACCTATTTTAGAGTAGGGGAAATGCTCCAAGCGATACCAAAACATAAACGTATTATAGGTATTTAGGTGGGACCCACAGAAAAAATACTTAAATTTACGTTTACCTTAAACTCAAACCAAAAACTTTATTATTTATAAAATGATCCTTTTTATATAAATTAATAAAAATAATCTATCAATATTTTTTTAGTTTCTTATTTAATATTTTTTATAATGTAATTTTTTTTAATAATCATATCATTAATAATTAAAATAAATTTTAATAAAAATATTTTAAATAATGAAATAAAAATAAACATGATAATACAAAATATAATTAAATATTAAATTATTTAATTAATGTTAAAAATAAAATAATAATATGAGATATCACAATATTTTTTTTATTATGTTTGAAATTTTAAATTAAAAATAATGATTATTAAATTTTTTAATTTCAAAAGTTATGAGGTTAAATTGTAAATTTGTAAAGATATTGGTTATTTATATAAAGTTGTATTAGAAGAATATTTTGAGAATATTTTTTTAAGTTTTAGTATTAGAATCTCGGTTGGAGTGAAATTACTGTAAACTTAAAATAAAACTTATTTTTGAGTTGAGTTTACGTTTTTGTGTTCGGTTGGAGATGGCCTAAATGGCTAATTAACCAAAAAAAATTGCTATTACAAATTCTCAAGACGAAAAACAAAATGTGTAAATAATTAATCTCTAGTAAAAAATGTTTACCAAATTAAAGGTTTGTTACAAAGACAACAAAGAGTTTTTTTTTTTTTAAATAAATATGATACAAGAAGGTGTTGTACGTAGTAAAAAAAAACGCTCAATTCTTGATGATATTAATAAATTTAGAGTAATTTATATTGTGAAAATACATAGGGAGGAAGAAGTATTTACATGTATTGAGAAGCTATTAATTTCTAAAACGACCTTAGTCGATTTTGTGCTACGTACTACTCGGAGGCCACAAGAGGCCCTGTGTGGCATTGGGCCATCGAGGGCGCAATCGCAATGGATTTTCTAACGTCTCGTCTCGTCTTGTCTCGTAATTTGGTCGAGAGGAGGTGGTGTCTTGAAATGGCATGTGATATAGATAAGGCAAGATTAATTATGCAATGACTATTGACTAGTACTATTACCAGTTAATTAATACACTATTCCTGCACTGAATTTTTGCTATGTACTAATAACAAACACTAATAAATCATCAAAGTAGCACAAATGTAAATACTCTACTAATTTAAACTTAATAATAATAATAATAATAATAATAATAATAATAATAATAATAATAATAATGGAGTATTACAAAAACTTTGTTATCCTTTCACAATTGTCGTAAACTAATATTCAATACAATTAATTGAAAAACAAGTATATAATATATATTTATATATTTTTAATTTAGTTTATATATCGTGAGAGAAGCTGAAGCTGCAAACCGAAGAAAAAGAAAAGCTCTGCGGGATTGGATTGGATTAGGTTGTCATTTTCGCCGAGCTCGACCGGACATGGAATCTCCGAACTACAATGACAGTTATTCTCGTTATCGCGGTTAGCTATTCGGTAATCACAATTTCCATCTTCATCTTCTTCTTCGCTGCGCATTTTCATCTACCCTTTTTTTTCCTCTGCAACTCTCACCCCCGCAATCAATCACTTGTTCAATTCGAAAACCCTATTTAAATTTCCAAACTGTTTTTGCTTTTATCGCCACTCGCCTTTAATTCAGTATTCATTGAAGCTGACGTTCTCTAGTTTTTTCCATTGCCCCAAAAATTTCAGGATTTTTTTTTTCTTCTCTCGTACCTTTGTGAATGGCCGGAAACGGAAATTGCGCCGCGAATGAATACGGAGACGGGGTTGCATGGGTCAGGGGTCCAATCGTAGGGAAGGGGAGTTTCGGCCGTGTTTACAGGGCGACTCTGAAGAACCCGAGATCGAAATACAGCTGTTTTCCGCCGGTGATGGCGGTGAAAACCGCCGAGGTTTCGTGCTCCGGCACGATTCAGAAGGAGAGAGGGGTTCTGAGCAATCTGAGCTCGAGCTCGTATTTAATCAAGTGTTTTGGGGAGGAGACGACGGTGGGGGAGAACGGAATCATGGCGTATAATCTGCTGTTGGAATACGGCTCCGGCGGGACCCTCTCCGAGCTAATCAAGAAATCGGGAGGCGGCGGATTGCCGGAGATGGTGGTTAGGGCCCACGCGAGGTCTATTCTCAGAGGCTTGCATCATGTTCACGGCATGGGATATGTGCATTGCGATTTGAAGCCCGATAACATCTTGCTCGTGCCCAGCGGCGGAAAATGCTTCACGGCGAAAATCGGAGATTTCGGTTTGGCGAAGAGGGGAAAGGTGGGGTCGAATTCGAAAAAGAGGAAACTGATGGAAGCCTATTGGAGGGGTACGCCTATGTATTTATCGCCCGAGGCTGTGACTGATTGCTTGCAGGAGGCGCCGTGCGATGTTTGGTCGGTCGGGTGTATTGTGCTCGAGATGCTGACTGGGAAGCCCGTGTGGGATGAGGAAAACGCAGAGGGGATTCTCGCGAAGATTGGGGCTGGTAATGATATGCCTACGATCCCAGACGAGGTATCAGAGGATGCGAGGGATTTTCTCAAGCGTTGTTTCGTGAGGAAGTCCAAGTACAGATTCACTGCTGAAATGCTGTTGAATCATCCGTTTATCGACGGCTTAGACGAAGATTCTGAGGGCTTTGAGGAGGTTGATTCTATTTATGGAAGCGACGATGATGAGTTTATTAGCGATGGCGATGAAGAGAGTGAATCTCAAGAAGCAGGAAGTGAGGTCGTTATCGGCTGGAGCAGTGAAGCTGATTGTGATCAGTCGGAAAGTATATCGGAAAGAAGATGTCGTTGTTCGGTTATTTTTAGCATCCCTGCCGGAGTCTAGCTGGGAAAATATCTTACTATTATGAGGGAGTCATTATACAGGAAGTGAAATATATAGAGCTAATTCTCCTATAGTTATTTGTTGACTGGTTATACCTCTGTTGTGTAACTGAAACAAAAGATTAAAATTTTACTCTGATAGATTTTGATTTTTACTCTTATTCAATCACAAAACTCGTAACTCTCTTTACATAGATTTCAAATGCACACAAGGAAAAATTAAAAACAACAGAACCCATTACATTATCATAGTTCAGACTCTTTAATCAACTTCTTCAATCTTAGGACCAGCCCCACTGTTACTTCCACCGTTAGCCGCCGTTCCATAGCCGCCAGCTCCAGGCATCTCGCCCCCGGCCTGATACATCTTTGAGATAATCGGGTTACACAAAGCTTCCAACTCCTTCAACTTATCCTCGAATTCCTCGACTTCGGCCAACTGGTTCCTGTCCAACCACTCGATAGCCTCATCAATCGCCTTCTCGATCTTCTCCTTCTCCGACCCCAATCTCGACGCGAGCTTCTCATCCCTGACAGTATTCCTCATGTTATAAGCATAATTTTCCAAGGCATTCTTCGCTTCCACCTTCTTCTTCACAGCCTCATCCTCCGCCTTGTACTTATCCGCCTCGTTAACCATCCTCTCAATCTCCTCTTTGCTCAGCCTCCCCTTATCGTTCGTGATCGTAATCTTATTCTTAACCCCAGCAGTCTTGTCCTCAGCCGACACATTCAGAATCCCATTCGCATCAATGTCGAAACAGACATTAACCTGTGGGACCCCTCTCGGGGCCGGCGGAATGCCCTTAAGCTCAAACTTCCCCAATAGATTATTATCCTTAGTCAGAGACCTCTCCCCTTCATAAACTTGGATCAACACACCCGGCTGATTATCCGCGTAAGTCGAGAAGATCTGCTCCTTCTTCGTCGGGATGGTGGTGTTTCTCGGAATCAATACAGTCATCACCCCTCCAGCTGTCTCGATTCCGAGACTCAGAGGGGTGACGTCGAGAAGAAGCAAGTCCTGAACCTTCTGATCGCCTTCTCCGCTGAGAATGGCTGCCTGAACAGCAGCCCCGTAAGCAACAGCCTCGTCGGGGTTAATGCTCTTGCAGAGGTCTTTCCCGTTGAAGAAGTCTTGGAGCAGCTGCTGGACTTTTGGGATCCTCGTGGACCCCCCGACGAGGACCACGTCGTGCACGGTTGACTTGTCGATCTTTGCGTCCCTCAAGCACTTCTCGACGGGGTCCATGCACTTGCGGAACAGGTCCATGTTCATCTCCTCGAACCTGGCCCGCGTGAGGGTGGAGAAGAAGTCGATCCCTTCGAAGAGGGAGTCGATCTCGATCGTCGTCTGGGAAGTCGAGGACAGGGTCCGTTTCGCACGCTCGCAGGCCGTCCTCAGCCGCCGGAGGGCCCTGGCGTTTCCGGTGATGTCTTTCCGGTGCTTTCTCTTGAACTCGGCGGCGAAGTGGTTTACCAGGCGGTTGTCGAAGTCCTCGCCGCCCAGATGGGTGTCTCCGGCGGTGGCCTTTACTTCGAAGATGCCTTCCTCGATGGTCAGGAGGGAGACGTCGAAGGTCCCGCCGCCGAGGTCGAAGATCAGGACGTTCTTCTCGCCGGAGGAGGCGGAGGAGGGGGATTTTTTGTCGAGGCCGTAAGCGATGGCGGCGGCGGTGGGCTCGTTGATGATTCTGACGACGTTGAGGGCGGCGATGGCGCCGGCGTCTTTGGTGGCCTGGCGCTGGGAGTCGTTGAAGTAGGCGGGGACGGTGACGACGGCGTTCTTGACGGGGTGGCCGAGGAAGGCTTCGGCGATCTCCTTCATTTTGGTGAGGACCATGGAGGAGATCTCTTCCGGGGAGAAGAGTTTGTCCTCGCCCTTGTACTGGACTTGGATCATCGGATTTTCGCCGGCGCCGGGGACGAGCTTGAAGGGCCAGAGCTTGAGGTCGGACTGGACGGAGGGGTCGGAGAAGCGGCGGCCGATGAGGCGCTTGGCGTCGAAGACGGTGTTGTGGGGGTTCATGGCGACCTGGTTCTTGGCGGCGTCGCCGATGAGGCGCTCGGTGTCGGTGAAGGCGACGTAGGAAGGGGTGGTGCGGTTGCCCTGGTCGTTGGGGATGATTTCGACGCGGTCGTTTTGCCACACGGCCACGCAGCTGTAGGTCGTGCCCAGGTCGATACCGATAGCTTTGCCTTCAGATTTCGCCATTGATTCGATTGAATTCGGTAGCAGGTGAGTGTTTGTGAAAGCTTGGAATTTCGCTTGTTTTTCTTCGCTGTTTGTTTTGATGGTGATGAAAATCGGAAGTAGGGGATGTGGGGTTTATATAGGTTTTGGGTGCCATCTTTTTTATTAATCATTTTCAGGGGGATTCCAGAGGAAATGTAGACGGATCGAGAATGTAAGAGCAAGAACACTACTCTCTCTCTCTCTCTACTGAAAACCAGAGAGTTCTGGAGAGCCGGGAGACGAAGGGGAATTGGGCTTATCGTCAATGGGCTTTTTTCTAAAATCAATCAGGATCCGATTATGAAAGCCCATTTGTCGGTGATTAAATACAAGGCTGTCCAAAATTGAAAAATTAATTAATCGTAATTTTTTTTCAAACATAAATTAAATTAGTGTAATGAATGTTTAATTATTAAGTATTTTTATTTGTGTATAATTATTTTATAAAAATTAAAATAAAAATAATAAATTAAATTAGTGTAATGAATGTTTAATTATTAAGTATTTTTATTTGTGTATAATTATTTTATAAAAATTAAAATAAAAATAATGAAATATAGACTAATTTATTATTTATATAGACTAATACTCCACCTAATCAAAATTTTATTTTAAAATTTTTATCCCCAGTACAAATCATAAAATTAGGCTAAAAAGCTCTGAACATACGGAATTCCACCTTATTTCTTAGAAGTATGATCAGAAAGAATCGTGTAGCCTGCAACTATACAAAAGTAGAATTTCTACATCCTGATCAATCAGTGTTTTATCTTAAAATCAAACACCAGCACTTGGATTGCCGGAACCCGCAGCTATGACGCCCATGCCACCATCGCCATCTGCATCGCTAGATTTCTTTATAGCCACACTAGTACCACCACCATTCAACTCCTGCACAAGTTGATCGATTTTCCGGAATTGAAAAGGCCACCTTGCATTGTACAGAAATTGGCGGAGATCAAACCTATTATCCTCCGGCGAGTAACTCTGCAAAGCCATTTATTACAGGTAATTAGGCAAATCATATAATGCACTGTCTGTATCTGTAGCACAGAAAATTAGAAATAAAAAATATATGCAGAACTTGAAGATGTGTACCTCTGCGTGATAGGAAGGTGTGAGAACCGTCATCTTATGTCTATTGATAGAATAATACTTGAAGAAATGTTTCACTTTGTCAGAGATCTCTGCTGGAGTTAGCTTCGTTCCCCATTTGTAACAAAGATTCTACACCCACACACCGAATAAAAAAATAAAATGGAAACCCCGTTCAAGAGAGAAAACGATTCAGTAGAATACATTGAACAAAATAGATACTGCAAAATACCTGAAACATGGATACAGGTCCGCAGCGGAATATTTTACGCAGCCTTCCGTAGACTGACAGTTCTTCATATGACATTCCCATATCCACTTCATCCAACTATTTTCAAAATAAATACATTCAGTTCCAAAATACAAAAATCCATTATTATTATTTAAAACCAGTCACATACACTATACACACAATGTCTGATTAACAAAAAGTCCATTGCCTCTAAATATTAAGGTGCAAGATACAATCGGCGAAGAATAGAAAGATCTAGAATGACCGATGAAAGAGGAATTTAAGATTTCCAAAACTAGAAGGGAAAGGTTCCATTTAATCTACAAGTTGTAAACTCATTCTTGCTTTTGAACAGAAGAACTTAAATCTATGGTTTAATACTGCAATCGTGCTCTCTCTAATTTTTAGTACTCTCTAAAAAGAATCATTAAAGAAACTACCCCAATGTTTTAGCCTAATTGCGCCAAAAATAAAAAAACAGTTCTCTCAGAAGTAAAAAAGGTGCAGACATAAAAGAATGTTTGAGTATTAGCCAACATTTAGCGTTTGAATTTATCCATAGATAGAGATACCTGGCTGTAATCAGATCGTATAGGCTCCAGCTCAGCAGTTGGGGGAGCAGCTTCAATCTCTGCCAGAGATGTGTAGCCCAGATTCACACTAGCCCATCTCAGAAATATCCGTAGATCTTGCTTGCTAATACTTCCAATTGGATTTATGTCAGCTGAACTGCAATCATACTGCACACAATAAGAAAGAACACTTAATGAGAAAAATTAATAATCAGCATTGTAATGAATGATCCAGCAAATAGCATTAGTAAACTGACAAACTCAAAAGTCAAAACATTACCTTAGTTAAGTAACCACGTAATCCTTCATCCACATTGGAGCTTCCTAAGACCAAATAAAACCCTGGTTTGCTGTGAACCCATGGCAAGAGTGATGCTAACATAAATGCTAAGACCATTCTTATCCGAGCTTGAATATTTTGCAACCCTAAGTTTTCAATGTTCGACCCTCCATCTACCTGAGAGACAAATGATCAAATCCAACAAGTACCTTTAAATGATTTGGCATCAAAATTGCATATAATAGAGCGCAAGTTTATATCCATGTATTTTTTTGTGTACAAAAATTTCCAAACTCCTTGAGTCATATTAGTCTTTTAATTTTTACCTTGTAGCAGGGCCGTTTTCCTGTCAGTGTCTGAAATAACAAAAGCAGGGACGAAACCACTCCATCTATTGAGACATCAAGATGCCATGACCCGATTTCGTCCGCAAGCACCCTTGCTCTGGTTCTCGTGGCATTAGAGCTATACGAGTGAATTGTTACAGTTAATTACAAATAGTGTCTTCATGAAATGTGATAGCCAATGACACTTCTAGTTTGTTCCATATCTGCTTGAGAAGCAAGCAGATCAAAAATGAAACATGTCTTGTTTGAAAATAAAGAATTGGAGACCTATATTTAGTTGCATATGAAAATATTAAAAAGGAAAATAGATCTTTCCCTAACTGCAATAAGATTAAACTAGGTCATAAATTACGAGATTTATCCTTCTTGCAAAGATACAGAGTCGGAAATCTTAGAATTTCGGAAATCTTAAAGCTCAGGTGTCATATTAGTTGACAATAAGTATGCAATATATTTATAGCTATAGTCAATAAATAGTTTCTTCCACTCGTGCAATCTCACCTATTTTCAGATCCCATGAAAACTGTGTAAAATATGCGCCTAGCAAATTCTTTGCTGTCTGTTGGAAATTGTCCGTCAGTGTAATGGCCGATCCGTATAGCATCAGCTTTGACTTGTTTATCACCATTTGATATTTCTGAAAGAAAATTTGTGTTACAAATGTATATATTTTTCACTACAATATATAGATTGCCAAACGGACAACCACATAGGTGCTGTTAATTTGCATGATAAAGTGGGATTTATAATGTGAAAAAATTGTTCCGAAGTCCGAAAAAGGGTATAAACATTACTCACTGTAGTGTAAAATCCCAAGTTATTCAATAAAAGGACTTCCTAAGTTGATAACTGAAAATATTCAAAAGTGCTTATTATTCCAGCTTAATGTTAGGAGAGAGTCACTGTTTTTCCGATTTCCTTTATGTTTGTTGAGAACAATCAGTGGAGTTTTAGACTTGAAAAATAATATTCTAGAATTTTCATATGTATCATGGTAAACATATGCATGCAACTCGAATCAAGAGGTTGACAAGTGAAAACCAATTTATCTACTCTTCATGCAAAATTAAGCTAAAAACTCCTGACCCTTATGGCAATATGAGCATTGAATATTACAGAAACGAACCTTTTACTACTAGCTGACACATGGAACCGACTATGGCAGCAACTGAGGAGCTATCTGCTCCGCCTGAAAGTGGAAGTAAGAAACCAGAAGCTCCACTTCTTCTTAAGTAATCCCACAGCCAGCAGCCCGGCCCAAAAGCTATTTCCTCTTCAGGTGAATGATAGTGAATCTGAGAGAAGAAAAAAACAAAAAATCCATAACTGGAATCTGGGAAGCTTAATAAAAAGCCGACGAAGCTACAAATAAAGATTAAAAAAATAAAGAAATAAATTGTGTTACATCCAGAGGATACTCATTGACTTTAAAACATCCAAATTCCTCTCTAAGAGGCAAGCCATGATTAGATAATGCAGCTTAAAAAAATAGTTCATAATCTAGTAAGTATAGATTTACATTGGTCTTCATTTATTGAATACCCTATCTAAGAGGTGATCCATGCTTAAATGGATGACACTTGACAGACTCATGAATATCATCTGTTTCCCCAAGCAATTGACCTTAATGCCAGGACCTTACTGGCAGCAAATTTAAATTAAAAAAATGCATACCACCTAATATCTATGATTACAATCGAAAAAACATAGATACAGGGTAAGGAATATATATGCTTCACATCCTACAGAAAATATATTTTGCAAAATCTTGGATATTGACACTACGGACAGCATAAAAAACTAGAAAATAACATATTAAATAAAGAATGTTGCCGGTAAAGATTTAGAAGCGAAAACACATGCTTGACACATACAAGTAAAAGCACGAGGAAGTTGGATCCTAGGGTGGAAAGTTTCCCAACAGCTAACAGAGATCCAAGACCCAATCCATTGCCCTCATTAGAAATATATGTGGCTCCAGATATTTAAATTGAAGATAAATGAGGTCAATCGATATGGTATGCTATTTCAACGTATTCTAAGTTCCAGAACAAGGAATTTGTCAATATACTACCTCCAAGAAGTATGATATATGAGGTCAAAACAAAGATTAAAATTTCCCATGAAATTATTTGGTTAAATTTGCCTCACTCACCTTAAGCGGACTTGAAAGTAACATTTGGAGGTTAAAAGATCCACAAAGCTTGTAAGGTACTGAAACAGAGGAGACTTTTGGTTTGCAACTGGCTTGTTCCTGAAAACTACTAATAGATCCTCTAAAACTGGCAACCTGCACTCAAACCCATTGCAACATAGGTGCAAACAATAACATAAATAGTACTTACAACAATTCCAAGAATGACTACAAGGACATCCTTCTAGAAATCAGTATATTAACAAGTAATTGATATAAAATATAATACCGCATCTAGATCTACTTGAGCAACCACCAACTCAACGTCCTTCATGGAGAACTGTGAGCCCTGAGCAACCACATCTCCATTCACAACAACACAAGAGCATCCATCTGCGCATACAATACAGAAATTTAACAAGCAAGACACCCTCAAAATACCATGCATTTTCTAACCAGAGTCCAAAAGGTAACAAATGGTGTTTCAACCCTCCAAAATAATATTAGCTAACAGTAACTGCAATTTTTATAGTTTGTTGCATGTAGTCTAGATGATTACCAGTTAGAATTAATTTAAGAAACAAGCTAGTAAAATTTTAGGTGATTTTTAAGCAATTGTTACTTAAACATAGCAATAATATCAGTTAGGGATTATTTCATAACATCTCAAACTTTCAGAAATTTAGGTGGGGGGAAAACCTCTCCTAGTTGAAAAATTGAGCGATCAAGTTAGAATTGAAATATGATGAGCCAACATTTTTACACTATTGTGACAATATGTAAGATGATCATAAATGATTGTCCTCTGATGAGTTAAAAATATAAGAATGACAACTTAGGCCAAATTGCTCACCATAATAAAGGCGCCCGCCATCACATCCTTGGTGATTACTATACATGTAAACCCCTCCACGTGTATTTGTAGCACCAATAAAAGAACGAATCCGGAGATCAAGTTTTCGTAATTGATGATGACTTCCACTAGCATTCATAAAAACTTCAACTCCATTCAATGCAAGCTCAGCATGAGGGGGTATGGGACTAAAAAGTTCCTCACACACTTCAGCTGCAACAGCTCTAAGTGAAGCAAACATTAAAGCATTAGAACTATGAACAGTTAATGCCGAATGTAGCTACACATTCAGTATCCACTATTCTACTGTCATGGCTCATGATATTAGTTTACATTGCTAAATATGTAATAAAACAAGAAGACTAAAGATAAATATACCTACATTACAACTCTCTTGATTTATGAAAATAGTAATATTATTATATCTAAAACTATGTTTTTTCTACCAAAACACATTAGTTCATTCTTCATTCATATTTTACCAAATATCAAACTTCACGAATTGACACCTATAAACATTAAGGCTGATACAGTACTAGATTGCAGCGGAAAGACAAATGAAAAATACAGCAAGAGATGAGGGCATACGTGTCTAGAAACTGAAGATATCCATAACCAAAAGGTACTGTCGTTTGTGATACAGCCTCAGATATATCACTTGGCAGCAGAAAGTCTTCAAGATGCTCTTTTTGCTTCCACGCAGTAAACCATCTAAGTTCTCTGTAGTTTCCGTCATTTGCAAGCCACATCTTAGGGCGTATCAACAGTATTTTCCTATTCAAGCACATCACCTGACAATTGTAACGCTCGGATCCTTTGATAATGGGCATACCGAAACTGCACAATATGCCATCTGTCCAATCGTCAACCAATAATTCTTTTAAGCAGTCCCACCTGAAAATGTAGCATCAGGAATCACGAAGTTTCAGCTCCAAAGAGATTTTCTTCCTGAGTTACGCCACTCTCAGTAATCAGTAGCCCCCTCTCCAGAAAGGAGAAGCAGCCATATTTCTATACGAAACATATAACGGAATCACATGATCATTGCTATACACTATACCATATCTATATGCAAAAACATATAACAGTCCATTAAAAAATACAAAAACAACAGCCCGCGTAATAATTGCATCACGTCATTGTGCCAATAAAATCGCATTGCAAGAAGATAAAGATGCATCATTTTTCAAAGTAGAATCCACGCTGAATCAACTCAATTAACAGAAATAGTGGAGTATTCAGTTATGTATGCGTGGGCTTACGCATGGTGGACGGTGTCGAGTTCGAGGAAATGGTCTTCGCAGCCATAACCAGTGATTTCGAGCTCAGGGCCGAGCCGAATAACAGCGCCGGCTTCTTTAGACCTAGAAATCGATTCCTTGATGTTCTTCAAATTGCAATCGAAATCCATTGCCCATTGATTCAAGTTGCACGTCGCTACCTTCAGCAACCTCATCTTCCCAAGCACTCTGAAGTCTGAACCTCGGATCGATGAAATGGAACGAGGAAGATTTAGAACACTGACTGCCGCAGGATTCGAATTGTGAAATAAAATTGGGCCGTTATTAGAAGCCCAAATCCTCAAACGGCCGAGCCCAAAAAACACAGAAACCCGACCCAAAACCCGAGTACGTCAGTCCGAGAAGCCGGGCTTTTTAAAAACTGGGGACCGGCTTGGGCCCGAGCTGGGTTTTCGGATTTTTTTCGAACCCAAGTTGAGAATGTTTGCTTCACTTCAATTTTTCAATCTTTTTACGTCAATTTGTATAAAAAATTAGGAAACCCGAAAAATTAGGGCCCGGGCTCGAACGACATTATAGTTTCCGGGCCGGTACCTACTCCGGCCGGTCCCAGAAAAAGGTGGACTCACGCCCAACCCAGGAGGTTAGTAAAATCAAAGAACACTTATTAATTGAGTGAATTTTATGACATTGTTATTCATTCTGTTGTACTACTATAAGCTGTATTTATTTATCTAAACATTAGATCTTGATGCCAAGGAGGTGATCAAATTTATTAATATCAAGTTCCTACTAAACATTTGGATTACTAACCCCCACATTATGGGAGTAGGGAATCCGTAAACTCTACGCGAACTCATGGGTGAAGTATGTACGTTCCATGAACTACACCTAGCTCCATCACCACCAAAAAAATATCATCTATTGCTCGATCACACCTTTGGCAGCCAAATTATTTTTACGGATGATATAATCACTATCATGTTTCACCAAGGGCACAAGGAATGCAAGGCGGTTCTTTCGAGAGTTCTTCTGTAGTGATTTTTTGCAAGCAATCGTCGTGAAATGTATGGCCACAAGGTAAGATCGCGACAGCCGGTAGGCGATCAGGCTGGCACGCTTGGCCATCTGCTGGGAACTTGAGGTCCCTCTTGCACAAACCGCACTTATGCCCACTCGGCTTATGTGGTTCATCAAAATCTACAAAACAGAGATTGAAGAAAAATCAAATACGAATCCATAGAATATTCCTTAATTCTTCTTTCTGATATTTCCATAATGATTAGTGCAATACCTACCTTCACATTTTATATGATACATATGGGCAGGTGGAATTTGGCTGCTTGATGGAACTGGAGCTGGAACTGGAAAGCTCGGCCTTGGGCCCGGATCATAATGATGAATAGCATCAGGTTGAGGAAATATCTTCCTGCGTTGACTTAGGAGTGAAGGTGAAGGGTTTTCAGTTGCTCGTCGTTTCAAATGCGTTTGAGAAACAACTGAACCTTGGGGCTGGGTGGGTCTTGCAACTGTAGCAACTTGACCTGTAAAGGAGAAGATACTTACAATCTATACCACAACTATTTTATTCTTTTTTTCTATATAGTAAATACACAAAAGAAAAATAATGTAAAATACAATAATTAACAATGTAAATCACAAAATGTATATACGAAAAATCAGAACATATTACTGTATCTTGCACGATTGATTATACGTAAGTACCTGATGACACTATGGGTCTAATGGGATGAGCATAGCCAGGTAAATGGATACCACTAGAATTAACTGGTCTTGAATACATCGTAGGAAATTGAGCCAGCATCCCATGAGTATGTTGGTGGCCTACATTGATCAAATGCGCATAATTAAAATATCTTTTTTAAAGCAAGAGCTCAATCATAAGCTATGTTTCACAACTTGAAGTACCTGGCCGCAATAATGGCATGCCGCCGTAAGCCTGAGCAGGTGAACGGATTGCGGGAGTGTCTGTGGAAAACACAAGTATAACAAAACCATGCAGTTGCTATAATTAATTAAGCAACGACAAAACAGAGGAAGGTGACAAGTGATAACAATGTCAAATATAGAGACTAAAAAAATTTACTCATCTTTTTATTCACTTAAAGAGCAAAGATACTATTTTTATTAAACTGCGTGTCAAAGATACTTCACTATCTGTTGCGGGACAGAAGTATTATTTTTTGTTAATGTTGACTAGTAATTTTATTATTCACTTTTAATAGCGGGAATACAGACCTCGAGCAGTAGGATAATTAGGTTGAACTATCATCCTAGGGAATGTAGTCGATGGACCAGCACCAGCTGTAGAATGAATAGTGTTGACTCTTGGCATTGGGAAGAAACTATTCCCAAGGGCTGCAACAGAGCTGTGATTATGCGAAGTAGCTGAATGCCCTATTAAATAAAGGTAAAAAAAACATCATTAGACACAAGAGGTAAACAAAGCCAAAGCATTTCAATGAAAATGAGGCCCATTTATCAGCCATACTAGCGAACAAAGAATTTAGACAAATTTTATGATAGTTTGACACTTAATTAAATTGTGCTTACCGACTGGTTGAGCACTTGATGGGGGAGAACAAATGTTAGTGACTCCTCTGTTGGTACTTCCTACGTGCAAATTGGAAGTTTCTTTAAAAAAATTATAACACCAAAAATTTAGTTTTCCCATGATCAATCCTACAGTGCTTGTCAAAATGAGATTGACCCTTACCCACTGGTCCAACACTCCCCGAAGTACGAACACCAGAAGTACTTTGTGTTCTCATAGCTTCTGTCAATGGATTTAATGTTAATGTAAGAAAAAAAAATCCATAACAGAACCTTTTGATAAGAACAGCCGATTTATAAAATCTTACGACTCACGTAGTTGTGCTTGGCTAATTGAGCTTCTCCCTTGCATATTAGAGAGGTAATTCATCAATGTTTCAGATGAATCACTCGCGGAACTTCTTCCCATGTGTTGTTGTGGCTGGTTTACAAATTGACTTGCAAGAGCAGTGGGCCTAGAAATTTGAGACAATGGGCTCTGAGTGGCATGTCCACGTTGAGGGATCATTGCTGAAAACTCATCATAAATTCTTGAAAAATGAGTGTGTGGATTAGCTTGCTCTTCCAGGCCAGGAAACTGGATCGTGTTCAACCTGGAACTCCCGGCTAATGCGGGGCTTGATAATCTCTCACTGTTAGTTTGCCCCCCCATACCTAAACCCATATAAGGAGCAAGATTCAAAGTGTTCACTGGACTTTGCCCGACCATAGAACTCTTATAACTGGAGTGAATGGAAACAGGTTCCTCCAATATGCTTCTGATTTCTCGATTACTGAAATTTCTGTTGGAATTGACTTCTGCACCACCTCCTATTGCAGGATTTAGAATATTACCATGGACACTACTAGCATTACCTCTTACGCCATTATTACCCCCAAGCGGCATTGGTACCCTCGTAATTCTGCTCTTTTTAGCTTCTGTTCCTTGTGCCTTTATAGAGTAACCAGCGTAAGGCACGTCAGATTCTCCATTGAACTCCGACATCCCGTTGTGGGCAACTATCAAATTGGGAGCTGCCGAGCCGTTTAAATCAAAGCACAAACCATTATTTACATTCTTGAAATTGGATGGGTTCGGAAGACTATCTCCTTGTATTTGTACGTCTTGTTGAGGAAATACATACTCTAGTCCATTAAACAGGGGAGAGAGCATAGTGTTGTGCCCAAAACTATTAGCACCATCACCAGCTCCTGTTGGTTTGGTTGTTACGGAGGCTTGGCCTCGCTGTACTCCTGTGGTAGTCAAAGCAGGTGCGTTCACTGGAGCTTGCCCCACCATAGAACTCTTGTAACTGGAGGAAATGGAAACATGTTCCTCCATTTTGCTTCTGATTTCTCGAGTACTGAAATTTCTGTTGGAATTGACTTCTGAATCACCTCCTATTGCAGGATGAATATTACCATGGACACTATTAGAATTTCCTATTACGCCAAAATTACCCCCAAGCGGCATTGGTACCTTCATAATTCTGCTCCTTTTAGCTTCTACTCCTCGTGCCTTTATAGGGTAACCATCATAAGGCACGTCAGATTCTCTGTTGAACTCGGACATCCCGTTTTGGGCAACTATCAAATTGGGGTTGGCCATGGAATTTGCAGAGCCGTTTAAATCAAAGCACAAACCATTATTTAAATTCTTGGAATGGGATAGGTTCGAAAGAGTATCTCCTTGTATTTGTATGTCATGCTGAGGAAAATCAGCAAACTCTGGTGGATTAAACAGGGGAAAAAGCATAGTGTTGGGCCCAAAATTATTAGCAACCTCATCAGCTCCACTTGGTTTGGTAGTTACGGAGTCTTGATCGCGCCGTTCCTCAGTGGTAGTCAAGGCAGGTGGGTTCACTGGAGTTTGCCCGACCATAAAACTCTTGTAACTGGAGGAAATGGAAACAGGTTCCTCCAATTTGCTTCTGATTTCTCGGGTACTGAAATTTCTGTTGGAATTGACTTCTGCTCCACCTCTTGTTGCAGGATTTAGAATATTTCCTCTAACGCCAAAATTACCCCCATGCGGCATTGGGACCCTCACAATTCTGCTATTTTTAGCTTCTACTCCTCGTGCCTTTATAGGGTAACCAGCATATGGCACGTCAGATTCTCTGTTGAACTCAGACATCCCGTTTTGGTCAACTGTCAAATTGAGATTGGCCATGGAATCTGTTGAGCTGTTTAAATCAAAGCACAAACCATTATTTACATTCTTGAAATTGGATGGGTTCGAAAGACCATCTCCTTGTATTTGTATGTCATGTTGAGGAAAAACAGAAAACTCTAGTCCACTAAATAGGGGAGAAAGCATAGTGTTGGGTCCAAAACTATTAGCACCACTATCAGCTCCACTTGGTTTGATAGTTACAGAGTCTCGGTCTCGGCGTTCCTCTGTGGGGGTCAAGGCATGTGGGTTCCACATCCCATTTATTTTTACTGTGACCTACATAGGAATTATGCACCAGGAATTATATTTATCATCAAATTCTGAAGAGGCAGTCAATTTTCTATTCTCAACTGAAAAAAACTTTAATCAATCGCAAGGGTTTTCTGTTTATGGACTACTCTAGCATAGGCCGACGCAACATAATTTGAGTTTTCAAAATCAGGAAAAGGAATCCAATGCAGGCCTATGAAAATCATATCAAACAATATTCATATTCTGAAACATGTAGAAAAATTATAAGAAACTGCAAAACTCATTACCCACTAAGAAAACACAAATGATGACAAAGAAGGAGAAATCTACATGGAAATCCCGCATAGAAGCCAGCTCTTTTTTTTTTCCCAAAACGCGGTGTAAACGAGTGCCAACGGCATAAAAACGCAAACGTGAGGCCAGAGAAAAAAAAATAACAAGTACATATGCACACAAAACACACAAAAAGGCTCTCGCATATGCATCAACATCAAGATCAGAAACAACAACAACCATCTTCCAATTTCATGATTTTCGACATTAAAATCCCAATAAAAATAAAACCATCAAAACACCACAAAAACATCATAAACCCTATTTAATAAAACAATAACAAGCTTCGAAAATCTCATCATCATAAATCAACGAAATCAGCAGATAACCCAGAATCCACCCTATATCTACGCATCAAATCAAAGCCCATGAGTGCGCCGTATTCAGGAAGGATTATTTTTTAATCAAAATTTAATACCAGAAAATGTTGAGCTGCGTCGCGCTTTTGATTCGATTCCTGATCGGTGGAAGAGGAGAAGATGAAGAGGAACTTCAAAGTGAGAGAAATTTTAGAGATGAGAACAGGGGAAGAGAAAGGGTTACTGTGTTTTGGCGCTTTAGGGCTGTGAGGAGAGAGGTTTTAAAGGGTTCGGTCCGGTGGGCCCACGTTTTTGCTTTTGCGGGAGAGACACGTGTCGAGAGGTGAGCCTTTTGGTGCTCTGAGAAACTTTGCTGACCTGGCTTCAGCTAACATGAGCGGCTGTGAGCTTTGCTTTCGTGACAGACCATGGAAGAGCTTCAACTATTTAAATAAAAATACTATTGGAGATCTAAATCTTAGAAATTGAATTGATTTCTTTAAGAAAATAAAATCATTATAGGGTACCTTATAATGTGAAATTCATAGTAATTGATGATACATATATATAGTAGATTTAGTGTATGTATTTCCGTCAATTCAATTTATTGTATTATCGTAATTTTTATATTTGTAATTTGGCGTTATTTATTGATAATAATTATATTAATGATGTAATTTTAGCGACAAATTTCAATTTGAAGTATTGGAGTCGTCCTAATTTATATTTTGTTTTATGTAATGATTGACGACAAACATTTTCATAATTGAAATTTATATTAATGATGTAATTTTAGTTAGAAATTTCAAAATTTAAAGTATTGGAGTCTTCGTAATTTGTATTTTTGTTTTACGTAATGGTTGACGACAAACATTTTAATAATTGAAATTTATGTTAATGATATAATTTTAGCGACAGATTTCAAAATTTGAAGTATTCGAGTCGTTGTAATTTGTATTTTTGTTTTATGTAATGGTTGATGACAAACATTGTAATAATTGAAATTTATATTAATGATGTAATTTTAGCGACAAATTTCAAATTTTGAAGTATTAGACTTGTCGTAATTTTATTTTTGTTTTATGTAATGGTTGACGACAAATATTCTAATAATTGAATATATTTTTTGCGACGATTCTCATTGAAATACTATCGCATTTGCACTTTTTATTTTTGTAATTTTTAATTATGTAACACTACACATTTTATTTTTGGAAATATTTTTTTTGTTATTAGTGTGGTCGTAATTTTATTTTTGTATATTGTCATTATGTAATATGATTGGCAAAAGAGTATGCTCAAATTTTTATTTTTGACAAAAAAACTCATTATATGTATTTTGGTCATTATTAAATTATTTACAACAAATATGTTGTGTTTATTTTTTGGGACATGTAGCGACTGAAATCAAATATGCCAAGTATTTGATTTTTAGATTGAAAATCTATTATTAGTATCAATCTTAATTTCAATACTTATATCACACTCACAGCAGCACAATATAAATAGTGCTTTCACCTTTAAAATATAAAAAGCATCATTTAATAATTAAGAAATTTTCATTTCAAAAAACAATTATTATAAATATTAAATTAGCGCAATGAATATTTTAGCATACTTAATGAATATTTATCAAAAAATACATGAAAATATACTCATGGGTGTACAATTAGAATCCTACTCCTAAAAACAAAGTATAAATTGTCTTTTAATTTTTATGTTGGCAATTTATGGTTAAATAATGAAATATATTTTTAATATTCTTTTTCTGGCGACATTTCTTATTAGAGATATTATCGCAAAAGATTACTCATTTCTTTGTAATTTATAAAATTTATAAGCGAAGTGAGTCAAATTACAAAGAAACTGAATCGTCTTTTCTGACAAGGGAGAAAATGACAACAATTTTTAAATATTTGGTTTTTTAAATCAAATTATTAGAGTGATTTAGTATTATTTTCACTTTTTACTGGTCAAAAACTAAATTCAATCAAATAAAAGGGATAATTGTAGGTTAGTAGCTGAACTATAGGCACTTTTGTAATTTGGTTACCTACCTTGCATTTTGTACACCCGACTAGCTGAACTTTGACGAAATTGCACATTCATTTCAAAATAGGCGGTTTCCGGCCACACGTGAGATGCACGTGATCTTCAATGCCAGGTGTCTCGATTGTAGTGGATTGATGAGGAAAATTACCTAACTAACCTTAAAGTCATTTTAGCAATTAAATTTCATGTTTAATTGGAAGAATCCTAAATCAATTGAATATGCAGTTTTTTTTTTATAAAAATGTCAATAAATTAATCGAACAAAACAAACTTAATCAAACAAAATTCAAATTTCCCAACCAATTACTAACATTTACAAAAATAATTCTCATTTGTCACTGAACTATCAACAGCCAATTTAAAGAATAATAAATTCAAGAAAAAAAATCTATCTTCACAAATAAGCACACAAATTTTTTCCCACTACTTGGAAATCCTTAATTAATATCATTGGTTAACGAAAAAAACTTTCTTAATAAATAATGTAATTTAGATCTGGGAGAGGAGAGATGATAAACAGTGAGACGAATAGCAATTTGTATTTCTTGCCGGCATCTGGTAATTGAACAACACGCCGCCGCCGAGTTTGTAGATCGCTCGAGTTCTAAACAGGTCCTCCATGAGTCGACACCCTAACTCACCATCACACATCGACATAAACCTAGTAGCTCGGAGAACCTGTCATTGTTGATGTCACATCGACTTCTTCGCCTAAGCCGTAAAACCCTTTTCGTAGCTTCATATCAGAGCAAATTTTCAGAAAAGTCGAAGATCTGAAGAAGAAAGATAGAGGGATTGAGTATTTTTTATTGTTGGAGTATTGAATTTGAGCAGTCAAATCCCTTTTATTTACATGCATCAATGTCGACTTTTTTAGAAATTCATTTGGGCGTGTTTTCAGAAATCGAAACTAGGGGAGAGTTTAGGTTTGAGTTGTGGAGAGAATTACGGGATTTTTGATTAAATAATAGTCTAAGTAATTAATATATGAAATGTCCAAAATAACCTTATAAGTTAATTGCAAGGTGAGTAAAATTTTATGAAAGTACAATTTTCTTAAAGTTGAGTTACCTCGTTGTAACAATTTGCAAGGTGAGTAACCAAAGTACAAAAGTGCCTATAGTTCAGCTACTAGCCTACAATTATCCCCAAATAAAATAAATAAGCACTGTGATTTTGGAGGGATGAGCCATTGGAAAACAGAAACTTCCAAAGTATGCAGATATTTGTATCTCACCAAAGCAAGCACAGAAATGGAATATAAAAATTCATAACCACAAAACTATTTTGATCTTCCAAAATTAGTCCCCCTTAACATGGTGTCGGTTTTTAGCAAAGACAACAAATCCAGACGATACAACCATTCCAAGCAGGTAACCTAGGATAGCTCCATACGTCACGCAAACGGGCCACTCCTGAATAAATTATAAGTTTCTGAATGCATCAGATTCATAAATTATAGAACATGTATAAATCATATAGGCAATTAAGAATACAGAGAGAATCACATCCAGCTAACAAGGTGTATAGCAAAACCTGAATTGATAAAATGGAGATGGGAGATAATAGAATTATGGATGAGATATCTCAATTCCATCACTAATGTTTTTTCTTCATATAAACTTTAGCAAAGATCAGTATTTCACAGTATGAGTAAAAAGTGAATAAATTAAATATGTATGTATGTATTCTTCAATTTATTACTTTTGAAGTCCTGTAAACACAAAACACTCTTCACTACATCTATACACAAAAGATATGCTCCCAACCGAGTTAAAGATTATGTGTTGCGGGTAAGCTGAAGAAGTTAATTATTTGAAGTAAAAGTGCTCAATTCAAACAACGACTTGAGGCAAGGCTATTAATTAATCGGGTATTACTTTCAGAAAATTTCAATGTATTATTTCAGGTGGGCATTATAAGGATAGATAGAAAATTTTCATACCTGCCAAGGTCTTTCCCAGTCGAGCGGCATAGGCCACGCACCAAACCAAGCCCCAATAACAGCTCCATGCGCAGGTAAACAGATTGCAAAATCTGTAAATCCAACTGGCCTGCATGTGGAAATCATGAAACACTGGATTATGGAAATTACGCCATGGATGAAAAAACAATGCCGTCAGATTAACTTTACTTAGTGTGAGCGAATATTCGATGCCAATCAGCCCAAGATGAGCCATAAACAGCAGCGGCAGGAACAAACTGCCAGAAACACAGCACAGTAAAACATGAGCCACTACAAACACACGTGCGAGAATAAAAAAGCACTTATCATTTGAATTGGTGATCAAAAGGCAAGAACCCGATAAGCAACTTCAAAGGACAGTGTTCCAATTATTAAAAAAAGGGCTGGGTATAAAAAATTGAGCAAGATACTTCCAGAGAACAACAATATTGAATAAATAAGATAAAAACAGGCAGAGCAGGTTGCCAAAAAAAAAAACAGATCCTACAAAGGGATACATACCGTAAGGACAGACAATAAAAGAGACCAGTGGGCTGTCTCTCTCAAGTGCCTGTATTAAATGGAAAAGCATAGAGATAAGCAACTATAACTCACTGTGTAACAGATTATATCATGACTCATTTCAGTAGACCAAAACAGCACCATACACCACAACAGGAACTCTATCATCTTCCGCCCGACCAACAATTGAGACCGTTTTTAACACATTCAACATATGAAAACCAGAAATAGAAGACCATAGGTAATTTCGTTTAATGGGAATTTTAAGTAATCTAAGGATATGACAGGCCAGAGCAATTTTGTGAAACCACAACTCAGGTTTTTGTACTCAGGTTAAATAGACTTGATAAAAAAAAACTGTTGATGTATATAACCACCACATACTGAATTCCAACAGGTGCACCCAATACAATTGCTCCTAGTGCATTTACTAAAGCACCTGCAAGTGTAAAAAAATAAGGAATGCCTTAGGATCTATATTATAGAGAGTATATTAATATCGCAAAATGATAGGAAAAAATGTCATTCACTGTTAACTAATACTAAGTATTTATACTTGTTTAACATTATTATACATTTGAAGATTATATGTTTTGTGCCAAGTTTTCTACATTAATAACAAACATTTGCATCAAATCCATAGATCACTCATTCACTTTTCATCAGTTCTCTTGAACAACTCGATATTGTTATACATAGCATGTATCCTACAAATGAAAGTGATTTTGCCAATTCAACAGGTTTTGTATTCATTTCTTTATTTATGAGAAGCTTGCTTAAAAAATAACTGAGTAACCTCTGACTTATCTCATTTTTCTTCCTTTAAATTAGCCACTGAATGAAACTACTAGGTCACAAACCATTCAACAAAATCTTCCCAGTAACGAAATTTTGAAAACAATGTTCGCATTTCTCACATTTATTTACAAGTTCCATTTCCACAAAATCTAAAGTTATTTTCCTTATTCTGGAATTGTAATATAAAAGAAGTGAAAATAGAGTAAATATGTAATTGTCCTGAAATAATTTGAAACAGAAGGGAGGACATTGCAGAACACTAACCAGCAGGGAGACTCAGCAGCCCTCTCCCTATGGCTTTGGCATACTAAAAAGAGAAGAAAAGACAAACAGATAATTGAGTATTAATAACGAGCCAATTATTGCAATGAAACTAAAGAAACAATAACGTGAAACTGAATTTACAGAGCACTGATCTGGGTCGCTGCGAAACAGACTATAGAGTGGGATCACAATCAAAGCCTCCACAGCCTAAAAGAAATAAAGCAATTATACAACTATATCATTTCTAAGACTTGGCTACATGAAATGCATCGAGCTTTACATACCCATAGTATAAGAAGAGTTTCTGCAGAATTTTGGATGAGAGAGAACGAATAGAAATAAAATGCCACCCAGAAACCTGAAGCTAAGCCCAGACAACATGCCAGATGCAACAGCAGCAACTTCAGCGGAGACGCAAATGGGACGGCTAAATTCAGACTTTTAGGGTTCCTGGAATTAGGATTTAATTGCGAATCACCGATTCTCATCGTCAAATCTATCTGCATCGAAGCACAGGAGAAAGTGATGGTAGGTGTCTTACAGCATACGCAGATGTAGCTCGCGCTGTTCAGCTGTGATTGATGCCGGAGACGCCGACGGAGGATGGTGAGCACTGAGCGATAGTCACCGAGTTAATGTTGCGGTGGAACTTTTCTAAACTAATTTTGAATATTAATTAAATTTTGAACCTTTAATTTAGGAGTACAATATAGTCTGAATTTTAAACATTGTAGTACTAGTAAGAAAAAAATGTGAATAAAAAAAATTATAAATAAAATAAAAATATAATTATATTTTAAAATTAATAATAAATTAGTATTTTTTAAAATATTAAAATATACTTTAAAAAATCCAAAAATATACACGAAGTCAAATTAAATTGACTAGCTAGGAGAGTAGTATAAATAATATAGCTAAATGTGATAATTTCAAACCCCTATAATCACTTTAAATAATATAGCTAGTGACTAGTGAGTACGAACTAAATGAGTAAATGTTTTTTTTTTCAAATGTTATTTTTTTCAATTTGAATTATCGTTGAACTCACATGCATGATGATTTATTTTATTCACATGCGTATTTTAAAAATTCGAATTGTTAGAAAAATTGACTAATTTAAACTCATGTGGAGTCGTCTCTGACGGGACTCGAACCCAAGACATCGACATTAGCCTAACGCTCCGATACCATATTAGAAGTCGAATCATCTAACAATTCGAAATGTTTGGCAACTTAGACAACTTGATATTTATATTAATGGCTGAAATACATTCTTCAATAACTTATTCTAATAATAATTATTATTTCTTCGGTTCATGTGTAATTTTATAAATACAAGCTCGTGAACGAATGAAGTGTTATATATATTGTACGGGCCCCGACGATGCCCTTGGGGGCGGAGGCGGAGGCCGCCGTCTTGGGGGTCTGACAAGGTCATGATCTTTATCAGCAACCTTATCACATAAAAATTTAACCGCATCGACCCAATTGGTTACACTCATGAGCCATTTGTAGACAATCTCCGTCGGTAAAGGTAATATGAATTGCTTAAGGGTTGCACTTGTAAATAGTCTTATCTGAATTCCCTTGCTTAGAGATTCATCCTTTAATAAATAATCTGCAATAGATTCATGATCGAGTATAAAAAGGATTGATTAATTAATCAGAGTGACTAATAACGACATCATCATTTGTAAAACGTCGAAGAATATTTATAATGAATTACGTACCGGCTGGCATAATTCTTGCTTGAATGAATCCAGCAAACGTAATTAGAAGCGCGAGGATAAGTACAGATATGATCTTCATTTTCCTCAATTATTTTGTTTATGAACTATGTATATACTGTATATATGTGTGTACTTTGGTTTTTGAGGAATATATGCATGTAAGTATATATAGTGAGCTGAAGTAGCTATAGAATAAATAGTTTTCCAAATATGTTTTAACATATTCCCTATAAACTAATGTTGCAATTAATGGAAAATTAAATGAAGTATTGCAGGTCACAGTTTTTGCAATTGTTACGTTTTTGTCGAGTTTTTCTTGGAAATGAATCTGACTTAGTTAGTTTCCTCATGACTTTGTCTTTAACAAGAAGACGTTAGCTTCAATTCATGAACAAGTTCAACCTTGAAAAAGAAAGGTAACCAAGAACAGTTGAACGCTTCAACCGGCCCACTCACTCACTAATCACTATAGTGGAACATTAAATCAAGTCACATCACAATTTTATTGCAATATTTGATTCGATTAATGAAAGATTTGATTGTTTGGATAATATGTACAAGCACACACACAAACACAAAACTATTGTTTAATTAATGCTAATTCATTCGTAAAGTTTATCACTTGCATTTTAATTTATTGATTCAAATGATTTGATTTAATTACATATATGGAGTAATCTAAGATTTTTTTTATTTATTTATTAAGTGACATATTATTTTAATCATTTAAATATGCATAATTTATCTCAAGGAAATTCTATTGTACAAGTTCAATTATGTACTTACATTTTACTACGTACTCCTACATCTTATTTCCAAAGTAATATTTACGAAGCAGTACAATTTTTCGAATACAAAAATTAAGTTTTTTTTTACCAAAAGAAAAAGAAAAAATATTTTTTATTTGAAAAGTACAGTATACTCCTTTATATGTTAAAATTAGTTGGGCTTTTTACAATTTACTCTACTTTTTAATTCTGGGCCAGGTGGTTGTACATCTTCAGTTGGGTTGGGCCCGAGTTGGCTATGCTGGGCATATATCAATTTCCCACTACCACTACAAACCCAAAACAAATTGGTAAGTTTTCACCAAATTATAAGGTACTTTTACCATGCACACTCTCTATAAACACTGTGATCTTTGATGGAGTTAAATTTGACGATAAAATTCAACCAAGCAACAACGTACATTTTGGATCAGTATCTCAACAAAACATCACCATGAATCTCATCGACTTTTTGTAGCAATAAATAAGTTAAAAGAATCATAAAGTTAAATTTATAAAAGTAATTAATACTGTATTTAAATTGTTTTTCAAATTTAAATATAAAAATTACTTTCTGAGTTGTCTAGCCATAAATTTTATTCTTGTCCAAATGAAAAGTTTCATATTTCATTTTAGTGAATTAAATACTCGTATACATATAATGTTTACCATTTATCAACGTATTTAACTCAATTATCATATTTATAGTATTATTGTTAAATATTACTCGTTTAATTGATACGGACATGATAAAAGGGCAAAAATATAATATATATTCTACTCAACGCCAAGTATTTTATCGTATAGTTAATAGTTGTTAGCTCAGTTGGTTGAACACTTGAATTGAGGACGGTAAAGTTCAAGGCTCGAACTCGAGACATTGCAATTGATCTAGAAAAAAAAAAATTATCATTGAAAAGCTTTCAAAATTATTAATAATAATAATTACTAATATATATATGGGCAGTTGAACAACCTGGTAAACAAAAGACAAATCAAGCTTTGCTGGATCAGATAAAAGTAGTTATCCTACTTCATTAACATGAAATACTCCTAATTAATACAAGTGCATGTGTAATTAAAAGAACATTAATTAATTAATTAACTACACATGCCAATCAGCAACTGATTAAGGTCGGGACCCAGACGGTGACCTTGGGGACGGAGGCGCTGGTCTCGGGGTTTTGCCAAGGTCTTTATCAGCAACCATATCACATAAAAATTTAGCCGCATATATATCGACCCAGTCGGTTACATTCATGAGCCATTTGCAGACAATCTCCGTCGGTAAAGGTGATGTGATGAATTGCTTTAGGGTTGCACTTGTAAATAGTCTTATGTGATTCCCCATGGTTAGAGATTCGTCGTTTAATAAATAATCTGCAGATTGATCATGAAGAGAAAAAAAAACACAATTAATTTGATTAATCAGAGTGACTAATAACGAACCGGAATCCATAAACCGTCGAAGAATATGAATAATGAATTACGTACCGGCTGGCATAATTCTTGCTTGAATGAATCCAGCAAACGTAATTAGAAGCGTGAGGATAAATATAGATATGATGGTCTTCATTTTTCTCAATTAATGTTTTGTTTTGTACTATGTATGTACTTTGGGTTTTCAGATGAATATATGCATGCAAGTATACTGAAGTAGCTAGCTATATATATTTGATGAATTATTATAATAACAACAATTTGTAATTATAATAATTCATTAGAGTTTTGTCCTTTTTAGACGGCCGGTTATACGGGGTCAATAATCAAGATATTACAACCTGTGTGTGTGTGAACACATTCTCGGCACGTTGTCTTTTTCTTCAATTTGATAAATTTTAAAAAGCTACAACTTGCTTCACCTAAACCCACACATAATAAAGTACTCGTATATACTAACTAATTCGCGCATGGTCCAACATAACGAATAGTTGATAGCACAATTTTATTTTATTTTATTTTATTTTTTTCAATTTTAATATAGTTTATTCAAAACGATTCGAATAAAAAAAAACACAATAAACCCATCTTCATCTTAACCGTAGCTAAACAACTTAGAACCGAGCTCAAAGTTCCACAATTACTGAAGAATTTTGAAGCCAGTTAATTTTGCATGAATTGGACCAATTTTGAGGCGATATATAGGGGTCTCGGCTCGGAGCTAGGGTGCCCCTCCATTGTGATGAATTAATGTTGCAACCTCGACTTCGTAATAAATCTCATTTTGCCCATATTCGATTATGTCTAAGAGCCATTTTTTTTATAAACCCTCTTGCTTTCATCTTGACACACTAATCATTAATTAGTATTTTCGTGGATATATACAAAGTTATTTAATTAGGAGTAGTAATTCTTTTGTTTTTATAAATCCCACCATTCACATGAATGTTCAAAGGACATTTGAGGTACGTCAACTTAAGTGGGTTGAATCAATCAGATTCAATTATCAGGCATGCCGCGTTGAATTCTTAGTGCGTTAATGAAGACCAAATTCTTGATCAAAGTCAACACACCAAACTTTTGTCAGCTTGAATTATCAATAATTGAACACACAAAAAGACAAAACTATTGACTGACTATAGTAAGGTGAGGAGTTAGGATCCGAGAGTTCAATTAGTTTAGATTTAGTTGCTTGTTTTCTTGAAGTCAACACACGACCAAATTAAGTATTGACATTGTACATGATGACCTAGTCTCCCAAGCTCGACACATTATTGGTCCGATCCATTCGACGAGCTAGCTAGCCATTGGCTCGTCAGTAATTGACGATTACACTAGCTACAACTGTTAGCGTCGACGATCATGTGATTTGACTGTGTTGAGTACAAACCATGTTCCACATCATAAAACAAAGGAGAGTTTGTCATGTTAATAAAGAGACCCACCACTCTATTAGTATAAGACATTTTGAGAAAGAGTTTCAAAGTAAAAAATAGTGAAGGTTGTGCTCGAAGCGAACAAATATCATACTAATGCGATGGAGCACTGTTGAATCTTATCGAGAAAGGGAGGATGAGAAGAATAACTTATTGATTCAAAGGATTTGGAGCATCTAAGATTTTTTTAATTATTAAGTGAAATACTCCTTATTAATTATTTTAGTCATTTGAATATGCATAATTGCATTTTAAATTTATTGATTCAAAGGATTTGGAGTGTCTAAGATTTTTTAATTATTAACTGAAATACTCATTATTAATTATTTTAATCGTTTGAATATGCCTAATTTATCTGAAGTAACGACATTAGATATGATTTTATTATTATATGTACTACTACTTCTATCCCAAAACAATGATCACATTTTTTTTATTAAAAAAAGTGTAATCATAAATATGGGATGCCTAATTTATCTGAAGTAACAACATTAGATATTTTTTTTTTGTTAACGGTCAACATCATATAAGAGAAAAAATAAAAGAGTTTGGAGATACAATACAACACATAGGGAGAATCTACCGCACAACGAGCTAACATGCTAACTCTCAGAATCTCCAAAAATAAAAGAGCAAACAATGACATGATTCTATATTATATGTACTACTGCCTCTATCCCAAAACAATGATATTTTTTTTATTAAAAAAAGTGTGATCATAAAAATGGGATAGAGGTAGTACTATTTTACTATGTACTTGGAGTACTTTTTATGTTGGAGTTATAATTTTTTAAATACAAAAATTAAGAAAAAATAATATATTTTTACAAAAATAAAATAAAATAAAAATTAATTAGTTACAGTACAAATCACTAAAGTTGCAGTAGTATTTTAAATTGAGAAGAATATTTTTTTTAATATAAAAATTATTTTTGCAAGACATATCTTCAAAAGTAAATTTAGAGAGTACTACTCTCATTTAGTTGTATAGTACTTCCAACATTTTTTATTTATTTAAAACTACAATAATTTTCAATTTAAAAATATATTTTAAATGTTACTTGTGGGATGATTTAAATTTGTTTGGAAAACAAGTGGATAATAAATTAATTCGGTGTAATCGCTTTTGGTGCGAGTCGAACTCGGGACCATATTAAGTTAGAAGTTGCATTATCTAAAAAATGTTGAATTGTTAAAGAAGTTTGCAAACTTAACATTTATATTAGTGTCTCGAATATATTTAGTATGATACCACAGCAGGTTAAACACGATGATGAGTGTCTCAATCGATTATATTTCTGGCTTGCTCAAAGATGAACTAATTCCACGAGAAGAGCCGACAAAATCGAGCTTACCACGTATTAAATATCTCACATCAATTAAAAATATATTTAAACTCAAATATAATTAAGTTAAAATTATCACACTACCTGTTCTTTTGGACTTAATTTCAGTCCAGTTCAGTTCAATTCAGATCTTTAAGTTCAGTTGATATTGCTTCAGTTCAGTTCAGTTCTCTTCAAAATAAATTAAAATAAAATAAATAAAAAATAATTTCAATCTATAATTTTCAATATACAATCTAGTTATTGTCATAATATTATTAATATTTAAAAAAAAATTAATAATTTATAAAAGTTATTATTATTTTTATAAAAAAATCAATTCAATTCAATTTAGATCGCTTAAGTTCAGTTCAATCGCTTTCAGTCCAAAAGAACCGTCCTAAAACATTTTAGATAATGCCACTTCTAAACTCAAAACAAAATTTTGTTTTGGGTCCGACTAAAATCAGTTGGGCTTACAATTTTTGTTTTTAATTCTGGTCCAGGTGATATAGCACATCTTCAGTTGGGTTGGGTCCGACTTTGCTTGTGTATCAATTTCCCACTACAAACCCAAAACAAATTGGTAAGTGTTGAGCAAATAAATACTTTTATCATGTACTCTCTCTATAAATTATCCTCACTCATTAACCGAATAAATGGCTCAAATAAGCACTTTTAAATGCATTATTCGTATTGTGTAGCATAATAAAAATACATAGAAAAATAAACCCAAGTGAACGAATTAAAGCTTCAAAATTTTTAGTACAACTAGTATGCCAAAAGTAACATAAAAACAATGTAGTATTGGAGTAGAAAATATTAATTAGTAGCAGCAATAAATAATAATACACGTCCAGTATTACAATTAATTTACCAAAAGGCAATTTAATTAATTAAGTTACGGTTACAACTAATTAATAAAGAGAAAAATAACCCACACACACGCAGTTATAATAAGGTAATTAGAAGGGCAAATGGTCAACAACCCCACCCCCGCCGCCGGTGATGGAGCTGGACGCAGCTGCGGCCGCCGCGTTGCTCCTCTCCGCATGGCAGAGCTGTCGGAGCTTGGTGGGGACGTACCAGACGCAGAGGCGGGGGTGCGCGTTGAAGATGGCGTCTATGTCCCACCCCTGCCTCGCCGCCACCGCCACGAGCGGCTTGTAGCAGGCTTGCCTCCACGCGCCGACGTTCTCCCCTCTCTCCTTGAAGGCCCTCCGCAGCCCGTTGGAGGTCTCCTCGTCCAGGCAGTGCAGCGCGTAGCAGTGCACGTAGTGCCTCATCTTCGGCTTGTTGATGTAGTTCGCCCCCGCCTTCTTCGCAAATCTAAACACTTGATTCGTCACCTGTTTTTTAATTTCTAGCTTCATTTTTTAATTAATTAATTAAATAAAATATATATATATATATATATTGACTGATGTGCAAAATTATATTAACCGGCCGGCCCGCGGAGTAGCTGTCGACCTCCCATGTGGACAGCTGGATCGTTCAGTACGGAAAATTCTTAATTAATTAATTACCCGTACGACGTCGCTTTGTCTCATTATATATTATTCTGACACTACTACTGCCCCTCCCATGTTTCATTATGTGTATAGTGTGAATTTACGAAACTGACCTTGGTTGGGCATTTCTCGCCTCGCTCCTTGGCGATGTTCTGGACCTGGATCAGGAACTCGCGGCACTGCTCGTAGAGGTGGAAAAGGTAGTCGAGCCCGTTCTTCTTCCCACGCGCCACCTCCCCCGGCTCCGTCACTATGAAAGGGTGCTCCCTCTGCCGCTCGCCGCCGCCGCCGCCGTAGTTCTCGTCGTCCTCCTCCGTCTCCTCCTCCTCCAATTCGTCCTCATCCATCGAATTATTATTATTATTATTGCACCCCATTCTCGAACGACCGCCGCCCTTGCTGCTCTTCCTCCGCCGCTGCTTCTTCCCGCCCGCCGCCACCACCATCTCCCACACCCCTCCGCCGCCGCTCCCCGCCGCCTCCTTCTCCTGCTGCACCGGCTCCTCCGACAACCCTGCTTTCAATAATAATAATAAATTATTAAATATTATATGGCTCATGCATGCAATTAAAAATAAATTAAATACCTTCTTGAGAGAGGGCGTCGAGAGCGTGAGCGGTGTCGCCGGAGAGGAGGTGGCGGCGGCGAGCTTCCTCGTCGTCGAGGCGGCGGCGCTCGGCCCGGACGGCGGCTCGGATGCCGTACCTCTCTCCGACGAGGAGGTCCCAGCGGAAGATCTGGCAGAGGCTGTTCATCATCTCGTCGAGCTCGGCGTCTTTCATGTCGAGGAGGGTGTTGACGGTGAAGCCGAGTTCGGCTATTTTGGCGGCCGTGAAATATCTGATCCCGTAAGCCTGGAAAAGCTCCTCCAGCCCGCCGAGCTCCTTTGGCCGGACGGAGTAGGGCCCAAGAGGAGGAGGAGGGACGACGACAGAGTCGAGAAGGCGGTTAGGGGGCGGGAGAGCCGGCCGAGACTCCCACTTGAACAAGCTTGCTGAGAAAGCATCAGAAGGATCCATTTTATTTGTTAGGTTATAATTGTTTCCTTAGTTGGAGGGGTGGGGCTTGCTTTTAAGCTTTCATTTAGATTTTTGATTTCTTCTTTCCCATAAAAGCCCTTTGGAATGATTTTTTTTCTTTTCAATATTTATGGGAAGAACCAAATAGATAATTAATTCTAATGGAGTAGACTTGGAAAAAATCGGCGTTAGTTTAACGTTCTGATAACATGTCAAAAGTCGTTTTTTTTTTTTTTTAAGTTTGAACGGTAGCTAGGTTTAGAGAAGTTGATTAACTTGACATTTATATTAATGAGTCAAATATATTATTCAATATTTCATCTTTGTTATTTGTAAAATAAGTGTGACGGATGTGTAACTTCACCTATTTATACTTCTTTAATAATTTATAAAAAAAATGAGAATACTATTGTACGAGAGATCAATAAATAATATTTTATATAACTAGCCTTTTAAAAATGAAAATGTAAACTGTTGTATTGAGACGATGAGATTAATTGGTATGATTTGATAGTGGAGCGGGGCAACGTGACTGTTGTATTGTATGGTATAGGACTGTAGGGTTCCGAGTGGAAGTGACGACTTTGTCCTTTGTGCAATGACTGTAGAGCTCATGCAATCATCCTAAAGGTTTAATATATATAGCAATGTTTTTTAGGTGTTGGTTGTTTTGGTCAAAAAGGTCCCCATTTATTGCGGAAAAAGATTGCTGAGTCTTAATTTCCATACACAACAATCTCGATCCATCTCCCTCTTATATTTAACCAACAATTTCCATTTTGAGTTTGTTATCATGGCCTCAACAAAAAAATGGTCAAAACAACCTAAATATAGTTTATTATAGCATTGTAGTATTTTTTAGGGTTATAAAATGACTTAGTTATGTTAAATATGTCATCGTCTTGACTTGCTCAAAACCATTTGATCATATTGAAACATTCATATATAGGTGATCAAAGTTTTAATCTCTTGTCTTTGTGCGCGCAATCACACATCTCGATTTCAACCATTTATGATTCAAATATAGTAATTAAAGGATACCAAAATTGCATGCAGAGAGAGGAAAAATTTTCATGCATCATCTTTTGATGTGTTTTGTTGTAGCACATGTATTTTTGAATGCAACCACGAAAGTATGAAGTAACCAACACATTTTGGATTGATATGCATTATTTAGAATCGAATGATAAATTGAAACAAGTTTTGTATAATCAATTCATCTTCTGCGCAATTCGTTTTCAACCAATCAACTCGGAGGGTTGACACGTGGTTAATGGAATTAATTAAAGTGACGCGTCGTTTACCCATTGGTTAAGAGCGGCCGGACAGCGACAGCCCACACATACTTGTTGAAGTAAACGACAAATATATATATACATATAAATCTTGGCACACAGTAGGATAGGAGAGGAGACCAAAAAAACGTACGATGAAACAGCCTTAAATATTGTTTTTAGTTTCAGTAGCTAAGATTTAGATTTCCTTTCTTCTTTTTCAGACACAGCCAAGGGTTAGGGCTTAGGCTTCTGTCCCTGCAGCTATCATTGCTATGCTCTGCCTCTCCAATCCGATCATCTTTATTTTTATTGGGCCGATCACCAATCAGGCCCAATCCAATAATGTGGATGGGCTTAATTTTACTATCATCCATAAAAAAGTTGAAGGTAAAATATATTTTCAAATTACATTAATATTCAGAAAAGTAGGCAAAAAGACAGGGTATATATATGTTTTCTTAAATGAAAAAATAGGAATAAATATTTCCTTAAACATGGTGGGATTATTGATAGGAGATAACTAAAAAAAGAAAGCGTGACCATTAATATGAGACAAAAGAAAGACGGAGTACTATATTTTACAATCGATCACATGATCACACGTTACAGTGTAAATCGATCGACTAATTGATGATCATGAGCCGGCCAAGTGTATGGGAACCAGCGGCATTTTCCCTCCATATATCTCCGGAAGCTGGCTTTCGTCGATGTCTTCCAGCAAAGTCTCGCGCAGTCGCTTGTTCTCCACGAACACAATCTTGCACGTAGTTAACGAACCAAATCAGAACGATCAACCGCATTATATTATAGGCTATAGACTATAGCTTACCTTCTTCTTGGTATCTTTGTCGATAAACGGACAAACAATCTTCCACATTGTCATGAAGACGTAAGGAACATGAATGTTGTACACTTTTCCGAGTCTCTCCGGGTAGTAATCCTGTGTTGTGTATCGAAATCATTGCAATTAAGAAACTTTAGTGATCATATAATATTTTACTACTATTAAATTATTTTTAAACTAGCTAGAACCTGTAAGATGCTAAGCGCAGCGATGCTTCCACGAATATCGCTGTTGCAATATCCGTATCCTTGAAGATCGCCTATGACAGTGAACTTCTCCTTTCCATCGGGAATGCTATTTTTTCAACACAAGATAATAATCAATACAGTTTCAAATTCGATTACGTAATACGTACTATAAAGTAGTATAGTACATTATATATATATATTACCTGCGACATAATTTATCCAAAGCATAGACCAAGAAACGCCTGAGTTCATCAACGCCTCCTTTGCTGGGAAAATGCCTCGAACCAAACATAACCACAATCGGATGCCCCTGCTTATCCCTGCCTTGCATGAACAACTTGTTTTGTGCTATTTCATTTGGAATTTCCGATTCAGAAACGGAGCCCTTTGGAACGAATGTTCTTCTCCAGGCTAAGTACTTGCTCACCATCGACGAGGCTTTCTCCACGTGGAGATCACGCGCACGGAGAAACCTTCTCAGCGTTGGATCATCCAAGCCCTGCAACAGCTTTTAATTAATATAAATATATAACTTATCAGTTGAAATAATTATTAGTGATACTGTTCATAACATTAATTGGGAATCAATAATGACTCATGATATATGAATGGCCCACCAAATAAAAAGTTGGTTGTTAGTTGTGACTCTACCAACCAAATCAATGACTTCTAAATTTCAAAACAAAAAAACAAAATTATAAATTAAATTTCTTCTTCATCATGAACAATTTAAGCACTGCAAATTAAATCTTCATATATACAGAATAATAAATCATGCAATTCAATAGGAAGCACGAACGCTCGGGAGGATCGAGTTGTACGTACCTTGCACGACGGATCTTTGTTCTGAAGAGTGGCTCTCAACAGCCCGAGTTTTTTCACTTCCTCAACATTTGCTTCTTCTTCTTCTTCAACTATTCTTCCTGGAGAGTAAAACATGTCGCCTTCTTCGTCTTCTTTTACTTCCATCATCATCATCGCCGGCTCTCTATATATACTTCTTGAGCCCATTTTTTTCTTTTTTTCTTTCTTACAAAAAACAGCTAGTGCACCATTTAGTTACTCTAGATAGCAAATACCAAAATGAAATTGAGAATAATAATGTGCAAGATCACAAAGGCGTGTCTTAAATGAGTAGGCCGTCTATTACATTACATACAGATACAGAATTTATGGCATGACTAATCAAAATCACCTAATATATATATATATATATATATATACGAGCCAGCTCAGCAGGTATGTGGACCATGCTCGTGTGCATTTTGTAGTCGTACCACGTAAGGGGAGCAGGGTAAATTTCATACCATGAAAAGGAGTAAAACAACTCGTACAAAAGTCGACAATAATAAATCTAGCATCGGGATACAATACAAGATTAATGTGTAATAATATTAATTCATTTTTCGAAACTTTCAGCTGGCCATGTGTATGGGAACTAGAGGCAGTTTCCCTCCATAAATTTCTGGAAGCTGGCTTTCGTCGATGTCCTCCAGCAATGTTTCGCGCAGTCGCTTGTTCTCCACGAATACAATCTTGCACGTAAAAAAGTATTCAAATCAGGCCACATTATATTATGCATATAGCTAGCAGGTCATGAATTTTACTTCATTTTTTTTCTAATATCTTACCTTCTTCTTGGTGTTTTTGTCGATAAACGGACAAACAATCTTCCACATTGTCATAAAGACGTAAGGTACATTGATGTTGTACAGTTTTCCGAGTCTCTCTGGGTAGTAATCCTGTTTTGTAAAGATTTTCTCTTTCTTAGCAAGTAAGAAATTTTAGTGATATCACATGTATAGATTAACGTGTCGAGAATTAACCTGCAAAATGTTAAGGGCGGCGATATTTCCACGGAAATCACTATTGCAGTAGCCGTATCCTTGAAGATCCCCAATGACAGTGAACTTCTCCTGTCCGTCTGGGATGCTGCATTTGATCAACAAAACAGATACTTTCAAAAACTAATATTATATATAGATTCGACGAAACTTGTAACGAAACGAGACTTTACCTGCGACATATTTTGTCCAGAGTAAAAACCAAGAAACCTGACGTAAATTTAAACTAAAACATGTCAGAATCTTTTGCTTGAGAAAAGTACTATTTGACATTAAAAAAAATTCGAAACACCAACGCTTGAATTCATCGACGCCTCCTTTGCATTGAAAATGCCTGGAGCCAAAGAAAACCGCGATCGGAGACCCTTTTTTATCTCTGCCTTGCAAGAACAACTTGTTATGTGATATATCATTCGGAATTTCTGACACGGAAATGGAAACCTTTGGAACAAAGTCTCTTCTCCAGGCCAAGTATTTCATCAGCATTATCGACGCTTTCTCCACGTGAAGATCCCGTGCACGAAGAAACCTTCTCAGTGTTGGATCATCCAGATCCTGCTACAGCTTTCATGTTTAATTAAAAATATTGGGATTATATCCACAATTGGTCTATAAACAAATTGGGAATTTATTTACTTATTCCTGTCCACCTCAATTAGCCGTAACAGATTTCGATATTTTTATGATGATTTCATAAGTGTACGCTGCATAAAAATTAAAATATAATGTGCATTTGATAAAGTAAAATTATATACAGTAGTTGTGATGTTCAAAGTTGGTTGTGAAACCAAACAAGTTGACTTCCAAGATTTTAAAATATCAAGTCATCAACTACAACATTTTTTTTTCACCTCACACAAAACCATGATCCAAAGGATCATGGCTTTGACATTTGGAGTTACTTTTTATATTATAAATTTTAGATTTATTTCTACAATTAATTTAACATGAAATTTGGAAAGGAGAACATTATTTTGAACCAAAGCCATATATCCCTGAATTTTCTTGAAACTAAGATCAACAAATCATGTGATAAGAAACATGTGCACACTCGACTGATTATTATTACATATGTACCTTGGACGATGGATCTTTGTTCTCAAGAGTAGCTCTCAACAGCCCAAGCCTTTTCACTTCCTCACCATTTGCTTCATCTTCTTCTTCAACTATTCTTTCTGGAGAGTAAAACATGTCGTCGTCTTCTTCTACTTCCTCTTCCTTCATTACGATGGACGTCGTCTTACATGGATGCATGGCAATTGGGTTCAAGAGGGTTTTTGTTTGAAATTAATTTTTTCACAGAGATCTGATACTTTGCGTTGAACTCGTTGGAGCTGTTTCCCTTTAGAAGAAGGATATAAAATTGATGCAATCAATGTGCAATAGTCATACCTCGAATAAAAAAGTAAACTCCATACTATATATAGTATTATGTTTAAAAGAAGAATAAATAATTCATGTGCCCCCATCAAATATAAAGGTTGGCGACTGACCGTTTTGCTCCCCGACGATTGTTGCCATCTCAAGTCTCAGTTGTTCCAGCTACTGCACCTAAATTATCTATATGCTGGTAATGTTGAGTAACTCTGCAGTTTGTGGTGCTCCGAAAAAGAGGTTAGGGACATATCAGACAGAAGTTTAACAAAGATGCGAAAGGCACAAATGTTCGAAAAGCAAGGAAACCGCAGATCAAGAGCGATGAAGTTATCGGGTACTACGACCTTTGTAATACGTTTATGTCTGTCTTTGTTTACACTAACATAATGTCCATTGATTTTGCAGCATTAGCTGCTTCATATTTCTACACACCACATTCCAAAGTTGAGTTGAAGAAAAAGATAATATTGCATTTCATATTCTCTATAAATCCATGGTGCAAGACAATAATCTGACTGAACCACATTTTTTTCTACTGCTTTCTGGTCACTAAAGTAGATTCAGCCATTATTGCTGTACATCAACTAAGTTCAGATACAAATAGGAGATTACGATATTTTTTTTAAGTAAGCTATCTCGAGAGTTACACTAAATATACATAAAGCGGTCCACGGGCGAAGCATTTATTCTTGGAGAACAAACGACCCGTCTATCCGTTTCTCCATGAATTGGGGAGGAAAATTTAAAGATGAAAATGAATCACTAAAACTTGAGGCTGGAGCAGATTTAAACTCGTACGGACCATCCTTCCCGCCCCAAACCTGAAACAAAAGAAAAATTTTACCTAACCAAAGTAAATAACCCAAAAAAGTAGGTTAACCCAGGGAAACTTTTCGAAAATAACCCAAAAAGTAGGTTAAAAAACTGACTTGATTCCCATTTTCATCAAAGCCTCTGTCCCAAGTGTGTATTTCACTGTTCTTCAAAACTGTCAGTTCTGAGGTACAATATGATGCTCCGTTCTGCAATATCTAAAGCACATGTATTAAGCATATAAGTGCTCATATAAATTTTCAGGCTATGCACAAGAAAGCAAAAATATGGCAGAAGAAATTCAGTAGGAGTGGATAGAGCTATCAAAAATCTGGGCCGGACCAAACGAGAAATACGGGCAGCATTTTTTAAGTCCATCCCTATTGAAATTCAACGAAGTTTGGTCCCTTTTGGACCTAAGAAGGCCAAGTACAATTTACAAACACCGGGTTGGGCCCGAATTTTTCAGCGGAGAAACAGTATCAACAGGCATACCCATGTATTAGGAACTCCATCTGCAGGAGTCGAGCCTTCATACAAGCAACGTTTTCCTCTATCACATCGTTTGAGGTGAATGGTAGTCAAATGTTCAGCAATGTCCTGCATTGAGATTGCTAAAATTAATCAAATAAATAATAGATACCATCAAGCCAAAAAGTAGTCGGGCATAAATATCTAATGCATAAAATAGTTTGGGTACTTCCAAACCCTAAAGCTTTTGGGTTACAGAACTATATTGTAAGAGATGCTGTGATGGCTTTGGGAATGTTCGATGATCATTTCTTAGAATTGAACATTAGTTTGTGGCCTAAGGAAGATAGTATGAAAATATAGATCATCATTCTATAGCAGTTACTCACAGCTGGGTCTACTATGTTTCAGTTATCTAAATCTTTCCTATCAATAGATATTGCAATATAAGCGAACAACACATGCAGGTGGTCATTGCTACATGCATCGCCCTCCAGCGTTAAAACTTAAAATGTAAATGTTATTGGTACCAAGGGCTGTTGTACTTCTCTTCTATTCATAGACAAGTAACAATGAGCCCGATAATGAAAACTGCTATTGCCACCAAAAATTAACACCCAGAGTCCAGACAATAAATCAAAAACAAGATCTATAAAAGCAGTAAAGAGAGATATTGTAGATCATAAATAACAGTGTGCTCAATAAAGAAGAATATTTTTAACTAAAAGTAAAAAAATGCCTTTAATTAAAAGTAAAAGACATGCTTGGAGGTAAAAGTAAAAGTAAAAACATGTGTTGAACCAAAAGTAAAAATGTGCATAACTTTAGCAAAGAAAGATCTTCAAAAGCTTATAATAAATAAATTAATAAGAGTAAAAAATGAACACCACTGAAATGATAAGATAAAAATTTCTTCAGGTTCATAACTAAGCTGTACTCGCAACCAAACATACCCCAATAACTTCTTCAGGCTGTGGCCTTTGGTCCTTTGACCGGTCACAAAAGTTTATGTACTCCTCTGAATCCCGGATTGCATATGTACTCATCTGTCAAAGTGAGTTCCGAAGATTGTCATCTGCCACCACTAATACCTACGTATAGTTGAGCAAGTAAAATGAAAATATAAAAAAGTAGGCTTGAAACTAACCTCAACATCACACTTCATCTCCTTTGAGCAAGGTTTTACCATGAAAAATCTCTGCATAAAAATGCTGTCAATAAATTTATCCAAATTACTGAAAAATTCACATTGCCATCACTAATATGTAACACAGGCAAACGCGAGTGGGGAGAAGATGATAGCAATTCAAGTATCTTATTTTAAGGGTTCATAACTCTGGAAGTAGTCAAGTACCTGACGAAAAGGTTTCCGAGGTGTTCTCCAGAAAGCCTGTCAACAATTAAAAACAAAACAATAAATTGAAGGTCTCGTTAAAGATGTTAAAGGACGTGCAACATGGTACCCATTGGAGATGATTTGACGAAATTGTACCTGTTCAAAGTACAAAACCCTTGAACCATCCGCCATTTCCGCTGCCGGGCACGAAAGCCATCTACAATATAGAATCAATGACGCAGACTAATTAACTGACTGATGAGACGACACAGTAATTGGACCTCAATACGATGAATTCACATGAATAATAATAATAACAATAAGAATATATATAAGAAAATTGATCATGTTTATTAAACCAATCTCATCCCAACTATCAACCTTCCAAAGCAACTTAGGGCACGGAGAAAAATTAAGTACCTCAAATTGAAATAATTGTCCGGGTCCCTCGAAGCTTGCTCCTTGGAAAACTAGGTGATCAGAATTCAAACCCAAATAAATAAATAAATAAATAAACAATGAGTTGAGTTTCGAATGTTGACTGATACGAAATTACCTTCTCGCCGGAGAGTGAGTCGGCGACGATGCGCGTGTGGTCCCAGCGAGTGGTGGACTTGGTGAGCCGCTTCAGCAACAAGGCGCCGCCGAGTAACACCAGTGTTTTGAGTACTACACCAGGGGTTTTGGTCCACCCGTTTGAGGCCGAATCCGAGTCCGAACCCGAAGCGGAACCGTTGCACATGTTGTATCTCTGCTCAATCTCAATTCTCACTCTCTACGGCCATCATCAATTTTGGGGGAAAAAGGAAGAAGCTGAAATTGGATTTTATTTCAGTCTTAATTACAGTTTTATTTTATTTTTATTGAATTTATAGGGGAGAAATTTGCCTGTGGATGGCATTGCAATTTGCAAATAATTGGGTCGGATTGTAGTCCGAGGCCCAAAATTTTCTTTTCAATAATCCGATCATAAAAAGGAATATTTGTAATCTAATTTGCCCCTTTTTCTTTAGTATAAAAGTAAAAGACTAAAAATAATTGATTTCACTCAAATAATACTTCTGTCTCAACTATTTATACATTATAAACTAAAAAAATTTGTAAAAAAATAAATAAATAAATAAATAAATAAATAATTAAAAAAAAATTTAAAAAAAAATGAAACAACTTGTAAAAATTTCAAATGCACTTTCTATATTTGTCAGCATATGTAGAGAGTATAGAGACTAGAGAGGAGTATAAATCTTCATTGATAAAATTAAGTTTTTTGTAGAACCTCAATTTCATCAAGGAAAGAAATAGATACAGTACATTTTTATTACAAAGTGAACAACATCTCGTGAATCGAAAGTCGAAAACTGAATCAAAACATCTGTAAACCACCATCGGGAGTAATACTCGAAACATCTCTCAAGAAACTCCGGTCCTTCCAGAAATCGGAAGATGCCAGTTGAAGATTCATAGGCTGTTTTCTCTCTTCAAAACAGTAGACGGGGGCTTGCCAGCTCGGGTCGTCGAGCACTTTCCCTACCTCAAATGTCATCACATGTGCTACCATACCTGCACCAGATCAAATCCACACACCATGCTATTAGCATCAAAAGGCCGAATAAGAATACTTGAGATTATGATTTATGAATATCACACCAATTGATACAAGAACAAATCACATTACAATTCCTCATTAATGTTCAACCTTCATAAGCAAAACAACATTACAAATTTACAATTTCTATAACAAGCAGAGTACTCGTATTGCAATTAATCCAAAACTCAGGGGTCGTTTTGTAATTTGTAATCATCCCTTTCCTCCCTCATCCTCAATCAATTAAGAACAAAAGCAAAAAGGAATTACCAGTGAAAAAAGCCCAGTAAACAGGCCTCTTGGTGACAACATCTTCGTAGTACCAAATGAAATCGACCTTCTCCCAGACGTTGCACAGGAACCCGTCGACGGTCGCCCGGCCCAGATAGGTCGCCCCGTCGAGCCAATCGGGCCGCAGGATCCCCACCGGAAAATGCAAGGTCCTGCACTCCCTGGATTCGTCGAGCGTGTAGATGTACGAGGTGCCGTTGTCCCATTCCAGATCGTACAGCTTCTTCCCCAGCTGATTCTGGATGATGTTGAAGTTCCGCCCGTTCGGGTAGTCGTACCAGAGGTCCGTCACTTGCAGCCCCCCTTTCGTGTTGTTCATCAAGAGTATCGAGTGGAATTGGGCCGTCCACGGGGCCGGTACCGGGTCGGGCGAGCCGAATCGGACCAAAATCGAGAGGAAAATGGCAATGCTTATCATGCTGGCATCCGCCATTGTTAATTGTTCGATTGAGAGGAATAGGATAAGGGTTCCTCTGTTTTATTCATTTTCAAATAATTTAAAATATTTTTATTTTAAAAATACATTTTAACCAAGAGTGGGGTGAAAAAAGGGAGTTGCTATTTACACCCCCAAAAGTTATAAATACACCAACTTAATTTTATTTACAATAATGCCATTTAGTTAAAAGACAATTATAACCTTACTAATCTAATTACATAGTTAACTTATCATACACCTCTTTATTTATTTTTTTACTTGCGCAAACAACTTTTTTTTTATAACTTTATATTTTGCGCACATTTTTTTATATTTCTTATTTTCATCTTAGTTATACATTTAAGTTTAAGTTATGTCTAATTAATTTTTTAGTTTAAAAATATTAAAATATCCAAATTCAAAAGTATTTTATTGAAATATAAATTGTAAATATTTAAAGTTTATTCTTTTATTTTTTTTCATTTTATTAATGGATTTTTTTTCCTCAAGTTCAAATTTTTTTCAGCTTTTATTTTTTATTTTTATTGTGTTTTTTTTATCATGATTTTTTCAATTTATTTTTATGATATTTTTTTATTATAATTTTTTCCAACTAATTTTGATGTGTGTTTTTTTTTTATCTTTTTATTGTCTTTTTATTAATAATTATTTTTATTCTAAAATAAGAGATTTGTCTCATTTTTTTTAATGTTTTTCAATTTTTATTTTTATTATTCGCGAATTTGTTTGATTTTTTTATAACGCTTTATTTTTTTATAGTAGATTTTTATTTTATTTTGTAAAAAAGTAATGTATTTTTGTTTTTTTAATATAGGGGTATATTAGGTAGATTGATAGGTGTACTAAGTAAAAATTATAAAATTTATATTTTATATAGAGGTGTATTAAGTAAAGCGGTGTAATTATAAAGAAGAGGGGTGCGAATAGCAACACCCGTGAGAAAAACCTCATAAGTATATTTCAAGCAATAAAAACTTACACAGTACATTTGTTTGATGAAAAAAAAAAAACACTGACAAAATAAATAAAAATCAAATTAGAAATGTATTTCGCGCCTCTCGGAGAAAAATTTGCCGGTGACGAATTGCTCGGGCAGCAAAGAGAGCCAGACTGCAGTGTCTGCCCCGTCCTCGGGGCTAATGTGACCTGCCCAGCTGGTCATAGCAGTCCTGACCCAACCCGGGCAGTAGGAGTTGATGTATATCTTCTGCCCTTCCGGGCGGTCAGCGAATGTCCTAGCCATCAACCTCGTGTAAGCGTTGACCGCCAATTTCGACAACGAGTAGTCGGTAAAGAGATGAGGCCATCCGCCTTCTGACCAAGTACCGTCTTTTACTTGTTCCAAGAATGTGTTCATTGTTTGGTCAATCAGCTCCTCCGTTAGAGACTCGTCGTCTTCGAGTTTCTTTCTCAATTCGACGTTTTCGATTCTCTGCACAATGATTGATCATGAGTTTTGGTAAGGACATAAAAGCTAATTAAACGCGTGATCACTTACATTTCTCCGGCCACTTAATCTCCCCAATCGGGAACTGACGTTGACAATGCGCCCACCTGCTTCGGATGGTCTGAACAGAGGAATCATAGCTTTGATCATGTTTTTGGTTCCATAGTAGTTGGTGTTGATGACTTGTTCAGCATACTCGACGGAATTGTCGGACCCCGCGTTGAAATTTACACCGGCATTGTTAACCTATATATATATATATAATGAGTTAATAACAAATCAAAATCATACTAATATAATGACACACACAACTTCATGTTTAATTAACCTTGTTACAATACAAAACTCTTTACAAAATTACAAAAAGTTATCTTAATTGAAATTAAGGGGAGGGCAAGTGTAGTGTACCAATATATCAATACCACCATAGTTTTCTTTAACCCAATCGGAAAAGGTTTGGATTGATAGAGGGTCGATAATGTCGAGTTGATGAAACGCGACATTTAAGCCTCCTTCTTTTAAGACCTTTGCTGCTTCTTCGCCAACGACAGCGTCTCGTGACGTGAGAATAACTGTGAGCCCATGCAATGCGAGTTGGTGTAAAATCTCGAATCCAATCCCCCTATTTGAACCCGTCACCACCGCAATTGTTTCGGATGTCCACCATCTGAACAGATGTATAAATTACAAATTTCTCCACTGGCTGTGACATTAATCAATAATCGTCGAGAAAGAATAGACATGCAAAAACGAGATCAAGTATACCTTTGGTGATCGGAATAAGGAATGGTGCGGAGGAGAGAGATCTCTTGCCGCCTCTTTTCTCTTTTCTCTTTCGACTTCTCTTTCTTATCCATTACAGATTACAAATTACAAATTACAAATTACAGTTAGCTGATATTATTAATTTTGTTCCTTGAAACAATAATTAATTAGTTAAAAGTTTGTTTGAGCATTGGGATTGGGCTGAGAGGAAAAGAAAGATATGGTGAAAGAGTGGTGTACGTGTTTTCCCAAAAAACATGGACGAACCTCACACTCTAATCACCTTGTGCATTCATACATACCCCAAATAATAATAGTACTACTAATCAATAAAATGCTAATTATAATACATGTACACTTTTGAGTCTCCTAAGAAGGTTCCATTTTTAGCTAAAACTTGTAAAGTCGATTCGAGTCTTTATGCATTCGACCACGGCTCTTGTCTATCCACGTCACCCTTTTCTAGAATCTCTCTGTATTTTCAGTGAAGGGTTCGATTCGATCACGGCACTTGTCACCACGCCACCCATTAACAATAATATTGTCAAGATTCTAGAATTTATGCTCTCTAACTATAAATACAGAGTAAGCTTTTCTGGGGTTTCGAGTATCTGAATATCCTCATCATCATCTTCAGATCCGGCGTTGATTCTGGATCAGTTTTAAGGTATATCCCCTCTCCTTTCTTTCTCTGATTATTCCATTTTATTCTATTTCTACACGATAGGTAATTTTCACTGCTTTCTCAATTGATTGTCTGAATTGAATTTCTGAAAAGGGGTGAAATTGGATGGTGGATTGGGTTTTTATGATTTCATGACTCGCTTTTCAATTTGCTAAAAAAAATAAACAGAGGAGGAATGGGTCTTGTTTCAATCCGCCCTTTGCTTTTCCCTGCATTCATCTTCTTGTTATTCGCATTCCGAACCTCGACCGGGCTAAAAACCGAATCTTTCCTCTCCCCGAACTTCCCATTAGAGCCCGGTTCGGTCTCGAACAAGTACTACTACAACATCGCCTTCCCCAAAGGCCACATCGCCGTCAAGAGCTTCGACGCAGAAGTGGTCGACGAAAACGGAATCCCGGTCCCTCTCCACGAGACCTATCTCCACCACTGGATCGTCGCCAGATACTACCAACGCAAAAATGACGTAAACGCCCTCGCCCAACCGGACATCATCATCGTGAAGAACGACGGGCTGTGCGAGCACGGCCTCATCCAGTACTTCGGGCTGGGGTCCGAAACCCGAAGAACTTCCACGCACGTGCCCGAGCCTTACGGAATCGAGGTCGGGAGTCCAGCTGGCGTGCCAGCTGGATACGAGGAGGCGTGGTTGCTTAACGTGCACGCGATCGACACGAGGGGAGCCGTGGATAAGGCGGGTTGTACCGAGTGCAGGTGCGATTTGTACAACGTGACTGATCTTTCTCTGCCGAAGAATTATGAAGGCGGATTGAGGTGTTGTCATGATGGGGCGAGGTGTAGGGTCGAGGAAGGGTTTCGAGGTGTAGGTTCGAAACGAAGTCTTTATTTGAGGTATAAAGTGACTTATGTTGACTGGGACGATGCGTTGGTTTTGCCGGTGAAGATTTATATAATCGACGTGACTGATGTGTGGACGAAGGCGAATGAGAAACATCAATGCCTGGTAAGATTTTTTTGTTTTGTTGATGATGATGTAACTATATTAATGTTGTTGCTCGGATTTAGATCGAGTATAACGTTGAGTCTTGTCCCGATGATGGTTGCACTCATACCAAGAACGTGAACGTTCGTTTTCCAGCCGGTGGTGATGTTGTGTATGCAGTCGGTCATCAGCATGCGGGAGGCATCGGTTCGGCTTTGTATGGCGAGGTATAATTATCAAACATCCTTTATATATATTGGTGTTGATTAAATGGTAAATTACTAAATTGTGGGATGAAATTATTCAGGGAGGAAGAGAAATATGCTCGTCGATTCCGACTTATGGCACTGGGGACGAACCTGGAAACGAGGCTGGATACATTGTGGGCATGTCGACCTGCTACCCTTCCCCTGGGTCGGTCAAGATTTCGTCTGGGGAGATGTTGACTCTCGTCTCTAACTATAGCAGTGTGCAGAGACATACAGGAGTCATGGGGCTGTTCTACCTCTTGGTTTCCGAATCGTCGGAAAAACAATCAAATGCGATCTTGCATTCTCCGGCTAATGTAAGACTAAAGGAGATTACAACATTGTGAGGTGATCATTAAAGATTCTAATTTGTTAACTTGTCCTGTACAGGCACACGAATTTACGATCATGTCCAAATTATGTTATGTTGTTGCTTTGTTTGGAGTTTTCGTGCTCGTAGTTTTTGCGGTGATCAGAAGTAAGGATGGAAGAGGAGAAGGCTACGAAGCTATAATCGGATAATTCGCCTATACAGTATATGCATCCAATGTTAGTACTCCTTTGGCATTGATGCTAATATTTTGTGGCAGTGTTTCTCTTTTTTTTTTCTTTTTTTTTTTTTTGTGGTGTAAGTCTATTACAAATGTATGAAACTTCTATACAATCTGAGAGAGGAAGATTTGTAATATTAACTCATCGATTAAAATAAGTTGATAGAATAAAAATTGCAACTGCAGCATTTGTGACTCTGAGAAAAAGAGAGGTAAAACAAAAAAGTTGTCATACAATACATCAAGGAAGATTCTTGTTAACTCTCTTTCTTCATCTTTATCAAATCAAATTGGTAACTCTCTTTCAAGAAGAAAATTGAACCTTTATTTTAATATATAGTATATATTTTTTAATTTTAATTTTGACTTATATAAATGTTACGTTGTTGACTAAGAAGTAATTTAGTAATCAATCAATAAAATGGTAGTTAAAATTACAAATTTAACCTCAATAATGGAATGTTCTACGAAATATTTTGTTTCGTCCACAAAAATTAGACAAGTGTAAAACGGCAAAAAAATTAGGTAAGTAAAGGTAACGCGATTAGTTTACAATATTAGTTTAGGTATGGGAGTGTAAAAATGCAGATTTGTTACGTGCGTTTATCCATTTGAGATGCTTATGAATTTTTTTTTATGAATTTCTATATGCTTATGTATGTTTATCCATTTGAGATGCGTAGCTAGTTTTTTATTCTAGAGTTTGGATAATACTTGATCAATGAGGGAATGAATTTTTTTTATGAATTTCTATATGCTTATGTGTGTTTATCCATTTGAGATGCGTAGCTAGTTTTTTATTCTAGAGTTTGGATAAATACTTGATCAATGAGTGATCAATGAGGGAATGTATTTAATTGCTTGATTGTGTTGTTAATTGAGGTATATTGTAAATCATAGGGGTAAGAGTGACAATTGCCTCGATTTTGTCGAGAATGAAACCGTGAGACGATTTCTAGAAAAGACACCCCTCAACTTAACACACAAGACTAATCGAGGTTTTGCATGATCTTAGGCTTGTACCAATTGAGCAATTGAATTATTTAATTGCACGAATACATGGTTGATTGAGGTGTTACTTGTTGAGGTTTATGGACCAAATTGTCTCGTGTTGTTATGTGTTGGGATGATTATGTGTTTTCTAAATTGTCAATACTCAATCAACTAAGGTCTAATCGAGGTATCGCGTCACCTAATTCAAACCATTTGTGATGTTCAATGGTGAGAATTCGGTCGAAATAAACTTAGACAATACTCCGTTTGAACCCAAAGCCCGAATTCCGGTTGGTACGGTGTAGGGGATCACGGGTGAGGCTTTGTTTACTTAGACATTACATTTCAATGTTTCCCAAATTGTGATAGTTGATCCCACTCTCTAGAAGTTAGTTTCGTTTGTTTACCTTTATTGTGGTGCTTGTTTTAATGTTTACTTTTTTACTTGCTTTGATATTCTCCTTGTCCTTTCAAACCTTCCTTTCACTTTTGTTATTTCTTTCTTTTGTTGAGCACAATAAATCCGCTTGACAAGACGCATAGCCAATAAGACGACATTCAATTCGAGTATTAAAATCCACTCATTTTTCTTAAATGGTAAACCTAGGTAGGTTTAGGTAATATACCTTATTTATTATTTTTTTCTCCACATATTTATTATTTTTATGTTTTATTCCATAAAAAATTGTTTTGAATTTTAAATTTTTTCCCCAATTATTATATTATAATTTTAATTTATTGTTCCACACATGTTTATAATTTGTGTCATTTATTATCTTAATTTTTTTATTATTATTATTTTAATGTGTTCTACACATATTTATTATTTTTGTGTGTTTTATTCCATAAAAAAATAGTTTCTTATTTAAAATGATGTACTTTAAATTTTTTCCCCAATTATTATATTATAACATATATTTATTATTTTTTTATGTTCTATTCCATAAAAAATAGTTTCTTTATTTAAAATGGTGTATTTTAAAATTTTCTCCAATTATTATATTATAATTTTAACAATTTTTTGCTCACACATATTTATAATTTGTGTCATCTATTATCTTAATTTTTTTTATTTATTATTTTAATGTATTCTACACATATTTATTATTTTTGTGCTCCATTCTATCTTGGTGTATATTATTTTAATGTATTCTACACATATTTATTATTTTTGTGCTTCATTCTATCTTGGTGTAGTTATGCATATTTATTATTTTTGCTCCATATATTTATTATTTGTGTGTTTTATTCCATACAAATTATATTTATTATTTTTGTGTGTTTTATTCCATAAAAAATAATTTCTTATTTAAAAAGGTGTACTTTAAATTTTTTCTCCAGCCAGTTTTCAGCTGGACAGAAGAATCAGTGTACAACCCTCCGGTCAAAAAACACTTTAAATTACGGAGGCCTCTACGAATTATACTAATACTATGGGTTTTGGCTTTCCTTGGAATATTATAGACCCCTACATATTATAAATGTCGGTTTTCTTGGAATATTTTTTTAATCATATTTTTTTAATATTCATACCACAATCTTTCTTTATTAAATAAGATTTTTTTATAATTCTTTTGAAATTTGAGACTCGCCATTTTGAACAAGAAAAAAAACATTTTGAACAAGAATTCTCTAATCACATAATCACCCGCCACATGACTGAAAAAGGAGGTCCACATAAAATGCAATTTCATACCACAATCTTTCTTTATTAAATAAGATTTTTTATAATTCTTTTGAAATTTGAGTCTCGCCATTTTGAACAAGAAAAAAAAACAAGAATTCTCTAATCACATAATCACCCGCCACATGAGTGAAAAAGGAGGTCCACAGCTTTCTACCCCGTCGTCCAATCACCGGCCACATGAATAGCTTTCTACCCCGTCGTCCAATCACCGGCCACATGAATAGAACGTCCAATCACCGGCCACATGAATAGAAAAAAGGAGATCCACGCCGTTGCCAAAATCACCAGCCGGTGAAAAAAGAGTGTCAACTCTTCCACGTCATTGACTCATTGTAACACAAGCATCTCAAAAGCGAAATAAACGAGGGGGAGTTAAATTTGGATAGTTGGCAGGACAGGAAGTGTGCAAAGTTTCCAAGGTTAGACGGGAGTACTTCTAAAATTACACTTATGATATTAAATACAATTTTCAAGAGCAATTTTCTATCACTAAAAAAAAAACTTAAACCACAATAATAAGATCTTAACAAAACTCGTCTAATTGTTTCATTGGTTTTAGAAAATAGCATTCGACTATCATTGGTGATCAAAAAATTAAGCTGTCACATTTATAAAACCAACTTTACTTTAGTTGGCTTTGCCGTAGGAAGCAACTGCCATTGCATGTGGAGTATAACATATTAGTAATATGTAGTAACATTGTACAAAAAATGATGAACATGTTTGATTATCAATTAACTATGGTACAGTGTGCTTGTGGGTTAATTTAGTATCCAGTGACCGGGGCCCACTTAACTCGCCGATAGGCGGGGGCTGCTTGGGATGGTCTGTCCGGGCAAGACAGTTCTTGTGGGTGGATTTGGTATCCAGTCATCAGGGCCCAAGTCGTCAATAGGCGGGCGCTGCTTGTGATGGTCAGTCACCGACTGATAAGCCATTGCCAATGCCAATGCCTACATTTCGATTGAAATAGATAGTTCCGTATATTATTCATTCAACCTCTTCTTTCTCAAGATTCAATTTTTATCACTATTCTCTAAACAAACAAACAAACAAAAATCTAAATAGAAGAGAAAAAAAACTCACAATGTGATCATGCCCAGGTGGAGAATAAATACCCGTCTGGACTGTAGTTTTCCTTCGGGTCTCATTTGAAGGGGCATTCAATATTTGCTTAAATCCGGTCGGCAAAACAATTACGGGCATGCCCACAAGGTTCCCGACACTAACAAGTTCCCAGTCAGTTGCATTACCGACAAAGGCATCAACGTTGAAATTGTCTCTCACTTCCCGTATTAGTTTTCCCCTTGCTCTTTGTGCCTATTAAAAATTTCCAACATCAATTCTAATACAAAAACAAACATGCAGTACATGTTTTTCCATATACTTATGTCCAGTCACAGAGAATCATAACCCAAGATCAATCTTGACGGTATAACTTACTTGGATATAATCTACAGCAGTTACAACACGGGCCCGGCGAAGTTCTAGTGGCCACTGATCTTGAGCCTCGTAATCATCGTCCTGGCCCAATCGTTGCCACTCATCAAAGTGGGCCAGCATGTCGACACACATCGTGAAGTTCACGATGCCTTGAGCAGTGTCAACGGTGTAATTAAGCTTGAAAGGAACCATGTTGACACCTTTCAATCGAAGCTTCTCAACAACCTGTTGGCATCACACTGTGAGTTCAGTTAAACTCCATTTAGGGTTTCGTAAATTTTGAAGCTGCATTTTTTGTCTATGACTATTTTGCCCCTAAACAAAAGTAACACTTTAGTCCTGCAAATTTTAGTATTCAACTCTTGTACTATAGTTAATGGTGATTTCAGTACAATTAGTCAAAATAACCAATTTTGAACATTTGTGTTCCAAAATAGGAAATGATTCATCTTCTGCAACCACAATCGAAACAGGACCAGATTCAATAGGTCAACTTACCTCCATCTCAGCATCCTCAAGGTACCCTACACTAAGCTTGGTTATATCAACGGAAAACGGGTCGGAAAATGGTATGTTTCTGGATGAAAGGTCATCTGGATCTTTGCCACGGATAGCATCCAGTACAATAGCGCAATCCTCAGCCTTTCTGCAGAAAGGCCCTAATTTATCCTGTGATGGCACAATATTATTTAAAATCTGACAGCCACAATAAAAATGAAAGCCAGACACAGCAAACTCTTACCAAACTCTCTGACACGCTTAACACGCCTGTTCTGCCAACAGCTCCGAAAGTCGGACGCAAAGCTGTTGCACCACACCGAGCAGCTGGCAACGTGATCGACCCAGCAGTTTCTGACCCAATGGAAAAAGGAACCAAACCTGAAAAAAAGGGAAATTAAAGGGGGGGTAAATGCGTTTATAGTCGAATGGTTTTCGCATTTATAATTTTACAAACAAGGGAAAAAAATTAAATCTAGGTAATAATGTTAAGGGATAAGTAAAAAGGATACCCTCCAGGTTTAGCTATAAAAGATGGATGATTATAAACATTACCTTGACATTTGGCATAATTACTAAAAAGAAAAAAATATCTAGAACTTAAAAACTACAAAAAACAACCGTGATATTTACAGTTTGCACTTGTCGTTAATGAAGCCAACACATATTAATGACATCATCAAACAACTTTAAAGTTGCATCCGACAAATCAACTACAAACCTTAAGTGGAATTTGTAAATTTTAAAGACAATTTGTTTTTTTTGAATTATTAGACTAAACATCAAGGGTAGCTTTTGTAGTTATCAATAAAAATTAAACAATACATACCAGCAGAGGTGCTAGAACCTGGTCCAGCCGATGAGCCTGTGGAATATTCCTCAATATTCCAAGGATTCCGTGTCCTACCCCCAAACCAAATGTCGTCATATGCTAGTGACCCACTCACTAGCTTCGCAAGAAGAACTGCCCCTGCAGATTTAAGCCTAAAATGGATGATAACCACTGCATATATTAGAAAAATCCCAACAAACAAACTCGGTCTACTGCTAGTTGGGCTTAGATTACATATACTTGAATACCTCTTATAAACCCAAGCTTCGATGTCAAGAACTTGATTTTGAAAAGTTTTAGAACCCCAGGTAGTCCTGTAATGGGGTACTGCAATTGTATCCTTCAAGCCGTATGGAATTCCATGCAGAGGACCTAATTAAAAGAATAACAATACCTCGTGTCAAATTTATGATGCATGGTTAACAAATATAGTCACTCATGTCATCCTCATATAAAATTACTACATTTGCCCCCTCGATTTCATGTAGTTTTATAGCAAAGATAGTCACTTACCCAAATATTTGCCTTGTGCAAGCAATAGATCAGCTTGTTTTGCTTGCTCGTAAGCTAACTCTTCTGTTATAGTGATCACGGACTCAAGGACAGGACCATACCTGCAAAAATATGTATTAATAGCAGCAAATGCCATTAATCATTTACCTATTAATACCTTTTTAATCTATTCAAGAAGATCAGAGTAAGCTCCTCAGACGTAATTTGTTTAGACTTAATCAGTTGCCCCAGTTCAAGAACCTGATCCGAAAAGGGAAAAAAATGCAATGAAACTCTGGTAGGGACCATTAAATTTATTTTCAGGACAATAAGCAAGCTTACACTCATAAACGCAATATCTTCGTCACTCTTTGGCCTTTCCACGTCGGATGGAGAAGGATAATTGAATCTTTTAGGAGCATCTTGGGCATCATCATGGTTCCATGCAGAACTGAAAGTCAAACTGGATGGGTTCTGTAATCCACCATTAATGGAGGCAACTAATTTCCGATTCGATTGGATTATAGGAATATTGAGCTCCGTGGCTCCCTTTTCAATCTCCAACATCTACACGAAGAACATAACATAAAAATAAGTCTCTCAATAAACCTCCCACTAAGGCACCTCTAATGCACAATGTTGAATTAAATTTAGTGTTCAAACTTCAATGTAAAAAAAATAGAATTCTTGAGATTTGACCTAAATCCTAATTACAAAAAGAATACAAAAAAATTGGCGTGGGATTTTCTTTTGTCTTACATTCGCCCCTTCAAAAATAATTACAGATACACCTTCACATTTACTAAAATATTACACTTTGCCTCCTTATACTGAAGGGGATCTTCACAAAAGAACCATTAGTCCAATCTATTTTTTCATCATCATCCAGTACAAATTAAGGTTTTTTTTTTTGGAGTTTGAGCCGTATAATCTTGTGAGATAGAAATTTTTGAAATTTTCCCATAATTCTAACAGTAACACTGAATCAAACTTCAGAGGTTTCTTGTATTTTGAAAGTTAACTTTTTTTATATATATAATTAGGTCATACCTCAATAGTTGTTACTGTATTAGTTAGATACCTTAGCATCAGACAAGAAGTCTGCATCCAACATTCTGAACCCCATACACAACGAGTCATGATCAATCTTGTGCGAGCATTTACTAAAATTCTTGGAATAAGGTTCTCCGCTGTCCTGTCCATAGAAGTGATACGTGTAAACATGCATACCAAAAAATTAAAATAAAATAGAAAGGAGTAGATCGGCAATAATTTATTTAATCATCTAAATTGTAGACAATCTTTACCTGGACAAAAGGATCATGGAATTTACCCCAGACTCTTTGAAAAGTCATATTCCAGATTTTTTTATTCGTACTGACCTGCTTTATAACTTTTAGACAGTGCATCTCGATTTCTCACTGTTCAAACAGAAATCAGCATCCCTAGTTACTTATTTAGACGACACAAACTCGTAAACTATGTTTGTAAAGCAAACTGATGATTTCTTGTAGATTGGATGACAACAGACATACTCATCACCATAGTTATTCGTTAGAAACCGATGTTTCTTACTTCATTCCAAAAGTAGATAAAATTTGGAAATTAGAAATAGAAAGTGACCCTCAAGTTCGATTTGCGCCTAACAACTCAGAGCAATAAAACTGATACTGTACATAACCAAAGGAAATGCTTGCAATTTATACATTCAGGTATTGAAAGCTGTAAATGAACCGATCAAGGTGATAATAAAACCGATTCGAGGTTTTAACTGTACACGAAAACGAGCCAACAACAGGAATGGAGACACCCATAGCGTAATCAAGAAACCTCAAAGCACCAGGAAACAGTAAATATACTACTAACAAAAAACATAAACATTGGAATAAAAACAATGTAATAATATAAAGTATAAACCCACATACGATTTGTATTTATTTATGAAAATGTGAAAGATTAGGAGAGCATTACCGGTGCACGAATAAGGTTCTGATTTGAAAAAGAATTGGCGCGGCAGCTGATACAGACGACGAGCAATATCGCCTGTACGAGTAGCGTGCGCGGCGAGGAGAAACGTGGCGAGTAAAGGGAACACGTGTCGGCCAATTGGGATGCCCATCTGAACCTCATAGCCTATCGGCTATCGCCGCCGCTATTGGCCGGAGACGAATTCTGAGTGGATTTTGTCACTAATTTGGGGATTCCCCTGTGGTGTGTGTGGACTGGACGGTGCCGGTCAATTGATGTTGTACAGTTGACCAAACAATCGCAAGAATTTACGACTTAAATAAATAAAAAAATTAACAAAAATAATACTCCCACTCTTTTTAGTTTTTAGTATAGATATAATTATATCATAAAATATATTTTTATTTACTTTTAAAATATACTATTTTTATTTACTTTTAAAGTAAAAAAAAGTGTGGTGAATATGAAAAATTTTAGGAATTACAGTAAAATTCAATTATCACAGCCTTGCGTTATTCGACAACCACATATTTTCTGGAAAAGGAAATCACAATTTTGCATTTGATATCTCGATCGTCTGTACTCTACTCTCTACCAATTTATTAGGTCAGCGTTTGCAGCGGGCCGGGCCCAGTAACCCATCACTGATTTTGGTGGTTACCTGCGAACAGAATTCTTTCCGGCCAAGTTTTTTTCTCCTTTCTCCGGCGGTAAGTTCTCACGTTATCTCTCACTGTTTCTATTTTACACGACTTTGATGAATTGTATCGAATCGTTTCTCGGGCCCTAATATAATATGCTTTATTCCTCTCTTTTTTTTTACCAGTCATTTTATTCTCTGTGCTGGATAATGATAATTGGAATACTTGAACGAATCTTAGAAAATATCTTTTTCTAATTTTTGTTCTTTGTTTGTTTTGTTCTGTCAGTTGAATTGAGAGTATTGCTTATAAGTAGAAGTGCCGAGTAAAGAACCCTTTAAGATCACAAAACCAATCATGTTCAAAATCCCAGACCATCAAGTTGCAGGCCATAAAGCCGATGGGGGGAAGCTCGGCCCCCTTATCGACGAATCAGGCCGTTTCTACAAGCCCTTACAGGGAGACCAGCGTGGGTCCAACGAGGTCTCTTTCTACTCCTCGTTCTCGTCGAACCCCAAAATCCCCGAACACATCGCTCGGTTTTTCCCCAAGTTTCACGGCACTCAGCTCGTCGAAGCATCCGATGGGTCCGGCATGCAGCCTCACATGGTCCTGCAGGATCTCACTTTCGATCGTGTCCATCCGTCCGTGATGGACATCAAGATCGGCTCGAGGACGTGGGGCCCGCAGGCCCCTGAGGACTACATCGAGAAGTGCTTGAAGAAAGACAGGGATAGCACGAGCGTTGCTTTGGGATTCAGGCTGTCTGGTTTGCAGGTGTTTGAGAGCGCAAAATTAGGTTTCTGGAAACCTGGGAAATCGGAGGTTTATTCGATTTCTGATGATGGAGTTAGGTTATTTCTGAAGAAGTATGTCTCTTCTAATGCCTCTGATTCTAAACCGGACTGTGCTTTTGCCTCGGTTGTTTATGGTGGCTCGACTGGGATTTTGTCGCAGTTGCTTGAGCTGAAGGCTTGGTTTGAGGATCAGACTATGTATCATTTCTACTCTTGCTCGGTTCTAATGATGTTTGAGAAGGAGCTCGCTTTAAGTGGAAAGGGACCCTGTGCGGAGGTCAAGCTTGTTGATTTTGCGCATGTTTTCGAAGGGAAGGGTATTATTGACCATAACTTTTTAGGTGGGCTCTGTTCCTTGATAAAGTTTATATCGGAGATCCTTACGACTCCGGAGGACTGTGCTGCTGATGGCTTGTTGGAGGATGGGCAGAAAAGTCAGTCACTATCTGAGAATGGTTCTGTTTGAGTTTTATTGGGTCGATCAACTCAAGCAGATGCTTGCAATTTGGGCCGTTAATTTTTATCTTTATTTCAAATTTATTGTCATTTTGTTGCTTATGTTTTTCCAAGAAGAGTTCAAACTCTGTATGTGATCGATCATGTTCGAATACATTATATCTTCTATGCTATACTTATGCCCATCATCTTAGAGTTCATTTTCTGCCATTGTGAGTAACAAATACTTTCGACTTGAAATTTCGACAAATGAAGTGGGGTCTATATATCTCTTTTTGGATGAGAAGAATTTTGTTGAGTGCATTATCGCAAATTATTTTCGTGTTTAGTAATTCAAGTTCTGTTTTTGAGATTATATTATAGGAGAGAGTTTGTGCATCAAGTGTCTATGAATCAACATTCATTTTTGCAGGAGGCTCCTGAGGTTAATACGATCTTCTTCCATTCCAATTCCTTCACGGGTCTGATTTCAGCATTGAATAGGTCGACAGATAAGCTCTTGTGCTCTACAACCTACTGTTTACGAACATTTGATTTGCAACTTTCCTTTGAGATTCTTCATGTATCCTTGGAAAAAGAACAAAAAAAAACACAATTATTTCAACACAATATGCAAGGACCACAACTCAGAATTATTTTCTTGTGATGATGTGTGTCGTTCTTTGATTTTAACTGTGGCCCTTCACATGTTGCGTGCACATTTTAAGTATTATCTTCTGACCCACAATTCAATTTTGTCTTGATATCGATAATTCATTGTCGTCGTGTTGCAAGCCTGTAACACTACATGTGTCCTTTCGTTTTCTTGCAGTTCAAACTTGTGCTACTTCTGGGACCATTCATCATCCAAAGCTGTGGCCTTAAATCATTTTATGTGGAGATAGTATTGCAGTTTTACCTAATACCTAGCAGATAGAGATCAACGACTCAATTAATCTCGCAGACCTGATTCCTACGAACTGATTAATTGTTCGCCAAAAATTGGGGCATCGAGCCGATATAAAACTGTCCTGCACGTGTGTCTCCGATATGGGTGATCGTCTTCTCTTGAACAGCAATACAAACAAGGTAAGATGTGGTATGAATCTCAGAAACTTCCTTATGAAATCACATGTGAAGGCATGCAATAATTGTTGACTTTTTTGTTCTAATAATATTACAGAAACAATAAAAATATTTGTAGTTGGTGTGAGCATGACTTAACAAGTTTGGCTGTTTGTTAAGAATCACATGTGAAGACAGTATTGGAAAAGTCGTTTTTTCAAATTCAATTATTTTATTCAGCCCACAAACTTTTCACAAAAGTTCAAAGAAAGTGTTCATCACTATCAATTGAAAAAAAAAAGTACTAATTAAGAAGAATATTAAATTAAACACAGTGGTCAAAAATATAATAATACAAAGTTTTGGGTGCATTGCGTAATTATTCCACCTCCCATTACCTTCACCACTATCCTTAAATTTACTGTTTCCGTCTCTGACCATTAGTCAGAGGCGGAAGAAGCATGTATTACTGTAGTATATATACACACACACTATACTGTACTATACTATACGTGTATACGGTGATAAAAAAAATTAATATAATTTTATTGAGATTTACTACTTGTGTTAAAGGTCAAAAGTTCTCTTTGTGGAATTCAAATTTGGTGGTTGTCTTGTGAGAGAAATCCGATGCCAGCTGTTTCAGCTCCTTCACCGGCGGCGGTGCCCCACAGTAAAACACTCCTGGTAAAACAGTTAAAAAAAAAAGATGAACATTTCCACAGTAAAAATGACGTATATGTGGAGATGGGTATATTATATACTCACCGACTCTCGAAGTGGGATGGTTAAGCGCTATCCGTTTGTAGACAGTTCTCCAGTTGGGCTTAGCGAAATGCGACTTGACCCTCGTCCCTGAGACGACATCGACTCCGTTCTTGGCGTGGTTTAGCGACTGAAGCATTGTGATCAAAGCCGATCGAGCGTCTCCTTCCTCGTAAACGCTGGTGCAGTAGTTGTGCATCTCGATGACTCCCTTGTGGTCCATCTCGGCCACCTCGTTCATGACCCCCTTGAACCAGTCGAACGAGCCCTGTTCCCTCGTGACCCAGTAGAAGTAGGCCCTCGTCGTCCTGAAGTCGTGCTTCTCTGATCCGGGCTTTCGATTCGGGGGGGTCCCGCTCTCCAGGGAGTTGTCGGATTCGTCGATGGATTTGATGTTGTTGACAATGTCCTTCACGACGCTGATCATGGGGGTTGCCCCTATGCCCAGCCCGACTAGCAGGACCACGTCGTAGTGTTTGTAATCTTGGGTCGGTGCTCCGTAGGGACCATCGATCAAGACTCTCGGGAAGCTGTAAGTGTCATCAATGTTAAGTTTAATACTCATAATAGTTGTCGTAATTTCTCTAAGATAAAACTCACTTGGGATTGTTTTCTCCTTGCAGAAAGTCAGCCCGGAGAAGCCCACTTTTTCCGGTTTGTGGGGGCTGGCAAACCTAACAGACACCAAAACAAAACATATGCATCACGAAAAGGAAACTACTAGATAGGATTCCCTATCAAACACCTTATCCATTGTTCTGATTTTTTTGGTGTCCAAAAGAAAGGTAAAATTATTTTTTTACCTCGGAAAAGACGGATTTGAGTTGCCTGGTCCAATCACCAAGTGTCCTAATGTGGACGCTCACGTAGTCATCCCGTGGTGCTGAGGTGATGGAAAATGGGTGCCTGCACCAATTATTAAGACCAACTAAGTTTGTGACTTGTGATGCAATAACGCATTATCTGAGATCATGATTATGATATTTCTAAGTATGAATCATCATCAGATTTTAGATCATAAAGGGGATGATGATGATAGCTAAGTTTGTGGAGTAATAACAACTACTCCCTTTAGTCCGGGAGACAAATGAGTTGCGACAACTGTAATGTTATCAGTGGGATGGGACCCACTCACCATTCGAACGGAGACACCGCAGCGCAGTTGACGAATATGTACTGTCCACTTTTGTACTTGAACCCTTGCGGCTTCGACATGTGCAGTGTCAGCACATTTCCCGGGTACACAGCCACCTTTAAGATCTTAACAGGCTTGATGCTCGACCGGAACGCCCTCAGCAATCTTTCCCCGGCGTACAGCGCTAACGGGACCATCAAATACATCCATGTCTGAAAATCAAGATATCAGCATCGACGATGACTATGAATGATATCAGGACTATGATATAAAACTCGTGCTTACCGTTTTCTTGTACCATTCGTGTGTCAGATAGAGCTTGATCCCGTGAATGATGAGGAGAGCGTACACGATGACAAACAGGTGGTGCGAGTACCAAAACGCATTGAACCCAGTGAGCTTGTTCAACGGCCTGGGCAGGTTCACCCTGTTCCTCCTGAACCACGGGGTGGCGAGCGTGAACGACACGGCCATCAGGACCACCATAACCACCCCGGTCACCCCTTCCCACCCCAAGACGAAATGCCAGTAGCTCGTCGCTTGCTCCCCAAAGTACTGCTCCATCGGCTCGTACTCCTCGGGGGTGGCGCTGAGGAGGCGCGGGAAGTCGCACGTGAGATGGCTTATCGCGTGGACCCCGACCCCACACAGGATGGCGACAGCTATCACCTTGTGGAAATTAAGGTTGTCGTCGAAGGGGACAGCGACTCCGAGCTTGGTCTTGTTGCGGAGCCAGGTGATGGTGTTGCGGCAGACGGGGAGGAGGATGATGGCCATGTTCAGCTTCAGGGTCTCGGCGGCCCCCTTGGCTAGAGAGACGCAGTGGCCCATGAGGTGGAAGACGGCTCGATTCTTGTACTGGATGTACTTGTACGTGAACAGACCAGCCATGACTCCGATCCAGAGGGCCATCACCCAGACACGCTGCCAGTTGTCCTGTAGGAAGTACTTGAAGTCTCTGTATCGGCGCTTGAGGATGTGGTCTTGGGTTGGACGGAGCTTTTCGCTTAGCATTTTGCTCAGGTTTCGGCTTTCGCCGCCGACTCTGATGGATTGGCTCGGGCCTTGCAGGAGTAACATCTCCAAGTTTTCGATCTGTGAGCTAGCTGGTTAGACTCAGTTCAGTTCAATTCAGACTTATTCAGTTCAGTTTCAAATGGGAACGTACCATGATGTAACCGAGCTCGTTGGGGTCTAATTCTTCCATGATAAGTCGGGCGTATTCGTCAGCTTGTTTTTGGATGTTGGAGAGCTTGTTGGCGGAAGCGCTTAAGGTTATAATCTGTAATTAGTCATAATTTTGTTTGATGAGGAGATATTGGTCAACAAAATTAGGCCACTAATCAAGCTTAAAAGATGAAGAATATCTTTAGTAAGAATTGATTTCCGAGGACTCGGTGGTTGTCTGTTTTTTTTATCAGATCACAATCAAAGTCAAATGTTATACAGAATATCAATCAATGAAACATGTATGTATGTATATATCCTGACAAATTAAATTAAAAATAGTAAAATGAATTCGTCCATACCTCCCGCACTTCCTCTTCTGCAATTCTGCCATCAGCATCTTTATCCACCCTGTGTGATTGGGGATTAAATAAATAAATAATTAATAATAATAACAATACAATCAAAATTAATTAATTAATTTTAATAGTGAGATTTAATTAATTCCCTTACATGTCAAAGAAGGTTTGAAGGCGAGAATCAAAACTCTGATCGGAAATCTGATCCCAAAACTCCTTCACCTGAGCTTTACTGATTGAGCCGCCAAAGATGTTCCTCCGCCGCGCCAACGCGTCGAACAGCTCGCCGGCAAACTCCTTCGACTCCTTATTCATACCTGAATACATAAATTAATTAATACAAATAATTATATATATATACTTTCACTAATTACATATTTAATTTATTTTTACTAACCGATGCATTCGCCGAAAAGAGCTCGGGGCAGCATCCCGTTGGTGGTGGCGGTGAGGTCGTCGAACCGCTTCTCCACGCCGGCCCAGGCGGCGGCGCCGTCCGTCTTGCTGATGAACTTCAGCCCCTTGAGGGCGTGGGCGGCGGCCGACTTATTCCGGTCGAACCTCCCCGCCGGCTGGGGGCGGCGCGAAGCCAGCCGCTTGAGCTCGTGGGACACCTGCCGGAATCTGGACGAGGCGTTCCGCACCACCGCCGACCCCAGCCCCATGGACGCCGACGACTTCTTCTCCAGGCCCCTCGCCAGCAGGGCCAGCTCCGGGTCCTCCACCTCGCCGCCGCCGGCGGTCTTCACGCTGTGCACCGCCACCGAGTCCTCCCTCACGTCGAGGGTGATCTCCACGTAGTCGTCTCCGCCGGAGGCCTCGGATCCCCCGCCGGAGGATGTGGCGGGGGCGTCCGGGGGGAGGCTGAAGCGGGCGCTCTTTCTGCCGCCGCCCCGCTTGCTGAGAGGGCCGCTGTACGACGCCGGCTTCTCCCCTCCGCCGGGCCGCTTGCTCAGAGGGCCGCTGTATGAGGCCGGCCTTCCTCCGCCTCCGCCTGCCTCCGTGTCGAGGTGGCTAATTTCCGAGTTCTGCATTTGAGCTACTGTGGGTACACGGCCTTTCTCTCTCTAATTTTTTTTTTATATATATATATATAAGTAATAAAAATGAAATATATTTGTTTGATAAAAAAACAAGAAAATAAAGGAGGGGATGTATTAAAATTAATATATTGTAGCTTATATAGTTAATTATGTGGCTGCAAAAATGAAGAAAACAATCACGAAAATTTAGGCGTGTTTTCAACAACTACGTGTGTGAAATGTGTGTTTTATTACCTCAATTTCTTTCAATTTTTTTTTTTACAAATACCAAGTCTTTGTTTGAGGGCATGAGCCTTTATATATATATAGGGAAAATCTTGTCCACATGGGAAAAGAGTGGTTTTTGACTAGGTAGCTAGTTTGAATATATATCATGCGCATGTTGAATACTCTACTTCTATAAGTTCTATTCATTTCATTTCTTTCCAAACTTTTTTTTTTTTATTTCTTATGTTGGTGGCCGTGTTGACGTGGGAATAAATGTTGTAGTCGTAATAAAATTTTATTTTTATTCATCTGGATAAAGAATATTTTTTCGATTGACTGAGAATGTCTCATTTCTTTTGTGCACGATATTAATAAGTAATGTATATTATGTTTAAAAAGTAAAATTGTATGGAATATGTATTTAAGTAACGATAAGTAATTTAAATTTATGAAAATTATATATATGTATTATTAAATTTATTACTCTTTGAGTCTCACATATATAAATTTAAAAACACTTTATTTTGGAGTTAGAAATTAGATAAAAATATTATAACTAATAAGTAATTTAAATTTATGAAAATTCGTCTTCTATATATGTATTATTAAATTTATTACTCTTTGAGTCTCACATATATAAATTTAAAAACACTTTGTTTTGGAGTTAGAAATTAGATAAAAATATTATAATTGTATTGTGAGCTTATTCTAATCAAACATTAAATTTATTTATAGAGAGAATTATTATTGTGCTTTTTATTGAGCTGAAGAAGATGGTTTGTTACAACTATTTGCATGTCTACTCATACAATCCTTGAGATGGTAATGAGTGAGAAGCATTCTCTTTGGTGTCTGTTATTTTTTGTGACATCTGTAGCATGCGCAGTATCTAATTATCCATCTGACAACATGTACACTTGACATCCACGTGCCGCATAAAGCGTAAAGCTTTTGGAGGAGCTTGAAGCTCTGAAGAGTCGGAAAGAGGAAGAGCTTGGAGCTTCTGGGCGAGCCCAAAGCCTCTGGCAAGCTTGAAACCCAAGGCGAGCTTGAAGCCTTTGGAAGAGCTTGAAGCTCTGAAGAGTAGAAAAGAGGAAGAGCTTAGAGCCTCTGGGCGAGCTTGAAACTACGGAGAGTTGGAAGCTCTAAAGGCTGAAGAAGTTAGAGCCTCTTGCGAGTCGTAGAGCTATAATCCTTTAGCAAGTTGAAAGTTTCTAACGAGTTTGTGACCTCTACAGAGTGGGGTGACTATATTTTCTTTTTTGCTCAAAGTAGTATGATAATATATTATTTTTAAAATCATGGCACAACACACTTATTGGAGAAACAATAAAGTCAAATAGTCAGTTGCAAACACTTGTGAGAGAGAGAGACTCTTCGAAGAATCCTGTAGAAAAGATCAACCAAGAGGCCTTTCACTCGATCGGGTAGCCTAGCCGACGCTTGTGAAAGAGAGAGACATGTGAACGAGAACCAAGAGCCAACAAGGTCTCTCACCCGATCTAATGCCAATTAAACATATATGAATTGCATTTATATCATACATTTTTTATCACTTGAATATGCTATGGGAGCGCTTAGTATATATTTTCAATTCATACTTAGTGAAACTATAGTACAATTTTTTTATTTATACTTTTATTTAATTATTACTCCATGAGACCATGAAACAAAGTGATTGAAATATACGTTAGCGTAACTTAATTAACTCCTGTATTAAATTAAAATATACTCCTATATATGTACGTAAACAGAATTTTTTATTATCATTATTATAATTACTAATATTATTATAATATTAATATTCTTGGAATATATCACGCAAGACATACTAAAAACTAAAATGTCATCGGATTAAGACTTAACTAAGTACACGAGTCCTGTCAACCACCCGCAGATTGAGAATATGTTTGTCCATCAACTGTTAGAACTTAGAATTGAAGCTTCTACATATAATTAATTAATTACAAATTTATTTCTATATACAATATAATTGCGTATTAATTAATTAATCACCCGATATTATAAATACATCATGGAACAATTATTGTTATAATATAATGTACGTCGTACAAATTGATTCTTACGTACCTCACCTATCAATTACTATCAATTAAGACTTTTTTTTATTCTTTCATTTTCCTGATAAAAAATGATACTATCAAACAGTAAATTAAAAAAAGTAAATATTTTGTGGAAAAACTTGTAATAATTTTTATTTTTTTTTTGCGTAAATATTAAGGATCTTAATTAATAGTTGATATTATTTTAATGGAAATGATCATTATGACGTTTTTACGAGTAGTCGAGTACATTGTTTTATTATGATCATCAATCGTTGTTGTACTTGTGCCCAGCTTGAAATCTTGTTCTATGAGATTGATTAATTATTTTGGTCAAAAAACGGATGCTGATTTTTTGTTTTCAAATCTTCCCGTAACTCACTTCTTACAAAATTAAGTCAAATTTCTTTTCAATTATTTTAATATTTACACTATTAACTATTTAATTTTTTTTTATATTTTAATATAATTTTATTTTAAAAATTAATTTTATAATAATTTATTTTATTTATTTAAAATACATTTTTACTTTTATATTTTGATAAAATATTTATAAAAAAACCTTTTTTTTTTAATTTTAATTTTCATGATTCGAAACAAATGAAGTACTGTGTAATTTTGTTGGTTGTATTATTATTGCAATTATTTAATACAAATTTAAATAAAAAATAAAAATAAAAAATCTTTAATTTCAGACATAATAAATAAAAATATACAATTAGAACTAGTCATTAGTAGTAATTTACAATACACGTACAACAAAAATTATGATTTTTTTACAATACAATTAGAATATACATTTGTTAAATATTGAGTATAATGTTTTAATTAATATTAGTACTATTAAATTAAGTAAATAAAATTAAATAGTGAAATGATGTGTATCAATTTTAAATTAAATACTATAAATACTTGGTACCAAAAAGATATTTTTCCAAAATAACAAAAACAAGCTGAAAAGATCATGTGCCATAAAGTGGTGTGCGCATTCATGTGAATACAATTTAAGCCACTTCTACAGTTCTACTACTACTGCACGTTAATTAATTAATTAATTGCTAATTAATTTAGATACTTGACTAATGATTAAGATTTTCTTTTGACAAAACTACTTTAGCTAATGCTTCGATCGTATAATCATGATCAAATCGTGTTTCTTATTCATCCATTTTGATGTTAATAAAAATTTAATGTAAGAAAAACAAACTATATAAGGCTATGGATGTAACGTATACTGTATTTTGTGACATTTTACTTTTTAGCACTCACATTCTTGTTAGAATTTTCAATCCTAATTTTAGTTGTTCTAGATCTGATCGACTATTAATTAAAAATAAAAAAAATAAAACTAATTCGTGACAATTATTTTTGATTCATTTTTTAATGAATTTATTTGGATCCAATTAAACGCTCATCATCCTAATGGTAGGTGAATTCCCACCGCTGCATCTGCATCGAGTAAACTTTTCAAGCCATCACGTTGACTATTTCTTCCTTTTTGCAACATTCTTAGAAACAACGGATTACTGACTAGTTTGATACTATGCATGGTCAAATATATTTTCTCAAAAATATAAAAAAAATAGTATTTTTTTTCAAAATTTTCGACAATCATCAATATTTCTTTCTTAGAAACAAGCTGAATATTAGTGGGAGAAAAACTTTGTTGGTCCCGTAAATGTAGGTCTGTCTCGATTTGGTCTTTTAAAAAGATTCTATTTTAATTTAGTCCTACAAATTATCGAAAAACAGTCAATTTAATCTAAATTGACCTAAAATGTTCGATTTTTTGCTGGAAAACAACACTTGATAGTCACGTGCGATTCGATTTATTGATTTCCGGTGGGGCTTGCTGACTGGGACGACACGTATCAATACCCCCTATTCGCTGAAGGTAAATAAAAAAAAAAATCAACGTGGAACTTAAATATCCAAATTATTATTCCTCTCTTAAGAACCCTAAATTCTGTAACCTTATAAATCTTTAATTCCCTTCCATCGAAGAAAAGCACACATTTAATGATTCGTGAAACCCTAATCCCCTAATCCTCAAGTATCAAACATGTCTGAATCAATAGTCGGTCATCCATCCATGCCAATTTTATGCCACTGTCGAGAAATCGATGTGCACGCGGCACCACGTGGGAGAATGGGCAACGAGTTTTAATCCCGTTTTTCATTTTTCAGATTTTTTTTGAAAATCTACGTGGCAGTTATTACCCTTCAGCGAATAAGATACTGACATGTGTCGTCCTAGTTAGCAAACCCCACCGGAAATCCTCAAATCGAATCGCACGTGACTAGCACATGTTGTTTTTCGGTAGACATTCGAATTTTTTGCTAAATTTGAACTAAATTGACTACTTTTCGATAATTTACATGATTAAACTAAAACAGAGTCCTTTAAAAGTACCAAATCAAAACAGACCTAGTTTTACAAGTTCAACAAAAAATTTCTCCCGAATATTAGTGAATTGTCGGATATAAGAGAATATTGCTGACTTGGATTTTTCTATAATCGAAAAATAATCGAAAGTGCGATTATAAAAGTATGAAAAATCACGCCAATACCCTGACCCGAACCCACGTCAATACCCGGCCCAACTACCCATAATATCAACAACCCACCCTCATCACCTCTGAGAGTAAACCTCTTATTTTGGGGTTTTTGAATTTTGAGCAAGAAAACGAAGGAGGAGGTCGGAGAAAATGGTGCGATTAACGGCGGACTTGATCTGGAAAAGTCCGCACTTCTTCAACGCCGTTCGTGAGCGAGAACTAGATCTTCGAGGTTTTCCCTTCTTCCTTAAACCCTAGCTCAGCTCTTATGTGCTATGCGCACTCATTTTTTCCCTTGGATTTTTACTCTGATCAGGGAACAAAATTGCTGTTATAGAGAACGTTGGCGCTACTGAGGCGAGTTCGTTTCTCCTTCATTTAATTGTTTTTGTTTTGTTTAGAACTTTGGTGTTGCTCCGATTATTCAAGCTTCATTTATCTTCATTTTAGTTTCTTTTTGGGTATTTGTGAATTACAGGACCAGTTTGACACCATTGATTTATCCGACAATGAGATTGTCAAGCTCGAAAACTTCCCCAACTTAATTCGCATTGGAACTTTGTTGTTGAACAACAACAGGATTACTCGCATCAATCCCAATCTAGGAGGTATACTTTCCAGTTCCTGTTCGCATGTAAATATCTGCCTACATTAGCTTGTTTCAGCTAACTAGATATTGTGTTGAAATTCCTGCAGAATTTTTGCCCAAACTTCACACCTTGGTACTCACTAACAATAGGTTAACTAACCTTGTTGAAATCGATCCACTTGTATCACTCCCAAAGCTGCAGTTCCTTAGTCTGCTCGACAACAATATTACCAAGAAACCCAATTACCGCCTATATGTCATCCACAAGTTGAAGTCTTTGCGTGTTCTAGATTTCAGGAAGATCAAACAAAAGGTAAGTATAATATTTCTGTACATTATTTTCTTATGAAAACAAAATGAAACATTTCTGATTAATGCATTTTCTTTCACTATTCCACAATTTATTAAATATTGTCACTCTTGGTTGCATATCCTGCTACTTATATGCTAGCTTTTCTGATTGTCCGGTACAACAATCATATGTTTAACTCTGTAATTATACATATTTATCTCTAATACACATAAAGACATTGTTCATATATACATGCATTAACACAGGATGTTGTGTTCCTAGTTGGATTCAGCATAATGTCGATGCTCAGCATGTCTTATATTAATTGGCTAATTTTCTACCCAGTCCCAAGCGCCAAGCCCATATTCATATTTTGCACACAACAGTTCATTGTAAAAAATTAAAGCTAAATTTGAAATTGTAGGTTCTTCCCTTTTAAATCAAATAGATTTATATCTGAAAGAGGTTGAGATATAATTATATATGAAGTCGCTTTGTGGTCTATTAGTCAGAATGCTTTTCTGGGGCAATTTTACTTCAGAGTATCTATAAATTGGCACTATGCTATGTAATCCAACTCTGTAATCAATTGTAGGGCTGTCTTGTCCATATGTTTGTTATATAAAGCATAGTATACGTTTCTTATTAAAAAGCAGTCCACAATTTCATGCTTATTGGGTTTTTAAGTATGAAACTCTTTGATGAGTACTTGTTGTGGGTCTTCAAATATTTTTAAGTTAAATCTCTTTAACTTATTAAGTCCCACATTAAATTGTATATTAGCTATGCCTATTTTTTACAGGAAAGTAGTTATTACATATTCAGTTAACAGTTATAGATATAAGATAGGCAGTCTAAGGGCCCATGTTAATAGAATTAGTGGAAAAGATTAGGCATCTTCAGATCTACATTCATGTCCACAACAATAGGTAATTTAAACTGATATTTAAATTCTTTATGATCTATCATCCTCTTTTCACATATTGTAATTATTTGTGTGTTTCTGTAGCTGGAGACGATGATTATGTGAATTTGAATTACTGGGTACTGCTGTACGTGACCTTTGTAGTGATGTGTACACTTACAAGTCAACTAAGATGCCCTAGCATGTAAATGCAGATAGATTTGCTACTTTCACTTGATTCCCACAGATTATGGCTATCCTATGCATTATGTGGTTACTCATTTCCACATTGTGAACATTTCCAATTTTACCGGTGTAAAGTGTAAAATATGTTCTTGTAATAGGAATTTCACCTCGTTTTCGTATTACCTCCAAATTTCCTTGTGTAATTTAGTTTTGCAATTTTCGTGTTGTCAGATTTTAACATATATTATAGTAATTAGTTTGTAATTACCTTTTCGAGTTACATCAACTAACTGTTATCATACCTCTGGGAATAATACTGTATATGTGTGACAATAGGAGCGAGTTGAAGCCAAGAATCTGTTTGCTTCCGAAGAAGCTGAAGAAGAAATTAAAAGGGAATCTGCAAAGACTTTTGTGCCTGGTGAGATTCCTAGCACTCAAGATCTTGCAAAGGAGGAACAAACATCTAAACCAGTCGCTCCTACACCAGAGCAAATTTTAGCTATAAAGGTATATATTTATTCTTTTTCATTATTCTCCTTAGAACTCCATAATAATCAGCGTGAAGGCCTTACAAGTGCTGAAATTTCAGAACCTTGCCAAAGTGCAAATTCTAACATGACCACACAAGTTGCTATTTATCATCATTCATCAGTGCCTCTCAATTAGTGAAGAATTTTTAGGGACTGTAATTGTATAATGGAAGGGAGATGAATTTGACACTTCATAAACAAAAGAAAGTAAAGGAAGAAGTAGGGCAATGACTCAAATTATCTAATTTTTTAGGCAACATAGAACACCAATAAAGTCTAGAAATTAAATAGGTGTTTCATTGCTTGTCGTGGGGTTTTGATAGATTGAAGAAAACACTGGACATTCTTTTACATTCTGATAATTTCTCTTCTCCACAAGCCAATTATATGCTTGCTTATTCTTCTCTTAAAGTCTCAATATGCCCTTTGGCTTATTTCAACCGTGTCAAAAATTATTTATATCTCCACTACATCCATGCAGGCAGCCATTGTGAATTCACAAACTCTTGAGGAGGTGGCGAGGCTTGAACAGGTAATTTAAATCTGGCTACCGTACTGTACAGTATTAAATACTTTTTTAATGTAAATCGGTTCATTTGTCTCAGTTTAGCATAGTACATATTCTCATACTTAATATGTTGGTTATGGTTTCTTTCTTTTTCCCTGCTTAATTAGATTTATCCATTATTTATTGCCTGCAGGCACTCAAGTCAGGCCAGCTTCCAGCTGATCTCAATATCACTGATGGTGACAATGCCCCTAAAGGGGAAATTGCTCAGCAAGATAATATGATTACTGATGACAAAGAAGCAGATGAGGAACCTAAAGGAAGTGAATCTGAACAAAAAATAGACGAGACGGCAGGAATGGAAGAGGTATTGGCTGAATGCTAATATTGCAATGTCTTAAATTCATTAATTAAATGCTTTGAGTTGGTGCATATTGTTGAAATCATCGAGGTGCACAATGGTAAAAATGAACTAAGACATTTGCCAAAATTAAACCTTAAAAAAGCTAAGAACGCAAAAAATAAAATACCAAGTAATGATGATGATAGGTGCCCAAATTCTCTGATCCTTCGGTGCTTCTTTACCTAACAATTTTTTTTGTTTCAGCGCCAAGCTTACATTTTTTCTAAGGCTTCAGCAACTGCATTAAAATTTTCAAATTCAACCCTGTAGCTCCAATCTAATTCTTGAATGATCATTTTTCTGTAGCTTTTGTACTAGTCAAAACTTACGTTCACATAAGATAAGAAAAAAATTACATATAGAAAATTGTAAAATGTAGGTAAAATTGATGTCGGTAAAAATTCACCAACAAAATATAAATCTGTCGGTGAGTACCTACATTTTATGTTTTTGTTAATTGCAAAATTGCAGGTGACTTGCCAGCAATTTGTTAGGTAACCTTTGGAAAATAAACATTTGTATTCCATCTGTAATTGTAAAACACTGACTGAGATTATAAGTTGCTGATCTGCAAGTTTTTGTCAGTGTAAATTAAAAAGACATAAATTAAGTAAAATAGAGGTCCTGAATCTCAACGAATCATGACTTGTGCGTTTATTACCTCCAAAATTAAATGGTGCACTCCCCCCCCCCCCCCCCCCCCCCCAACATTAGTCATTTTTGCACCTTTTCCAAAAACATTTGAATGTCTGACATTATAAAGTTTCCGTGACGACTGTTTTGTTTTCTCTTATATTCAGGAATAGAGGCTGAGATCCATGTCAACGTGTCAGTATTGTTTTGCATCCTGAGTTGAGGCCCAAAAGGCGCGGTTGTGCTAATACTATTTTTACGGAATTTTGGTTGATTTGTAGTGTTATCTCTTTAATCCGATTATTCTCATGAATTGCTTTTACAGAAAATGGATGGTGCAAGATAACCTCTCTTGCATGTGAGCATTAACTTAGTTGGGAGACATCTGCTGTTGTGATCATATTTGAGAAAATACATGCTTCTGCATTAGTTCATATATTCAAACATTTTCCCTTCGTTTCGTTTAGTTGCTCCACATATATATCTTTTTTCTCCGAGTAGCCGTATTGGATCATGGATGGAGGCAATTCTCGTATTTTATGAAGATTCTCAGTAATAATATAATAGTATTTTTAACTAGGGTCGCAAACCACTCGAGTCAAGTCGAGCATTGAACCTATCAAGGAGGTGATAAAAAATTAAAAGAGCTCGACCATGAGCCTTCATGGTCGACTCGTACCAGACTTTGTATCTTCGCAAATTCAATATTAGACAACTAACTAACGACTTGTACCAGACTTTGTATCTTCGCAAATCCACATAGTAACTTTAATAACGGAGAATGCCTAATATATTTTGGGTAGGTTGGTGGGGACCGACTACCAATAATTACAAAACGGATACCAAATTACGGAAAAGCCCAGAGAGCCGTTGGATTCTGACTTCTGAGATTAAAATAACTTCATCATCTTCGCCCATCTCTCCTTTACCCCTTCTTTCTCAATTTACTTTTTTTTTTTAATTTATTTCTCATTTGGATAGATGGATAGGGTAGATTCAATATTTTAAGGCCATGTTTATTTTTTGTTTGAATAAATAATTTTTTAATCGTTGCAGGTTGAGAATTGAGAGTTGCTTATTCATGAGAAATGGCGGACTCTACTAGAACAAATACATCACCCAAAATTACAGATTACCATTATTTTTTTTCTATTTCCTGAACCTAATTCATTTTTATCTTGTGCCCACAATATCTGTTTTCTTCTTCATCAACATCCCACCTCTTCATTTCCCAAATTTTCTCCAACTTTTTTCCTCCACTTGTGCTTAATCAAGATTCAGGCTTTTTTTTTCATGGCTTCTCTCAAGTTCTGATTTTTATTTTTTTTATCATTTTTTTTCGATTGAAGTAAAAAATAAAAAAAATGGTTGTAGCTATGGCTTCAAGCGGGAGTAATTTCGGGTTCTGTTGCAATTTGAAAGCAATAGAGAAGCAAGCCCATTCAAGGGCAGCTCCTATAATTAGCTATTCGGGCTTCGATCCACTTCACCCATCATGCATTGTGTCCAAGAAAAGGTAATTCTTTTTTTAGCATTTTTTAATGTAAGATTAAATTGTGCAAATAGATTGAAGACCCTTCTGATATAAGTGTGAAGATTTAGTTCAAGTTTTATGTGTTTAACCGATGCCGATGTCCATTGATTCATTAGTAATCACTAAATGAAAGGATTGTATTCCGGACAATTTTTAAGGTTGATGTGGGGTTGTACTGTTGTTTCGTTCCACCTAAATAGGGCACAAATCATTTGTGTTTATAGCTCTAGAAAGTGCACTTTACTCGATTGTCGCCTTTTGTTGTAATTTTGTTTTTACTGTGCCAGCGCATCATCATCATCCACGAGTCGTTTTATAGTTAAAGCGTCGCCGACTATTGCGAAGGTATCAAAAGTCTACTAATTAATGCTTAGTTTCGAATTCAGATGCTAAAGGTAGTAGTGGAGAATCATGAATGAATTATAAGTTGATTTTGTTGGCAGATTAAAGCTAAAAGATAAATCAATTAATGAATTAGTTATTGTTCAGTAAATAAGCTTAGTTGAGCGCCCGAAGTTGGTAGAGTTTACATATGAAGCTAATTGTCGAATTGATTACGTTTTTTTAGTTTTTGTAATCAAGTTGACAAAGTTCTTATTTGTTCGTAAAATTCAAAGCAGGGGCAGGATCAGAAAACCAAAGCAACTCTCCCCTTTTGTTAGATTCGTGTTCAATTAGGCCAAATCAAAATCAGATTTATCATTTCAAACATACGAAAGATTACATTTTTCTAGCCAGAAGCTAAAAATCACTGCTTTTAGTGATTGCCAAACAATCCCTAAATTTGACGACATCACGACTGATGCTTTCATATGTTGAAAACAGGATGGAAGTTATCAGGAGACAGATGTAGTTCCCACACCCAAAGTCATTATAGATCAAGATTCGGATCCTGATGCTACCATTGTTGAGATCACATTTGGAGACCGCCTTGGGTCTCTCATAGACACAGTACTGCTCATTATGCTTTTCTGTCGAACATTACGATTTTTATATTTTTTTACTACTTTGGGCTGTGGAGTTTCTATATTTTGAACATTTAATGGCTCATGTCAAAATGCAATATCAGATGAATGCTCTGAAAAATCTTGGACTGAATGTTGTTAAGGCGAATGTGTATCTCGACTCTTCCGGAAAACACAACAAGTTTTCTATCACTAAAGCGTAAGCCCACAATTTGTTCCCTCTGTCCCAAGATAGTTGTAATACTTCTTTTGTAATTTACAAACTTGAATATTAACTTATCGATATTTTATTCTTCTTTAATGTGTGGGCTGAATTCCAGGTCAACAGGTAGGAAGGTCGACGAAGCAGAGTTGCTAGAGGCCATCCGTTTGACAATTATCAACAATATGATAGAGTACCATCCGGTATTCAACGGAAAAATCTTGGAATATATTTCGAAAACTCTTATATAGTACAATTAACAGAAACTTATATGTGTGTCTGAATTTTTTTGAGTTGATTTATCAGGAGTCGAGTGCTCAGCTAGCTATGGGGGAAGCGTTTGGTGTGACACCACCAAGTGAAAAGGTATTTACTATTTACTGGACTCTGTAAGACTAGTTATTAGTCCAAAAAGATCAAGATGAATTTTTTTTACTGGACTTTTAGTTAAAAATAATATTATACTTATTCTTCGTTGGAAAACTTAATGCAGGTCGATTTGGACATAGCAACACACATCCGAGTCTATGATGACTGCCCTGAGCAGAGGTAGTAAAATGAAGTTTACCATTTGACTATGGAAAATCACTTAACTAGTTGATGGGTTTAAAGTTGAAATTATTATTTACATATTTCTTGCAGCTTGCTCTTGGTGGAGACAGCAGACCGTCCAGGGTTACTTGTGGATCTCGTGAAGATCATAACCGACATAAATGTTTCTGTTAAGTCTGGAGAGTTTGACACTGAGGTAATAAAGGTTTACAAAAAGCATCCCTAAATTGATAGAAACACCCCATTGAGATTTCCGAACTTTGCATTTTTACTTGTAGGGCTTGCTGGCTAAGGCTAAGTTTCACGTAAACTACAAGGGCAAAGCAATCATCAGACCTCTGCAACAGGTAATAATTTACACTTCATACGTCAACACTCAGTTAATTCGGCAATCATAGTGTTTATTGAATGAAAACGAAAAACATGGCAGGTTCTTGCAAATAGTTTGCGATATTTCCTGAGGAGACCTTCAACGGAGGAAGGGAGTTTTTGACTATTTAGAGAGAAATGCATTTTCAATAATCACGAGTCGACTGTGAAAACAACGCCCTTCGTCTGTACTTGTTTGTTTATCGAATAAGTTTCCAGCTAGCACTGTCATTGTATCATTATTACTATACAAAGTAGTAGTTCAGCTAATTCCAACTTAATCCAACTTTTTTTCTATGAATGTGGGTGTCTATGATCTTCGTTTCGTAACTTGTTGTTTAAGCTTGAAACTATATATTAATACAACTTCGCGTTGTCTTGTTGTTTAAGCTTGAAACTATATATTAATACAACTTCGCGTTGTCTTGTATGTTTCGATGCACGGAAACAAACAACATTCTATCCCAACCAACATAGCTTTGCTACAACCAAGAATACAAATAAAACCCATACCTTCTTTTAATTTTGTCTTCTTCCTCTGAGAAAACAGTGTATACCCTTTTCTATCATCTTGGAACTGATTCGTAATGGTGGTTATGGCCCTTTCCACAAAAGTCCAAAAAAAAAAAAAAAATAATACAGAAGAAATCAAAATATGAAAAAACAGCCAACATTATCTGATCCAAACACCATCCTCAACTGATATGTATTATTTTCTTGGGGAAATAAAGATATGTATATCCCTTCCTTCATCTCTTTATTTTTCATGACTCTATAAATTGAGAGATGAGCCATAGATTTATTTGTTCAATAATTTCTAGCCATAACACATCTAACTATCGATCTTTGCAGGAGTTATATAGAGAACCATAAATGGCATCCGCAACAGCTGGTAGAGGGGCACAAACCATGCATTCTATGTATTTCAAGTAAGTTTGAAACTATTAGGCGAGGTAAGTATCATCGTGATCGTTCGTTCGACTTTCAATTTTGTTTTTTTCACGTTCGACTCTGTTTCAACTTTCATATCAACTATTGAAAAGTTGGAAAAAAAATTGGAAATTGCATCTAACTATTTAATTATGGTACAGGCCAATGTTGAGAAAAACTTATCATAGAAAAAGTGGCTCGCCAGATATGGTAAGTGATGCAGCTGTAAAACTTAACGGGGAGGAGATGAATCAAACAACGAGGGCGGCAGGGAGCACCGCCGGAAATGGGGAGGCGACGTGGTGGGTACGGGACGATCGGACCGGAATTTACTACCCCAAGGGACAAGAGCACGTGATAGAAGATGTTCCTCAAGGGGCGGGAAATAAATATGGAGCGATCCATTGGTTTGAATAATTTGAAGTGATCGTAATTTGAAGTGCCGATGGATCGTTGTCAATTCCATTGTTACTACGAATAATGCCGTGTGTAATTTTAATTTATATGGCATTTCGTCCATTATTTGATATAGGAATATGGCATCATCTATATATTCATTTTATTATCGAATAAAATTTTCATTTCAAGATAGGATAGTGTTGGTTAATTTCTTGCCCCAAAAACTTTAAATTATATTACTAGGATAGAACTTGTGTTTCTACTCTTTGAATGCATATAACCTACCATATTTACCCTTGAACAAACCATCGTAATGTCCATATTAGCGAGAGGGTGCAAATAACAATTGTGATTTAGAAAGTTAATCTTCATTTCACTTCTGATTTGTTGTTTTTTTTATATAAATATTGAATATAATTTTTTTCTTTACACTACATAATTTATTTATACGTGTAACAATTTAAGATTATGTATATTTGTTCATTGTATTGGAAACACTTCAAATTTATTTATATTGGAAATAAATAAATTAATAAATGATGTGTAAAGAAGAAATTATATTCAATATTTATATAAATTAAATTATATATATGGATCAATTTTATATTTCAAATTGATTTAGGGAGAACCAGAAGATTGATCTCGCACAAGCATCTTCGATTTCCGAAATTTCTAGATCATTTTCCACGTACTCATATCTTATTTGCAGCTCAAGCCAATGGTGGAAGCCAATGGTGGCGAGGCTTGTGGGAATCTTGAGAAGTCACCCACTCTATCTGATCACGGACAATGAGATTCTAGTCAAAGAAGCGCTTAAGAGTTCGAGACACTCGGCCGAATAGTCCCAAGAACAAAGATATTTGGGAGCGAGATTGGAGGAAGCAACACGAGATGATATCGATTTTGATTTTATGCTAAATCATCCCTCTTGCTCTGCCTTGAAGAGAGAGGTGGGAAGACGTGACCCTTGGACGTGTGAATCGCCAACCAAATCTTTGGAATCGAGTTGAGATTGTAATTATTAAGTAGTAGAATTGGTTTCTAGGTGGGATTTCTAGTTTAATTATTAAGTAGTACAACTCATATAATATATTCAAATTATTGTTATTAGTAATTTAAGTGAATATCTTCTCTAACTCACTCTAGCAACAAATAAATAAAGTATGTGTAAAGAAAAAATTATATTCAATATTTATATAAATTAAATTATATGTGTGGAGCAATTTAAAATTATGAATATGTGTTCATTGTATTGGAAAGACACTTAAAAAAATTGATTTATATTGGAAATAAAATAAATAAATAATGTGTGAAGAAGAAATTATATTCAATATTTATATAAAATAAATTATATGTGTGTGGATCAATTTAATATTTCAAATTAATTTATATTAGAAATAAAATAAATAAATGATGCCCGAAGAATCTTGGTCAAAATTGCTTTTGAGAAGATTTTAATTTGAAATATTTATAACATAATAATTTCATTTTAAGTTTTCGATTTTTATTCAATTCAATTCAAATACGAAAACAATCACAACTTATTCTACCTAGAATAAAAAATTCAAATTATTGTTATTGAAAATTGTTAAAATAAATTATATATTCTTTTAAATTTGTAATAAATTACTATACAATATTCTTTTAACTTTCTAAATTTAAAATAAATTACTATATAATTTTATAGTGTAAATTATAGATGTAGGATAAATAAAAAAAATATATAACAAATATAATGTATAAATAATGGAGTAATAGATTAGTTGTAATTTTTATTTTATTATTATTTACGATTAATAATTAACACTATCAATATTGTCGTAATATTTTTTAAATTAAAATTATTCTGTATTTTATATAAAAATTAATTAAAATTTAGAATTTTGAAATAGTTATTATTCTGTATTTTATATAAAAATTAATTAAAATTATTTTTAATGTTACGAATTATTTTGTTTTATTTTTATCACTTGTGTATTTGTTGTTTGTCAACATGTTTTAGTGATTAATTATTAATGAAATAATTAATTTAATGTTTTTTATTTTTACATGATGATACATATTAATTAATTTTTATTTTACTTTGTGGTTTTTTGTTTTAGTAATTAATTAATCATATAGTTTTTTATTTCGTGATTAATTAATCATGAAATAATTAATTTAGGATTTCTTATTTTATGTTTCACATGTTTAAGTGATTACTTAATTCATATTTTGTGTGCAAATTTAAAAAAAAATAACAATTATAATTTGGGAAAAACTAGTCAACTTATAAATTTAATATGAATTACATAAACTAGTATCACTGGATGCACGTGATTTATTTGTTTGAAATAATCTAAAATTTTATTTAATCTCTAACGTATTTCACCAAAAATTTATTAATGGACTAAGAAATTATTTTATTTAATAATCGAACTCTTAAATTTGTAAACTCGATTAATCTCATTATTAATCTCATTATTAACCGTTATCTCAATTATAAATATTTTATTATTTTTATTATTAATCTCATTATTAACCGTTATTTCAATTATGAAAATTTTATTATTTTTAAAGATTACGTCTGTCAATGTAATTTATAGTATGTAAGCTTCTTGAGCATAGCCGAGTAGTAAGGTCTATGATGATGTTGGTGTAATTCTTTAGCGACGCAGAGTTCGAATCTCAAATATGACAAATTTTTATTTAAATATTATACAGTACTCACTTTGTCGGATTGAGGGGGCGTCCAGTGCAAAAATGCACCGGACAATAAGCAGTGCACTTTCTCACCGTTAGATTATGTATAAAAATATCTAACGGTGAAAGATATATAATGATTTCTGCCCCATTGCCCATATTTTTAATCTACACATTTTTTTTTAATTTTACAATTTTTTACGCAATCATTTTTATTAATAAAAAAATAAGTTAATTTACACATTTTTAATTTTTTTTACGCAATCATTTTCATTAATAAAAAAATAAATTAATTTACACATTTTTAATTTTTAATCTACAAATTTTTATTAATTTTATAATTTATTTTTACGCAATCATGTTTATTAATAAAAAAATAATTTAATTTACACATTTTTTATTTTTAATCTACACATTTTCATTAATTATACAATTTATTTTTACACAATCATTTTTATTAATTATTAATTTAATTTAAACATTTTTATTAATTGTACAATTTAATTTATTTTATACAATTTATTTTTAACGCAATTATTTTTATTAAGAATAATATTTGAATGATATTACATTATTTTTTTATTTTTTATTTGAATGATAATATTTTTTATTTTTTAGTTGAATGAATATTTCATATAAAATATATATATATATATATATATATATATATATATATATATAATAAAAAATATAAAATAATATTATTAATATAAATTTTTTTAAATTATTTTGTAGTTGTATAATATATTTAAATTATATGTATTTTTATTATATTTTAGAATATAATATTTCTAAAATTTTAGAATATAATTTATAATTATTGAATTAATCATGTTATAAAAGTTTTAATTATAAATAAATATATCAAATAATATGTTGAAAAATATTAAATTGGTGTGATTTTTTTTATATAAAATATATTTTGAAAAAAATCATGAATGTTTTTATATAAAATATAAATAAATATAAAAAAATAATTTTACAATAAAAATAAAATCACTTAGATATTAAAAATGTGTAAATTAACTTATTTTTATTAATAAAAATGATTGCAATGTGTAAATTAAGTTAGTTTTTTATTAATAAAAATGATTGTGTAAAAAAGAATTAAAAATGTGTAAATTAAATTATTTTTATTAATAATAATGAATTTGTACAATTAATAAAAATGTTAATAAAAATATATAGATTAAAAATACGGGCGAGCAGAAATCAATATATATCTTCCACCGTTAGATATTTTTATATGTAATCTAACGGTGAAAAAGTACACTGCTTATTGTCCGGTGCATCAATATATATCTTCCACCGTTAGATATTTTTATATGTAATCTAACGGTGAAAAAGTACACTGCTTATTGTCCGGTGCATTTTTGCACTGGACGCCCCCTCAATCCCACTTTGTCCTGTTACTTGTCATTGACAAATTTTTATTTAAATATTATACAGTACTCACTTTGTTCTGTTACTTGTCATAATCATATTTTTTTTCGAGTTGATTCTCTATCCATTTTTAAATAAAATTATTTATTTATTAATGATTAAATTATAAAGTACATCTTGTTACTTCTTCATAATCATATTTTTTTTCATTTGATCCTCTATCCATTGGTACACCCCATTTAAAAAAATTATTTTTTTTTTAAATATATTAACATTTATTAAATATTACTATCATCTATTTACTTTGTTAATTTATTAATAGTACAATGTGTAATGTATGATTGATAGTAAGATATTGACTATGTATGAAAATTCTCCATTTTTTAATTATAAATTTGAGTAATGTTCCAAAATTATTCTTATTTATAATATATAGTGGGTGGTTATTATAAAGGTATTAAAGTAATTAGTTGTGTTTTTTTTTTTAATTTTTTAAATTTTAATTTATATAATAATAAATTAATTAAATGTTTTTCTACATAAAAATAACTGCGCTAATCTAAATTAATTGCGCTAGCTTACATAAAAATAACTCGCTAATCTAAATTAATTGAGCAGAGAAAAAATAATTGTAAGCTTTTTTATATAAACTTTTTATTTGTAAATTTTATTTATAATTAATTATTATAATAACTTTTGTGTTTATATAGAAAATTTATTTAACAATTTCACAAAATATTCTTAAAAAAACATAAATTTTAGAATTTAACAATACAAATATATTTAATAATTCAAATATATATACTTAAATAATATATTTCCTCTCTCTACCTTTCTTTGTTTAAATTAAGAGAGACGAACTAACAAATATGCCCCCACCAAACCCCTTTATTCACACATTTGCACGCTCCGGTTAAAGGACGGCCGGAACCAGGGTGACAGAGGAAAAATGACCCGACGCCACAGATCTAGATCCCGTTCATCTCCCAAATCAAGGCCACAATCTTCAAGTCCCAAAAGGTAAATTGTAGTATTTTCTGGTCCTTATTCACAGGTGAGAAATGTCTTTTCACTAATTAACATGTTTGCAGGGGAAAGTATCATGATCACAGTCAGAGAGGTATATCCAGCTCTAGGACTAGTTCTGATCACAGACCAACAAGCCCGAAAGTTCATTTAAATATTATAAAGTTAGTACTGAGATGAGATTTATTGGCTCTCTCCCAAAAATATAAGAAAACACAAAAAAATTAAAGTCATAAAACAAAATAATAAATGATAAATGTGTGGAGCAAATTAAAATAACAAGTAAAATAAAGCACATCAACTAAGTATATTAATATAACACTCTTCACGACAATATCACATAAAGGCGCACCATCAAAATAGAGCACATCAACTAAGTATATTAATGTAACACTCTTCACGACAATATCACATTAAATTGTTTTTTGGTTTGATGCTGCACTTGCTTGGAATTTCATTTTGATTGAATTGGTAGTATCACTTATATTGTTTAATTTTTTATTAAATTATTATTATTGTAAATCATGAATTTTATTGTGAAGTATATAATTATTGAGTACTTTGTAACATTTTTTATACTTTAATAATATTTTTTTTATTTCTTATGAATTAATACTAATTAAATTTTACTAATGTTTTATTAAAATTTTAATTTAGTTTATTGATATTTTTTTAATTTTATATAAACTAGTATCACTGTCCGTGCTATGCACGTGATTTATTTGTTTGAAATAATCTAAAATTTTATTTAATCTCTAACGTATTTCACCGAAAATTTATTAATGGACTAAAAAATTATTTTATTTAATAATCGAACTCTCACTTAAATTTGTAAACTCGTATTAATCTCATTATTAATCTCATTATTAACCGTTATCTCAATTATGAAAATTTATTATTTTTAAAGATTACCCGTTATCTCAATTATGAAAATTTATTATTTTTAAAGATTACGTCTGTCTGTTTGGTCTGTTTGATGTAATTTATAGTATGTAAGCTTCTTGAGCATAGCGAAGTAGTAAGGTGTGGTGATGTTGGTGTAATTCTCTAGCGAGGCAGAGTTCGAATCTCAGATATGACAAATTTTCATTTAAATATTATAAAGTTAGTACTGGGATGAGATATTGACTCTCTCCCACATTTGTCTGTTACTCGAGCACATCACTGGATTTAAATCCAACCCGATTGAGGCTCTTCATTTAAATATTATAAATTTAGTATTGGGATGAGACATATTGGCTCTCTTCCACATTTGTCTGTGGCTCGAGCACATGCATTCCTCGAGTGTCAAACGCATGTAGCATATACCTAAAACGGGTGGAGGGAAAATAAAAATAAAATTGAATTTACTTGGTGAACATGAAGGGGATGAGATGACACAAATCATAAATGTTCAGAAAAATAAAAATTTACATAAAGAGAAAATAATATACCTAAAAAGTTTTATCATTTACATAAAGAGAAAATAATATACCTAAAAAGTTTTATCATTTTTTTTAACTACGGTGGATTAGGAAATCGATTTTTATGAGATACTATTAATTGAAATTAAATTAATATTAATGGAATAATAAAAGAATTTTGAAAAAAAGAAATAAAAACGTATATATTTAAGATGATAATTAATTATTATTAACAAAAATATATAATTTTAAATTACTATTTAGAATTTATATATAATTTAAATATGCTTAATAATATTATTATTTATAATTTATAATTTTTTATTTATAATTTATAATTTATAGACATTATTATTGTTTTCTATTAGTACACGTGTTATTAATGGATCCTGAAATTATATATGTATAGATATCAATAGAGACACTTTTAAAAGAGAATGGTAAAAAATTTAATATGAATTACATAAATATCAACTAAGAACACTTTTAAAAGAGAATTGTAAAATTAAATTAATTAAATTATAATTTTATTGATTGAATTTTAATTGATAAACTAAACGTATTAATAATTAATCAAATATTGATATTCTATTTTTTTTCTAAAGTTTGAATTGAGTAATTATCTTAGTATTTTTTAATAAGACGTATCAATATTTCAACAATATATCTCAATTAAATTTCAATTATTTTTAAATAAATTATAATTAATTATTATAATATAAAAAAATTAGATTATAAAAATAATTTTTTAAAAAAAAGTGAGCCAGTGTCTACGCCGATCACCTCCTCTTCACTCTTGCTGCTTCAAAAACATCTCCGGATCCGCACTTGGCAGGGGTTCGCACTTGGCAGGGGTTAATATTTTGAAAATTTAAAGAAAGTGATACTTTATTAAGTGTGTATTTCATCGATGCATTTTGAGAAAGGATTTGAGAGCTTAGATTATTTATTGTTTGATTGAACTGTATACTGTATATAGTAGTAAACTAGTAGGGGATGTATTCAAGATAAAATATATGATTAAATTGAGTAATAATTATCATCATCATCATCATCGTTGCAAGTTGCAACACAAATATTATCGTCGTCACTTTTAGCACCGGCCGTTGTCATCGACCCCACAAATATCCTTTGGAAACTGATGTGGCGCTCAAATCAAATACGTAGAGCGGTAGAGGATAAACTTAACGAACAACAACTAAATTATTATGAGTTGTGTGTGAAAGCCGAAAGGCCCCAAATTGAAGAAGAAGAAGAAGAAGTTGCAATTCGAAGATGGCTCTCAGCTCACAAATTTCCTTCTTCAAATCCCAATTTTTTTGTCATCCCTTCAAACCCCAATTCCTCACCCCTCACAAAAAACTCTCGATTTCATTCCCAATTTGCTGCTGCGAGCGACAGCAGGGAAATCCAGCGAGCGAGAATCAGAATCAGAAGAAGCTATCCGAACAATCGTCGTGGGAATCCAAGGATTCCGAGGGCAAAGATTACCTCTACAGGCTCGGCTCCGAGGCCGATAACATGAACATCGCAGTTGGAGCTAGGGCTGGCGTCATCGATGACCTCTTCACCGGCAATTTCCTCGGCAAAGACTGTAATCACTCACTGTTAATACTTTTCATGACCTGGTGTGTGTGTGACTTGTTAATTATGGGTTATTTTTTTGCCAGCGGATATCGTGTTCGATTATCGGCAGAAAGTGACGAGGTCATTCCAGTATCTGCAAGGGGATTATTATATTGCACCGCTTTTCATGGTACATTATCACTTTCTTCTTACGGTTTGCCTGATCCGTGCTCTGTTTCTAATATTGAGTTGTTGAAATGACAGGATAAAGTCGGTAAGATCATTCAATATGAAATGCATGGATTTTCAAGTCAAACAAATGAAATTTGAGGAACAAAAGTACTTGCCTGGGTTTTCCAATGCCTTCACCAGAAGCCATGCTTCCCTCCGTATTCTGTATAATTATAGCATGCGTGTTTAGTCCGTCGAAAAACTTAGCAAATAGAATTGTGAAATCTCTGCCCAATTAGTTTCGTGGTCAAGATACGTGTGTAAGTATCTAGTTAACCACTGCTCGCAGTCAGAAATTTAAGTCACATGGATTGATGTTTTGTATAATGATCTCATCATCGAAGGTTGCCTTAACCAATGGGGAAAATGTTCTTCACAGTATTGTCCACTTTAGGCTAGTTCCTTTTTCTGATTTTCCTGTGATTCTCTAACATTTTCTGTTGCTTGAATTGCAGTATGCCACATTGTGAAGAACTATATGGCTCATATTATCAATGCCAAGGTTCCATTGATTTTAGGTAAATATACTTTTTTGTACATCTATGTAAAGACTATTAGAGAACACGTTCCCACATATTTGAACTACGTAGAACAACGAAGGAAGCCATCTCATTCAATTCTCTTTCTTTTCAAATTTAAGTTTGGTCAGAATAAAGTGGAAAAGGCATTTATTTATAAGAAAAAAAGACATTGTATTTATTGTTGATTATCTTACTCCCATTTTGAGAATTTTGTATTATAATTGGCACTGAGTGGTTCCAGCACTGTGAACTCATTGTTCTACAGGAATTTGGGGTGGAAAAGGTCAAGGGAAAACTTTTCAAACTGAACTTATTTTCCAGGCATTGGGAGTCGAGCCCATTATTATGTCGGCTGGTGAATTGGAATCTGAGAGGGCAGGTACGTGGATTAGTTAGAATTCGGGAAGTCTTATTATTACTACTCCTTTATTTATGTGTTTCACTAGGATGTGTTGATTTGGATTTTCTGATGTTTTCTGTAGGAGAACCAGGAAAATTGATACGTGAACGGTACAGAACTGCTTCTCAAGTGGTTCAAAACCAAGTTAGATACCAATTTACTTTCATTGCCATGTATCTCTAAGTCCTTCAAAGGCTATATATATATATATATTTATTCTTGCTGCTTTTCTTCCTTATATTTTATTATAGTTGTATTAGTTTAATATTTTCATTGTTATAGTTTTTGCTGTAGAGCAAGTTTATTTTTGCTGGGTTTATTTTTAATTTCTGTTAGGAAGTGTTAATTGCTTCTGAGTAGTCGCCTGTTATTTATCATCAATGAACCTTCATTTTTTTTTTCATTATCAATCTTTGCCTCATTCTTTAATCCTAACATAAACCATGCTCGTTAGTATGAAGCCTTACACCTTTGGGACCTGCCATTTTAACTTTGATTGTTTTCCTCTCAAGTTATTCTAGCTTGCGTAGCTCAAGCATTATTTTGTTTTACCGTTACAGGGGAAAATGAGCTGTTTGATGGTCAATGATATTGATGCTGGCCTGGGTAGATTTGGTGAGAAGGATTCTCTTTCTCTTTCTATATTCAAACTCTGGACTGTCATAATAATTCATTAAAGTTCCACTCTCTTAAGACGCTTTCGTCATTGTTTCCATTATATGGTTTGATATAATGCTTTCAATAGTTGAGCCAGAGATATAACCACTAAATAAGATTCCTGACATGTACCTTTTTCTGGTACCTCACCAAGGTAACACTCAAATGACAGTCAATAACCAAATTGTGGTTGGGACTCTCATGAACATATCAGATAATCCTACAAGAGTAAGTATAGGACAAGTTTGGAGAGAGACGGACGTTACACACAGGATTCCAATTATTGTCACGGGAAATGATTTAACAACAATCTATGCTCCACTGATACGTGATGGAAGGATGGATAAGTTCTACTGGTAACTCTTTTCCTCAAATCATTGGTTTAAGAATATGTAACGAGTCATACTTATTGTGTCAAAAAATTTAAAAATGATAAAATTGTTTTATGCCCTCATCCGGCTCTTGTAACACATTCTCTGGTGATGCAGGCAGCCTACTCAAGATGACATTGTAAACATTGTTCAGAGAATGTATGAGAAAGATGGGATAAAAAGGGATGAAGTTGTCAGCATTGTGAGCGAATTCCCTAATCAAGGTACCTCATTAAGTTGTATTTTGTCGTCATGCGCGTAAATATTTCGGACTCTGGATGTTAGTTTAGGTTGTTGAAGAGGTCAAGCTTCATGTTTGCCTAAATTATATGTTATGTTTCATGTTTGATAATTCTATACTGGTACTAATTTGTTTCATATGCCCTTTTATCTCCATTCTTCTAGAAAAGTCTGGTTTTGATATGATTCATATGATAGTCTAGAAGTTTTCAGAAAGTAGACATTCTACAGAATTGTGGCAAGTTTTCTAAAGATCTGGTTGTGGATGAGTAGTCAGGTGGCGGACGTAAGGGGAATGTGTTAACCATATAACAAATAAAAATAGTAGTTGTCATACATATAAGCCGAGTATTTCTTACAAAATGTGCAAATAGCTTGAACAAATCCTTATCCTTACTGATTTATTTTGGTTCTCTATAATAATAACTCGTGATGTGGGAACCTTGGGTCTAAAAATTGTTGAGAATGATGAGTTAACAAAAAAGTTTCGTTGTCTAGGAAAGAATCCTATTATCTCTCGTCCTCTCGCTCTTTCTTTGTGAGTGTGTGCGTGTCCCCTCCTCATATCTGTTTTTTCTGCGTGGCAGCATTGGACTTTTATGGTGCTCTTAGGTCAAGGACCTATGACCGCTCAATCCTAAAGGTATGTTTCTGTAACTTGCACAAAAATTTCTTTTAGTATCTTCCCAGTTACTTTAAAAGGATAAACATTTTGTATTTTACTATATTGATGGGTGTTTTTTTTCAAGACGACTTTTCTAAACAAGAATGTAATAAAAAATTATACATTGTTGATGATAATGGGTATTGTACACATTAGCTTTCCTTACTGGATGGAATCGCAAAGGATATTAGATGCATAGGTTATGAAATTGCTTCAGACATTTAGATCTAAATAAATGGTTGATAACACATGTCTGCAATGTTTGCATTAAGTACTTGATTTTATTTTGTACCAAAGAAGTATATATTTATCCAAATGTAAACATCACCAAGGATTGGATATTTATGAGCTTTGGTTATAGGTATGAAGGCATGATCAATATGCACAAGATTCCATATTATAATATACTCGTGTCTAGCTTTGAGAATTACTCTTTTTCGCTCATATAAGGCACGGGTGACTAACATTTTCGGTGAAAGTAGCAAATTAGAGCTGTTTACACTATTTTTTATAGAGAAATTGGTGCTTGGAATATAATGAGAATCATACTTTAAATTCTTAGAGAAATTACATATTTCCCTTCTTCTTTTTTTCCTGCACAGTGGGTAAATGATTCTGGAGGTGCTGAAAATCTAGGTGGTAGACTTCTGAAACAGAAAAAGGATGGAGAACTGCCAGTATTTACGGCTCCGAAGGTACTCCCTACCATTATATAATTTGATGAACTACTTTGCGAATTGGTTTTCCTTTACAGATTCTTCATCTCTGAGAAAAAAAAAAAAAATACTCTTTTATTTATTTGGTGATATATTTACTGAAGAAAAGCAACTTAACGAAAACAAGGTGAAATTCGGTAAATGCTCACCGTTATAGAGTTATAGTCACTTGAATACGCTTGCATAAGGAAAATTTGAAGGTGGCTTATGAAATTATGATGCGGTGGATAGATAATTGCAATACAAACTTATTATAGAAACCCAGTGGAAAAGGGGCATTGTCACAAAGTAGTAATTAGATGGTGCTGCTAATTAATCTGGTTGATCAATGCGTTGTGTTTTTTTTTTCCTTGCGTACAGCAAACAGTGGAAGCTTTGTTCGAATCGGGGTATGATCTGATTAGAGAGCAAAAGCTAATAATGGAAACAAAGCTTTCCAAAGAATACATGAAGAACATGGATGGTTGATCAGAATATACTCATGTAGGAGTATAGTATAGGGGGATGGATATTCTTCAATTTCAAACTCCTTCTTCCTTATAATAAATTTGATTGGATGGGTGAGTAAGGTGTCGCAAATCAAAATAATGAAGAATTTAAGGCCCCACACACCCCATAATTTTCAAACTTGAAAATAAAATTAGTACTGCATTCTCTTTTTAACAGTCAAACCGACCCCCTCACAGTCCGAATAATTGTCTGAAAAAAGTTTTAAGAAAAATAATAGAGAGTTGTTGATGTAGTAATATTTACTCCCTCTGTCCCAGAGCTATAGACACGTGGTCTACGTTGACTTTTTTGGTTCGTTCAATACATATGATAAACATTATACAAAAATTATGAAAAAATAATTAAAATAAAATTCAATAGTTAAATTATATTGTAGTTATTTTTTCATAATTTTTGCATATTGTTTATCATATGTATTGTACGGACAAAAAAAGTCAACGTATGTATTGTACGGACAAAAAAAGTCAACGTTGACCAATTTTACCTAGAGCTTTGAGACAGAGGGAGTAAATGTTACTGTAATTTATAATTAAAAAAAAAGTAATAAAATAAAGGAATAAAAATAAAAAACGAAGTGTTTTAATATAGAATATTCAAATTATTTTGTATAATCGAGTTGAGAGATTAAAATTTTGGATAACTTTTCAAATATTTGGGAACAGCAAAGTCAAATTTGTTTGACAGTCTGCGGTGGTCGATCTGTCCGTTGATTCATCCACACGTCACACAAACAACGTGTCGAAATGTAATTAACTTTTGATTTAAAAATATCAAGACCGTCAGTCACGTGTCGGTGTATGTATTTTCCTTCTTTTCTTTTCTTTTCATGTGTGAGTGAGTAAATGGCTTTATAGAGCACCGCAACAGCAGCAGCACAATTCTGCACTTTCTCTCTCTCTCTCTAGAAATTAACAATTGTATGTTTGGCGGTGCTGAGCGGCGGAGTGTGTGATCGATGGCGGTAGTGTGGTGGCACAAGGTGGTGGTTTTCCCTGTTCGGAAAGTTTGGTGCGCTGTTTCGGCTCGGGCCAAATCTCCAAAAAAAGGTATGCATTCATTTACTAATTCCTTCACTACAGTCTACAGTATAGGAGTATAATTTTGTGGGAAATTACTTTTGAGTTATTTGTTGTGTTCTGTTTCGAATTACAAAGCAAGGAATCAGGCAGGGCATGAATGATTCATCGAAAAGTTGTTATGTAGTGCAACACTTTATTTTCCTCTATTCGATGATTTATTAATTTGCACAAAAACTATAAGTTGAAATTTGAAGTGGGCTTGGGGAATTGGATATATACTGTATTATATATATGCAAATCATCTAAGACAGAGTGTTTTTATTATTAGGTGCTGGGCTTTTGAAGCTTCACGATGACATACAAACCTGTGGGTATGAGGATGTACAAATCATGTGGGAAATGTTGAGGACGACACAACCCAAACTCATTTCCAGGAAACGCAAGAATCGCCGGTTTTGGAGAAATCTTGTTTAATCAATAAGCTCAATAACAACAAACTCTTTCCTGCAAATATGTTCAGTTACATGTCGTCATCATCAATCAGTCTTCTCTTTCGCCTTGTAATGGCTCCAGCACACACTCTAGTCTTCTCTTTCCTGTAAATATTAGATCATTTGAAATGTGTAGGTGAAGTCTGAATGCCACCTCAAATCAATGAAACATTTTGTCAATTATTCTGGGATATTTACAAGCACTCATTGTTTATATAAAATCATAAGAGGTTTGTGATTAGGATAAACACTAAGGATAAGGGGACATTGTTAATTACTTCAAGTAATACATTACCATTGAGATTTTATATTTTAAAATCTGAGGTTTGAATTAGTGTTATAGGAGTAATTCATCCGCTACTTGTAATGTTTTACTATAATTTTCCAGTAGTGTTTTGACATGTTTCTTCTTATAAAGGGTATATCCCAACGAACATAAGATCTTACGGGGAATTTTTGTAATTTTGCAACTTAGTTGGGTTTTTATGTAATTAGGTCAAACCATTATAGCTCTTCCAATCAAAAGGAGGGCCTGGAGAATGGAGAAGGGCATTATCAAGACCTACTGAAGCTGACCAGCAAAATCGTGATGACTTCTCCGAGAAGTCGATTTTACATGTAGAAAATTACATGCCAAATGTTAGATGAATGTCAACTTTTCTACTCGTCTCCATCTGTGAACTATAATGCATAACTATGTCAGAAATAGTAAAAGGGCTAATCGAAGCACTGCAACAAACAAAATACTGAGATTCAACAAAAATAGAAGCTTTTGCATGTTTACGTTGTAGACAATCATTTGGATGTAAGAGATCCAACAAGCACATCAAGTAACCACATGAGTAAGCTATGTGTTTTCGAAAAATATAATGTCTTATCTTCTTCACATAAGGTGAAGGATAGACATACTTAATATTCCAGCACCTCTAGAAGGCCTGCAGTCAGTAAGTGATTTCAATTTTTCTACTACCAACCGATAGCAGCTATATATAGCACACATACCCATATAGTACATATAACGAAATTCTCTGCAAATACACAACTAACGAAAGCACGACTTACATGAGTGTTATATCTTCCCAACATCTTCAGAGTTCAGAGTTTCGACTGTAAACCTCTCTAGCAAAGGAAGCATTCTGAGCCAAGCAATACAAGACACAAAACTACGAATAGGTACATCTTCAGACATTTTCTTTTTAAGACAACAGATAGAAATTAATCTTTTTCATTACAAACAAATATGAATCACACTAGATGTTATATAATCCTTTATACAAGCTTTCTTTTGTCCAAGATTGATTCAGATTCCGAGTCGTGCAAAACCAGCATTCCCAGGTTCCAAATAAAGTTACCATCCAGCTAACACTAAAATGGAAAGAAGTTCTTCACGGTCGAAGAGTAATTATTTTGGAAGTAAGAAATTACCTACATGATTTCTGTAGTAGAGAATCAACACTCCTAAAAAAAGATGACCAAGTGACATAGGAAGCAACGTAATGAAGAGCATGACACAGGTTAAAGACATAAACCTGTCACCCTTTATCATTGCAGTCTGAAAACAATATAACCTGCAACATACAATAGAGTACACATAAAAGCCTCGAGTTTTCTAATGGAAGTTAGATTAGCGATTATGAAATGTCACAAAAGGCTCTTAGTAAACTACAAAAATATGTTCTAATTTATTTCAAAAGAGAGAAAAAAAAACAAAGGCTGCAAATAAATTGTCTTTAAGGTCACAGTGATAAATCAAATTAAATTCAGATCGATGCGAACCATTACATCATCAAACAAGGAAGAGCTATGCTCCTCTTTAACAACTTCATCGTAAGAATCTTCTGTTTAAAGACAAATATATGAAAGTACAACACAAGGAAATAGCAAACCTCTTAAACAGAACTCAGCCTCTGCCTACTTAGAGGAAACAAAACTCTGCCCAAGTGTTTCGTTAGTGTTCCATAATGAATTACAGAGCAATTCCAAATAATAAATTTATTGGTGATGCAACTAAATAAAATTCATACATGTATTTCCAAGGAAAATTTAGTCCAATGCATCAATGAATAATCCAGTATCTTCGCACAGGCAGATCCAACAATTACTAATGGATCATGCAATTGGTTCAATCATTTTGTTTATATTAGAATCCCAACCAATCTTGATTTGGTGAAGATAAATACACTGTCTATTACCTTGTCGCTAAAAGAACTTAACTACACGTAATTATTCCTGCAAAACTGTTCTAGAGTTTATCACTGGCCGTAACTTACAAGAGAAAGGGAAGGGAAACAAAAACAAAATCATATAAGCGAGGACAAATGCTAATTATACAACACTGCGACCTAATTTCCGGCATTCATTCTTCTCATCTGAACCGTTGCTCGTGATGGAGATTTCCAATGACAAATAAAAACCCCATCCATTCGCCGCAGTGGTCCCTCAGATATCAAAAAAGAAAATCTCACTTCTTAAAAACTACGTTGGTTCAAAGGCCATGAACAAGAATGTTCAATCCAATATGCTTTCGAAAGCACGCCTTTTGATACAGTGGGGACCACTAATTCACTCAACCGAACAAAAAACATGAATCTCTACCCTCCAATGTTATTATTCCTCAAACGCATGGGTGCATATTTTCTCTAACAACAAAGGCCAATCTTCACCGAGCTGCCTCGGATTCAACTCCATAGCAACTCTAAAATCCTGCAACGAAATCGGGCGGCCGGATTTCTGCTCGCTAATTTGCAATTGATGTTGATGACCCATCTTGAAGCCGTTAATTGGGGAATTATCCTTTGTCAGCTCGTTCCCTGACCTTGCTCCGAAAATACCAATGCTAGACTTAATCAATCCTTTCAAGTAAGAATCCAAACCGTGGTTTAGTACATTGGCACAGTCAACCGACACTCCTTCCAGACCCTGGCAGGCAGCAATACCCTCCATCCGTTTCCTCAATACACGGCTATCCAACAAAGCATCGTCGCAAAACGGGCCGAGTAATGTATGACCCCCGGAAACATCCCTACAGGTTCCACCGACGCTAGCTGAACAAAGTGGGACCCCCATAGGAGCTCGAATTGGACTACTCCTCCTAACTGCAAAAGCATCTCTATTCTCGTCATTTCTAGTGACAGGTTCAGCCAGGTCCTTGATATATACAGGGGTGGGGGCCGTGCCCTCGCTCTCTCCTCGCTGAACTACTTGATGATGCTGCACTACATGTGGTCTCGCGATAACAGTATTTTTATCAGATGTATTCAGTTTCGAGTACCCGTTTTCCAGCACATTATAACTGCCTGACCGATTGGAGTCATCATGTGGCTGAAGAGGAACGGGGGTCACCTTCCCGTTAAGCCTGAGTGCACTGCGGCGTTCCCCACCTCTCCTGTCGCGTAAACCGGCCGTCCGGGCCTTTCGAGGGGAAACTGGTAGTATCCGCATATCACCCGGCAAAATGTGGGACCCGTTTTGCTTGTTACCATCGGATGGAATCTCCTTGCCATTCACAACTTGCTTTGAAACGTCATTAGTTTGTTGGTGGTGATTGGCCGGTGGTGGTGGTGGTGGGGCTTTAGCACTGCAAGCGTTTCTAAGTATGGAACGAATGAAATGATTGTGGAGCGGAATATTTTCATGCCCGAGGATTCTTAGGCAGAGCTTATTGAACTCGGGCTTACTCATTTTCAGACTCAAGAAACCTTGCAGGTAATAGAAGTACTGCTTAGAACCCTCAGGCCCTAGTTTCTTTGCTATTTGAGTTTTCAACTCAGCCAGATCGATGCGGGAATGCTGGTGAGGTGGTTTCATCTCTACACCAAGAAATTTACACACTGCCAGAACAATGATACAGAACCATGAAAAAAACACAAAACTAAATCAGACTATTCCTGCATGATTTCCGAAATCCCATTTTCCAGAAAGCGCCTAATCTCCCTGATAGCATCCCCAACAACGCCGGACGAAAACCCATCCCTCCAAATGCCTCAAACCCGACTCACTAACGATGATTCAAGAGGTTGAGTTCAGAACCATGAGATCTCAATGCATTTCCAAATTCCAATCAAGCTAACCCTCCCTCCAAAAATCACTGAGATTGCATAAGCTCTTTAAACTCCGCAATTATGAAGAGTAGGTAATACAATACAGACGAACCATTTATTGACCTAAATCGCCATAGCCAGATAAAAGTTACCTCCTCTGTAACTCTGAGTAAACCGCCCCAAATTACCAGTGCTCTTGGAATATTCAAGAACAGCCAAATGCCGCCCACAAGGCAAAAGATCTGAGCTTCGATTTTTCAACTTCGAGCTTTGATATTTCTGCTTCAAAATCCAAACTTGAAGAATGCCGAATCAAGGAAAGAACGTAAAGATTCAAACTTGAAGCTCACCGAGACGAGTAAATTAATGGGCTCACCTTAATTTAGATTCGGATAAAAAAAAAATCAAAATTGAAAACACTATCAGCTTTGATTTTTGATTTTTGTTACGAATCAGAGAAAGGCCCCTTTTCGTTCTTCTCTCTGATTGGCCTCTCTTTTTCCTCGTATTGTATCTTAATAGAAAGTAATCCAATTCTTATTTTTTTATTCAAATGTACAAGTTCTAATGCGTGAGGTACGACAATCGTGGTGTAGTACGTTCTGCTGAAATGGTGGTGTCTGGTCCTGGCAGAGGGGAAAACAGTTCGGCGTTATAAATTTTCTGATTACGGAAGGTTTCTTAGTATTTAGCAGGACACGCTCGGATAGGAGCGGTGAACAGTACTCGCGAGATCATTGGCTGTTAGACAATGACGTGCTCAGATGTGATTGGTTGAAGATATAATTATCCTAAACTGCGAATGTGACAATCACATTTTTAAGGTTTTTCTTTTGGTTACCCTATTGTTTTTGTCAAATTTAAGATTCTTGGCAAAACTTTTGGTTTGGGGAGAGAAGAAACAAATCATTTTGAAGATGTGATTCGACAAATGATTTTATTTCAGTTATGCTAGGCAAAATGAATACTCATGCACAATAGTAGGTTATTTATTTTCTATTTGTCTCATATTAATAGTTACATTTTTTTTTAACACAAAATTGATTTTAATTAAAAAATAAATATAAAATGAAATTTTAAATTAATAAAATAATTAATTTTGAGTAAAATTTAAAAAAGTTAGTGGTAAAATAATTGTAAATTTTTTAAAAACAGAAAACTAAATATAGTAGTTTTTTTTAAATGGAGTTAATTTGAGAAACCAAAATAAAGGTTGTAATGGTATGGAACCTAGTAGTATATATTTGCTCAAAGGGGTGATTGATACCGTGATTATTACTTTAGTCTCATACTCTCATGCAAATATATACAACTTCCTTTTTAATTAAAGAAGACTCTCAACTAAATTTCACCTTATAGTTTCATGTTCATGTGAATAAAGAGTAATAACATCTTTACTACAACTCAAAATACTAAACTCTCACAATCAATCTACTTAATTGTCTAAACTCAATTCATTCATTGCTATTTAATGATGATACAGAATTGAGTAACAGCAACTCAGTCATCTACATATACTATATATATATATGATGATTTCACAACTAAATAGTAAATACATACATCATCACTACTTTAATCTTTCAAATTCCTAGAGGGATTGTCGAACCAACTGGATAACGATGACGACCAAATTGCAAAGGCATCTCTTTCGGCATGATCTCATCTGAATCTTCTTCAGACGAAGAAGAACACAAGGATATATCCTCCTCCTCCTCATCAGATTCTTCCGAACTACACTCGTCTTCGACTTCCTCATCAGCAGCATCTCAGCAGTGATGCTGAATGTGGGATTCCTCACAAAGCAGCGCTTTAGGAAATCGGCTGCCTCGGTCGATATCAGCTCAGTCGGGATTCTAGGCAATTCCCTTTTTGCCCCAATTCTTCTGAGAATCTCCTCTTTTGTCCCTTCCCACGTTGACTCCCCGGTCAACATCTCAAGCACGATGCACCCGAGCGCCCAAATATCCGACGGGGCATCTTGCACGTAGTCTACAACAGCCTCAGGGGATAAGTAGGCAGGGGTACCCTTCCAGTAACAGCTTTCCATTAATTTCCTCTTCTTATTATTACTGCTCTGTTTTGCCCTCTTCGCCAATCCGAAATCCCCAATTTTAGCCCTAAATTCTGTGATTCCCTCAGCGGAATTAGGCAACAGCAAGATATTATCAGGCTTCAAATCGCGATGCACATAGCCGGCGGCGTGAATGGTCCTGACCCCCCGGAGAAGGGACCTGGTGTGTGCCCTAACTTCAAGCTCCGGCAATCCCCTGTTTTTGTCGTTGATCCGGTCGGCGAGGGTCCCACCGGAGCCGTACTCCAACAACAGGTTATAGGCCATGACTCCGTTATCTCCGATCGTCGTCTCCTCCCCGAGGCACTCGATCACGTACGGGCTCCGCTCCAAGTTGTTCATCACCTCTCTCTCCTTCTGAAGCGTGCTCGAAACAGAGACCTCCGCCGATTTGACGGCCATCTCCGCCGGGAAGCAGCTGTACTTGGATCTCGATCGCTTCAACTCCGCCTTGTAAACGCGGCCGAAACTCTCCTTGCCAAGCAAGGAACCCCTAACCCACGACGCCCCGTCGCCATATACATTCGCCATCAGCTGTTCAGGTTTGTGTGATTCGTTTTTGGTAATGTTAGGTTTAGCAATACTGTACTTATAGCCAACTTCTAAACTTTAAAATTAACATGTTTTCAAGATATACAGAGTACACCACTAACTAATCCTAATGGAGTATAACCCTAATAAAAATACAAGTATTTTGGGAATAAAAACATGATTGTTTATTAAATTACATTTAACTAGAATTACTTGTTCCAGAGCTATAAGCATGATTTTTTTTACTATACAAAAATGAAAAAATTATTAAAATAAAATTTAATAGTTAAATACAATAAATTTGACATTGATGTATTACCAAAATTAATTTAAACTATTGCTGATATTAATTTTTTTGTAATATTAAATAATAAAAATAATTAATTTTGTTTTTATTTTATAATTTTGTAGTGTGAAAATAATATTATTAGAGTCTTCCCACTTGAAATAAGTGAATTCAGAAATTATATATGTATAGATAGATAGATATTTCATAAAATATATTTCTATACTTTAAAATTTAGTATTTATTAATTTTTTTATTTTTTGTATTTATTAGAGTATTTTTAAAATTATAATTATAATCATTCATTACTTTTTCATTTTTTTATTAATTGTAGTATTTTTAAAGTTATAATTATAAACAAATGAACTAATTGGTGTATTACTTATGTATTATTTTTATGAATGATTTTGGAAACAGTAATTTTTTATATTTGTTTAGAATTAAAATTCATTAAGTAAGTAATACACCACCCTTTATAATTTATGGTAATAAAAAATTATAAAATCACCATTCACCATTACACTTTAATTAAAAAATAAAACCAACACTTTTTTTAGTATTAATAGTAGGTTTACCAATACTTTTAGGTTTAAGTTTAACAATAAGCCAACAAGTACATGTTCTTTTGAAACTTGCTCAACTGAATTAAACAGAATTGCATAACTGAAAAATTAAGTTTAATTTAATTTAAATTTAAAATATTAAAATAATAAAAAAAACAAATGACATTTTAAAACTTAATAAACATGTAAGTTTAATTTAATTTAATTTAATTTTAAATTATTGAAATAATAATAATAAAAATAAAAAATAATAAAAAATTAAATGACAATTGAATTTAATGGATCTGATTTCTAATGAACTTAAATAACTCAACTGAAATATTCAATTTAATTTAATTTTAAAATATTGAAATAGTAATAATAATAATTTTAATTGACACTAATTTGTATAGGTATACAAATAGGGAGTGACATATAAATTAGAAAATAGAAAAATGAGTATTAATTCTTTGATATCAATTAAGTACAATTTGAATGTGGGTCCAAATTGTTATGTTTTTTATTTATTTTTTACTATTTTTTTAATATATAAATGTAAATAAAATAAAAATAAGTATAATAATGGGACCTAGTATTTTGATATTGTGAGAGATGTATGTACGTATAAATTGATAGATACAAATTATTTATAATGTGTCAAATGATGTGGCATTAATTTGTACTTATAAATAGGTACACCATTGAAAATGATCTAAAAAAAATAAAGAAAGAAACTCGCTCCACAGATCGAACTAACCAGCTGGTTATGATAAATTACATTATCACTTCCCGTGCAATGCAGGTGATTTACTTATTTGAAATAATCTAAAATTTTATTTAATCTCCAACGTATTTTGTCAAAAAAATATTAATGGACTAAGAAATTATTTTATTTAATAATCGAACTCTCACTTAAATTTTTAAACTCGTATTAATCTCATTATTAACCGTTATCTCAATTATTAATTTTTTTATTGTTTTCAAATATTACGTCTGTTTGATGTAATTTATAGTATGTAAGTTTCTTGGGGCATAGCCGAGTGGTAAGGTCTGTGGTGATTTTGGTGTAATTCTCCAGCGACGTAGAGTTCGAATCTCGGATATGACAATTTTCATTGAAATATTATGAAGTTAGTCCTGGGGTGAGACCTATTGACTCTTTCCCACATGTGTCTGCTACTCGGGCACATCACTCGATTTACATTTTACCCGATCGAGGAGTCTCTGATCTGGTGGGAGAGAAGTTTTTCGTCTCTGCATTACGTTTCTCGTCTCTGCATTTCTCGAGTGTCAAACGCATTTAACAAATACCTAAAACCGATGAAGAAAAAAATCAAAATAAATGGAAAATAAAAATTATAAAGTGGAAAATAAATAAAATTATAAAAAAATTAAATTTACTTGGTGAACATGAAGGGGATGAGGCACAAATGCAATTATATTAATATAACGTACCGATAACCTACAAAACAAATTTTATAGAATTGAATTAGGGATAAACTAAAAATTAAAAAAAAAATCTAGTCGAACACAATTAATAACTCGACAATTTGATTCTGAAATATGCCAAAAAATCATAATTAATATATAAAATTAAAAAAATCGAGGAAAAAAATGAATGTATAGAAAACGTATACATGTAAATCGATTCAATGTTCAAAAAAATAAAAAGAAACATACGAAGTCAGATTAGAGCAAGAGAAAATAATATACCTAAAAAGTTGATCAGATTTTTTTTTAATTCCGGTGAATTAGGAAATAGGATGAGATCGATTTTTATGATATACGATTGGAATTAAATTAATATTAATGGAATAAAAAGAATAGAAATATATATATATATATATATATATATATATATATATATATTTAAGATGATGATTAATTATTATTACCAAAAATATATAATTTCAAATTACTATTTAGAATTTATATATAATTTAAATATACTTAATAATATTACTACTAAATTTATAATTTTTTTATTTATAATTTATAGTGTGAACACAACATTATTATTGCTTTTCTATTGGTCCACGTGGCATTAGTGATACATGAATTATATATGTATAGATTTAATATATATGGTGTGAAAAAAATATAAATATATTTTTCTTAGTTAAAATAATGCATATTTATATATTCAAGTTAAAAAAATCTATTAAATAGAAAATTATATTTTACAAATATAAGAATAAAAGATGAAATTGATTTTTAAATAAATAATTTATTTAACATTTTATTTTATCATACAATAAATAAATAAAATAAAAATATTTTATATATAAAATTTGACCGTGAACTTAATCTATATATATATATATATATATATATATACAATTACCCTATATATAACTATAAATATGTATTTATTTTGTTGGGACAACAAAAAATTATGACTTAGATATTACTTCATCTTTCCCAAACTAACAATTACACTTTATTTTGTTTGAAATTTGAATGATGTGACGTTACAATTTTTGTAGTCAAATCTCAACATTCAAACGAACCTCGTCTCAAACATTCTCTATCTAAGAGCAGCCGAGTGATCTACAAAAATAGACGAAGAAAACTCGAAGAGAAACGAGAAAGAATGAAATGTTTGAGAAATATACGATGTATTTCGAGCAATCGCTCTCGTTTTTTTTTTGTTTACCTCGTTTCTTTGACCCTCCGGTGATATTTCTTAGTCAACATCTTAGTTCGCCGTAAGCAAATATTTTGTTTTGTAATCGTTGTATCAAGGGAAACAATCGTACCCGTAGAGGATGAATTTGTTTTAAAAAAATCGTACGTATTGAACACGAGCCTCATTTATCACATTTTCGTTTCTTCTATCTTTCTCTAATGAATATACACACCCCTATACAAAAGCTACTACAGTAGCCACATGTTTGGATATCTAAAAAAAGTTTACATATTAAATTGAGACACATGTAGTATTTATTTTTAACATATACATGTAGGATTGTATATAATCGTAAGATTTGCAAAAATACTATTTCTATCTTAATACAATAGTATACTTGAATAAAGTTACTAAAAGAAATATATCAAGGTGGACTAAAGCTCGTCCCCAACCCATGAATGGATCCGCCCTTGGATCTCTTACACATATGAGTCCCTGGTTTCAAGCAGAGACAACAAAGTTCACTATCTAGTAGTATCTAGTTGCTTACAAATATTTTTAAACGTTATGGGAGAAGGTGTCTCTCTCTCCTTGTTAAATAGCCACTTTCTCCACTTGTTAAATAACAAGTTGTGATATCCGAGCGCGTTGACCATCTTTAGTTATATGACCACAAACAAAAATGTGTATTGAAATTTGAAAATGAAAAATAATGTAAATTTTAAAAATACTAAGTTAAAAAGGATAGTAATTTTGAAATAAAATTTATTCTCTATACGATCTTAATAGTTTTTTTGTCTCAAATTAATGTTCACTTGTCATTTGTCACTTTAAAAATGACAGAAAGAGTGGTACTCATTTAGTGTTAAATTTGAAAATACGAGGGTGTGAAGTTGATATAAGTATAGTTGAGGGAGCGGAGTGTTATATTCACGCAAAAGCAAATCGAAAGCCCCTCATACATGTTTTTGCCCCCCAAAGAATTCTGCTTTCGTCCTCTCCTCTCTCCGATCTGTACCGTACTTCTAGGGTTTTGAATTTATTTTTATCTTTTTTCTACTAATTTAATAATTATTGATCGATTTTTCGAAAATTGGAGAAAATTTCGCCGGCATGAAGCTCACCGTGAAAACTCTCAAAGGCAGCCACTTCCAAATCAGCGTCCACCCAACCGACACGGTCTCCTTTTTCTCTTTTCATTTGCATTTTTTGGTCAATGTTGATTTTAATTTTAGCTTTTTGTAACAATGGCGTGTTTCATTTTGTAAATTTCTGTTTTTTTTTTCTTTTCTTACACTATTTATTTTCGAATTTTGGATGCAAGTACTCAAACCGATTAGCTTTTTTATCTCACCTGCAATAATCTTCTCATTCGGATAATGTGGTGGGTTGATGATAAAAAAACTTGAACTTGTCTATTTTGTTGTTCAAGGATGGTGGAAAATGCCTTTAGAATTTATGTAATATACTTGGTTTTTTTCCTCTCCTACAAACATAATATTGTAGAGGTATACTCATTCTTGTGATTTGAAATAATTAGCATTGGGAATTTTGATTCTTAGTTTTTTATTTTGGTAGAGAATAAAGAATGGCATTTTCTCGATAGGATATTTGGTTTTGCTTATGCATTTGTTTTCCCCCTTCCGATTGTTTATAAGTGAAGTGATCTTGAAAATGTTTTTTTATTTGCTTATAATGTCTATTTTCTTTAACTGGGTGAGATATCTCTGTACTAGATTATGGCAATAAAGAAAAACATCGAGGATATACAAGGAAAAGATAATTACCCATGTGGTCAGCAATTGTTGATTCATAATGGGAAAGTACTTAAAGATGAAAGTACCTTGGCTGAAAACAAAGTCTCCGAAGATGGTTTTCTTGTTGTTATGCTAACCAAGGTAATCCTTTTAAGAACGCCTTTTCTTTATTTTTAGGCTTTTGCAATGAATTTTGGCTCCGATATGGTATTCTTAGTAATTCCATTATTGCCAACTACATTGCTACTCCATCTTTGACTTTGGAAATAATAGTTGATTAAAGAATTTCTGTTTTCTTCTTTGTGTGTATAAATGCTGATAGCAGACTAAAGGTTTGGGCTCAAGTGGTTCGACATCTTCTCAGGTGTCATATTAGTCATTCAAACATATTTTCCTTTACATCACTATTCATTGATTTTTTTATTAATTGAATTGTTACATTTTCATTAAATATTCGTTGATTTTATTTAAGCTTATATGATATGCATTTGTTTTCTTTTTCATGCCTAATATTTGTAGCAGCCTGTATCTACTGCTTTACCAACTTCCAATCTAACTTCTGCAGCCGAAGCCCGGCCGTCTTCACCGTGAGTTGTACATAATAAGGCTAATCTATTTAAATTTTGAAGAATTATTTTTTCTTTGAAGAATTTTTAGCATTCTGAATTTGTTTAATGGACCTTTAGTCCTCTACGTTAATACGTTAAAGTATTTGTCTTTCTCTCTCCAACCTCACAATAAATCACATACACTAAATGTACAATTTCCTTTTCCATTTCCATCTGACATTCTCAACACATCTGAAAATACAAGTATATAACTTTCACGATAAATATATTAATAAATAATTAATACGGAGTAATAATTACATATTCCAAAAGTGAAAGTTCTGTTAAAAACATTTCACCTATTTACATAAATTATTCTGGCATTCTCTTTAATGTCGCCAATACATAGCTGAGCTAGTAAATTGAATAACTAAAAGCGATTCCATAATTATCACACGACTTTATCCAATGATACATGCAACTAATGGTACTACTTTTTTCTTGTAGCCCTATTAGCAGCAGATCAACACCTATTGCTCCAACAACAAAGTACGTCATCATTATGTTATTATATTAGCGGTCCAATTTGCTGAAAATCTGAGCAACTTGTGTTGACTTGTGTTCTATGGGGATCGCTATATTAAAGGATTCACGAATCGTTGTATTGTTATTGCAGCGACCCTTCGGATCCTTATGCTCAAGCTGCTTCCAGTTTAATTGCTGGCAGCAGTCTCGATCAAACTATTCAGCAATTAATCGATATGGGAGGCGGCAGTTGGGATAAAGAGACGGTCACCCGTGCACTTCGTGCTGCGTATAATAATCCCGAGCGAGCCGTGGACTACTTGTATTCAGTAAGACATTGATTATTTTTTATTTTTTTCTATAGCGCTTTTGTTTGTTTTCATTTCTTCCATGTGATTTTTCCATTTTATAATTATTCTTAATAAAATGATTTTTATTGAAATCTTCATTTTCGATTTCCTTTTTCGGTTTTTCAAATCAAAATATCCAGACCTATCAATCACATATTCACATCTCATCTTTTGGGATACAGAGCCCACTGTAAATATTATCACAAATTACATCCAAACTACTCATGCTAACGTAATCTCAGTTTTCACACAAACCCAGTAAATCCTCACTTTGTTTTTCTGCAAATTGGAAACTTGAAAATTACACGAAAGGTCTTAATTGTTGGATTTTGAATCATGTTGCCTCCTTAACTACTATTAGGGGATTCCGGAAAGCACGGAAGTTGCGGTTCCATTGGCTCCACCCACAGTTGATTCTGTTACTGCGGCTGGTGAAACTCTTACTGCACCTGCTTCAGGAGCGCCAAATTCATCTCCATTGAATTTGTTTCCTCAGGTTTGTCCTCATCTTAATGGTGATTAATGCCGTGTAGCATGCTTTATCTGTTTTCCAATGGTTCATGTCACTTGTTGCTAGGAGAATGTTGCTGGTGCTGGTATTGGAACCCTTGAATTCCTGAGGAACAACCCACAGGTGAGTTTTGCTTTAATCTTATTATACTAATACTCTTCAGATTACATATGTATAATCTTTTGAGTTTTTTCTCAACTTTAATAACATTCTATGCAGTTAGATTTCTCACTTTCTCTTGTTTTCAAATTTGAATATGAATGTTATTTTTTATAAAAGCGTTTTTCATTGGGTCCAGTTTCAAACATTGCGCTTGCTGGTTCAAGCAAATCCCCAAATTCTGCAGGTAGTGTTTAGATAAGATTTATGTACTTGTGTGGACTTCTAATGCCTTTACCGTAAAGCTAAACTTCGGTTAATGTCTGATAGCCGATGCTTCTGGAGCTTGGAAAGCAAAATCCAGCACTCTTGACTCTCATACAAGAGAACCAACAGGAGTTCCTCCAATTAGTTAACGAACAGGATGGTTCTGAGGGGTGAGCGTCTTGCACTTTAGAAACAGTGTAAATGAGCAAATTAGTGGAAAAAGCCATATCATTATTGCCATAATGCTATCTAGTATGTCCGTATTATCATTTACTGATTTAGCCCTCTTTGTTTTAATGTTTTCGGGATCATGTTGCCTTAGGTTTTGCACTTTTTGATTTGATCTCTGGCTCATTATGAGAAACTGCATTTTCTGAAAAATCTTTTAGTATTAATTTCATTTCTTGGGTCAGTCTATGAGATTTATTTATAAATTTATATATATACACACACACACACACATTATTGCGTGTCGGTGTTTTTAATTGAGATTTCCATTAAATTCATCTTCTACATATAGTATTATTATAAATTATATACATACATGTGATCTCTAGACATGTGTCCTTGGTTGAAGGATATGATCATTAGATCTTGGGTGCATTAAACGTCATGAAAACATTGCCTAGCTGTGTCGATTGTTATGAAATCTTTTTTTTTTCACGCTTTCCTAAATTGTTTATAGGGATGTATTTGATGAGGGAGAGCAAGACATGCCTCATGCTGTTACTGTGACACCAGAAGAGCAGGAGGCTGTTGAAAGAGTACGATTTTATTTTTTACTCAACCCTTCTTTTTTTTGTCTGTGAATTAATGCTAAACCAAAATTTAATAAAACTGGTAGATGGAGGCAATGGGTTTTGACAGAGCTCGTGTGATTGAAGCCTTTTTAGCATGCGAGCGTAATGAAGAATTAGCAGTCAACTACCTGTTGGAGAACGATAGAGATTTTGAGGATTGAAAAGTTGATAAACCAAGCCTTACATTTGTTGAGCATTATTATTTTTTCGGTACATTGGTATCATTGAGTTTTAATTTGTTATAATGTAGTAGTATTACATACTATAAGAACTGTTTTTCAGTGATTGGTTGTATTTCGGTGATTAGGGGTTCATTCAGGCTGACAATGTATTTAACTAATGACAAGATAATGTTTTCGATTTTAACTTCCTCCTGAGTCACTTATTTTCTTTGTAAAAAATCATCAGATGAATACTCAGCAGAGTACTTTGTTTCAAGAAAACTTAATGAGGACTATGTCACATCATTATGAATTACTGGTGTTTGAACTTAGCACTCTTGGTGTTTCTCACAGTTATTTCAAGATTTGCATCTCAAACCAACAACACAATTGTTTAAAAATGACATAACAAAGTACTGTAAACATACATCAGTCAAGCCCCTTGGTTTGAATTTAGCAGCAAAATATAACAAATTGTCAAATTCGACCAAATTATACTCTTTTCAGTAGAGTAGAAACGCACAAGTTTAATACCCCTTTCCCGCCACATATACACAATATAACAGTTATCACGTGATTAGAATTCCCTGTCGGGGAATAAGATTGGCGCAACCAGAGACCAGACAAATAAAGCAGCAGTTGCCCAACTAGTCATAATCCGGACCCACACAGACGGCCAGCCGACGTCCACTAGTTTGCCGCTCTCGCCCACCGAGGTAGACCAACCCGTAGGGAGCATGGCAGAATACATGCTAGCTAGAGAGAAGATTAAGTGAAAGAAGGAATATGAGTATGTGACTGCCTTTGAGTTCTTCTCTTCCTCCTCATGGTGCTCGCCTGCCTTGTTCATTGGCAACAGAGGCTTCCCGGAACCTTCACACAGAGAAACCATAAGTTCCAATTTTGCTGAATGTTGATTTTGGGATCATTAAAATATATTATCAACCCAAAGAATAAACCTCAAGGTTTGACCTAATATTATAAAAACCTGATCGGGGTGAGCTTGGAGGGGAAAGCAAAGCTGTAGAAGATCCAGCACGAACAGCAGAGTATACAACAGATAGCACAGTAGTAAACAGCCCAAGAGCAAGACTACTACTAGAAACTGCTTTAGAGTGCTTATGAAGGCCATTGCATTCGTAATCCCTGGGTTCACTGGCAAGCCCACTGTAGCAGAGGTACATACAGTACAGAGATATAACTGAGGCAGGCAAAATGCTTCCACCCACCTACATATGACAGTGTATGTTTATATTTGGGGCAGAACACTTGTTACAATACAAAGTAGGAAAGAGACACAACTTTGAAATGAGGAGAACATTTAGGCAAGGGTAATATGGATATGGTCGGTTAGTTTCACTTGTTAATTTGTGTGCATAAACTGATAAACCTAAAACTACATCCATTCAGTTTGTAAAAAAAGGAAATGCCTCAAAGAAATTCAATCTTCATCAATTTAAAGGAGATTTACAAGCATATGCTTATACACAAATGACTCGGAACACTAGAAAGCCAAAAAAGTGACCTGAAAATGTAATTCCTCTAGACAAGGATATCATTGTCTGATTAAGGTTTATTTTTTAAGTAATTAGAGGGCAGTAGACCTGTAGGGGGTTGTTCTTTTTATTTAAGAGAATAGTAGGATTTTGCATAACACACTTGAAGATTGGTTATAAGCTGGGCAGGAGATTTCCAGAGCACTTCATGTTCTACGAAAAATCTGTCAGGCAGGATTTATCCTGAATAATATTTTATTTTCTTTGCAAATATTGTTGTTATTAATTATGTCATCAAGTACTTGTCTCTATCCATCACAGTTTAACAAAGTTGATAACTTTACCAGAAGGCAAAGAGAAACATGGTGGGAGATTTCAATGTCAGAACAAAAAAATTCCTAGAATACAACGTCACAGCTTTTACACAGACTCCAAATAAGAAAGGTCAAAGAATATCAGCATATGTTAACTAATCTAATACTACATTAGTGATCAGATAAATATGTCATATCAAAGAACACCAATCAGTGCATGCAAACAAAAAAACATATAACTAGAGTAAGTTTTGGATACTCACTGATGGATGCAAAGAGACGATGGCAAACACAAACACAAAAATCAAAGTCATCACAATGAAGAATGTGTTAAGCCCACAATCATGTCCTGAAGGGGTAAAGAGATAGAATAGAAGTCCTGAGAACGAAAATGCTGCCACGTAGCATACAAGTGAAACAACAAGCAAAGCCATGTACCTGGAATATCAGACAGATGTTAATGTGTAAAATACACTTAAGAGTATATTCTAGTGAGACAATTTGAAAATAACAAATAAAACGGATGACTACCAGAACTGCTCGTCATATCCAACCCATTTGTCATTCCATCCATGAACAAAATCTAACAGAAGCACAACTTGAACAAGAAGGAACAATCCTGAGCCGAATTTTGATGTTGCCTCTACGTTTAGAACCCAAAATATTAGCCCAAAGTCAATTGAAGAATCATAAATAATCACAAAATATAATAATGCTGAATCAATAGAATTACCATAGAAGCTGATGAGACCATTTGGAACAAAGAACATCATTATCACCAAAATGCACCAGCAAATAACTTTCATCATCCAACCTCCATGGTGAACACCATCACGAGGATCCTTCTGGTTCTTTACGCCAATCATGAAAATAGCGAGAATCGTGAAAAAGAGGAAGTTCCCCAAGCTCACTCGCAACACTGCATCCGTTTCAAACCACTCCCTATCCGGCGTTTGGTGAAAATGATTGATCCCTTCAAAACGGATCATTCAGACAATCTAATTAGCTACGCACCCAAATAATTGTTTCATAACATGGAAAAATGTAATCTTTCTCGTTCTATTACAGAGGTCACATTAATCACACCATTTTCATAATAATTTCGATTATTAAAAAAAAAGTGTATATAAAAAACTCACAGGGAATCTTCTCCATGAGGGGCGCAGCAACCTCTCGCAGAATCCAGGAGACAAGCAGCGAAAGTGCGAAAAGGCCACAGTAAGCGATTCGAGCCGAACGCCGGCTAATCCCCGACACAACTGTCCGGCAAGCATCGCAGGCGCAGGCCGCGCAGCACGATGCAAGGCACGAAGCTGCCCACATCTTTCTTCTATACAGACCTCAGGATCTAACTGATCGTGGTGGAATATATTGGAGTTCCAATCGATTGATCACGTAAATTAATTAGAAAAAATTCCAGAATAAAAATAATCTCGACGAAGAAATATACCTTTAACCTTACCGGAAGAAAGAAGAAAGAGAGACGGTCAAATTGCGTGTATTGATTTTTAGGAATAATTTGAGTAGTTTTCAAGTTTCCGAAAATCCAATATATGGCCCTTGAAGTTTTATAAACCGCAATTCCACCCCTACTTACTATCATTTATTTTAGACTATATATAGTGCTGATGTGGATTATGATCCATCAAGAAGTGGATGAAATTAAAGGTTGTGAATGAAGGGTTCATGATATACAGCTCAATTGAATCAGGGTTAATCACAAAACTGCCCTGAGGTTTAACCTAATTACAAAAAAGCCACTTTTAAAATTACACGCTTACTCTTTTAAGTTTATACTTTTCAAATTGCCCCTGTTTTTTTACCCCTTTTTAAATAGGGCACTGGGGGGGTTTTATTTGTAATTTCAAAAACAGTTTCCTTTCTCTTGTAATTAGATGAAACATCAGATGCAATTTCGGGAAATAGTTTGTTTGGAATGCCTTTGAAGTTTGTGGTCAATTATTCACAAACTCGACTCCACTGTGGTTATGTAATCAAGTCGAGCTCGCTCGGACAGACTCAACTCGACTCCACTCGAACTTTAATAATGCTCTGTAGGAGTATGATGATTGATGGATTCTTGCGTGGGCCCACCATTGTTGTTCGATTCGAATCTATTGGCGCTCGCTTATTATTTCGTCCTAAAAAGACAACAAAAAGAACACAGCAAACAACACACATCACATGCATTATTCACATTCCTCTTCCCCTTTCCATTCCCACCGGCCAGTCAAAAAGGAACACTCAAAAACCCAATTTCAAATTTTCAAATTCAAAGGCCCGTTGCAGCTTCCTTTAATACAGAGCATCAAACACAAGACAAACACCCATCACTTCAAATACATTCTCACTGCTAAAGATCGCATTTTTCTTCCACCATGGCCGCCGGAGGAGGTTGCAAGAAAATCGCAATCTCGCGAAATTCTTCCTACACCTCTCTCTACAGAAACCCCCTCATCGACCACAATCACCGCCGGAGCTCCGCCGCCGCCGCCCCTCCTCCGCCTCGAGATAAAGAGAATGCCGACCCGAACGTTGCAAGAAAATCCAACGCTACAAACCCAACTCTGAAAGACATGAACTTGCTGAAGCCATCTTCGCTCCAGCTGTGCATAAAGCAGCACGAGCCCGATTCGGGCATCGGGTTAAAGATTTGGAACTCCGTTTATTCGGAGAAATCAAATTCGACCAACGCCTGGGACCACTCCGACTCGGAAGCTGCACCGGCTTCTTCCTGGTCAACTCTGCCCAATAGGTCAGTCATCATGCATGTCATATGATTTTACTGTATTATATTAATTTGGTTCTGTTTTTTCTGTAAATTATTTTTTGCTCTGTATTTTCAGGTCTTTGATGTGCAGGCCTTTGCCCTTGGACGTTGGGACGTGCACGTGTATCATCGTCAAAGAATCTTCGCCCGATGGATTCGACGGAGGAGCATTGTACACTCTATACACAAATGTAAGAACTATATATATGGACTTGAAAAAAAGTATCGAGTAAAAAAATGTGTTGTGGCGTAGGAGGGTAAGGGTCGTCAAAACCGAAAACTTGCGGTTGCTCATCACACGAGGCGGAGAGGAAGATCGGAGTTCACTATAGCTCAAACCGCAAGAGGCTTAGTTACAAAGTCGGACGACAATTTAATTGGGATACTCACTTCCAGCATTATGGGCTCTAAATACTACATATGGGATCAGGTAATAAAACACTCGACTTCCCGTTTCGGTTCGAATGCCTTTAGCGATCGATGAATTCTTTTTGTGCAGGGACAGTGTCTGAAATCATTGAACAAGTCTCCCAAGCTATTGGCTTCTGTCAAGTAAGACATTCATTCATTCATCTCCTCCTTCTCCACTCTTGTGCTTCGGATTGTTTATTCATTTATTCGCGTCTTGTTGAGTTAGGTTTACTCCGACTGTATCAACGTGTACCGGAACTTATAGAAGCATCAAGGCATGGATTCCGAAGCATCAATCTATGCAGCTCAAGAATACGAATCAGGTGAATGAATGGATGAATGTTTATTGAGAAGTGAGTTATTATATCTTATAAGTTGTTACATCTAATCAAGAAACATATATAATTGATCGCATTGTAGATACAGCATATGAATGGATTACCTTCGGAATGGGAAGGTAACAAAAATCGAGTTCATCAGTTGTTCTCAAAGGTCCCCTCCTACAGCAAAGTAAGAATTTTGACATCAGACAGAGATAAAATATGTTTAATCACTTCTTTTAATTATCCGTATCGTATTGCTTAGTTTTCGAAACAGTACGAGTTAGACTTCAGAGACAAAGGGCGAGCCGGTCTCAAAATCCGAAGCTCAGTCAAGAACTTCCAACTAACTTTGGAAGTAAGTTTTTTTTTTTTTTTTTCGTTTCATTCAAGATTTTAATTTACAGCTGTTAAATCGTTTGTTTCGTATATAGAGGAATGGAAAGCAAACAATACTTCAACTTGGAAGGCTGGGAAAGTCGAAGTACGTGATGGATTACAGGTACTTGAATTGGTTCGATTACACGCATTGGACTAATTACGCATTGAATGTTTCCAGACTCTTGTATTAAATATAATGCAAGTAACAAGTTGATTAAAAATGTTTCGCAGATACCCGATGACTGGCTATCAAGCTTTCAGCATGTGTTTGGCTTCGATCGATTCAAAACTCTGCTGCATAGTGTGAGATTATCCTCATAACAAAATTTTGTTTTTTACCAATGATTGTTGGTAACTTGAGCTCTATAGATTGTTGTGACTTTTGAGATGGTCTTTTTGCATTAAACATACTAATCAATATGTTTGTCCCTTCCAAACAAAAAATCGAAGAATCGAGTGTATGTTTATCAACCATTGTGTACAATATCGAAGACCAATTATTAAGGTGGTATAATAGTTTCAGATAGAAGATAAGAGGGTAGCATGTTTCTTTTGTTCAATCGTTTCGTTTCTAACTAAGCCTCAAACTCACATTGGAACATCAATGATGCGAACGAGTCATAGTCTCCAAAGGCAAAGCTGTTCGAGTCTTGGATATCGAACGATGTTTGAATATCATCGGGAAAACTACTCCTTGGAGGCACCGACTGCTTCGAAGGGCTTCTTGGGTTAATCATCGTATCGCATTTTGTCACCGTTTCCTTCAATATTTTCTTGAACTTGGAAGATTTCATTAGAAGCTCTAGAGGGGTGGGGCCAACACTACTAGGGCTTAACCCTGATTGCTGACTAGGGATTTCCATGGCACTTAACTCGACAAGACTAGTGTTAGCAATTGGTTGAGAATCGACAGAGTTGCTATCGGAAGGTTCTAGACACTTGACATAACGGCTGACATCGAAGTTGGTAACTGCACTAAGCCCGCGGTATTTTATAGCTGCCAAGTCGTACGCAGTCGCTGCTTCTTCTTGCGTAGCTGCAAATGATTCATAGTAAGTAGCAACGAATGATCGACGATGCTAAATCCAATCAAATTAATTGTTTGCTGAGTTTGTTAGAAGCAGTTGGGAGTTGGTAATGTATGGGATATTAATAAAACCATCCAACCACATTTGATAGCTTCCCACATGCACCTATACAATTATCTATGTACAAAACATATCGTTTTAAAATTGACCCGACTAACCGTAAGTCCCGAGATAGAGATATTTGTTGCCAAAGACCCTTCCGATTCGAGCTTCCCATCTTCCATTGTGGTGGTGTCTGTGAAAACAAAGTGCCGATTGCTTGTTAAACAACGGCATGTGTATAATTAACACAACACGATTTCGTCCCTCGTTATATCACACACGTATGTACCTGGCCACGCCTCTGTACTTCGATACTCCCCGAGAAAAGCCACTGCTCTTCCTGCAATTTGTTTTCACACACAAAAATAGAATAAAAATCCAATCTTTTGAACTCACAAGCAATAAAAATACAATCTTTTGAACATACAAACAATAAAAACACCTTCTTAATGACCCAATGTACTCCTCCTTAGATTGGCCCTCCATTTCCAGAACCTCTTGTTCATACGTGGAGAGCTACGATCACGATTTTTCGTAAAATTATTGAAGAATTGAAATCGAAAAGAAATGAAAAAAATAGAACTTGTAAAACATTTACAGGAAAATTAATGATTGTTTGTTGTCCCCAGTATTTCAATGCTGCCAAATCATATGCATGTGCAGCTGCTGCTTCGTCGTCGTAGGCCCCTAGCATAAAAACAAGAAATATCGATCGGATAGGATCGATCAACTGAAAAAAGGAGACTTTTTTGATTAAAAATAAATAAATGAAGTGCTTACCAAGATACACTGCATTTGAAGCAGAGCATTTGACACAGATATTTCAAGACAAAGGAAAAATTCATCATGTTTAATAAAATAAATATAATTAATGAGAAACTAATAAATATATAATAGGTAGATGATGAACCTTGTCTTCCTTTCTTGTTCTGTGACTCACTCCAGCAATTCTTGTCCCACAAATGCGCCTCGTATCGACCCGTCCATCTGTGCCTGATCGATGCAATCAATCAATATTCATCTTCGTGCCATTGATATGTAATCTGATGATCGACAAATAAAAAAAGTGCGTAACTTTACCGAGTAACACCCCTGTAGACAGAGCTACGTTGTTGGGGCGACTGCCTCGGGATTCTCTTACGAGTCCGTTTCACGACGAGGTCACCATCAACGTCGTTGATGCTTCTGACAGATGATCTCACCATGAAAGTAAGCTAATTAAGCTGATGTTGAATGAAAAGATGATCTCACTCTTGTAATAAAAAGATGTAAAGTCAATGAGAAAATGAAGGGAATTTATAAAGTGTGTTTTTTGTAGGTACATTTAGTGGCCGTCTTATAAGTTGCTACCACACCTCCCCTTTATTTATTTGCTGCTAGCTACATTTTCTGATCCTATAAGTTTCTGCTAGCTACAAAACAAAGTTAGTTATAAGTATAATGTGATTTTTTAATATAAGAATTGAAATTTTATTTAAATTGCTCCCAAATATTTCAACATAGAAGTTTAGAAAACTTTAGTATACTTGATAGTATTAAATGATTTTAGGATCATACAATCGTCGTGCTATTTAAACAAATTTTGTTTCTTCTGTTTCGACATGTTATTGTGGGATCGTGCCAATTTTTTTTCCAAATCAGCAGATCAATCGAAATACGTCTAATCAGGTCATTTGAAAAATTACTTAGTCAACGTTATAAACAGCGCGCATATAAAATGATAAAATTAAAACCACGGTGCTATTATATTATTTACAATCAATTTTATTCAATTTTACATGTGTTTCTGTTAGTTATAACATTGTTGTTTTCACTTCACTTCAAATAAAATAAATGTATTTTAAATTTTCACATAAGTTAAAACTTAAAAGAATAGAGGGGAATCTATTTGGAAAATGACCTCAATTTTTATAATTGAACTCAACTACTTATCCAACTAACTCCTCATAAATATAAGAACAATAGTATTAATAGTAAATGCATGCATTTGAGGTAGATAGATTTTGGCCATCTTCCCACCATATAGGTATATAGGTGTTTACCACTCAATAGTGTGTGAACTTTTGAATAATAAAAATGCAATATGAATTACTAATAGAAAAAAATGTGATTATTTGGAGTTTACTCCTTAATAACAAAAATGCAATTAAAACCATTGTTTGGTTGGGTTAAATATTGTTTACGGGCAGAAAATTCTAATAAGAACTTCCCCGCGAACACGTAGATATTTAGGGGATTGAGGGAACAAAAAAGGAAAGATTCACCAATGCTTTAGTATTGAATTCTTATTATATTTCTTGGTAAATGTGCACCTGCCTTACAAATGGAAAGTTTCCACTATTTATAGTACAAGAATTAGGGTTATCAACCATGGTCCTGGGCCTAAATTACATGGGCTTTTCCCTATAATCAAATGTACGGACTACTCCTCCTTCAAAGAGAAATTTCCATTATGCCCTCCTGGATGGTAATCCCTACTCTACCCTTAATCGAATTTTCTCCAGGCGGATAGCTCCCCAAACGGATTCTTAGCGGTTTATTTCCTCGGCGGACCGGTTCTTGATCATATTCGGAATTATCCCCCAATCTCTGATTCGCGCGACCAAATCTTCCTTATCCCTAAGACGACGCTCTTTGGGTTCCGAAAACCATGTTCATGCCGCTGCGAGATAAAAAACTTCCGCGAACAGGGCGTGCATGATGCGATCACTCCATTCCACGGGGAGTGGGGACCTCTGCTCGGACACGCTCTACAGTGTTAGGTTTGTGTTCTTTTGTGCTCGCGAGTGATCGTGGGCGGGGTTCCGCCACGTATCCATCGAGTGGGCGTATCACGGGTCGAAACAAATTTGGGCTATAATCCGGGCTTTATGGGCTTAGAAAATAGGGTACAACAAATGCCCCCCGGGAATAAGCGTTTTACAGAGTTGAAATGTTATGCCCGGAAGAAGAATGGACCGTTTCTGCCCATTAAATGGCCGGTTTAAATTCCCTCGATTTTGGGTTCATAGACCGGTGGAATCGGCGCCTTGGAAGTTGTACAAACGTCCCTTCGGCTGTCAGAATTTTTGAATTTTGAATTTTAAGGGGTTTTGCCGCCCCTAATCCTCCCTATATATACTGAAACTGAAGAGGGGGCACCCATAAACGCTTTTGGCTCTCCTGAAAACGTTGCGTGATCTGCTCTCTGCTTCCGATCTTTCTTGCCCGGGTACGCATTATCTACCTTTATTATTTCTTTATTTTAGATACTTACTCGGGGAGCGGACTCTTTTTATTTTCAAAATCTTGTAAATACGTCTTCCTATTCGCATTATTGTTGAGTATTCCCTCCTTGGTCGATGTCTAGTGAAACGTCGACTCCTGAATACGATTCCGATTACATCCGGGGTGTGATTCTCCCCGCGTTTATTGACATCCCGAGAGTTTTATCTCCTTTATCCTCGGACCTGCTCGCGTTATCTGATCGGATTATGGCTACGAACACTATGGATCCCTATCCTTTGACTGATGATGAAAAGAACGATTGGTTCTTAGAAGTGGTACATCCTGATTTCGAACTGTTCGCAACACTAGTCGCTGGTTTCCGGGGTCCCCCAACTGAATTCTCTTATGGCGCTTATCTGGCCGAACATCCTTATGTACCCGTGATCCGCACAGATCTCCCGACCGAGGAACCGCCCCCTAGTGCGTTTAATGCGGGAGCCCGAGTGAGTACAGTAATCGACGAACATCTTCAATCGCAGAGGGTCAAGTGGGAAATTCCCTCTGACGTTCACCTTCACTGTCCGAATAAATTTGATCGGGCTGATCGCCCTCCCGAAGGAATGGTCGCCGTGAATTATGACATGATGAGGAGCGGTCTTCGCTTCCCCATACACGATACTCTTGCCCGAGCAGTCCTCGAGTGGGGTGTTGCTCCTATGCAACTAACGCCAAACTCTTGGCTCTTGTTAATCTCCCTCTCCACTCTCTTCGGTCATTATGGTCTATATAGAGGGCTGCTTCCCGTGGAGTTTGTCTCCTTACTGAGTCGCCAATCGGTGAGAAGTAGTGGCGACCACTATCTGAAATCTCGACAAAGCATCATCTGGGACCTGCCGGAGAAAAGAGAATCTTGGTGGAATGACTGGTTTTTTGTGAGCGGATCGTGGAACTCGATCAATTATCGACTGAGTGCTGAATATCAGATCCCCCGCACCCGTTAGTGAAAATTTCTGTTTCCTTTAGTAACACTTCACTTTGGTTATGTCTCTTTCCGATTATTTTTCCTTTTTTTTTTTATATCCTTTTTTTAGGACCCCAACCCCCGCTCTTGGCTGATCTGAGCTGGGATTTTTTGGTGGTTTTGGAGAGGATTTTGGGTATGCCCGAAGACTGGTTGATGTTCGGCCAGTGGATAAGTGCTGACCGCATCCGCTCCTCGCGTTTTATTAGTATTCCTCAAAATGCCGAAAATGAGTATATTAGTGAGTCCGCGCCCTCTTATAGTAGTAGGTCATTCCGTAATTTGTCGTGTCCGTGCTATTCGAGTGGATATAACTTTCATGTTTGAAACTTTGCAGTTCGTAGGTATCCTCGCTACAAATATCCTCCAACGGGAGCTAGTTCGGAAGATATGAATGCTCGTCTATCCTCGCTTCTGACTCGGAAGAAGAATACTAAGGATGAGAAGAAGAAAGAGATGGTGGCCGGCGCGACGGGCGTGGCACCCGAGAAGTTGGTGAGGAAAAGGAAAAACCGGGGAGACCGTTCTCCAACCGCGGAGAAACACCCTCGGGTTGAGGGGGAGAAATCCCCTTTGCCGATATTCGAAGATGATTTCGAAACACCCCGAGATGAAACCCCCGGGCACACAATGATTTCTCCTCCGAGGGTTGAGAAGGACCTGGGAATCTCCGATACGATGAATCCTGATATTGTTACTCTGGCGTTCACTCCTGCCATCCATGAAGCGAGCAGCTCGAAGTCCGCGGCTGCGTTAGTGACTTTTCGATCAATTTTACCTTAGTCTATTACTTATTTCTTTCTTGCATTTTTCCAGATTTCCTGAGATTTACTTCTTTTTTTTTTTTTTTTTCTGCTCGCAGGTTCAGGCCGGGGGATACCGATTTTTCGGATTTCTTGAAGTCCTTCGACTCGGCCAAGTTTGTCCCTTCGCTGGATAATCTGCCCGAACACATCAAGAAGACAATTGACAACGTCCCCCGCGACTGGTGCAAACACCCGGAATACGTTCGCCAGCACCCCAAGGAAGCGGGTTACTTGACTATGATCGCTGCGTCGAGACTCTCCTTTCTGGTGTATTCTCTATTAGGTGCCTTTGAAAGTTCATCCCAGGTGCCCGAGGCGGCCCCTTCCTCGCTCAAAGAGGAATATGACAAGATGATGGTCGTGATCGCTCAGATGAAAGGGCTTCATCGCTTGGAAACCGAGAAGATCAAGAATCTAGAGGAGAAAAACAAAGACGCTAACTCCGAGGTGGCTAAGTTGGAGGGGATCGTGGTCGGATTGAGGGCTGAGATCGAGGCCTCTGTCAAGAGGGAGAGCGAGCACGAGGAAAATTTTCGGGAGGTGCAACGTGAGCTGGATTCTGTGAGGGCCGAGCTGGTTGAGAAGACACAGGCTGAGAATCATGCCTTGGCCAGTTTGAAAAAGAAAGACGAAACGATCAGAGTGCTGGAGGGGGAAGTGGCGGCATATCGTGCAGCTGACGTGGAGAGGGAAGAGAATCCCGCCACCAACCTGGTCACTTACGGCGACTGGATTTATTGTTGCGCCTTCTTCGACTGCCTGCGGGATTTACTCCGGAGTGGCCAGAAGACTGATGCCTTGATGATCAGTTTCAAAAAGTTTGTCGAGGATAACAAAATCCATCCGGATCTTCCCATCGAGGCGTTGGATTTGAGCGAAGACCTGGGCCTTGACCTCGCATGGTGGCCGAACAAGAACCAGCTCTGCCGCCCTCTCAAAGATCCGCTTCTGGTCGGGAGTTCGGGCGAACAGAAGACTGCCGAGCCTCCGAGTGAAGCAAAGGAGAGCGGGAATGTCGAAACCCCTGAGCCCAGTACTTAGAATTAATTCTGTGTATTTCAATACTTTTGTCTTTGAAAACAGTGTTTGTTATGCATGTGTTCCTGTTTTGACTCTCATCGAATAATTTGCATCTTCCTGAAGTAATGGTTATCTTATCGATCTGATCGGATTTTAGAGTTCGCGAGATGTTCGTATAATGTTTTTCGCGTGATCGCTTATTTCGGTCTACAATCGGAATGCAGAACGAAATGCCCCAGTGTTCGGGTTTCCACATTTTGAACTCTTATTTCCTACCCCGCAAAAATAATGATCGCTGCTAAATACATTTGAAACGTCAAATCATCCTTAAAGTGTGTGAGAAAACGGCGCGACTTTTTAGGCGGATACCACGCCAAACGAGGCACTGTATCTCTGACAGATGCTGATTGCGTCGGTTCAGATTATCGACGAGTCTTTTCAGAGGAGTGATGTCGATTCCATTTCTCCAGGTAACGGCAGGTGAGTTATGCCTATAAATACATAGCTTTTCCTTAATTCCCTTTTATTTCCTTTATTTCTCCCAAAATCAAGATAAATATCTTTCTGTCCGTTCTCGCTATGGCCCGCGTGCTCACGAGATCCGATGGTTCTTGCCGTGTCGACTTGCTCTTCTCCGGCAGATGGCACCGCAAAAAACTTCCGCTGCCGCCCGCCTTTACCGAGGCCGTGGACATACGCCTGGGCTACTTCGTCCTCATGACCGATGTGGGCGGACGACTTTGGATGTTCGAGCTAAAACGTCGTCGGGGCTACTTCACGGTGTTCGGATCTGGTTGGGAGGATTTTGTGAGGGAATGGCGTCTCCGCCACGGATGGCATGTCCGCTTTCTCTACCAGCCGAACGAAGGCTTCTTTGTCAGGGTGTTTGATTCGGAGTTTCGACTGGTCGATCCCGGTCTCCACTAGAGATTCTCTGCTTTCCTGTTTTTATTTTTTCGATTTAACTTTTGTAATCCCGGCTACGTCCGGAGGCTTTTTATGAATGAGAATCTCTTCCTTTTTAATTGTACCGTTTTCCCTTTTGTGTTTTGCTTTTTTTAACAACTCGTTTGCGGTGCTCGGAAAAGTAGCGTATATTAAAACGAACGCGAAAGTACGGATAAAAATCGTTAACACTGATCGCAACAAACTTAACCTGAAAGCGCTCACTGGATTCTTCATCCTTGTCGCCCGAGTGATCGGACAATCCACCGTTTGTCCGGCTCGGCGACCTCTCAAAGAGTAAGGATTTATCCTTCTTTACTTCTGGGTTTCGTTACTCTTGCCGCCCGAGTGATCGGACAGTCCATCGCCTGTCCGGCTCGGCGGTCTTTCAGAGAGTAAGGATTTATCCTTTTTTATCTCTGAATTTCTTTATTCTTGCCGCCCGAGTGATCGGACAGTCCATCGCCTGTCCGGCTCGGCGGTCTTTCAGAGAGTAAGGATTTATCCTTTTTTATCTCTGAATTTCTTTATTCTTGCCGCCCGAGTGATCGGACAGTCCATCGCCTGTCCGGCTCGGCGGTCTTTCAGAGAGTAAGGATTTATCCTTTTTTATCTCTGAATTTCTTTATTCTTGCCGCCCGAGTGATCGGACAGTCCATCGCCTGTCCGGCTCGGCGGTCTTTCAGAGAGTAAGGATTTATCCTTTTTCATCTCTGAATTTCTTTATTCTTGCCGCCCGAGTGATCGGACAGTCCATCGCCTGTCCGGCTCGGCGGTCTTTCAGAGAGTAAGGATTTATCCTTTGAGAGTTAAAAAACCCTGCGATCCGATTGCGAAAAGAACTTTTATTTCTCCGAAATCGTTCAAACACTCTCGTGTTCAAACGTTACATCATAGTGTTCGAGTTTACTGGAAATATTTCTTTAAGTACAGGGCGTTCCAGAGATACTGGTCTGCTACTCCGTTCAAGTGTTCGAGTTCGTAAGCGCCATTTTGTACGTGTTTTCTGACTCGCATTGGTCCCTCCCAGTTCGGGCCCAATGCCCCAGTGCTCGGACCCATTATCCTCTTCAAAACCAAATCTCCGGGCATGAATCTCCGGATCTTCACTTTGGAGTTGAAAAATCTCTCCGCTTTCTGCTTCGATGCTGCGTTCCTGTGAACAGAATTTAATCTCTTCTCCTCCAAAAAATCCAATTCTAACCGCATAGCCTTGTCGTTGTTATCGTTCAAATCCTGGGATGCTCTGTGGCTAGGGATCTCGATTTCTGATGGGATTACGGCTTCCGCCCCATATGCTAAAGCGAATGGGGTTTCTCCCGTGGCGGCTTTACTGGTCGTTCTGTATGACCATAGCATATCGGGCAGCTCTGATGCCCACCTTCCCTGTCTTTCTTCGATCCTGGTCTTGATTGTATGTTTCAAAATCTTGTTGACCGCCTCTACCTGTCCGTTTGTCTAGGGGTGGTAAGGTGTAGAAAAGGCCTTCTTGATTTTCCATTTGTTGAAAAACTCCATTATCTCCTGTCCGTCGAATTGCTTCCCATTGTCCGAAGTGATCGTGTGAGGAATTCCGAACCGGCAGATGATATTCTTCCATATGAAGCGGATGATGGCCTTCTGGTCGATTGTTTTTAATGGTTCTGCCTCGGCCCACTTGGTAAAATAATCCACGGCCACTACTGCGTATTTTACCCCTCCCGGCCCCGTTGGCAAAGGGCCGATAAGGTCGATTCCCCTCGAGGCGAACGGCCACGGACTATAAATTGAGTTAAGATATTCCGGTTGTGTTCGGATGATAGGAGCGGTGATCTGGCACCGGTGACACCTTCTGGCGTAGCGAATCGCGTCCTTCCTTAACGTAGGCCAGTAATAGCCTTGGCGGGCGGTTTTATGCGCCAATGATTGTCCGCCCGCATGGTTCCCGCATACCCCGTCATGTATTTCGCTAAAAACCCTTTGTCCCTCCAGAGGGGTTATGCATTTCAAAAGTGGTAGGAACATACTTCGTCGGTACAGAGCGCCATCGATCAAGGTATATCTGGCTGATCGGATCCTCAGCTGTCGGGCCTCAACTTTATCTTCGGGCTGTTCTCCGGTCGTTAAGTATGCCTTTATTGGATCCATCCAATTTTCCCCCCGGTCGATTATCATCAAGTTTTGTTTTTCTTCTATGGCTGAGCTTGCCTGACTTGTTATTATCACGTTCGTAACGTCCGCTACTCCCTCGGAGGATGCTAATTTCGACAGGGCGTCTGCCTGTGAATTTTGTTCTCGGGGGATCTGCTCGATGAAAACCTTAGGAAACTTCTCACAAAGAGCCAAAACGTGTTCGTAATACCTTTCCATTCTGTCACATCTTGTCTCGTACTCGCCTTTGATTTGGTTCACCACTAACAGGGAATCCATGAATATGTGAACACGTTGCGCCCCTACCGCCAACGTTAAATTCAATCCCGCGATCAAAGCTTCATATTCGGCCTCATTATTGGTCGCCGTGAACTCGAATTTGATCGCGTGTGCGAAAGATTGTCCCTCAGGCCCGATCAACGCTATTCCAGCCCCAGCGTGGGAACTGTTCGATGACCCGTCTATATACAGTTTCCAAGGTGGGAAATCGTTTGAAGGGATAATCTTTGGGAACGTTAACTCCACGATGAAATCGGCCAAAACTTGCCCTTTGATCGCGGTGCGGGGAGCATAAGTAATGTCGTATTGTCCGACTTCCAGACTCCATTTTAACAGTCTGCCGCTCGTGTCGGGTCTTTGTAGAACTTGTCTTAGAGGCATGGTGGTCAGAACTTCTACCGGGTGGTCGAAAAAATAAGGTCGGAGTTTTCGGACACTCATAACCAGAGCATACGCCAACTTTTCCAGGGGGGTGTACCTGGTCTCCGCATCGTGGAGCGCTTGGCTGACAAAATAGATGGGTTGATGGACCTGGCCTTCTGCTCGGACGAGTACCGAGCTCAAAGCGTGTTCGGATGCCGCCAGATATAGGAAAAGTTTTTCTCCGGACACTGGTTTTGACAGAATCTTGGGGTCTTTCAAGTGCTCTTTCAATCTCTCAAATGCCTCTTGACTTTCTTTACCCCACTGGAACTTTTGGTTTTTGATGGCCTTAAAGAAAGGTCTGCTTTTATCTCCTAATCGCGGAATGAACCTGCTCAAGGCTGCCAGACACCCTGTTAGTTTCTGTACGTCCCTCAAGCATTTAGGTTCCCTCAGATTTATTATAGCGTTGATCTTCTCGGGATTGGCCTCTATCCCTCGCTGATGTACGATGTGCCCTAGGAATTTCGTGGCGTACACCCCGAAATGGCATTTCTTCGGATTCAGCTTCATGTTATAAATTTTCAAGATGGCGAAAGCCGTGGCCAGGTCTGCCACATGATCTTCTTCGTTTTTGCTCTTAATGATGATATCGTCCACATACACTTCCATTGTATCCCCGATCTGTTCGGAAAACATTTTGTTTACCAACCTTTGATAGGTCGCTCCCGCGTTCTTTAGTCCAAACGGCATTCGCTTCCAGCACAAAATACCCTTATCTGTGTAGAAAGACGTACATTCCATATCCTCGACGGCCATAGGAATTTGATGGTACCCTGCGTAGCAGTCGCAGTTTGAAAAGATCGCATACCCAGCCACACTATCAATCAGATGGTCAATGTGTGGGAGAGGGAAATAATCTTTCGGACAGGCTTTATTTAAATCGGTGAAATCGATGCACAGTCTCCACGCGTTATTGGGCTTTTTCACCAGGACTACGTTCGCGACCCATTGGGGCTCCTCGGATGCCTCAGTCACGAGATCATTGTCGACTAACTTTTTTACTTCCTCTGCTAGCGCTGCGTATTTTTCGGGGCCCATTTTTCTCCTCTTTTGTGCTACGGGTTTTCTGTTCGGGTCAATTTTCAAATGGTGGCAGGCATGTTCGGGACTTATCCCGACCATGTCCTTATGGGACCAAGCGAATGCGTCCGTGTTCTCCTTTAAGAAATCTATCAATTCTTTTCTCAACCTCTCCGGGATTTTGGATCCTATGAAAACTTCCAATTCCGGGCGATCAGGATCCAGCCCTACTCTTTCTAATTCGTCGACCGCGGTGAAATGGGAGGGTCCCCGAGGATCCTCGATTTCCTCGGGTTCGAAACCCAGTCGAGGATCGGGGTTCTCATCGCCTACAATCTTCGTCGCTGCAAACTTCGGTTCGTATCCCTGGACTCTTTCGGGTAGTTCGTCAATTAAGATTTTTAAAATCTGAAGATCCACCGTATGCTCGCCGTCAGATTCCACTGATTGATTAATTTGCTCGTTTCTCTCATTAATTTGCTGTTCGTTGTTATTTATTATTTGTTCGCACATTTGGTGGTCGGGATCTCCAAATGCCCCAGTGTTATCTTGTTCGTCGTTTTCTTCGAGCATATTTATCGATTGGTAGCGTGTGGAAAAAACAGAGTAATCAAAACACTTCTTGGCCATATATTGGTCCCCCTTCACGGTCCCAACAGATCCGTTACAGGTGGGAAATTTAACACAGTAATAATGGGAGGACGCCACAGCCTCGAAAATATCGAGAAACGGCCTCCCAAAGAAAGCATTATAGACACTTTCAGAGTTAACAATAACAAAATCCATCATCCTCGTGATCTTCACTTCCGGATTCCAGTGATCCCTCAGCTCCACAGACATCGTGATTTTTCCCAGCGGGCACACGACCACGTTCCCGAACCCCTTCAATTTCTCTTTATAGGGCTTCACATAGTTGACCAGGTTCCCGAGCTGATCCAAAGCTGGCTTAAATATAATATTGCAGTGGGCGCCATTGTCAACCAATATCCTTGCGACCTCTGCTCCCAAAATTTTGGTCGTGATAACCAACGCATCCTCCTTTGGGTAGGCGATACCCTCCCGATCTCGATCATTGAACGCGATGATCACGCCCCTGGCTATGGTTGGCTCTTTGAACGGGATTACTGAGTTCACGCCTTCCCACTTTCGCAAATCTTCCTTCCGCTGTCGTTTAGATTTATGGATAATGGGGGTCAACCCCCCGATCATGTTCACCCTTCCTCCGTTCAAATCCGGAGGGAACTCGTTCTGTTGGAGTCCGCCGGCCGGTGGGGGCGGTGGCAGTAAGTTCTGGTTCATCGGGGGCCCTTCTAGCCGAGGCTGCTGTTGCGGCCTATAATCTTGGCGAAGGCCTTGATTCTGATCGCGGCCCCTCTTCGGTGTCCGCAGCAGCTGACCTAATTTCCCTTCATCGAACAAACGGCGGAGTTGTGTGATCAGATCACGGCATTCATCTGTTGTGTGCCCAATGTCCTCATGGAAAGCACACCACTTGCGAGGGTTTCTTTTGTCCGGGGGCGTGTACAAAGGTTTTGGTGGGAAGAGAGCGTTTATCTGGTTTTCCATGAAAATTTGTAATATCGCCCCGGGACTTCTCCCTAACAAATTTCCATCTTCGACTATACGATTTCCCTGTTCGCCTTTCTTCGGACCTTGAAACCCTTTGTATCCCCCGGGCTTTTTCGACCAGTCTTTCTTCTCCACAGCTTCCTTATGGCCCTTCCCGGGCTCTAACTCTTTCATTCGCTGAGCATAGATCCGCTGCTGCGCAATTTCTTCGCCGGCCCTCCGCCGGAATTCCGTGTAAGTTCTGGGGTAATCTTTCATCATAGGCTTGAAAAGTTCGGACGTGGCCTTCAGCCCGCTGACTGCGGCGTGTACCAAAACTTCTTCTCCAACCTGCTCTCCTTGCATCACTATGGTTTCGATGCGCTCAACGTACTCTTCGTCAGATTCATCTGTCCGCTGCTTGATTCCCATCAGGCGTTGCCGTCCTTCCGGGCACTTGACCCTCGAGGCGAAGTAAGAGATGAAAGTTTCCCCTAGCTCTCCGAAGCTATCTACCGACCTGTGAGGGAGCCCGGTGTACCAGTGGTGAGCTGCGTCTCCTAAAGTCAGCGGAAAAAGCTTGCATTTGGTCTCGTCGGTGGCACCGCGCCCGACCATATATATATTGTATTTGTTCAAATGGACCTCGGGGTCCGTCCTCCCATCATAAGTCAGAGATAGGAGCGGGGCAATATCCAACTGTGCCCGCGCCCTTTCCACTCGCACAGTCAGCGGTTCAACCAGGGCTGATCGTTTCTTCGGATCGACCTCCTGCTGGGAAATTTTCTTTTCCATCTCACTTAAACGCCGTTCCAAATCCGGGTCCCTGACGACCTGAGTCCGTCCTCGGTTTAGTGTGCGGACAACGCGCCCTCCAGTTTTCTTCATGGTCACCTGGACGTTACCAGGTTGGGGGTTCTCCTCCTCAAAATCAGCATCCAGACATCTTCCCTCCAACTCCGGTGTTTTCGGCTGCTCTTTTCCCTTCAGAATGCGGGAGCGTTCCTTCAGTTTTTGAATGGTCCGTTTAATTTCCTCGGGGGATTGCAAGTGCTCGATGTTGAGGTCGGGGACCTCGTTCTCTTGGAGGTTCGCCTTCTTCTCTTCCTCGGCCAATTTTTCCGTGATGATCCTTTGCCTCTCTATGAGCTCGCGCCGCTCGGCTCTCAGTTTTTCGATCATAGCCCATTGGCGGTGCTCCTCTTCGGAGATCGGGGGCAATTGAACCTCCGACCCCCCTTCTACCATAGGGGACTTCCCGTTGTCGCGGGCATTCCTGCTCGCCGACTCCCCCGCAGGGGCGGTGTTCGGAAGACCTATTTCCAGCATCTCCATCGTGTATTCCTAAGTTTGTTCGCTCAACGCCCGAGGATCACCCCTCCTTCTAGCGCCAATTGTTTACGGGCAGAAAATTCTAATAAGAACTTCCCCGCGAACACGTAGATATTTAGGGGATTGAGGGAACAAAAAAGGAAAGATTCACCAATGCTTTAGTATTGAATTCTTATTATATTTCTTGGTAAATGTGCACCTGCCTTACAAATGGAAAGTTTCCACTATTTATAGTACAAGAATTAGGGTTATCAACCATGGTCCTGGGCCTAAATTACATGGGCTTTTCCCTATAATCAAATGTACGGACTACTCCTCCTTCAAAGAGAAATTTCCATTATGCCCTCCTGGACGGTAATCCCTACTCTACCCTTAATCGAATTTTCTCCAGGCGGATAGCTCCCCAAACGGATTCTTAGCGGTTTATTTCCTCGGCGGACCGGTTCTTGATCATATTCGGAATTATCCCCCAATCTCTGATTCGCGCGACCAAATCTTCCTTATCCCTAAGACGACGCTCTTTGGGTTCCGAAAACCATGTTCATGCCGCTGCGAGATAAAAAACTTCCGCGAACAGGGCGTGCATGATGCGATCACTCCATTCCACGGGGAGTGGGGACCTCTGCTCGGACACGCTCTACAGTGTTAGGTTTGTGTTCTTTTGTGCTCGCGAGTGATCGTGGGCGGGGTTCCGCCACGTATCCATCGAGTGGGCGTATCACGGGTCGAAACAAATTTGGGCTATAATCCGGGCTTTATAGGCTTAGAAAATAGGGTACAACAAATATAATTGAACTCAACTACTTATCCAACTAACTCCTCATAAATATAAGAACAATAGTATTAATAGTAAATGCATGCTTTTGAGGTAGATAGATTTTGGCCATCTTCCCACCATATAGGTATATAGGTGTTTACCACTCAATAGTGTGTGAACTTTTGAATAATAAAAATGCAATATGAATTACTAATAGAAAAAAATGTGATTATTTGGAGTTTACTCCTTAATAACAAAAATGCAATTAAAACCATTGTTTGGTTGGGTTAAATATAACTAAAACAAAAAATTAAAATGTAGTGTTATTAATTATCTTTAAGCTTTTTGGGCACATTCTACAACCTTTATTTTTGTGAGATGAGAATTAATTTCAGGGTGGTGGTGTTGGAGCGGCGCCGTCGGCCGGAGATTAGTGGTTTGGAGTACCCCTACTTTTACCAACTTATATTGACCAACCCCAAAACCCACCAATATTAATATCCTTTTATTTAGCCTTCACTAACTAATTAATTGCACCTATTCTACAAATTTATTTTTACCTTAAGCTAAGCCAATGAATTATAGGAGTAAAATTTTAAAACATGCATTTTTTAAAATACATTTATCATACTAAAATATTGTTTTTAGTCACATTTTCCATTTTCCTCTCAATATAATTTTTAACACCATTGTAATAACTATGCTAAAATATGCATAAAAATCTCGAATTTCACGAAATCAGGTTATAATCGTGATGGGTTTCACGAAATCTCGAATTTTTATCATACTAAAATATTGTTTTTAGTCTCATTTTCCATTTTCCTCTCAATACGACGTGTGATGCTAATATAGTTGAGACTCATTTTCACATTTTTGTTTATGTCGATTCTCCAAAAGATGTATAATTATACTCAAAAAAGATGTTCGATTTACTTAGTAATCGAGTGAGTGAGAGCATGGAGCGTTGCTGCACTTTATCTAACGGAAATTTATGCTGCCATTTTATGAAGAAAAGAATAGCCTAAAAATTCCAGGTCAAAATTGAAATAAGCATAAAATGTCCAGAGAACGAACGGTCTAAGAGTGTGAAAATCGAGCATCATTTGTCTGTAAGTTACTGAACTCTCTGCATAACCACAACTTAGGTTCTAACATCACTACTAATAAGATTGTGGGTACCTGAAAGCTACCTACTCCATTTTCTTAAGTGTGTTAACGTATGTATAGCTCGAAAATGCCACAAAAAGCTTCCGAAACCTGCAATATGGAAATCACAAATGCGTTTTTAGATTTACGTATAATGATTTTAAAAAAAGGCTAAATTGAAAATATGGTGCTATAACTTTACGATATGACGATTCTATTCCAACGATAAAATTGTTAGGATACAGTTTGCTCAAACAAGGACACATTATTCAGTTGGTAGTAAAAAATAAAACAAAAAAAACTTGGGCTGACATTGGAGATTCCTGCGGGAATTAACATTTTATTTCCGAGCAAACTGTGTTTTCAAATTACCACAAAAAATTAATCGTTGGGCTCAAATTGCCACTTTAAAAGTGAGTGGACCAAATTTGTCAGAACCCCAATATTATTGGGGACCGATTTGCAATTTAGCTTATTAATAAAATGTGATTAAATGTTAAAAGAGCTAAGCAGACAGACCAAACCCATTGGCTCGAATGCTGGGCCATCGCCTTATAACTTTTACGAGAATCCAGGTTGATTAAACAATGTGACTGTCCATTTCTTTGGCATCTGGCAACTAAAATAGAGAACCAAATATCGACAGGTCCTATGTACTTGCGTATTAAATTGGTGCTTGCCTGAGAATACGGAAAGAATTACAGTTAAAATGTGGTCTCAAACCTTTTACCTAGTGAACATGAAGTTCATCCATATCTTCCAGTCCGAGAAAGACTTGGATGAAAACATGAAAATTAAGAATGCGCACGATAATAAAGGTAATAACTTACTAGCTCCCATGCTTCAATACGTCTTCCTGAAGCATCATGCAGTAGTTTCCTGAGTTGCAAACAAAAAGAGAACTTCTAAATACTTTGTTAAATGTGCATCATGTTGGTAATATTATACATATGTTTGGATAAAACCTATGGATCAGGCATCTCAATAAACTTACGACGATAAATATCATTACAGAAAACTATGCTACAGGTTTTAGACTAATTACAAAAATCTCCACTTCTCTTCAAAATTACTAATACATATATAAAAATATTATAACAGCTCCTTGAGATTTCAATTTATTTGCCGAGGATGCATTTAATTTGTTAAAGAGATCAACACTTGAATAGGTGTATGTCTTACTGCCATTCAAGACAGCCTGAGAAGTTGGCATAGTATTACCACTTCTCTTATATTATTCGTAACAAAAGGTACGGACCATTTGTAACATAGATAATTCTTCCCTAATTATATGCGCCTAAAGAGCAATGTATGAACTCAATAGAAACTTACCTTACTCCTTGATACACATCACGGTGGTTACAATGTCCAGAGATACCATAACCATCAAAAGTAACTATCTAAAAAAAGAAATTGTAGGAGTTAATATCACTGATGCACACAATAAGATAGAGTTGGTTAGTTACAGTAGGATGGAAAGGTCCTAACATAAATTAATATTATACCAAATATTACCAAGTCAATTGAATGGGTACGTATTTCATTATCAATTATGCTTGCTAGTAAATTCCAGTCCCATGCTTTGCCAAAACCATCCTAATCCATAACATTCACATCATACAATTAGCAAGTCTACATGTATGGCCTGAAAGTAAGTTGTGTGCATTTTATGGGGAAAATGAGACAATTCAGAAGAAAACAAAAACCTGCAAATCTGGATGGTCAAGAATGTTCACTTGCTGCGTCGGAATCTGCATTAGTTGAAATTGAAGTTACTATTTGGAAAGCCAACATTCAACAATCATTTGAAGGTGGGTATTGAAAATATTTTTTGCTTATGGAAGAAATATAAGATGAAATAAAATTTCGTGTATTTTCGGTGATATATATATATATATATATATATATATATATATATATATATATATATATATATATATATACCTTCAAATGTATAAACCATATTACAATTAGGCCCCTAGTTTAACATCGAATCAGAACTCAATTTTTTTTTATTTAGCTGTTTTTTTCCCCGCAATTAGGTCGAACCTCAAGGGTATAATATGACCTTGAGAACGGCAGAAGCTAGGTAAAGCTCTTCTTTTCTTGTATTTCCCATGCCATCTGCATTGCCTACAATATCAAAAAGTATTTCTTCAAACTCCAAATTTATAAGATAATTGTAATCATAAACTTGTCCGTCATCATAGAGAGTTAATTTAGAGAAGAACACAAAAAAATTGTGGCATATATAAGAAATATACGAGAGACATGTAAGAACAAACAACATTACCAGTTGATATGCACAGTATGTGTAGGTTATTGCCTCTTGATATCAGATAGTTAATAACAGGAGTGAAGAACCTGTAGACAAAGCAAAATATATGTACTTACAACCTGGATAGTTCAAATAATTGGATCAAGCAAAATAAATCTTTGAGGATGTTTGGTTAAGCTTATTTACAAAATGTAAGCTGTCATATCTTATAAGTTTTTTGAGAAATGATAATTTGTTATATTTCTTATTTAAAAATAAATTGTAAAAACTGTTTGGATAAAAAATTATGTACCATAATATATTGAACTTCTAAGTTGTTTTAAAACTTTATATATAGATAAAAATAGTAAGGATACGTTAGTTTTTTATGGCTAAAAATAGAGGACCTTATAAGTTACTCATCCGTCCCACTGCGAGGGTTACACTTTCATTTTTTGGCATCACGTAGAAAGGGTTACACTTCATTTGCAACCATACAAATAATTACATCGAATAATTACAACCACACAATCTCATTTTCACAATAAAACACATTTTTTCTTAATTATCGTGCCACATTTTTTCACCATTGCCAAGGGACGAATGCAGTATTAAAAATGAGGATGTATTTATTGTTTAGGAGCTTATAAGCTTTTAAATAGCTTATTTTTTAACTTATAAGTTTTTATTAAATAAATTGTCAAACAATTTTGACAAATTTTTAAGAGCTTATAAGCTCCAAGGCAAACACCCTCTTATAGTAGATTTCTTCAGAAAATAAATGATATAGGAGATGTCAATTATCATGTATATGAGACTCATTCATTCTAGAAACTCATAATTCACCATTGATGTTATTCTAATCATTTTTAGTTCAAAAGCAAGATTATGATCATACACCGAAGGTTCATTTCATTTCATGGTATATAGCTAGAAATCGTCAGTCATGTAAATTGATATGTTTTTTAAGACACTACTAACTTAAGTTAGCCTTTATATGATCTTTAGCATCAAGATTTCAGTATATAAAAATAAAATAAAACAACAAATTCATTAAAGAATTTCAGTTTCTCTCATAGTTTGTTTATATAGCTTCTGTTTATGAGCCCTTGAGCACACCCCAAGACCTTGAACAAGTAACATTTGTGGTTTAAATTTTAAAATCCCAAAATCATCCAAAATTCTCAGAAAGGGCTAAAATTCTTATTAAGCCTGTCGGAACAGAAAGTTTTTAATATATTAAAAGCAGATACTGAAAATAATGTATTACTCAAAGGGGTTGTTGCAACATTTAATTGAAATAATGGAAATTCAACCTTACATAGACTCGTCGTCTGGATGCGCAATAACCAGCAAGACATTTCTACCACGAGAACCCCCACCTGGAATCAAATAAGCTCAAATATGGAACAAAAACAGGATTATAAAGAAGTGACCTTGACACCGTAAAATTACCTTCATTTAAGAATGCTGCTTTCATGGCGGAGGAAGAGCCATGTAGAATTTTGCAAAGGGAAGCGAACCATAGCACCACCACCGAAAAGATTATCGCTACCCACGCCATCTCCAGCTCTACCCACTAGACAAAAAGCTGCTGCAATTTTTCATTCAGACATTGTATCAAACACCTTTAGGCTTTCTTTCAAGTCCCAGATGTTTTGGGTAGCCGAACATCTAAAATTTCCTAAGTAATGGAACTCATTTTTTATTTAAACGCACCATTCCCTTGAGCTAAAAATTACTCCTTGTGAATTATTATTTTCATATGAAAATCTTATTTTGCCGGTATACTCTCGCACACAAAGATTCAATCTAATTCCGAAAAAAAACCGCAAAAAAATAAAAATAAAAAAATCTTCGAATGCATCAATCAAATCGCACCTAAACCCAGAGAGAGAAATTCATACGTGTTGTTAGAAGACGATGAAATCAATTCGTGAGTCGATTGAACAATTGAAGAAAAAAGCTTCTTCCTTTGGTGTGCCTGAAACTGAGATGTTGTGCGCTGGTACTCGCCGTCTCCGTCGTCTGTATTGTGGACTTTCCCTTTGATGGGTTTGTGTTTTTATTTTCAATTGATTTACATTAATCAAACTTTACACTTAAATCACAACAAATTCAATTATATCAAAAGAGTATATTTACCGTTTACTATAGTTAGTACTACTAATAATACGGGGCCTTCTACGGTGCCGCGTGAATGTACGATACATTTAATTTAATTTTAACCTCTAGATTTAACTATTTAATATCAACCCTTAGATGTATTAGAGAATACCCTATTGAGGCTCTCTAGTGCATATTCAAGCTCCCGCTCTCGTGTGTGCGCTAGGCGTGAGACCGCACTTGAACACCCCCATTTGGAATTTGACATGGTATCAGAGCGGGAGCTCGATCCTATTTGTGAGTGGTTATAACCACTCTTTGACTAGGACTCACAAGTGGAGGGGGTGTGTTGAAGGCCACTTGAACACCCCCATTTGGAATTTGACAAAGTCAAGGCGAATCAAGAAGAGGGGGTGTGTTGAAGGCCACTTGAACACCCCCATTTGGAATTTGACAAAGTCAAGGCGAATCAAGAAGAAGGACTTTGCAGTTAAAAGTTAGTACTTTATTGATTGAATCCTATAATTGTGAAAATCATGAAGTATGGGTTCGACTTCCGCCATGAGCGACTCCACCCGAATTAATTATCCACTTGTTGGGTCTTTCTCTAAGGTTAAAATCGGCCCACAAGTGAGGGGGAGTATTGGAAAATATATTCGGCCCACTTATATAAATGTCTAGTTGTCCAACATGTCTAACAATTCGAGCTTTTAAATTAAGCGGCTTCTAGCAAGATTCATTTATAATTATTGATTTTGCGTTTATGATTACGTGAAAACTCATGGTTTATGAACTCTTGATTTTTCAATTAGAATTGTTTGTTTATGGGACCTTTTCAAATTTATAATGTTAATCATGTTTCATGGCCGATGGAATCAATCCAATGTGTCTGGGTTCTTATTGAAAATTCATTGTGCCAAATTTAGGGCTGGCTAATCGGTTTTCGGTTTTCGGGTAATCCAAAAACCGAACCGAAATTATCGGTTTTCGGTTAACCGAACACCGAAAAATCGGTTCTCGATTCGGTTTTGGGTAGATGAAAATAAAATTTTCGATCTTCGGTCTAACCGAAAACCGAATTCAAGAACCGAAAAATCGAAAAAGGAACCGAAATTAATTTTTAATTCATACGTCTATTAGTCATCTCAATAACAAATATTATATATATATATATATATATATATATATATATATATATATATATATATATATATGTTCAAACTCTAATAATTCGTCGTTCCAGAGCACTACTCGCCTCCTCGTTTTCACCACCCAAGACTTGTCCGACGTTGTTTGACATCATCTCATCATTGCCTCCGCCTTGAAGCATCCGTCTTGCAGCCTCTACTTCCGTCTTCGCCTATTAAAATTTTGAACTTATCGAGAAAAATAGCACTATATTTTTTACTTTCTACAATTAATTTATCTCGTATTGTTATTGTATATGTATTAGATCTAGAACTCTAATTTGAAACTCAATTTTTAAATGTTTCGGTTTTTCTGGTTTTTTAGGAATCGAACCGAAATTTTCGGTTCGGTTCTTGGGTAACCGAAAAAAGTTTTGATTCCGGTTTCGGTTTTCTAAATTCACTAATTTCGGTTTCGGTTAACCGAAAAATTCGGTTCGGTTACCCGGAATCGAACCGATGTCCACCCCTAACCAAATTGCCCATTACGAACCTAGAAAAATAAATTGATATATATATATATATATATATATATATATATATATATATATATATACTCTTAAAGATTAATTTTGATGTCATGGTTGTTAAAAATTTATACTATTATACTATAAGCATATATATATATATATATATATATATATATATATATATATATATATATATATATAAAAATTTAATGGGCTAATGTGAAAATAATGAAACGTCATAACCTGGATATAAATAATGAGTCAATGACTCTACTGTGTGTTATTGAATGATGTTATTGGAAGTGGCAAGTAATTGTTAATGGTTAGGCTTGTTGAAATTGTTATTAAATTAACAATGTAAAACGTACGGTAAAGTTAATATATACTTTAATACTAGTAGCACATTCATAACCTGATATAAATAATGAGTTAATGAATGTGTGTTATTGAATGATGTTATCGGAAGTGGTAAGTAATTGTTAATGGTTAGGCTTGTTGAAATTGTTATTAAATTAACAATGTAAGACGAGGTAAAGTTAATATGTACTTTAATACTAGTAGCACATTCTCAATTATAATTAATTTATGAGTATAAGCAGTAACAATTCATATATATGCTCAAAATGTTGGTTGTAATTATAATGATATATATATATATGAATTTATATTATGATAATTTTGTCACTTTGTGAATTGTATTGAGAATTTTATGTGATTGAGCATGTCATTATTTACTGCTGCTTTCTGAATTGTATTGAGAATTTTATGTGATTGAGCATGTCATTATTTACATGTGCATAAAATATTACATAATAAGTATAAATGTAACTATGCATGGAACTTAAAACATTGCATGGAACTTAAAACAACAATATGTTGGATTCAAAAACATTATATTATTTTTTAGTTTCAATACTTAGCTATGTTATGTTATTTATTTTATTTTATTATTTAATTCTCCTTTTATTAAAGTCCAAGTAAGTTAGGTTCGGTTATTATTTATATTTTTTTTCTTCATAATTTTTTTAACTTTTATATAAAATTAAATATAATTAATTTCTCCACAAAAAAATATTTTTATCTCCACACTTATTTATTATTTTTGTGCTTCATTTTCTATAAATAATTATTATTTTTGTGTTTTATATATAATTTATTATTATATTGAACATAATTTTTTTCATACATAATTGTGTTTTATATAATCAGCCTTCTTGATATTTTGTGAATCATAAAACTTATAAATTTTGTTGATATTTTGTGAATTGTAAAACTTATAAATTTTGAGAACAAAATTTTTAATAATACTGTAGTGGGCCCTTTACCCCATACTTTAATTGGGATGGATAATAGGGTCAAGAAATGGGGTGGGCCCTTTACCCCATACTTTAATTGGGATGGATAATAGGGTCAAGAAATGGGGGGACGTATCAAATTTCAAATACGGTAAGAGATATTTGAAAAGGAAATAAATTAGCGGGTTTATGTCGGTGATCATGGCAAAAAACTCTGTGAAAAACTCTGACATATCTAGTTATATAAATATTATTTGTGTGCTCCATATAAAATTTATTTTATATAAATATTAAATTTAATTTAGAATTATTTTGGATAAGAGTTAGTTTTAATTATGTTTAGAATTAAATAACACAGTTTTTTCTAATTATGAATAAGTAACATTTATATAAATTTATTATAAATTTATAAATTTACATGTTATTACACTTATTTTACATAGGGTTATTACACTATTTTAGAATTAAAATCTTAAAACTATTATTAATAAAAAATATAAAACTTTTGAATATTAAATTGTAACATAAAATTTATTTGAGTACAAGTTGAAATATTTTTATATTTTTATTATTTTTCTGTTTCACGCATATTTTTATTATAAATTATTAAACTATTATTATATTTTTATTAATTTTTTTTGCTCCACACATTTTTTTAAATATTTTTATAACATACAGTATAGTCATTATTATTTGTTTACAAGTTAAAATATTTTTATATTTTTATTATTTTTCTTATTTGGTTACAAGTTAAAATATTTTTATATTTTTATTATTTTTCTGTTTCACGCATATTTTCATTATAAATTATTAAACCATCATTATATTTTTATTAATTTTTTTTTGTCCACACGTTTCTAAAATATTTTTATAACATATAGTATAGTCATTATGTTTGATATAAAATATAATGTTCGTAAATAATGAACGGTGAATTAAATTAATGAAATAATGTGATTATGTATATTTTTATAACATACTGATAAGACATAATATGTGTAAATAATGAACGTGAATTAAATTGATAAAATAATGTGATTATGTATGTTTATGGACTAATTTTATTATTTGGAAAATTAAAAGTGTGTCCTAAACAATTATTTTTTAAATAATATTTTGTATTTGAAATCATATTATTTTGATCACTAAACTAATTAACTATAGAAGTTATTTTCAAATAACATATTATTTGAAATCATATTATTTGAAAATCATGAATTCGATACACTATACTATAAATTAACTCAAAAAAATTTGGTGACCTATTCAAAATTATGAGGTATGACTCCTAAAATTATGAGGTATGACACTTAGCAAATGATCAAGAAAAATAAACGTTTTTATTTTCAGACAAATTTTTGGTTGAGTTCAAATAAAATTTATAAAATATTTTTTTGTTCAACATTTCATAAATAAATTTTTTTGTTAGTTCAAATAAATTTTATAAAATATTATTTTGTTCATCATTTCATAAATATATACAAAAATGTGCTTGAATTAAAGAAGAATATTAGAGTTAAAATTTGGATATCATTTAGTTTAATATAAATAAAATATTTAAGGGTGTAGATAATTTTAATAAACATATCAATTCATGTAAATAGTTAATAAAAAAGGTATTTTAGATATTTAATTTAATAGAATTATTATAATTAAAATTAATATAATATGTTTAGAGAAAATACTTTAGTGTTTCCTAAAATTCTATAGGTGGAGTACATTTTTAAGGAAGTACTATAATTATCATGGGAATCTACCGGATTTATGCTTAATACAAATTCTATAGACTATAAAGATTAAAAAAAAAAACACTAAAAATTAAACAATTAAACATTTAATTAACTCAGAAGTGAGTTGACTTAATTATTTGACTTATTCACTTTCAAAAAGTGGATACCTTTGACACAGGGAATGTAGACCAACTAAGTGAGTAATGAGTTGCATTCCATCAATGATCAATCGTTTTATGTTCTTCTAAAATTGATTCACGGATCCGAGTCGATTTATAATACACAATAGATAATGAAATTTCTTTAGAAGCTCGGTCTTTCCAAGTGTGATAGGGTCAATTTCATAATATTCGTAAAAAAATTGTTTTACTTAGTTTCATATTTATAGTAAAAATAATTAACACTTTTATTTTTATCATTAAAAAATTACTACTATATTTTTATTTTATATACATTATATATATATATATATATATATATATATATTTAATACAATACACTACAAATTATTAAAAAAAATTGCTTAAATAAAATATGAGAAAAATAACTTAATTTTGTTTTTCTAATCGCAACACGTTTTTCAATTTTCATTATATTCAAAAAACATCTACTCCAAATATTTTTTAAAATTAAATTAGTTTACTAATAATGAATCCGTAGAGGGAGGTGTAGGGTACTTATTATGTACGGAAGCTTCGAAATCCATTGGTGCAAATGTCGGGCGCCTATGATCCTATAATCCTATGTACGATAAGGAAGAAAATAGGAATTGAATGACCTTAATTATAGCTAATTTTAATTAATTAGATCATAGGCAATGATTAGTCTCATACTGATTGGTCTTAATCGACGGCAAGGAACAGCTATAGCTACAAAATTAAAATACACAATTCCTAATCTTGATTTCATCATAACATGATTGATTATATTATAAAATTTAAAAATAATATTTGAGATCAAACTTTTTAACTTAATTTTAATTTAGTTTCAGTTAATTGTAATTTTGTCAACGATAATGCTATGTAGGCAGATGCTCATGAGCATAACTCTCCAAAATTAATTATTTTTTTATTTTTTATTTTTTAATAATTATAAATACCATAAGTTTAATAAATATTTTAAAATATAACTTTTATCTTTTATTTTTATATATTAAGATATATTTTTTTCTATTTAATTGATTTTTTTAATATAAATATAAAAATATTCATTATCTTTAATTAAAAAATTTATTATTTTTTTTACATAATATATATTGTATATATTATTATTAATTATAATAAATGTTAAAAAAATAATTAAAATATTATTACATGTATAAAATATATGTTTAAAAGAATGCTATCTATTAGGAGATTTTGCCCAAATAGCATTCCCTTTTGCCAATTCACTTCAAATCAATTCAAAATTAAAAAAAAAAGAAGCTAAATGTTAAATAAGAAAATTTGATAAATAAAATTATTATATTGTATGATAAACAAGTTTAATAATAACCAATCTAGTTCACTGCATAATAATGTTAATATTTTTTTTAATTTATTGCTATAATTATAAAAGTTAATTTTAATTCAAACTACATTAATTAAGTTCAATTTAATTCAGTAAAATATATAAAATATATTTTAAATCACTCAAAAATGATTTGAAGACACTTTAAAATTTATAAAATATATTCAAAATGTGACTTAAAAAATTATTTTACAACACTTTCAATTGTCTAAAAAGTATTTTATATATAATTTAAAAAATAAAACTAACAATTTTTAAAAATATTTAAAAGATAGTACAAAACATTTAAAATTTATTACAATCATCTTCAAAAACATTTAAAAGATATTTTTAATCATAAAAAATATTTTAAAATACCTTAAAATATTTAAAAAGTATTTTAAATTATCTAAATTAATTTTAAAATACATTAAAATATTTAAATTTTGTTTGAAATTATTTTAAAACAAATTAAAATTATTTTAAAACACCTTGAAATATTTTTAAAAAAATTTAAAAATATTTTAACATTATTTCTAAATACTTTAAAATGTATTTCAAATAATTTAAAAATTATTTGAATATACTTTAAAATATTTACAAGTTATTTCAAATCACTTAAAATGTATTTTAAGACATTTAAAATGTTTGAAAAGTATTTAAAAATTGATATAACATAATTTTAAGAATTTTTGAAATAGTTAAAAGATATTTCTAATTATTTAAATAAAAAATTAAGATAGTACTTTAAAATATATATAAAGTATTTTAAATAATTTAATAATTATTTTACTGACGGTAAATTATATTTTAAATTACTTAATAATTATAATTAAAGGGTATTGAAGACAATTAAAAATTATTTCAAGAAAACATATACTCCCTCCATCCCTTAAAATAATGCACACTTTCTTTTTTGGTTCATCCCTTAAGATAGTGCACATTCCATAAATGGAATGTCTTTTCACAACTTTATCCTCTCAATACACTTTTATTTACCTTTATACCACTACTTTTTCAACTAACTATTTTATTACTTACACATCAATACATATTATACCCCTACTTTATATTATAAAATACACAAAAAATTACTTTTTCTTAATTTACGTGTAAATTTCTCTATGCATAGTTTAGAGGGAAAGAGAAAGTATAAAATTGCGTATAATTAATAATTTTTAAAATCATTTTGAAATGTTTAAATGATTTATTAAATAAATATATTTACAATAGTGAATCACTCAATTTTATTAATATAAAAATAAATTATTTTAACAATAAATTTAACTTTAATTAAATTATTTTAAGTTCTACCTGTCTCAACTTGTATACATTTTTTTTCTTAATTAAAGTTTATTGTAAATTATAATATTACTTAGCTCTCATAAAATTATTCACGAAAACAGTGTTAAACATATTAATAAAGAAAGTATTTTGACTGGACCAGGACGTATACCACGACACAGTTTCATTTTTTGGTTGGCTATCTGAGGTCGGTTGCCGACTCGGGATAAACGTTGGATTGGTCGGGGGAATGATTCGTGTGTCCTTTGTGGTGGTGAGAGCGTGGAGACACACTCTCACCTTTTCTTTGAGTGCCCATTCTCACAGGATTGTTTGCGGAGATTACGGGTGAAGTGGGTTTTCTATGGCCACGAGGAGGTTGGCATAGTGCTGTACTGTTGAATATCCCACATCGATTGGAATAAGAACCCTGGGCTCACATATAAGTTGGACAACCTTATCACCTTAACAAGGCCTTTTAAGGTGTTATTGGCCCAACTTTGACATGTACTACGGGCTGCGAGTCGATGGCGTGGTAGGCACTTGATCTCTTGTGCGTATCGTGAACTTCTCGCTGCTCTGATCTATTATATATGGCTCGAGAGTAACACTAGGATCTTTGAGACTCGGTCGGTGCCGTCTGGAGTGGTGGCTTTTCAGGCGATCTCTATCATACGGGAGAGGATTCTCTCCTTACGACTCCGTGATTCTATTCAGGCACGGGCACTGAAGAGGGTTTGGCATATAGCATGGTGATTGTTTTTGTATTTTTAGTGTTATATGTCTTGTTTGGTTGGTTGGAAAGCTAGTCTGTTAGCTCTGTGTTGTGGTGAGTTCTTTTCCCTATGCGCAGTTCTGTATCATACTCTTTATTTTCTATGTGATTGACCTTTACAAAAAAAAAGTATTTTGAAAAAAAGGAAATTATGATTAATTAAATTAAATTTAATACCTAATAAAATAAAATTTGATATACTTTATATAGCAAAAAAGGAACACGAGGATATATAAGACTCCCTCGGTGTCGTCGAGAGTGGTGACTACTCAGGCTCTTTCTATCATACGGGATTGAAACATCTCACTACGACTTTTTGATACTCTTCAGGCACGGGCACTAAGAGGGTGTGACATATAGTCTGGTGATAGTGTATTCTGTTTCTTTTGTATTAGGGAGTATATATTTTTGGTTGAATGTTTGTAGAGATAGTATGTTATGTCGTAAAATTTTCTTTCCCCATGCAGTGTATTGTACTATCATATTTTTTCTTTTATTTAGTGTATTGTACTATCATATTTTTTCTTTTATTTGTGATTGATTTTTACAAAAATAAAATAAAATTAATATTCATTATATTTTCATTTTTATTAATTAGAGTATAATATAATTATAATTATAAAAAGAAATTCGCATGTTATTAATTACCCCTAATCAACATAAATTACATAAATTTATAATTAATTAAGTCAGTTAACCACTTATTTATAATTTAAAAAAAACGTTTCATTTAATTTTAAACAAACATTAAAAATTACATTTAATAACTCTTTAAAAAATGCTACTTTTTAACATTTTGATTAAAAAGTAAAATGTAAATATAATACGTATTTTTAAAACAATTAAAATAGTTGTGAGCAATGTTTTAATAAATTGTCGCCCAATTTTTCATTTTAGTAAGGTTTTAAAAAATAATGTTTAAAAATAATGAATAAAGTAAGAATAAAAATACTAAAATATTAAAAAATAATTTTTAATTTTTTTAAATAATTAAAAATATTAAAAAAATATTAATAATTTTAAAAATAATATTTAAAAATAACGTTTAACAGTAACAATTTTTAGTAAGGTTCTTTTTTAGTAAGGTTTAAAAAATAATGTTTATAAATGATTAATCTCCTCTTAGTAAGGTTTAAAAAAATTAATAAAATAAGAATAAAATTTTATTTTAATGTAAAAAAGAAAAATTATTATTGTATTTTATTTTGAAAATTTATTTTGAAGGACGTGCATATTAAGTTAGGATAGTTAAAAAATTACAATTTTCTCATTCATAATAGAAGTCATTTTGTTTTTTATACTTATTTTCAATGTAAATATCATTTTAGCTTTATTACATGATATTATCACATTCATTCATTACATTTTCAATTTTACATGTAATTTTTTTTTCAATCAATTATATTTCTTTGTTTTTTTTCTTTTTATTTTGTAAATAACTATGAACTAACATTAATTAATTATTTTAATAATATGTCAAACCGGTATAATATGAGAGAGTATATTTCTTTGAGACATAAATATTATTAACTCCGATTTTGAATAGACTTCTTTTGTAACATATTGTTTGATATTCTTCTAAATTAGAGAGAGTAACATATTGTTTGATACTTTTACTATTATATATGTGTCGTCGTGTAGGGTGACGTTCTAATTTTTGTCGTTTAGTAACTTGTTTTTCAACACTCTTAGAAAATCTTTTTAAATATAATTAGAAGATGCTTTGAAAAATAGCAAATTGAAATTCATATGACGTTTTTCAAAATTAGTGTCAGCAAAGTCAGTGTATATTATAATAATATTTTAGTTTTTTTATAAAATTGGTAAATGTCAAAATATTATTGGATATTTTGAAATTCCAAACTTAATTATTTCATTGTTTTTGTTTAACCTTTTTGACTTTGTATTTTGGATCCTTAGGAATTGTTCTTTTGGACTGAAACCGGCTGAACTGAACTGGCGAACTGAATTGAAGCGATCTGAACTGAACTGAACTGATTTTTTATAAAAATAATAATAATTTGTATAAATTATTAAATATTTTTTAAAAAATATTAATAATATTAAGACGGTAACTAAATTTTATATTTAAAATAATAGATTCAAATTATTTTTCGTTTATTTTATTTTAATTTATTTTGAAACTAACTGAACTGAACTGAACTGAACTGAACTGAAGCTATCTGAACTGAACTGAACTGAACTGAAGCGATCTGAACTGAACTGAACTGGACTGAAATTAAGTCCAAAAGAATAAGTCTTAGTTTATCGATTTCTATTAAATTTAAATTAAGGTATACAAAATTTTTGAAAAAAAAAATAGTGTTTTCACGTTTTATTTACTGTGCTTACAAAGGGTAATTTGAAAAGTGATTGTGACCAAAAAAAAAATACAAAAATGTGTTGTTCTTTTTATATTATTTTTGGGCAAATAATATAAAAAAATGAAGAGTTACGATCCTTTATCAGTTTTGTCAAAAAGAACGGAGAGGTGTTTTGGTTTGGATATGTGGTCATGAAAAGCAATTATTGTGTTCTGTGATAGATTTTATTTTCATATTTATTTCGTCCATATCGGTTGTAAAGAAATTATAATTAATATTGTATAACTAATAATATCACTTGTATATATTATTGTTATACCGCAAATTATAATATTTATTAAAAAAATTAAATAAAAAATTAATTAATATTCCTTTCGTCTCCGCCCCAAATTTTACGTATTCCAATTTAAGCGTTTCATTTTAAATTTTACATGTACTAGATTTTGAGTAGTGTGTATACCAATACGTATACATCGCTCTCTAGTTCATGAATCTCTAATCAAGTATATATGTCAGTATGTCACCAATCACCATGTCTCATCTCATGGTAGCTTTGTTCAATTTGATCATGAGTCTCTATTTATATATATAATTGATTTTAAAAATAAAAAAATAGTTCAATCTTTCGTCTCAGATCATATATAAAAAGTAGAATTATTTTTAAGATGAAATTAATTTTCTTCCTCTTGTACTCAATCAATCAATGTAAAAAAAAATAAAAAAAATTAAACTGAAATACTCTTTCCTTCCCATAAAATATTTAAGCAGCTACGATTGATCACCGATTAATTTGTGAATGGAAACGTGGATTATATTCAATTCATTGTATAATTCTACTAAGATAAATAATTGGAGTACACAAAAATATAACAATACAAAATGAAAATGGAAATGACAATATTTAATATGAAGTGTCACACACACTTTTAACATGAAAGAATGGAATCATGAGTTATATATACTCCAGTATATCCTACTTTCTCTTTACATTTTTCACTGTAAAACAACATATCCCCTAATTAAGAAGAAATATTTGCATCGACACCCTCGATCTCCTCTGAAACCGATCATCATCTCCCTAGCTCTTCTTTCTTCATGAGAGCTTAGCCTTCATTTATCGGGTGCGTTTGAATTTGAGCTCTGAGCACCGACAAGCAACGGGACAAGAAGATGTGTATCAACGGTAACAATTTTATTTAAAATTTTCATATTGTAAAGTGTGTTAAAATTTGCACTTTGAGTATATATGGATGAATGATTCGTGTGTGGTAACATATTCGTTGACATAAGGATCGAGAAGAGACAACCATCTATATATATATATTGAAACCACACCCGTAGAGCTAGCTAGGGCCATCCATCCACAAGGACACAACGGGTATGGGTATGGGCCGGAGTTAACTCGATCATCGATCCCTCGCTCTAATAAATTAAATTGACGATTTACGTTATTCTTCTAATTATCCATAATAATTTTGTGACATATTTTCTATAGATCGATGAATAACATTAATTGTACTCTTCCAACTACATGATTGATCGGATGCACATTTCTAATTTCTCCTATGAATTGTTCGGTGTCCTCGATCTGCCCTTGGGTTAGTAAGTGGTTCATATAAGTAATATTTTTTTCACTTTAAAATTAAATTGTAGTAATTATTAGCTAAGTACTACTATATTAGTCTATTACTTTTTTTTAATTACACTACAAGTATATACAAAGATATATTTAAAAACTATATATATTATTTTTCGGTTAAAAAATACAAAGATATTATAATTAACATTAATAGAAAAAAAACATACAAAGATATTATTAATTAATTTCATAAGGTCACAAAATCGTCAAATAAAGAGAAAAAAAAAACAAGTTTCTGCACATGAGATGACCAAACATTCTTTTCACACGTACGACATTTCTATGTTTATTGGGAGTGTGTCAACTGATACATACACGAAATGTATATACATTTCGTCGTCACTCTATCGATCAACATTACTATGTATGTGTATGATGTCAAATACTATAATTATTGGTACCATTTACCATATAGCAAAAATTAATAAATTTTGTATTATATATATATATATATATATAAACCCTAGTGATCAATATCTAGATGAACCGACCACTGACCTATAGGTATAAGCTTCATTTTCAAAATCAAAGACCTCATTACGAAACCCTACCTTCCTCACTCTATATAACTAGTGCTGCTTCAATTCAACCTATCTCTCTCTCATCTTCTTCAATAAAAAAAGTAAAAAAACAAAGTAGCTAGTAGTAATTTAAATTGGACTCGAATGATGCAAGGGAAAGACGATCATTGTGTTTATAATGTCGATCAAGAAACTAATTTGTTCCCGGCGGAGGCTTTGTACTCTGACCGATCGCAACAAGACATGTCCGTGATGGTCAATGTCCTCTCTCAAGTTCTCGGCTACAACAGTCCATCCCCACCGGAGCATCCGCAGCCTCAACCCCATCATCAAGAACAAGGTATATATATATACTATTTGTTAATTTTTGTGATAAATAAAACTTTTTTAATCAAATAATTTTAATCTAATTATAAATGCAGCCAACAAGAGGATACGGCACTATAGAGGCGTCCGGCAGCGGCCGTGGGGGAAATGGGCGGCCGAGATTCGCGACCCGAAAAAGGCTGCCCGTGTGTGGCTAGGAACCTTCGACTCTGCCGAGGCTGCTGCCCTAGCTTACGACGATGCTGCCCTAAAGTTCAAGGGCAGCAAGGCAAAGCTCAATTTCCCCGAACGGGTCCAGGGGAAAACCGAGCACGGCCACTACATAACTGCCCATCTCATTCCCGACCGCCATAGGGTAATTAGGTCGACGCATCAATATCATCATAATCAGCCTCCTCCTCAACGGAATAATATTAATAATAACTATTTCAATGTTCATCATTACGAGGAACTTATGATGCGAACCAATAATAATAATAATAATAATTTGAGCTTTGAGGGGGGTTATAATTCAGTACAAGGCGGCCAAGGGGTGTATAACATGGGGCCTTATTATTACGACGCTTCTCAGGGTTCGTCTTCTTCTTCTTCTTCCGTGTCGGATATGACGACGACTTTGAATTACCAGCATGCCCTTATTAACAACCAAAATTATGATGATCATCAGCTGCAAGGTAATAATTTTATGGGGTTTGATCATATATATGATCATGATCAGACGGGTTACACGCAGGGTTCTGTCGAGAATTGGGGAGAGCTCGATGGCGGTGACTCGAGGATGTACTTCTAGCTAATGAATTGAATTGGGTGATCAAGATCAGTTCATGATGTAATGTTTGTTGTTTAGTTAATATAATGAATTGTGATTTCATGCAACTTAATTATTAAAAGAATATATTTCACATACTATATAATATTTTGTGATTGATTAAGAAGATTTGGATTTATACATTGAATTATGCCTAAAATCATGTTTGTAAAATATCATGCTAGAGTATTATGTACTATGTGATATAAAATAATTAATTTATTAGTTAGTTAATCAAAGCATATAGTATTGTTTAAAAAATAATATAAATTGAAGATATAGAAGATATCACGAGATGGAGCAGCAAGTACATCAATTCAATCCGAACACTCATGAGCACGCGTGCATGTTAATTAGAACACTTGGGAATCAAATTAATTAAGTTGTTTTAATTAGTTAATTAGAGGGATTAATCAATACTAACATACTGTATAAATTAACATTAATATCCCAAGTTCAATAGTCGTACATTTTAATTCCAAAACCTTAAAAAAATGTTACACAGGTAGGTGGTAGGGACCTTTAATTATTATAATTAATTAAAGGGAGTATAATTAATATATATAATTGTACTGTATAATTAGTTAGCTAATTAATTTATTAATTAATACGTATTAATATTAAGGGACCATTTTGCGCAACTCTAGCATGTAATAGTGAATTGATTGCATTTATTGAATGATTACAATGGACTTTATTTTAGAAGATGTTAATTAATTAATTACATACGAGTAATTCGTACAATTATATATTAATTACAGCTAAACGTATATTTATTAGTATCTATAAAGATTATTATACCCTGTAATTACTTCTCATTGGATCAATATATAATGAAGAATTCGAGTAGCATATTTAGATTTTTTAAGTTATCCTATATATAATTTAATGAAATAAACTAATAAATGAAAGAGACTTATAAATTTTCTTAAATAAAATATTGTGCAAACTATGTCACCACTGACGCTGAGCGGCTCTTCAAAGTCACTCTCCTCTCATTTTTTATTACAATCGTTTGATGAAAATAATACTCTCGCTAGTTATTTTGAACTGCTGCTCAACGAATTAAATTAAATTAAACTGAACGAATATGAATATGTAATGAAGTGATCTACATTTTTTTATAAAAAATAATAATAATATTTATAATTTTTTTAAATATTAAAAATATTGTAGCAATAATTAAATTGTTGATTAACAAACTAATCCTAATTGTATTGTCATTTTTAACAATTGGGGTAATAGCGTGAATTTGAAAATCGGGTTTACCGGAGTCAAGGTGGAAGTCGTGGAGCTTCCTACTAGGAAAACCAATTCCGATCCCGAGAGTTCAAAAACGAAAATAAAGATGAGAAATAAAGCAAAAGAAGCGTGGCCTTCTTGACTAGAAAGTTATTTATTTTATTTTAAAATATATTGAATTTTGAAACGTAAAAAAAAAACAATCTTGACAGAAGTGAATTGAAGAATTTGAAAATTAAAGAATTTGAATTGAACTGTCCATTTCAATTCAGTTTAGATTCTTCAATTTTTAAATTCTTCAATTCAGTTTAGTTCAGTTCAAAATTTTCAATTGAACTGGACTGGATTGAAGAATCTAAAAATTGAAAGATATGAACTCAACAGAACTGAATTGAAGAATCTGAAAATTGAAAAACATGAACTCAACAGAACTGAATTGAAGAATTTGAAAATTGAAAGATATGAACTCAACAGAACTGAATTGAAGAATTTGAAAATTGAAAAATCTAAACTGAATTGAAATAGACTGAAATTAATTCCAAAAAAACGAGTCCCACTCACTTGCTCTTTATTGAACTCGTATCAAAAAAGAAGTAGATCGGGACGAAAAAATTGGAGTCCGAATGCGAAGAATCGACGTAGCAGTCTGACGCGTTCGCTCAAGCTTTTTTTTGTCCGATTTGTTGCTGCGTTTTTTTTTTTGGATTTCGAAGATGAATTTTGATTTATTTATTTGTTTAGAAGATTAGAATTATATTGAAATATAATTTTATTTTTTATAGTTTTAAAGTTCTATTAGAAAAAAAGATTTTATTTTTAATCTTAATTGTTTCTATTTGATAGATTTGCTAGAGATTTTCCGTAAACAAAAATTATAGTAAATTATTATAACATCAACGATATAATAAATTATTTCTTCTTTTTCAACTCTATACTATAGTATAACTTCATAAGAGTTAAATTGTTTTTTAAAATAAAAACATAAGATATTTTTTTTATAGTGTCACCATTGAAATGGTACAAATGAATATAAAAATTTCTGAACATTGATATGTGACGAAGGAAAATTAAAAGTATAATTATTAACTATGAGACTCTTGAAGTATTATTAAATATTGTAATAAAATAATTTTTTTTTATCAAATTTAATACCTTTTAAAAAATATCATAGTTAATTATATCATTTTTGACATTTAATTGAAGATGTGCTATTATTTTATTTATAATTCTTGATTTTTAATATTTGTTCCAAGATAAACTCATTACAAATATTGAAATAACATTTCTTATTTAGCCTGTACTTCTGTACATGCATCTGACTATATACATTTTCTAATTTCTATGTATTTATTTATATATGTATATAAAATTGTTTTCCATGTATACCTACTACTGTACCCAAAATACCATACAGCGTTGAAGCAGTAGAATAATTATATGAAATCACTCACATGCTTTGCTTCCCACCTACTTGTATACTATCATATGTTTCTCTAACACCAACAACAACCAAAGTAAACTACCAACTAGTAATACTAATTACACAGAATCAAATCATATGTTTCTCTAGACAAGTTAGAACTAGTATTAATTACACAGAATCAAATCATATGTTTCTCTATACAAGTTATAACGTGTGCATACATTGTGAATTTGTCTAAGAGGATCGAGAGGATCACAGTTGACATTTCAGAGCTACATCAAAGTCTTGATTAGTTGGAGTACTCAGGTGAAGAAAAATGATCTAATGATTCTCTGTTTCTTTTCGTTGATCATTAAATGCAACAGACGAATATTGAGTTTCTCTGTTGTAAGTTTTTTCATCAAAGAATTTAATTACACCCAATAATATGCTACTAGTAAAAGAGAAATATCATCGAATTCAAACATTTCATAGAAATCTAGCGGCAATATCTCAATGACTCTTATCATTCTAAACACGAGAAAATATATAATACTTGCATCACTTCTAAGGTTGATAGCTTACGTGATTTGTTGAGTCATACGAGTAGTAATAGTTAGAGACCTGTGGCTGTGCAGCTGATGGAGCATCTGCAGTTGGTGGGGCATATGCAACCGCAGTTTCATTATTTCCATATACACCTGATGCTTCGATACTATACTGAGTGGGGGGGTTATACACTACCGCATTAGTATCTTGATATAGAGATGACGGTGCAGTATACTCAGAGGATGATGGAGCAGTTGGGTAAGAGTTATAAGCAGGAGCAGCTGAGTAAGTGTTATACGCAGGAGCAGCTGAGTAAGTGTTATACGCAGGAGCGGCAGCATTACTAACTTGAGCTGATGATGCAGTGTACTCGGAAGATGATAGAGCCGCTACTGATGGGTCGTAATTGTATCTGACGGCATTATTATCTTGATACTGAGCATCTCCATGATAAGGGGTGTGGGTTTGTTGTTGCGCCTGAATAACTGATGAAGTGGCAGGATTATTATAAAGAGCTGGAGCTGCCGGGTTGTATGCTGCCGGATTGTCTTGATATACTATTGCATCTCCTCTGTTCGGAGGCAACTGTTGATGAAATCGCCTTTCGAAATCGGTGACTTGATTTTTGGCTATGTCAACGTAGCTGTCAAGACATTAATTTGGGGTTAGCAACACATATTTGTTGAAAGTGGTGTTCTTGTATTCTGAAAGTTGAGTTTTTTTGTGTTTAGGTCAACCTCAAGTGTACTTTGCAATTATCACCTAATCACAATTTACAAAACCCATCTTTCAAAATTACAAATACACACCCCTTTAAAATGTAGCCAGCATCACTTGATATTTTGAAATCAGGTAATCAGGGGTTTTTGTAATATTGAAATCAGGTAATCAGGCACATTTTGTTTTATTAGCGGTTAAGATGATGATATACCGTCTCTCCGGATTGGTGACTTGATCATGAGAAACACCATCCTCTGCAGGGAGGTACCTTCAACACAGCAAACACAGAAGAATAATCAACACATCTTTTCTGCACAATGTATGATTGGGAAAATATTGAACACTTATATGAGATGATACCGTCTTTCCAAACCGGTCGCTTGATCATGAGGTGGCCTCTCTTCTATAGCCCTGTAACGATTATTTTTAAAAATCAGCGAAACATCTTTCCATATATTAAATTACGGCATATTTCACTGTCACCCCTGAGACAAGGCCCAGTTACAAGGAAATCAGATTCTGTTTAGAAAATCATGGGGTAAGTCGCAGCGCCACTTTAACTAAGTAGTTTGAAATGGATCTCATTAGCCCTTGAAATATGCAGGGGGTTTGTGTAACATAAATTTTGCTTTGGAAGAATCTGCACTAACTTGTAACCAAAGGTCCAAATATTCAATAAACGATACACATTGCAGATACTTCTTCATTCAAATTTTTAAATAATTACATTAGAACATAGATGTGACCCCATTTTACAAGAATGGATATAAGAGAAAAGAATGCGACTACTTGGAACACAAAGCAGCAATAGCTAACGGATAATTTACGAGCTTACTTCTTTGGCTCCAAACAATTAATACAGAATCATTTCAACAATCTCAGAAATGCCCCAAAGGTTAAAGACGATAGGGAGAGTAAGTACCTCGAATAGGATGATGGGTCTTGCACCCCATGGGGAGCACCTTTAATGAAGGTCGGCTGTTGAGAGTTTCCAACATAATGACTAATTGCTGCTGTCAAACGCTGAATATCTAAAACCGGATTCATGCGCTCCACATACGCTGATGCTCTATGGTACCCGTGAGGCAAAGCATTCACGTTTGAGACATGTTGAGGCTCCAAAAAGGGTGGAATATGGCTACGGCGAATCTCACCTAAACAGGGAACCTCCATTGAAGGCAGCCTCCCTGTAAACTGATGATGTCTCGTAGAGGAGAAAGGCACTGACCGTGAATAAAGTGACTCATTTTGCAGAGCAAGTTGAGATGATGATGCAGTAAGAGGGCGAAATGATGATAACAGTTTTTCCACCTATTTTGAACAGAAGTGTATTCTTTAGAAAAAACTGAGAAGGACGGCATATATCAAACTCAATACCTGGATCAAGGAGAAAAAAGTCTTACTTGCGCAGAACTGAGTTCTTGCTTGAATTTCGAGCCTGTATAATTCTCCCTAATAATAAGCCTGAGAGAACTCTCATGCAGGGGAAGACATTCCTTGAATATTCTAAATTGTACCTGAAATTGAAATAACCGGCAGCCTCATATCACAAGGAAAAATAATGACGAAATGGTAATTTAGGCTAAATATATATATTTTCTGCACAAAGGTGACCATAAGCTAATTATACAGCAGGCTGTAATATGGAGTATTCAGTTTGAGTTTTGATATGACCCAAAAGAAAATGTGAAACCAGCAGAATTAAGTTTTGTAAAACATTATCACCACTCATCAGAGATAAAATGAAAAAATAAAAAATAATAACTATGTGAAAACATTTTTTTTACTTAGGAATGCATTTCAGGTATCGATCAAGGCTCGAGAAGCTGAAGCAGGATATAAAAATTAGGCCACGTAAATGACAAAAACAATCTTGATAGTATCAACCAGGTAATAATCAATTAGCGAAGTACAAAAGACTGATATCAGTCAAAATGATTCTCAAATAGATTTTCAATTGAAGCAACAATGACGCAAGTCCAAAACCTGAGCAGGAAATCTCCCCGCAAAAGCATCAGGTTCCAGGTTCATCATCCCAGCCGAGGTTGCCTCGTATATTCCGTATAGAAGCTTTAGCTGAAAATCGAACAAGAATAGCTTCGCCCCAGGCATTATCCCCTCCACCACTTGTTTCATCCCTGAAGGAAGCCCAAAGACACGGTACTGGTAACATTCTACCTTTGTACTCGGACTACACATGAATATAAAACCAGAATTTCCTGTGCTTTCGTGATCAGACGCGGAGGGGCCAGCTGAACCGGCAAGGGCAGGCTTGGCATTTTTTTTTTTACTTTGTTGGGCTATCATTTTGCCCTTTATTTTATTTTTGTGTTTCTTACCTTTGTTCTTTGCCATGAGAAAGACAACTACACGCAGGAAAATGATAAGGCACTCGTCAGACGAAATTGAACAACAAACAATTTGCATACAATTTAACAGAGAAACCTCAGCATCATCAAAACAATTAGATGGGTATAATTAATCACGAAATCAAGAATCCATTTTTATATGCGAAATCTCAGTCCTCTGTTACTGACATTCTCCATTAACACAAAATCAAGAACCCATTTTTATATGTGAAACCAAAAACTGTACTTGGAAAATAAAAATTGAAACGCAGAAAACCCAAAATCGTAAAAGCGAGAAATTATACCCGAATGAATTTTTAATTTTTTTACCGATGCTTCAGCAAAACCCTAGTTCGGAAGAGATTAGGGGATAAGATTGGGAACTCGTACGTACCTACGCAATGGGGAAGTTTCTGCAGTACGAAACCGACGGTTCAGATTACGGAAGAGTCCACGTGAACGATTAACGATTTCAAAACGATAGCTGCGTCTGCGTGCATCGGGAACGACTGAACAATTTGGTCGTACAACTATTAAAACTCAAATCACACTCACTCTTCGAAATTACCATTTTAACCTTGGAGTACTATTTTTCTATTTTTACTCGCACATTTTTATTTTATTTATTCATTTTTACGAAACTAATAAAAATACTAATATTTTTATTTACCTCAAAATTGAACCCTTGATAATTGTAGCATTTTAATAGTTTCACACAAAATAAAGAAATTACATTTTTGATATATCTCAACTATATAGTACAAGAGCATCTGCTTTACTGATTAAATATTTCAAGAAACCGAAATATCAGCATTATCTAATTTCTTCCAACTGGGCAGAGCCTTTTTTCCGCGCCAGTCGTGCGTAAAGACCGAGCCCCAGCAACAACCATTCAAAGAACAGGCGGGGGAGGTTGATACTATAGTTCCTCTCGTAAAGACAAAACTTACCCCCGAAGGGAATGAACAAAGAGGAAGCTAGAAAAGAAAAAGAAAAAAAAAAAGGCAACTGCTTTAGTTAATTCCGTGCAATCCAATGTTCAAGTCGGACGAGATGGATATGAGAAGAGGGAGTGCATGGTGCCATGCGGCTTTGAAGACCCGTTTCTGGTGAGCTTTAATCGACTGGGATGGCTTGTGAGCATTGTATCTGATATCAAACAGATGAATTATGGGGTCCGCGGAACCTGAAGTCATGTACAGACCATCTGGAGACCAGGCCTGGTTTATGAGAGCCGACTGTGATTCGCTGCTCTCTTGCTTAAACCCGAATGCATGAATCTCCATCTGTCTCAATCTAAAATCAAAAAGTCTCAGCTGGCGCTCAGGGGTCCTGCAGAGAAAACAAAACACGCTGATAATAATCTTCACAAAATCTAGAGATCAAGTATTCAAATCAACTAAAAATAATCTTGAGAGTTATCAATATAAAATACAATTTAATAAACACTTTCAAGCGTAAAACTCACCCTGTTTGGACCATAAAGAGGTTAAAGTCGCACGGATTAGGTAGAACACTCATGCACTTGCTGTCTATCTGGTGCTTGTAATCCGCTCTTCCAGTCGCCACATCGTACCCGATAATCCTCTTGTCAGCTCCAGCAGACATCACAATGTTCTTATGCTGCATCCCAGAAATACCCATCACAGCTGACGAGTGATGATTTCGGTGAAGTACCTTAGGTTTCCACGAGTCTTCATCTTTTTCAGTCCAAAGGACCACGGCATGATCACTTCCACCAGTGACAAACGATTTATCGTCCCATGGCATGAACTCGATGTTGTTGATGATGCCTTTCACATGAGGCTTGTCTTGGAGAAAGCTTACACGTGTTCTCTGTGGATTATTATTATTATCATTGATATAATAAATAAGGTTATAATTTTTACTAGCCTTCAAATAAATAAATAAATAAGGTTATAATTATTACTAATCCTAAATCGGGGAAGCATATATGTAAGGCTAAGATAGAACCAGGTTGCAAGGGTAGAAAACTGAGTCAAAAACTATTTTTGTAGAAAGTGAAATTATAGTTAGGGGTATGAATCAAGCAAAATCTATAAATGGTTAAATCTCAAAATTAATTAAACATTAGCATGGTCGTGTATGGCTGTAAATCAAATCATAGTTGCTGCAAGGGTAAGCCTGCACCTACTGATACATTCTCAGGTTTTGAGTTATTCAGATATGAATCATAAGCAAATTGCAGAACGAAAAAGTTCTTTAAAAAATATCGATAAAGTTGTCAGTTTGATTCATGGGAGAAAAATTGCAATACTAGTTTTACATTTCCAACGGGAGTTGAACAATACTTCTAGTAGAAAAACACAGCAAGATTATGATGATAAATTAGCATTTGAATTAGGATTATTACCTCTCTTCCCTTGTTTAGGTTCAATACTGATATCTGAGAATCACCACTATCAGCACTATAAACCGAAAGAAGCTTTTTCCCATGTGGATGCCAAGCAATATCTTCCGGCCATCTCCTTTGCTTTTCAGATTGACAATCTGTACTGCTTAGAAGACGGGCACTAGAACTGCACTTTACGAAATGAGAACAAAGACACAAGTAAATACAATAAACTTATATTTAAAAAAAAACTTAAATACAAAACAAATTTGTGTGGAGAAGATTTGCACACTTTAGGTCCCATATTTTGCAATTAGGATCCCAATATTAAAAAAAAACTAAGCAAAAATGTCCCTTCAGAATCATATCTTGCATTTTTAGTCTTAAATGTGTGAAATCATCTTCTTGTACACCCAAAAAAAATATAGTGGGACTAAAAGAGAATTATAGGACCAAAAGTGTCATTTGCTTCAAACCCATGGGACCAAAAGTTCAACTTTTACAAATTTATTAATCAAAATGATATTGATGTAAGTGAACTTTCAACATAAAAAATTACCCTCTTCCTAGAATTTCCCACAGATTCACTGCTCCGTCCAATGCACTGCAAAAGTAATTAAAACGTGAATAATAAATCTACCAAAACGCTGAAACAGAGAAGCCTATGGTGTGTACAATCCTACAAGACTTCAGGTACTAGAGAAAGGAATCCATACAACCAGATATTTTCAAAATAAACCCATCCAATGTGCGCTGAGTAGCTGCTTATTGACTTATTCCATAGCCACAAAAAATAGGGGAAGTTGGTAAATATTCCATGGTGGGAACTTATTTGCTTCAAAATCCCCAAACGTATTCCTTGATAAATAACCCTTTTCTGTCAAATGAAAATACTTCAAAGTTAAGATTGTTAAACCTAATACTCATCCAATTATACTCAGTTATAATCTTATTATTTAATCCTCTACTGATTACAAGATGGTCTAGATTTTCTATATTTTTCCTACCTTGTCTTCTTTTGCCGTGAATCACAGAAAATTAGGTTAAAGAATAATAGGTAATAAGCATCTCATTCAGGCTATAGGGCAAGCAACACAGTACTAGAACTTTAATGATCAACCGGGCATCACATAAACAGTGTACGTAGACATTTTTTTCACTTGGATAAAGAACGGTACATAATTAATATAAAATCTTAATTTTCTAAACCATCAACTGTCATTTGCCCATATCACAGAAATGTGACTATAGGTCTCTGAAAGGTATAGCCAAACCACATAAACATCAAAACAAAATATATTTAATTAGACAAGAGGACTATGCACAATATTTCATAAGTGAAGATAAACTTTCATCACAATGATTTTTTACGTTTTATACAATTAATTGAATTAAACAAAATGATCCAGTAGAATAAAAAAAATATCAAACAACACAAAGTACACCTGAAACCATGATAGAAAAACTATATCAAGACCAAGAAAAGAGGAAGCCTTAGAAAAATAAATATGTTCACAACATCAGCATCCAATATCCAGCACTAAGAGATACAAGAACTATATCAATTCACAGTATAATTAATTTTCTACAGAAACAGGGGGGAATATATTAAATACCTGGTCACAAATAACTCATTATTTGTTGGACACAAAGAAAGACTTCTAAGCTTTCTTTTGTGTTGACTAGATATAAGATTGCCACCATGAAAGCGGAGTGTGACCGGTGAAGATTTCTTGCCTATCATCTGAATCAAATCCGTATGTTCTCTCTCCTCTGTAATTAAACAGAAACATTTTGCCCAACAACAATTTAAGAAATTATAAAAAGCAAAAAATTTCACACAACACAATACAGAGCGAGAGGGAGAAAAACGGTTTAAACAAAGAAGACGAACCAGCTACTTTTTTTGTTCCTTTAGGTTCACTAGTATCAATTGATTCCGGCTCAGACGGCATTTTTTGACTTTTTTCAGCCTTCACATTAGCAGATGTCGATGAAGTCAGTGGTGCACGAGATCCAGTGGAGGGCTTATGTCCAGCTTCCTTTGTTTTATTGGGTTGGGGAAGGTTATTAATGGCAGGAATAACAAGTGGTGGTTTAGACTGAAATTGGTTTTGAGAAGAATTTGGCCTTCGCATAAGATTTGGATTATCTACAGGGGGGCTGACATCATCCTGACGTTGATGCAGAGACTGGTTTTGAGAAGAAGTTTCAACCATCTTCATAGGACTTGGAGACTTTTTTCTGACTATAACATCTTCCTTTCCATTAGAAGAGTTTTTAGAAGCTTTTACATTGTTCCATCCTCGGAGACGAGCCAACTTGTTTTGGGTATCCTCCAACCTCTTCTCTGATTCCTGAAGCTGTGATTACCCAGACAAGTTTCTCATCAGAATATATTAGTAGTGTGCAGTAGCCAGTAGGTTGAGGTATATATGGAAAATTGGAAATAGATGCAACATTCTCTTTTTTCCGTAGACTATACAGCAAATGTGCAAACAGTAATTACATATTTGGCAATTATTGAATTGTTTCAACATTAATAATAATTGACTAATGTGTTTTATAAAACATACGGCCTATTTAAGCAACTAGATATTGGAACATAAGAGAAAACACGACCAAAACAAAAGGCGAGAAAGTGTCGTTAACAACAGATTCCTTTGAGAACTACACTTTAAGATCCGGAGCGGCTAGAGATTTCTCAAGAGACATGTACCGAAGCGAGTACGGCCAGAAAGCTATTAAAACAATAATTATAATAAAGGTGCTAGGCTACATTAAGTCATGTGTGATAGTTCAAGTAAGCATACTAAAGAGAATATAAACATCAGATTCTCTGAATACTTCGGAATTGTTTGAATATATTACGGTTTCTTTAGAAGTATTTCAGTTGGGGTGAAGCGCAAGTAATATAGAACACATAAGGAGAGTGGAAAATAAAAGCTAAAAACTAGAAAAGGCAAAATTTTGAAGCGCTTAATAAAAATGTATGTAATGAGCTTTTGAAAATAATTACAAAATTACCCATTCGCCAATTACTACTTGAGTACTAGGAAAAAGATTGGCGGATAAAATGAAAAATATATAGTGATTTTTATATACATAAATACTGTTATAAAATCAAAAGCATCCCCATCCTTGACTTTTGAATTTTTTTACTGGAATAAAGCGCAAGCTAACGTAAAACTGGTTGTTTGCAAACACTTTAAAATAATTAGGTTTATGATAAAAGTCCCAAAGCACTAGTTAAGAGTTTGCAAGCGCTGCTTAGATGCGATTCCTCCAACATGAATACAGAAATGATCCTCTTTCCCACCAGCATTAAATGCACCAACATCCGAACCTGATTGAGGATTCTATTTCAACCATGTGGAACAGAAACAAAAATAAATAAAAATCCAAGCATAGCACCATCACTCTACAGCTACAATAACTAAATACAAAAATCAGCACTCGTGTAATATAACTTCAGGAAACTTGTAATATGGAATCGGATTTAATCCGTAATCAGGCAAGTAAGAGACACGTGTATAGACAGTACCCAAAAGACGAACACCTGTAGTTCTTAATTAACAAACACAAGAAACTTCAACTGCATTTTTCACAAAATACCCCCAAGTAAACACAAGATTTCACTATTCAAATTATAACCAAGAAAAAATGCAAACTTTTTTCACAGAACCATCAGGAAAATGCAATAGAGTGACAAAATGAAGGAAACAAAACAACCCAATAAGCTTCAAAAAAAAAAAAAGTTAAAACAGAGAAGAATAGGTAGGTACCTGAGAGTTGTAGTAAGTAATGCGCTGGCGGAGGTGCTCGACCTCTTTGGTGCGGTGCTCGATGAGGGCGACTAGTGCTTCTTCCTGCTCGCTCCTAATCCGCTCCTCCATTTCTGCATGATTACTTTCCTCTTCCGGATCCTTTTCCTCTTCCTCTTCGTCTATTTCGATTTTGGGCTTTTTAAGAGGCGGGTGATAACCGCTCATTTTTGTCGATGATATTTCTTGTTTTCGGGTTTAGTGATTCTCTCTCGGTGACTGCAACAGAGGATAATCTATAATACAGTAGGTGGAATTGGAGAAACTAATCTCTGATTTTGAGATCGTTTTCTCGGTAGGGTTTATACAATTTTTTTTTTCTTTCAACACTAAAAATTATGAAAATAATTTACAAATGTAATTATTTATTTTAAAAATTACAAAGTACCTCTTACTCTTTTATATTTTTAAATTTAAAAGTAAATTATTTATAATTTATAATTAAAGTTTAAAAAATAAGTGAATAAATTATGAATAATTTGTATTTGAAAATGAAAAAATAAGAATTTTTATTTTATTTATTTGGGGTGTCTACACCTCAAAAAAAGTAAAAAAAAAAAATCAAATTTTATAAGAGAGATAAAGTAAAAATTAATTAATTTAAAAAGTTAATTATTTAGTATATTTCTTACTACAAATTAATTAGTTTTATGTTAATTGTTAATTTAGTAATTAATTTTTTGGGATTGATTTAGAACACATTTTTTTAACTTAATTGAGTTTGAAATAAAATAAAATAAATAATTTCAGGTACAATTTAAGTAAATATTTAATACTACCTTCTATTTTTAAATGTTTGCGTAGAAAAATTTATACGTAAATTAAAAAAAATATAGTTTTTTAAATAAAAAGTAAAAATATATTAGGAATTATTGAGTGAGTAAAAATGAGTTAAGTAAAAAATAATGATATTAATGTAAATGGAAGAATAAATTTATAAAAACCTTTCATTTATGGGGTGCAAAAACTTTTGTGAATAAAAAAAAAGGAAAAATGTGCAAATTTTGTAGAATCCAAAGATGTAATTTTTAAAAAATATTAAGTTTTATAAAAACAATCAACTTAATTAAGTTCATATCAATTCAATTCATCTATCCAAAGGAAGATGTCCTAGTTATTTACTCACTTAACAAATGGAACATATTAATGCAATTCCTTTGTGGTTTATAAGTTCTCCATTTTCCATGAGGTTTGTAGTTCAATTCCTTTATGGTACAAGTTTTAAGCATTTTTGGTGGTGATCAATTATTAAGTTCTGCTTTTACATAAACGTTGTTTGAAATTTGAATCCTTAAAGTCAAACTTGAGAAAAAAAAAAAAAAGAGAGGCATCAAGTAGTGGTGATGTTTACACTGACGTAAATATATTTTTAGTCTATAAGTAGACAGTAGCACTGCTTAATTCAATTCAACCCACACTTGTCCCTCTCTTTGTCTCATTTTCTTCAAAAAAATTAGTAACAAGTAGTAGTAATTTAAAGTGGACTCGAATGATGCAGGGGAAGGCCCCTGTTTCTAAAGATGATCATTGTGTTTATAATGTCGATCAACAAACAAATAATTTGTTCCCGGAGTGCGAGTACTCAGACCGATCGCAACAAGACATGTCTGTGATGGTCACCGCCAGTGGCGGAGTTACTTGAGGACCAGTGTGGGCCTAGGCCCACACTGAAAAAAAAAATTAAGCTATATATATACCTTCATTATATATATTTATATACACAATATATTGTATTCATATACATATACCCCGCGTGTAGAGAGTGATAAATAGAAAGAAAGTGGGTCCTATTAATACTGCTAAAGTTAATTGTTTGTGTAATGTATGCAGTACAATATATGTACATATATTAGTGAATGATATTTGAAATTTTTATTTCAATTAATCCCTTTATTTCATAATAATATGATCATTTCATTTACAAAATAAAAAAATAATAATAAAATTTATGAAAAACAAATAGTTTTATGAAAAAAGTAGAGTATTAATTTTGTAAAAAAACGTCTACTTATTTCTTTCTTAAATATTGATATCTAATATTTATAAATTTTAATTTGAAGGAAAACTATTTATAAACATTTGATATAGTTCTTTTGCCTAAAAAAATATACACAATTTAATTTTTTGAATTTCAACTTAATATATATACTTTTCAAGAAATTAATTTATTTTTTTACATTAAAATACAATTGTGCTTTATTTTTTCACATATTACTAATAATTTTGTTTTATTTAATTATTTAAAAAATTATTTTTTTTCCTTATATTTTGATTAAAAAATCTAAAAAAATAAGTATTTTTTAATATCTGTACATTGTATTTTCAATCCAAAAGAATAATCTATAAGAATGAAATGATACTCATTTCATTCTTACACATAATAATTTATGACTAACATTTAACTTTATACTCCAATATCTAAAAAAACTAGTGGCTGTTAATAGTATTGTAAAATTTTGCGAGCTCGATTTTTATTAAAAATTAGGCCCACACTGAGATAAATTCCTGGGTTCGCCCCTGGTCACCGCCCTCTCTCAAGTCCTCGGCTACACCGGCCAAGAACAAGGTATAGTTTGTGTGTACTACTTTTAACTTAATTATGAGTATTTAATATAATACTACAACTGTTAATAAAAGTCGTTTCATCTAAAAGCTCGAACTAGTAGAGAAGTTGAACAACTTTACATTTATGTTAATATTAATGGGTCAAATATAATTAAGTAAGTGCATGCAGTCAACACGCACTATAGAGGCGTCCGCCGGCGCGCGTGGGGAAAATGGGCGGCCGAAATTCGCGACCCAAAGAAGGCTGCCCGTGTGTGGCTAGGAACCTTCGATTCTGCCGAGGCTGCTACCCTAGCTTACGATGATGCTGCCCTAAAGTTCAAGGGCAGCAAGGCAAAGCTCAATTTCCCCGAACGGGTCCAGGGGAAAACCGAGCACGGCTACATAACTGCCCATCTCATTCCCGACCACCATAGAATCAGGACTCATCGATATGATCAGCCTCCTCCTCAGGGCAATATTAATAATTATTTCAACGTTCATCATAATTACGAGGAACTTATGATGATGCGTACCAATAATAATAATAATAATAATAATAATAATAATAATAATTTGAGGTTTGAAGCCGGGGGTTGTTCGTCTAATTATAATTTAGTACTAGGCCTGCAGGGGTTGTGTAACAATATGGGGCCTTATTACTACGATGCTTCTCATCATGATCAGGGTTCTTCTTCAGATATGACGACGACTTTGAATTACCAGCAATATGATGATCATCAATTCATGTTTGATGTATATAATGATGATGATGATCAGACGGGTTTCGGGGGTTCTTCCGTCAATTCTGTAGAGAATTTGGGAGAGTTCGAAAATGGCATTCACCCGAGGATGTACTTCTAGCTAGCTATTAATGAATTGAATTGGGGTGATGATCAATATCATTTCATGATGTAATGTTTGTTGTTTAATTAGATGAATTGCGATGAGTGTCTGTGTGTTTTTTAAAACTTTTTTTTCAAGATCTTGTAACATATACATCCTTTAAGAGAAAAATTTTGTTGGTCCTTTAAATTAGGCCAGGTCTCAATTTAGTCCTTCAAAAGGACCCTGTTTCAATTTAGTTCCTTAAACCATCAAATTGTAGTCAATTCAGTCCTTTTTGGTCGGAAAATTTGAATTTCCGCCGGAATTAATCACGTGAGGCACACGTGCAACCAGTTCTGGGATTTTCCGGCCGAAATAGATGAATCAGCTGCCACATGTAATTTTCTCATTCGCTCAGCTAAATTAAGTTGTGATATTCCACGTGTCAATTTATGATTGGCTACCTGCAATTAAAGAAAAATAAAAAAGAAATGCATTTCCACGTAGGTAAAGCATTAGCATAATAAAAGAAAGAAAAACGCGATTTTCACAGAATGTCTCCCCAATTCCAGTTCTCAAACCCTAAATCTCCAAATCGCCTAGAACCCTAATCCCCAAACGAGATTTTCTGAAATCTTTTTCTCCTCTAGAACCCTAATCCCCAAATCGCCCACACTGATCCAGATTCCAGAAGAAAACCGCTAACCCCAATGTCTCAATCAAGTCGCTCCTCTGAACGAATTTTATGTTTTTGTCATGAAATTGCATTGCACTCTACCACATGGAAGAAGGATAATCCAGGACGTCGATTTGTGGGATGCAAGAAATTTCCAGTAAGCTATCTATTTCTAGTCGATTTGTGTAATTATATGAATTTGATTTTTTTTTTTTTTAGAATCCTGGTCACTGCACCTTCTTTAGATGGATTGATCCACCAATATGCGAGAGGTCCAAGCAGATTATTCCAGGTTTGCTTCGACGTTTAAATGAACATCCAATTGAAGGGATTTCTCAAGACAATGCGAATGAAGGTGTAGCCATGGAAATTAAAGTGTTGAAGGTGGAGGTTGAAGAACTGACTTTAAAGATCAAGAAGCTAAAAGAGAGCAATGCCGAAATCAGTAACCGTTTATACAAAATTGTATTTGTACTGGTGGTTGTTCAATTGGCCACAATTTGGTTTCATTAGAGTCAGTTGGCTTAGGACTTCCTTGGTTGTGTTTTGGTTGTACTAGTGGCTGCATTGGACACAATTTGACTGTACTAGTGACTGATGGTGTTTTGGTTGTATCCATGGAGATTAATTAAGTTGTTTATTGTATCCTGTTATTGGGTTTTGATTGCAGTTATTGTATTCTTTACCAAAAGTTAAAAACAGTAAATGAAAATAAGAAACTGATGACATAAACATTAACTGACAAAAACCATAACCATAACCAAAATGATCCAACATTAACTGATGAAAACCATAACCATAACCATAACCAAAATTATCCAACATTAACTGAACTAGTGTTAGTGATCCAACACTACAACATTAACTGACAAAAACCATAACCAAAATGATCATAAGTGTTAATGATCCACCACTACACTTTAAACAGTCTAAAAACAAACAAAATATCAGGTTTTCTTCTTTTTCCCCATCTTAATTTGTTGATGCATGCTTGGTCCAGGCCTCTTTGGTTGAGAAGTTGTAATTTGGCTTTGTTGTGTGCCTACATTTTCTTCTTCAATATGACAATCTTCAACTCTTCTAGGCAGTGGTGGGTGCATTTGTGGGACCATCTGCAAAAAAAAAAAAAAACCATGCTCAGCAGATTGCACATGAAGATAACAATAAAAAAAACCAAAAAAGCTTACTGGTGCAGAAGGTACTTCTGATTGAACACCATGGTCAGCAGATTGGCTGGTTCCTGCCTCATAAACTTGGCTTCTTTCCCTCCTCACTTGGTTTCTTGTTTTCTTGCCACATGACAAACTGTTGTGTCCTGATTGTCCACACTTCTTGCACTTGTAGGGTTTGCATTGTCTTTTCATCTTTTGCAACTTTTCTTTGCCTTTCTTCTCTGCAGCTTCAAAGGGTTCCATCATTCTCTTGTTGTGAGGTTTTCTTCCTTTTTTAGCCCTCTGTCCAAAATTTGGTGGTAGTGGAGATATGAACACTGATTCACCCCACATGACATCATAACTAATCCCAAAAATTGGAGCTTCATATGTCTTGTTATATGTTTGAACATAGTAGAATTCATTCACATAGTCCATAGGGTCCATATGCTCCCTTAGCATCCCACTGATGGCATGTGTGCATGGAATTCCTGTCAACTGCCAATTTCTACATGTACAAGTCAGCTCCTTCAAATCCACAGTGTATTGAGTACCATCAAAGCTTGAAACCTGGTAGTTATATTCTGAGCACTTCAATGCTATGCAGTCATTCACTTTATCCACATTTCTGTTCATGATTTTTTGAATCTTGGGGCATAGCCTGCCATTCCATTTAGTTAAAGCTCCGTCTCTATTTCTTTGCAGCCTCACCATCAAATACTCTCTGATCCACTCCAGCATAGTTAGTATTGGTTTATCCCTTGCTTCCAGAATGTTAGAGTTGAAGGTTTCACAAATGTTGTTTAACAGCATATCACATTTTGACTTGAAATTGAAGAAGGCCTTACTCCACTGATGAGGAGGTTTTTTCATCAGCCATTCCCAACCACCCTCACCCACTGCCTTCACCTCAGTCATAGCTGCATTGAACTGCCCTTCAGTAGTACTATAAGCTGCATTCAACATTGCATTCTTGTAGTCAACCCCTGTGAAACCAGCCACTTTGAAGTTGCAGTGCAAGTGCTTTACACAAAACCTATGATCAACTCCTGGAAACACAACCTCCATAGCACCTATCAGGCCTTTTTGCTTATCAGACATGAATGTGAACTCATCAGCCTTGATTTCCAAATCTTGCTTCAACACATTCAAGAACCACTCCCATATGTCTTGGTTTTCCTTCTCAACAACTGCATATGCTACAGGAAAGGGGTTGTTATTAGCATCCACTGCAACAGCACTTAATAACATACCCCCATGTTTTCCTTTCAAGAAACATCCATCAACTCCAAGTATTTTCCTACAACCCACCTTAAAGCCTTGTTTGAGAGCATGAAAACATACATAGAACATACTGAACATAGTATCTCCATTGCTTTCCTCTGTTCCCAAAATAATTGTTGAACCTGGATTAGTCTTCCTAAGCTCATCTGCATATGCCCAAAGTTTGGAGTATTGAGCATCTGGATCCCCTTCAAGCTTTTGCACTGCCTTCTTCTTGGCCAAGTAAGCTTGTGTCTTTGATATCTGAACCCTGGTGTCATGCATAGCATCTGCCATAAATCCCTTAACTGATCTCCCACTGTCACTCTTAAACCTTTGCAAGAATCTTTCACTGAGCCAGGTGGATGTCATGCACTTCACCTTATTGCTAGGGGCACATGTATGCTTATCAAATATCTTTCTAATCTGGAATGCAGTGTCATCCTGCATTTTCAGTGCATGAATCATCCATTTGCAGTCAGTTGCATGGCATTTAGCATGAATCCTCACCTTATCATTTTTGACAAATTTGATATTTCTTCTCAGCTTGATGGCTTGTGATTCAACAGCAACCTTGAAATCTTTCTTAGTTGGGAAGACTTGTTTGAGGAAAAACTCAGGGTTAAACTTTGTCTGTGGGTTGAACATAGGGAACTTCTCTGCATCTTGATCATCTTCAGATACTCTACCTTCATCAAACATTTCTTTATCCTCTAAAACATCTGACTCTCCACTATCAGTATCAGTTTCATCACCCTCACCCATTTCAACTCCTTTTCCTTTATCTGGTATTATGTTATTGCTGTCAATGGCCTCAAAATCATCCTGCACACTAACAAAGTCATCTTCAAATATCTCAACATCATCCTCACTCATTTCATCTCCACTGGAATAATCCAAATCTGCATAGGACTCCATTTCACTGTCATCCATTCCCACATCCCCCTGCCCTTCCAAATTCACATCCACCTGCCCTTCCAACTAAACATTCTCTTGCACATTATTCTCCTGCACTTCCACATTAACATCTACAAATGGACCCTCATCAATTATATTTGAAGTACTTATAGAGTCATACTCATACTCCACCTCAAAGTCTACTAACTCATCAAACATAGCATCATCATTCTCATTACATTCATCTACTTTGTAATCAGGATCATCAGAATCAGAATCCTCATCCAAAAGCTCAGTGTAAACATGCAATTCTCTTATATCCATGAAAGAACCATTTCTTAACATCTGCATCATCTACAAATAACTTAAAGCTACCATCTTTCATTTTTAACTGATATCTCCTATTGCCTGTAACCCCAACCTTTTCAGAGAAATCGTTTAAGAGGGAAATACTCATGTCATCTGCCTTACACCAGTCAAAACATACCTTCTTTCCACCCACATACTCAGTGATTTGCGAATTTCCAAAGGCTCCACCATAATACATTACAACAGTGATGTAGTTACTATTATGGTCTGCAACAAAAAAAAAATTAATAACTAAGGATTAACACGAATTTAAAGCCGTATTTTGCATTGTTTTTCTTGTCAACATACCGTATTTCGGAGTGTCGAACTCCTTTGCACCTTTTTTTCTCTTCCTTTCGGCCACCATGACTGGAATTGGAATTTGGTTTTCGAAAATTAGGGTTTCTTGCTAACGAACTGATAGAGACGAGTTTGGGTAACTAGAGTGTGTGATTTGGGGATTAGGGTTTTCGGAAATTAGGGCTTCAGAATTTTGGATGTGTAATTTGGGGATTAGGGTTCTTGCGAGTTGGGTGAAAAAACGCTAACTCTTTTCTTCTCTTGCAGTGAATGAATGCTGTAAATGTTCAATTCTTACAGCTTCCCGTTTTTAATTCATTAACTCTTACGTGGAAATGCATTTCTTTTTTATTTTTCTTTAATTGCAGGTAGCCAATCATAAATTGACACGTGGAATATCACAACTTAATTTAGCTGAGCGAATGAGAAAATTACATGTGGCAGCTGATTCATCTATTTCGGCCGGAAAATCCCAGAACTGGTTGCACGTGTGCCTCACGTGATTAATTCCGGCGAAAATTCAAATTTTCCGACCAAAAAGGACTGAATTGACTACAATTTGATGGTTTAAGGGACTAAATTGAAACAGGGTCCTTTTGAAGGACTAAATTGAGACCTGACCTAATTTAAAGGACCAACAAATTTTTTTTCTCCATCCTTTAACATATGCTTTTTTTAAGGCTTGTATGATATGAACAAGTTTGGAAATGATCGATACTTTTTGTTGGAATGAAACCTTACAACAGGATGGAATACACACACGCGCACATTATTAATATTTATTCGTTCAACGTCTGATATATAGTTAGCGCTGATCACTAACGGTAGCTGCAGCGTTACTTATTTATCAATATATATATTCGTCAATCGTCGTGTGATTTTTACTTAATTGACATCATCATCTAAATCTTATACAGACGCGGGACGTCCGTGAATATTATTAATGTTGCGGTGGGTTGGTGCCGGTGTTGGTTTCGATGAGTTATACTATATGCACACTAACGGAGTAGATTTGACATTTACCTTTTCAACTTTTTTTTTTTATTTATATAATTAAAAACACGTTTTTCAATAATATTAATTAAAATTCATTTTTACGAAACGTAAATATTTTTATATTTTTGAAATCTACAAAATAAGAATGTAATATAAATATCAATTTTAAATATCAATTAATTCATGCGTTTCTACTTATTCGTACACGCAATTAAATTTGTCTCCAATCGTAAAAGAATACTTCATTTTTAGTTTCTGAAAATTGCGAAATAAATATAAACAAATACGACGAGACTTTTAAAGTAAAAAATTAAAAATCATAAAAACATTGAAACACCTTTTTACGAAATTGCGATCGAAAATAAAAAAACGCGTTTTCTGAAAATATTAATTAAAATTCATTTTTAAGAAACTTAAATATTTTTACATTTTTTAAATTGTGCACGTAATATAAAAAATAGTTTTAAATATAAATTAAGTTATGCGTTTATACTTACTCGTACTTCAATTAAATTTGTGACGAATTTCAAACATACAACGTTTTTTGTTTCGAAAAATTGTACAATAAATATAAACAATTACGATGAGCATTTTTCGAAAAACGTGTTTTTTTATATTTCCGATCGTAATTTTATAAAAATGTGTTTCAATGTTTTTATGATTTTCTATTGCAATTTTTTACTTTAAAAGTCTCATAGTATTTGTTTATATTTATTCCACAATTTTCAAAAACTAAAAATGAATTATTTTTTGAAATTCGGGGTGAATTTAATTGCGTATACGAATAAGTAGAAACGCATGAATTAATTGATGTTTAAAATTGATATTTTTATTATATACGTATTTTGTAGATTTTAAAAATGTAAAAATATTTAAGTTTCGTAAAAATGTATTTTAATTAATTTTATTGAAAAACGTGTTTTTAATTATATAATTAAAAAAATAAAAAAAAATCAAAAGGTAAAAGTCAAATCAAAGTCGGTAATGTGCATAGCATTTCTGGTTTCGATCCGCATTTTTTGGGACATATATTTTTTTTGCAGTTTGTCGGCATATCATGGCACCATTGAAAACAACACTCATCATAGCTTTCTGGTAATGATATGATCATATATATATATATATATTAGAAATTTAAATTATAGTAATTTGTATATAAAAATTAAAAAAACATCTGCACTTCACTTAGGAACAATTTATTGGATACCCCATTTAGATGGTGTATTTTACCAAAGACCCCCCTTTTTAAAATAATAAAAAAAAAACAAAAAAAAACACAAAGTTATTAAGTTAGGTAAGGAAATGTCATATATGCCCCCACTTATCTCTTCTGATTTTACAAACAGAAATCCCCTCTTCATCTCACACATTCGAAACTAAAATCAGATTTTTTTTTAGTTTCGGTCGAAATCAAGCAACAGCGGGAGCTACGGGAAGGTAGAACATAAATTCTAGCCCACAACGCCGGCGACCCGATGGGCTAACCTAAATCCCCTATTGTGTCGAGCTACGCGACGACGGAACAAAACCCTAGCTAACAACGTCGGCGGCCCAATGTGCGAAGTTTCCCAACTCCGACAACCCGATGTGCTAAATCCATCAAATACGGCGACCGAATCCCCTGAAACAAGAAGAAGCGACCAACAAATAAATCTCCAAGCCGTCGAATAGAAATAAAGGGTTAGTTTAATTTTTTTAGTTTTGTGTGTTAAATTTAGTTTTGGTTTTGTCTAGAGTGCTGAGGTTCAGTTCAAGGAAATTAATATGAGGGTTTTGTCTGTATTATTTAAACGAGTTCAGTTTTGAATTTGGTGTTTTTTCCAGTTATGTGTTGAATTTTATTTTGGGTTAACTTCTAGGCTCGACGAGTACCGGAGGAGGGGGCTGCCATCGCTGCAGTCATCCGCCGCCTGGCTAAGCTCGGACGAGACGCACGAGCTACCTAGTGAAGTTGTCATCGATCGGCTCGGGGACTCGACCCGCGGTTGTGGCGGCTCAGTGGGGACAAGTTCAACTTGAGGTTGAGCTTCGGCCCGTTCATCATAGTTCGGTTGAGTTTTCTTTTTACCATGTTTCTTGTTTGAAGTAGTTGTGAAAACGGACAAGTAGCTAATAGAAGACACAATGTGTGTGTGTGATCGTTTAAATACCTGTGACTGAGAATTGGGCGGAGATTTTTGGGGAAGCAATGGTGGTTTCTCGGTTATTCCGGTCACCAACACGGTGAAGATGGAGTTGATATTCTTGGTTTTGGGGGTGAATAATCATACGGTAATGAATGACATTGAATTGAGTTTGGAATTTCATTGCATGTGGAGTTGGGGTGTGTGTGTGTGTGGTGATGTACTGATATAGTGATATATCAGTATAGCCCCTAACCCTCGAGGTTTCGTTTGAGGGAATTCATTTGAGGGTTTTGTTTGTATTGTTGAAATGAGTTCAATTTTAAATTTGGCGCAGGTTTTCAATTTTTTGTTGAATTTGATTTTGGTTTGGATTTGTCTTTGATACTTGTATCATTTGTATTGTATTGATTATTTTGGATTTGTCTGTGTTAATTGTTTCCAGAATGTAGTGTAAGCTTGTTTGATAATAATACTGGTTAGAGAGTTGGTAATTAAATTTTTTTGTGTCATTTGTTAGGAACAATTGCGGCTTGTATGTATTGAAGTTATAGAGTTGTTGGTCAAGAAGCAGATTCTTGGAAGATTGATTGAAGTTATAGAGTTGTTGGTCAAGAAGCAGATTCTTGGAAGATTGAATTCAATCGAAATGCAACGATGTATGAAGAATCTGTTCGCAGAACTTGTCACATTTAATTGCAAAAATGTTTTGTGAACTATTCATCTTATCGCGGCACCAATGTTTTGTGAACTTGTGAAAACTTTTGGCTTGTTGTGTATATTGTTTTCTTTTGAATATTTTGGTCGATGAAAGCTATTGAACAAATAATGAATTTCTGAGTTTCGTTCCAATGTTTTGAGAACTGATCGTCTTGTCCATGTTTGCAAATTAGGATAACAAACCAATAATGATTTTCTTTTGAATATGAATTGTTGAAAGCAAATGAAATTGATAATAATAAATATAAAAAACCAATAAATATAAAAAACTAATTTTCTATTGAATATGAATTGTTGAAAGTGAATGAAAATGTGAATGAGCGGGAGAGTGCGAAAATAAAAATGAGAACGGCGGAGAGTGAAAATTTTAAACAAATTCAAAGTAATTTCAAAATTTTTGAAAAGATACATACCTGAGCATAGTTGTAAGATACCTTATGCATTTTAAAACCGTTTCATAGGAAGACAACTTTGGAGATAATATGCGGAGAGTGAAAATTTTAAACAAATTCAAAGTAATTTCAATTTTTTTGAAAAGATACATACCTGAGCATAGTTGTAAGATACCTTATGCATTTAAAAACCGTTTCATAGGAAAACAACCTTGGAGATAATAGGCATCTATGTAATCCAATATTTAAGTATGCCATGTATGTTATAGATAAAATTTTCATATACCTAAGAACTAAATGTCATATACTTATTCATAAATTGTAATTTCATATAAATTAATTTTATATTAGTATTTAAATTGTAATTTTATGTAAATTTATTTTATATTAATATTTACAATGTAATTTTATGTAATTTAACTTTATATTAGTATTTAAAATGTAATTTTATGTAAATTAACTTCATATTAATATTTCAAATGTAATTTCATGTAAATGAACTTTATATTAGTAATTAAAATGAAATTTCATGTATATTAACTTTATATTTGTATTTAAAATTTAATTTCATTAAATTAACTTTAGATTAGTAATTAAAATATAATTGAGGGTAAATTAACTATATTAGATTTTTCATACACCTAAAAAAATCTCATATACCTATTCATAAAATGTAATTTCATGTAAATTAATTTTATATTAGTATTTATAATGTAATGTTATGTAAATTAACTTTATATTAGTAATTAAAATGTAATTTCATGTAAATTAACTTTATATTAGTATTTAAAATGTAATTTCATTTAAATTAACTTTATATTAGTAATTAAATGTAATTTAATGAAAATTTATGTTATATTAGTAATTAAAATGTAATTTTATGTAAATTTATTTTATATTAGTATTTAAAATATAAACTAATATAAATTTACTTTATATTAGTAATTAATATATAATTTCATGTAAATTAATTTTATATTACTAATGTAAATATAATTTCGTGTTAGTAATTAAAATGTGAATGTTAAAAGTAATAACCAAGTTATTTTTTTCGAGTTAGATTAGTGGTATAAGCAATAGTCAAATTACTGTACATTAAATCAAATATGAAAATCAACTGATTTGAATTACATGAACACAAAGAATGGCAAATGAAAATCACTACAATAATCGAGATGTCAAACGAACAATGACAAACGAACAATGCCGATAAAGTGAACCGCAACCATAAGAAACAAAATCACGACAATGACAGACCGCAAAGACAATGTAGAGATCCATGATATGCGATTGAAAACAATGAAAGGAAAAGCTCAATTTCTAACAATGGAACAACATATACATACAGAGAGAATATCTATATGCGCATCTAAATCTGGTACATTGGGATTCGTCGGAGTGGCCGTAGAGGCAGAAAATGGATTTGGATAAATTGGGTTTAAATGAACAATCCGAGAATTTCCTAATCCACGCCCACCGCGATGCCAAGCCCTCTGTTTTCCCCATTCACGGCCTCTGGTACGAGTATGCACTCAGACCCCTCTCCTCACAAATACAGAATTGGGAGATGATCCGGAGATGAAAATTGAATTCGGGGTTGCACTACACACTATCGAGCGATTGAAGACGAAGAAGGTGATGTGGACGATGCACGGATTTGCTCGCGGTTTTGACGGATTTCTGAAGAATCGATTTCGGATATATTGGGTTTCAAAATTTTCTCAAGAATAATGCTGTAAAAGAAAAGAAATTTGGGTTTGTATGATTTCAGAATAATCGATTTGGGTGGATTGTATTTAAATAAATAAATTGGGTAGGGTTTGGGTTTGGGTTTTGTTTGGGTCGGATAGGAATGAAAGATGGGTCGAAGGGTATGAAGGTAATTGTACATTTATTTTAATTAGTAAATATAAAAGAGGGTATATTGTAAAGGAAAATTGTGAGGGGGCTAATTCATTAATAAGCACACGACACTAGGGCAGTAGATCAAAGAGGCCCTTCACTTACGGGAGGGGCGGGGAGGTGGGGAGCTATGACGAGCTTTTTCGACCATTTGCGACTCATGATTATAGCTCCTCCCTTCGGATGTCATCAACTAACATATACCAAACAAACAAAGTATATATGTATACTCCTATTAATTACTTTAAAACATAACATCTTCACACACACACACATATATATATATATATATATATATATATATATATATATATATTTTATTATTTTTTTTTTTTGAAGAAGAATACAAATGAATAGTGATTCTTACAAGTATCTGCAACATGAAAACAATCATAAGTACAGCAGCAAATACAGACTTTAGAGGTTAATATACTTATGTGGGCCCAATAATTTTTTTACTTGGAGCTCCGTTTTTATCGATCCTATACGTCATATCCTATACGTCATCTCAATTTAATTTTATAATATAATTTTAAATATTATATTTTCGAGGAATATGAAAAATAATTTGAATGATTTTATCTATTATTTAAAGGGTGATTTTTGAAAAAGTGTAATTTTTAAAAGGGTGATTTTTGAACACCCCTATAAAAAGTAGTATTTACAAACGTATCAAATTATCAATTTATTTTAAATACACTAGCGATAAAAAGATTTATCGTACTGCATTTTTGTCGACGACAACAATCAATCAAGTCAAATTAAATCATCATCATTTGCATATTTAATTAATTGTTTTTTTTTTATAAGAAAGAGGGACGAGAAACTCCACCTCAACCCGATCGGAGGTCCCTCGATCGGGTAGGATGTAAATCGAGGGATGTGCCCGAGTAGCAGACACTTGTGCGAGAGAGCCCTCGATCGGGTAGGATGTAAATCGAGGGATGTGCCCGAGTAGCAGACACCTGTGCGAGAGAGCCAACAGGTCGAACCCCAGGACAAACCTTCATAATATTTCAATGAAAATTTGATCCACCCGAGGTTCGAACCCTGCGTCGCCGGGGAATTTCACCCACATCATCATAGACCTTACCACTCGGCTATGCCCCTGGGGACTAATTAATTGTTTTTTGAATGAAGTATGATTGAGAGTGACGCCATTCTTATTTCATCTAATGAGCTGCTGGGAAATACTACTTCTGTCCCATATTAATAGTCATATTTTTTTTGTTATTTGTGAAGGAAGTGTGACTATTGTGTTGAAATAGAGATAGTAAGAAGGAAGGATTTAAGATGCATGAAATCTTTTCTCTAATCATTCGTAATTAATCATTCATTTTATGCATTTTGCCAAAATCAAAATATGGAAGAGATTTGATTTTCATATTTAAAGACCAACTAAATTTAGAAAATCTTATTTATACATGATTAATTACAGAATATCTTTAAATAAGATTTTTTGAAATGAATTTGTATGGTGAATATGTTACGTAAATTCTTATACTAGATATACAATACGTATATATTAATCATGGATTATATATAAACTTTGGTGCGTGAAGGTGATTGTGATTGTGATTGTGATTGTGTATTTATTTAATATAATAATATTAAATATTTGTTTATTTTAATTGAAATTGACTCAACTAAACTGAAATTATCTGAACTGAATTAAATCGAATGAATTTGACGTCTGAACTAGGGGTTAATTTGGTGGATCCAGATCCTCTACTGATATTTTTCTTCCTAATATTTCCTAATAAATAAATTTTGACCATTGATTTGATAAGACGGTCAAGATCTCTTTTAATAATTAAATAAACACAATATTTTTCTTAAAAAAATATATATGGCAAATTCTATCTTCCAGCAATTATTATTTAATGAGCGAATAACACTGGATCAATCAAACCTTCGATCACTTCTCTCGTAAGCCTTGATTTTTTACCACGATTTCTGTGATTTTTCATTGGCGGGATTATTAATTCAGTGCCCTTTTATCAGTGTTGATTTTGATTAGGAGTTCAGAGCGGTGACACCCGCAGTTCTCTTGTCCTCCTTCAACCTCTATTTTCGAGTCTTGGAAGGTCAAGTGATTTACATATTTAGGTGACCTAATTGCGAAGGATTCTATTCTTTACTGTATAGCAAGTCCAAAGTAGATAAATTGCGACATTAATTTTTCTGGCACTGAAGACTGAATCATTTGGATATAGTAATTAACTTGATGTATTACTGAAGAATAAAGTATGAATATTCGGAATGTGACGAGAGCCGCTTTTCGCTTTGTTGGGCATGTTAAAACAATTATCACTAAACTTCGCTTAGGGTATTCAAATATCTTGTTAGACGTACCCAAGCTTCGTTTGATTTTGATGAATTGAAAGGTGCGTCGGAGACACGACGGAGGGTCGCCATGGCAGCCGACTGGTTTTAAAATAGATTGAATCAATGTCCGCCATCGCCAATTTCTCCAGCACCCTCTTCGCCCTATCGGAATTTGCGATCTTCTCATCCGCTGCTATGTTCTTGAGCAACAGCCGCCCACCGACACGCCCAAATACCACTGGCTTCAGCCATGGTCTTCCGAAGAGATCTCAGCTTTTTTGCCTTTGACGTTCGTCACAGACTTCATCATGGTCTCCGACAATTGTGATTTTGAGAGTAAGGACCTGTTCTTTTGGACTGAAACTGGCTGAACTGAATTGAACTGAACTGAACTGAACTAGTCTGAACTGAACTGAACGAGTCTGAACTGAACTGAACTGAACTGAACTCAATTATTTTTTTAATATCAATATTTTTATACAAATTTTTTATTTTTTTAAATATAATAATAATAATAAATAATAATTTGCATCGTTTTAAAATTTTATATTTTTTTTAATTTTAATTTTTTCAACATGCATAAAATTAAAAATAAATATATTATATCTATATACACAAATAAAATTAAATATAATTATATATTGCTAAGATTATATACAAATATTACATTATATTATACAAAAAAATATGGTATATATAATGACATAATAGAGTACCATAGAGTATGAGAATCTTAACCAAAAACAAGGCAAAAATATTATACTATATTATACAAAAATAATATGGTATATATATATATATATATATATATATATATATATAATGCTATATATAATGACATAATAGAGTTCTAATTACATAGTACGAGAATCTTAACACATTAATATCACAATTCACAATCTTGATATATATATACATAAATAATATACTTAAATTAAAATTTTCAATTTTTGCTATAAAATAAGCTTGTTTGCAGAATAGAATAGTATCGCAAAGACTTGTTAGAAATAAATTCTTCCGTCAACTTCTCTTGATCGCCGCAAGGTATTTATTTATTTGTTTGTTTTAAATTCTTTTTTATTGATTAATCGTCTCTCCTTCACCCTCAGCTGCTCACATTTGTGTATCATGATTTTATTATGTGTGCATGATGTGTGTATTATTTGTGTACGACCATACAAATATATTTGTGTATTGATTTTATTATTTATTGTGCATAATGCTTTTATTTGTGTGCATACTTCTTTTATATATTCGTTTGCAATCCTATCCTTGCGTGATCTGTTTGAATTCATTAATTATTGCATGTTGATAAATTTACGTCGATTTTTTTTTAAAAAGTAATTAACATAATGGGAAGACTTACCTGGTCTTATTGCATGTTGATAAATTTACGTCGATTTTTTTTTAAAAGTAATTAACATAATGGGAAGACTTACCTGGTCTGATGAGAATACAAGAATTCTTCTCAAAATTGTGAATGAAGAGAAAGAAAGGGGTGCTAGCAAATATTGTTGGGGAAATATTGCCAGCATTTTTAATGCACAAACAAAATTCGACGCCACTGCAAAACAAGTGCAAATTCACTTTAGTGATTTGAAAGAGAAATACAAGTGTTGGGAGGAGTTGCAAGGTTTAACTGGCATAGCATTCAATCTGAATACCAAGCGCGTTGATGTAGAAGAACATGCTTTGGAGAGATTTGAGTCATTCAAAGAGGTAAGAAAATAATAATATAACATGTTTACTTTTTAATTTTCTTTATTATTAATTTACAATAAATTTTAAATTATAATTAATTTGATTTATACAGCGGAATCAAAAGTACGGGATGAAGCTAATCATACAAGGCATGTCAAACATTGATCAAATGAGCCAACTGTTTGATGGAAAATCTGCTCATGGTGTTGGTGGCTGTTTTTCTCCGGGCATGGCAAAAGGACCATCTTACTTGGGTAAAGGTGTTGAAGGTCGTACTGATGATGATACGTTGCATGACATTGAAGTTGTAGGCGATGAGCTCAATGAATCTCAACCAAGTTCTGTTGACTCAAAGGTTTCACAGAAGGCTTCTCGTAAAAGAAAAATTGAAGATCCACGTGCGGAAGAACTTAAGAGAAGGGAAACTAGTTTTGACAGTGTTATTCAACTATTGTCGGGACCTGATATTGCTTCATCAAGTAAGCCGTCTATAACTCAACTTGTGAGTGAAGAGTTGGTTAAAATGAAAGTGGCAGAAGATTTCGGTGATGAGTACTTTGTTTCCGCCGTCAGCAAATTAAGTGAAGAAAGACATGCTAATATATTTTTAGCTCTTCAAAATGATATTCAAAAGCGGATCTATTTGAGCAGGATGGAATGTGGACTGTGATTAGGATGGGCATAGATGCTGAGTTCACTCGTCTTTACTAGTTTCTTTTATTATTATTTCATTTAGCATTTTATAGTTTCATGTTTCTGTGTTTCAATTTTCCCTTTATTTCATATGTTTGGATTTTATGATTATTTATTATTGAAATTTATATTATTATTGATTATAATACTATTTAATTTAATAGTTGTTTTTTTACTTATATATATTTGTAATTGTGTTTTTTTTAATGTAGAATGAATAATGTTACACGAGCCTCTATAATTATTGCATTAGAAGAATTGCGAAGATCACTTCAACCAAGTTATTCGATTGAACATGAGTCGTCAACTAGGCAACCTAGACGAGAGAAAGGGGAAAGTGGAGCCGAATACATCCATAGGTTGTTAAATGAAAATGCTACATCATGTGGTGAACAACTACGACTTGATAGGGTAATGTTTCTACAGCTTGTGAATTTGATGACTAGCTAGTAGGAATTTGTTGGTTGATGGTAAATATATAAAAGTGGACGAACAAATAGGAATTTGTTTATACATATTGGCGAAAGGATCTTCTTACCGTGATGTTGCTGATAGATTCAAACATTCCATATCTACGATAAGTAAGTACTTTCAAAAAGTCTTGGATGCCTTGGTTATATTGTCACATGATGTCATTAGACCACATCGCAATCTACTTGAGGTGCCTCCAGAGGTAGAAAATATTTCACTTTATTGGCCTTATTTCAAGGTAATATTGTACTATCATATATTTTTCTATATTATTTTAGTGCCTTATGTCTTTCATTTTTTATTTTCTAAATTATTGAAACTATTATTTAGAATGCTATTGGTGCCATAGACGGAACGCATATAGAAGTAGTTATTGGCGATCGTAATGGTACTCCATTTCGAGATCGCACTGGTCGTAAGAGTTGGAATGTGATGGCTTGTTGTTCATTTGATAGAACTTTTACATTTATAAATGTTGGTTGGGAAGGAAGCGCTCATGATCTTACAGTATGGAGAGATTCTTTAACTTCCTCGAAATATGTTTTTCCGCATCCACCTGAAGGTAAAGACGAGTTAAAATTATTTTGTTTTTATTATAGTTCATTATTTTTCGAGCTCATTCGAGTTTCATTTTTGACTTTGTAGGTAAATACTATTTGGTGGACTCTGGATATCTTAATACTCTTGGATATCTTTCTCCTATCTGCGATCCCAATGTTAGGTACCATCTTCCAGAATATAAGCATGGGCCACCTACAGGAATTTTAGAACATTACAATTATCGGCATTCTTCGTTAAGAATGAATGTTGAATGTGCCTTTGGTCATCTGAAGAGTAGGTGGAAGGTGTTGAAACTTATGCCCCAAATGTCGCAAAAGTATCAAATGTCAATTATCGTTTCTTGTTTCACGCTTCATAATTTCATACGGTTGCATCAAATTGGTATCTCAATTTTACCGCATGATTCAATCATTGGGAGAACAGATACAAACTTGGATGACAAGAATCGAAAACAGCTTATGTCGAAAGTGAGAATGGATATAGCCGAAGCAATTTGGAAATATAACAACCCAGAAGAGCATGAAGATGAAGAACAAGAAAATGAAATAGAAATAGAGCCTATGGAGCAGATGATTTAATTACTTAAATTTTGTATATTTTTTATGATTTTTTTTTAATATTATATTAATTTTTTTATATTACAATGCATTAATAATTTATATTTTTACACATAAATAATTTTAGTGAATTATAAAGTTCAAATTGAAAAAAAAAAATAAAAAAAAAATAATAATAATAATAAATAAATAAATAAAAATAAAAAATAAAAAAAATAAAAAACAAAAAAAACAAAAAAAAAATTTGAACTTAACTGAACTGAACTGAACTGAACGAGTCTGAATTGAATTGAACTGAACTGATCTGAACTGAACTGAACTGAAGTGAACTAAAAAAAAGTTCAAAAGAACAGGTCCTAAAAGTAAAAAAGGATAATTAATTGTGGTATCCTATTTTGGAAGAGTTATAAAATTATGAAGATATCTTGTAAATAAAATCATCTTTTTAATTATTAAGAGAGATCTTGACCATTTAATCAAATGAATGGTCAAAATTTATTTATTAAGAAATGTTAGGAAGAAAAATATTAGTAGAGGATCTGAATCCTTAATTAAAAAATAAATTTTATTTTTTAAATATTTTAATTAAAAAATTAGATTAAAAAATATTTTATACTCCGTATTTTTTTATTAAAATAATTTAAATAAAATATAAATATAAAAAATATTATACTTTAACTTAAAAATAAAAATTTAATTATTAAAAAAAATTAGTATTGTTAACATTTCATAAATAAATAAATATATATATATATATATATATATATACATATATATTATTTTATTCGGTTTGATTTGGATTTAAAAATATAAAACCAAACCGAAAAAAATCAAAAAATCAAAATCGGAAATCGAAAAACTGAACTAAATCGAACCGAAAAAAATTCAAAAAATCAAAATCGAAAATCAAACACATTAAATTAGTTTGCTTCGATTTTGTTTTAACCGAATAATTCCGTTTTGGTTTGGTTTGAAATTGAACCAAGTCGTTTGACACCCTTGATCTAAACTGAATTATATTGAAGTGATTTTTTATAAAAATAATAATAATTTTATAAATTGTTAAATATTTTTTGAAAAATATTAACAATGTTTTAAAATTAACTAAATTGTATACTTAACATAATTGATTCAAATTATTTTTAATTTATTTTATTTTAATTTATTTTAAAACGAACTTAATTGAGTTGAAGTGAAGTTATTTGACCTGAACTGAAATAAAATTAAATCTAAAATAATATGTGCTCTATAATAATTATGTAAATGATGTATTTAACGTGATGTAGGGGGGTGTATTCGTTCCGGAGTCTGTAAGATTTTAATGGACTTTTAAAATTCGGAGGTATTCAATTCGGATTTTTAGAAGTCCATTAAAATCCGGAGGTATTCAATTAGGATTTTAAAAAGTCTTTAAAAATCCATAGGTATTCAAATGTCTATGGATTTTAATGAATATTAATAATTTATGGATTTTAATGGATTCTTTTTAAAAAATATAACTATACTTGACTTTTCAAAATCTCTCATAATTATGAGATATTTCGACGGACTTCTTTACGACACCAAAAATTCTAACATGAAAACTAAAAAAAACAATCATTATTTAACATGAATATTACACAAATCTATCTATATAAAATAATCAAAATTTTATTTGAGAAAATTGATCTTATCATATTTTATTTAAAATTAATTATTTATATATCATATTAATAATAAATTATTTTGTATTTATTATATACAACAATATATTTTCTCAATAACAATCCAAATATAATAAATTTATATTATTAATATTATTATTATTCAATTTATTTAAAAAATTATTTATGATGTTTTATTTATATTATTGTTTAATATTTGATAAAATATGATAAAAATTCAGTCGTCTCGACACCAATGAAGATTTTTTTTTTTTAAATATGACGAGGGAGGTAAACAATACGTATATTTTATATATACGTATATATATGTCGTTGTATAACAATGATATAAATAAAAATAAAAATAATAATGTGAGAAATGAGATTGACGTATAATAAATGAAGATTAATAATAGTGATGGATAATAATTTATTTATTTTAAATTTTTGAATTAACATTTTTGGTTTTTTATTTTCTAATAATTTATATTTTTTTAAAACAATTTATTATTTTTTATAAATACAAGTTTATGAAAATTAATGTTAATAATTAAAAATATATTTCACGAACTCTATGAAAATCCATGAAAATCAATACCAAAAGTCAGTCAAACTCTTCCTAGACTCCGTGGATTTAAAAAATCCATAAAAATCCACGGATTTTTAAAAGTCCAAAAAAATCCTTTAAAATCCGAATTGAATACACCCTCCGTAGTATAGATAAAAGTTAAGTCTATAATAATTATGTAAATGATGTATTTAACCTGATGTAGTATAGATAAAAGCTAAGTTTATAGTAATAATTATGTAACTGAATACTGATTTTAAACTTGAAAAAAATGATTTTATATCAAAATTGATATGATTTGAAACTCAATCATACATCGTATTGAACACACAATATAATATCGATATCTTAAATAAAAAAATAAAAAAATAAAGTAAAAATTTACTATATTGATAAGTGGTTATAAAAAACAATATAATATCGATATCTTAAATAAATAAATAAAAGTAAAAATTTACTATATTGATAAGTGGTTATAATAAGTTTGAAGTTAATGAATTAACTATGAAAAATAAAATTGTATTTCTAATAAAGTTTCAAAATCCCCTATATAATTTTTTTTAATATAATGTCAATTTACGACACTGTACGTAATGGGAAGAATCAAAATTCAAGATCCAACACATGTGGTGTGTCCTTTGCCATAATGGACAGTGTTCTAGGGCATGACCCCCTTCTTTAATGACTCTTTTTATTGTATTGATATTTGTTAAAATTAATTCAATAACATCTTAAAAGACATTGATAAAATGATAAAATTGTCCAAAATATATTTTAATTCAATTTTTTTTTCAATTGATGTGTGAGTTTGAGATACGTAACAATATGAAAAAAAATATAAAATTTTTCATAATTTTTATATATTATATGTATTGGACGGACAAAAAAAGTCAAACATTAACAAAGGTCAACGTTGACCACGTGCATTGGTGTGACCTGTGAGACATATGAGTAGTTCTCACTAAAAAGATTACTTACATTTATATAATTTGTACTATATGATGTACGCATGCTATACTAGCCATTTAATACGACGAAAAAAAAAAAAAAAGGAATTAGTCTACACCCCTCTCTTATTTGTTTTAATTTCCCAAACAAAGTCATTTCTAAAAATCTCATTTGAAGATTTTCTTTAATTATTCTTGTAAATCGATCAGATTTTATTAGATTTGCTTGGTGCATAAATATGAAAACAAAATCATGATCACCCTAGCTAGCTATTTGGTTTGCCCAAAATGAATAAAATGAATTACCAGGGTTTAATGATATGTTTGGGTATTATTTATATACTCCCTTCGAAAAATCACAATCCTCATCACGATCATAATGACTATTACGTATAATTAATTCTATTAATTAAATTAAATAAGGTGTATTCACATATATATCATTCATATATTATATATTAATTGAATGTTCGAATATATGACCAAACAGAGACAATGCCAGCCGTTTGGGTATAATTTTGATATTTTTTTTTGGAAAATATTAATTTTGCATTTGAATATACCCAGCCATATGAAGTACATGTTTTAATTGCATCAATTCAAAAAACAATTTTAAATCAAAACGCATATTACAACAAATTTTGTATGTGTAACATGCAATTACAAATAAGCTCTATATATCATTTTCACATTTCCTTTTTATAATTATATATGATTTTAGTTAAACACGGATATATACCAGAGAAGAATAAATACAGTATGAACAAACAAATTATTCAGTGTTTGTGATAATTTGTATGTGTGTTGGAATATATTTATATATATATTAGCGGATCTTATTTTTTTTAATTGCGAGGGGGATCGGATACGACGAGTACGATTTGTTTTTTTAAGCTTGGTATCTGGTAGCAATATATATAGTACGTAAATGAAAACAAGTTTGGAAATGAAGCCCGTGGGCCGGGCCAGACTTTTATTGGAATGAAATTAACCTTGCAACAGGGGATCAAATCAAATACATATACACACACGCATGCACATGATCGAATAGATAGGCCCGAGTTATTACTTATTCAAAATATCGATCATTCGTCTTGTGATTTAATTACTTGACATGATCCATAAGCCCGAGTTAATAATTAGTCAAGGTCGCGGTGTCGGTGGTGGTGGAGACCGCGCGCGGCATTCTACGGGACATATATTTTTTTTGCAGGCTGCTATTGATGTATCTTTGCACATTTCTAAGCAACACTGGTCATATGTTTCTGGCAATTGTTCATATCATGATCGAATATTGTTAATTCAACAAATTAAAACATATATATTCAAAAAAAATAAAAAATTGTAAAAATATATACTATTTCTGTCCCAGAGAAACATTACTCTTTCGTTAATTTATATTTTATGAAAAAAGTGGACTTGTATATATAAAAATAAAATAAAAAATAAATATGCACTTCACTTCATTACCAGGGGGAGGCGGAGGCCCGGGAGGGGAGGGGGTTGGTGGAGGCCCGGGAGGAGAGGAGTGGGGTTGGGGATGAACTTTTTTGACCATTTGCGATTGCTCATGATTAATATAGCTCCTCCTCCCTTCGGATGTCATGAACTAACATATATACCAAAACAAAAAAATACGTATGTACGTATGAAAAAACTATTTATACGAAAAAATTAAATATTTTGAAGAAGACAGATGAATAGTGGTACTTACGAGTATCTGCAACGAGAAAACAATCACAAGTACGGCAGCCAATACAATCTTCGCCATTTAGTTCCCTTTCCTTTTCTTTTTTTATTTAATTTCTTGTGTAGGGGATATAATTGTGTATAAATAGAGGTTAATACGCTTCCGTGGGCCATGCATGGATTTTTTACACAATGAATACTAGCTTCATTCATATAATTATTATATGTAGATTTAATATTATTTCATATAAGTTCACATACAATCACGTTACACGATTATGGTGTATGATTAATGATACAAGTTTAACATTTATAACCTTAATTAAAGCTCCACTTGATTTAATTTATAATTATGTGTACCCTCTTTACTTGTAGTAAAAATATATTTTTGTTGATCGATTTCATTAGATCAATTCTTAATTTAGTGGTACATTTTAAAATGTTTTTATTTTATAATTTTGGAATTAGGGAATGTATTTTAATTACTTCAAATTATTTTAAAGCACTAATTATTTAAATAATAGATTTAAATTTTATAATGGCTTAGTAAAGATTTCTTGATGCAATGATGACTTTTAAGGTTCACCAAACAAATTCATTTCTAAAATTCTTATTTAAAGATTTTCTTTAATTAATCATGTAAATCAGATTATCTAAGATTTAGATGGTATTTAAATATGAAAAGCAAATCACCATCATATTTTGATTTGCGCAAAAATGCATAAAATGAATGATTATGTTTAAGAGCTCTTATAAATAGAGAATCAATAAAATAAATTAAATTGTATGTATTTATTTATAATATAACTTTGAAACCCATTAAAACAAGAAATAATTTAACATAACTTTGAAATAAAAATTCAAAATTCATCATTCACTTATTCTGTATAAGAGACAACGAGCAGTTTTCCTTAATCACTTATTCTGTATAAGAGACAACGAGCAGTTTTCCTTAATGCATGTCTCATTTTTTTAGTAGGACTAGTACATTGGTTAATTGGAGAAATTTAAATACTCACACAAACTTCTTCACGCATGTTTCATTTTTTGGTAGGACTAGCCCATTAGTTAATTTGAGAAATTTAAATATTCACACACATGTTTCACATTCAAACTTTAAACTTTACGGTCTTCAATTCAAGTGTTCAACACAAGTTACACAACCCTTGACGCATGCCTCATTTGAAAGAATCAGCTATATTCGATTGATGACTAATTTTTCATTGCTTGATAAACCATTTCACAATGACCCCTCTTCTTGTAGTGGTATTATAACCATTGTATTAAAACACGGTGGAGGGACGCGTTTCGTACTGTCTCGACATTTTAATGTTTTGAGGCGCACGAGTTGTAAAATAATTAACTTGAGTTTGAGGAAGATAGACTTCTTCCTTACAGCAAACGGGAAAAAGAAGAATAGGGTTTTTGTGTATTGTGTTGATTAATTGAAGGAGTACATAAGTTGCATATATATAGCAACATAAATCAAAGAATCCTAGTACTACCAGAATAAGGAAAACGACTAAACCCTAATACCTGTGGCCATAATGTAATAAACACAAAATATTAATAAAACTAAGAATAATTGCAATTTAGTCCCTGCGACTCTTTTCTTTTAATGTGATGCGCATGAGATGGAGAGAGCATGCATGCAGCTGCATGCATGTAGGAGTACGTATATATCAATACCCCCCTCAAGATGGGAATAGAGGTTCTTTATGCCCATCTTGCGCAACAAATGATGAAAAGATTTACTGCCCAAAGCTTTGGTAAAAAGGTCTGCAACTTGATCTGCAGTCTTCATATGAAACATCTTGAACAGTCCTCTTTGCAGCCATTCTCTCACAAGGTGACAATCAATCTCAATATGTTTAGTACGTTCATGAAAAACAGGGTTAGAGGCTATATGCATAGCAGCCATGTTGTCACAATAGAGAAGTGCCGGTTGATGATGAGCAATTCCAAAATCCCTGAGCAGTTTCTTAAACCAAACCAACTCACACACAAGAGAAGCCATAGCCCTATACTCTGATTCTGCTGATGATCTTGACACAGTAGTTTGTTTCTTGGATTTCCATGCCACAAGAGAATCACCAAAAAATACACAATAGCCAGTAACTGATCTTCTTGTATCAACATCAGCTGCCCAATCTGAATCACAGAAGGCTTTGAGGTGAACTGTGTTATCTGATGGATAGAACAATCCTTGTCCTGGAGAACCTTTCAAATACCTAACAACTCGAAGTGCAGCTGACATGTGTATATTAGTTGGTCTTTCCAGAAATTGACTGAGAACCTGGATTGAGAAACAAATGTCAGGTCTTGAAAGAGTTAAATAAAGGAGTCTGCCAATGAGCCTTCTGTACTCAGAAGGGTTGGCAAGAGCATCACCTTCATCCCTACTTAACTTGATGCCTTGTTCAAAAGGAAACTGGACAAGTTTACTTTCAAGTAAACCACAGTCATAAATAATGTCCAAAGTATACTGCCTCTGGTTAATGACCAAGCCCTCAGAATTTCTGGCAATTTCAATACCAAGGAAGAATTTTAAATCACCCAAATCTTTGAGTTTAAACTGACTTGATAGATAAACTTTGATTTTATTAATAGCTTCTTCATCATTGCCTCCAATGATAATATCATCCACATAAATGAGAAGAAAGATGAGGGAGCCACCAAAGGATAAAATAAAAAGAGAGGAATCAGTTGCACTCTGTTTGAAACCATAGGATAAGATGACAGTGGTAAATTTTTCATTCCACTGTCTGGAGGACTGCTTGAGTCCATACAATGATTTATGAAGTTTACAACACATAGTTGACTGGGATGCCACAGAATATCCCTCAGGGAGACTCATATAAACTTCTTCATGCAGATCCCCATATAGAAAGGCATTATTGACATCTAACTGGTACAAAGACCAATTGGAACAGGAAGCTAAAGCAAGAACTGTTCTTACTGTGGATATTTTTGCAACTGGTGAGAATGTCTCAAAGAAATCCAATCCTTCTTGTTGTGTATATCCCTTGGCAACCAATCTAGCTTTACACCTCTCAATGGAACCATCAACCTTTCTTTTGATCTTATATACCCATCTACAGCCTACCAATTTCTTCCCTGGAGGCAAAGGCATTATTGTCCAAGTATGATTGGCTTCCAATGCATTTACTTCTTCCTGCATGGCATGTCTCCATTCTGGACTGAGAGATGCAGCTTTGAAGTTTTTAGGTTCTGAATGGATAATAGTGGACATGACATAGGGCAAGTATTTTGGTTTTATTTTATCAAAACTGAGATGATCACTGAGGGGATAAGGAGAGTTGTCTTGAAACTGAATAGGTGGATGACTGTGAACAGAACTAATTAAATTACACTGGTATTCTTGGAGATAGCCAGGTGGTTTAGTAGCTCTGGTAGTTCTTCTAGGAATAACCTCAATGGGAGATGAATCATCAATATCTGTAGGACTGTGTGAATTCTGATTTGTTGAGTCACTTGGAAATTCTGTGCCAGATAGGGAAGATGGTGATTCTGAAGTAGAAATAGGAGTTGTGATATCTGTTGATTCATTGTTACTGATAGGATGATCATCTTGATGAGGGGCAGTCTGGTGGTTTGTTGGATACTCAAAAATATCAATGACAGGTGAGTCACTAATAGGATCATCATCTGTGGTTATTTGATGAAAAGGAAATTCATTTTCATAGAAGAGAACATCTCTTGCTGTGAATAATACCTTTTCTTGAAGATCATACAAAATATATCCTTTAATTCCCTTGGGGTAGCCAACCAAGATGCATTTATGGGCTCTAGATGTAAATTTATCTTTTCTGGGATCAACATTAGTAGCAAAACACAGACATCCAAATGTCCTGATTAGGGAGAGGTCTGGTTCTTTCTGATACAGAATTTCATAGGGTGTTTGATTGTTGATAACCTCTGATGGGGTCCTGTTAATCAGGTAAGTAGCTGTGAGAATACATTCCCCCCAAAGTTCAATAGGAACATAAGATTGGAATTTAAGAGCCCTTGCTACTTCCAATATATGTCTATGTTTTCTTTCAACTATGGAGTTTTGCTGAGGAGTATAGACACAACTCATTTGATGCTCAATCCCATGAGTGTTGTAAATTCAGTCATAAAGAATTCCTTTCCTTGATCACTTCTAATTGTCTTAATTTCTGTTTGAAAATGGTTCTTAACAAACAAAACAAAAGTTTGTAATATGCTTCTGGCTTGTGTTTTTGAACTCATGAGAAAAGTCCATGTAAAACGACTGTGATGCTCAACAACTGTCAAAAAATATTTAAAGCCACTGTGGGAAGTTACTGAAAAAGGACCCCATATATCCACATGTATCAACTCAAAAGGTAACAACTCCTTCTCAGTATGTTTGGGAAATGGTATTCTTGTCTGTTTGGATTTATGGCATATATCACAAGAACTTCTAGCAAAAGAGTCATGAACAAAAGGAAATTGTTTATTAATCTTATGCATTAAAATCATTCTACTAATAGAAGGATGTCCCATTCTCTTGTGCCAAGTATCAACAGAAATACTATTAACTGATCTACTACTACTGTCATTTTCTTCCAGTGCTTCAAAGTGATAGAGTCCACCAGCTTCTCTAGCTCTCCCAATCACTCTGCAGCTGATATTGTCCTGTACAATGCATCCATTGTGAGAGAAAACCAACTTAGCTTTTGCATCCACCAATAATTTGCTGACAGAGATTAGATTAAACTGGAAAGAAGGGACAAATAAAACATTTTGCAAGATAATGTCAGCACTCAGTTTCACAGTTCCCATATGTGTAACTGTTGTGCTTGAACCATTAGGCAATCTCAGGGTAATAGGGTTTCTGACCCTCACATCTTTCATATGCTTCAAACTGTTGGTTATATGATCACTAGCTCCAGAATCAATGATCCATAGATTGTTATTAACACTTAAAAGGCAGTGAGATGCCATGGTAAAAGCATCATTGAAATTCATACCTTGATTTTTCTTTTGATTTGAACTTCCAGATGTATTTGTCTGATTGAAATTCTGCAAGAGAGAACACAGATGTTTATACTCCTTTGATGACATTTTGACCCCTTGCTTGTCATCATCTTCCAGTGATTCTACTTGATTGATGTTTGATTTCTGTGACCAGGTCCCTCCAGCTTTATTCTCTGCTTTTGACTCCTTTGAGGGGAAGCCATGCAACTCAAAACATCTATCAATTGTGTGATTTGGCTTTCCACAGTGAGTGCAGTTGGAGTTACCTTTGTTCTGCCCTTGTCCACTTGAATTCCTTGTGGAGTATCCTGGTGGGAATCCATGTATAAAAAAGCACTTATCCACAGTATGATTATCCTTCTTACACCTTGTGCATATAACTGTATTTTTCTTATTGGTTTGACCTCCAGATTTATTCCAAGTCTGTTGTGCTGCACTTGTGTCTTGTCTTGTTGCCATAGCATTAGACTGTGTGTTGTTAGGGCCCAGATTCTTCAACTCAAGGTTTGATTCCTCCTGAGATACCAAGCTGAAAATCTGATCAAGTGTGGGCAATGGATCCTGGAGTAGGATTTGATTTCTAAGATTGGTATAATCATCATTAAGTCCCATGAGGAACTGTAAGACCCTTCTTTTGTTGGCTTTCTGTCGATTCTCAATCATAGCAGGGCAATTACTCAGAGAACATATAGAGGTAGGTTCATGGGCTGTTATCTCATCCCAGATACCTTTAAGTTTGGCATAGTAGATACTCACCATGTCTCCTTCTTGTTTTGTACCAATCAATTTTTGCTCAAGCATATAAACCATATTATTGTTAGTTTTAGAAAACTTTGTATGGAGTTCTTCCCATACCTGTCTTGCTGAGGTTGAGTAAGCGGTGAAGCCGGCTAACTCTGGTGAGAGATTAGAGGAAATCCAAGTAAGAACCATGATGTTACATCTTCTCCAATCAACATACAGAGGATCATCAGGTGAAGGTTCAGGTAGAGAGCCATCAACAAATCCATGTTTGTTCTTTGTCATGAGAGCCATCAACATATTTCGACTCCATGATTGATAATTTTTGGCATGTAAAGGTTCTGGTACTAGTTTCTGACTTGGCGCTTCACCATAGTGCAGAAAACATGGACTGGTAGGCTTCGTTGGATCCATAGGATTTGAGCCGGATGAACCACCTTCTTTCTCCTTCTCTTCTGGATTGACCATGTTGCGCGCGGATTAATATGTATGCTCTGATACCATGTAAAATAATTAACTTGAGTTTGAGGAAGATAGACTTCTTCCTTACAGCAAACGGGAAAAAGAAGAATAGGGTTTTTGTGTATTGTGTTGATTAATTGAAGGAGTACATAAGTTGCATATATATAGCAACATAAATCAAAGAATCCTAGTACTACCAGAATAAGGAAAACGACTAAACCCTAATACCTGTGGCCATAATGTAATAAACACAAAATATTAATAAAACTAAGAATAATTGCAATTTAGTCCCTGCGACTCTTTTCTTTTAATGTGATGCGCATGAGATGGAGAGAGCATGCATGCAGCTGCATGCATGTAGGAGTACGTATATATCAATACGAGTCAAGATCGTTTCAAAATTTATACGCCTTGAGACGTAAAGCGTACGAGTCGAGGCGCATCTCTGAGGCGGTCTTTATATTTTTTTTGTATTTTTTAAATAAATGACAATTTAATTTTATAATTAAGTTAATTTTATTAATTGTACTTGACTCAATCTATGATCAATTAGTTTAACTTTAAAATATTATTATTTTCTATATTTATTCATTGTCTCAAACTTTAAATTTTTAATTGAATTTCTCGTTCTAAGAATCTTAACTTCTCCAAGTACATTGTTTTTACATTTTCTTCTCTCTTATACAATTTTTTTTTCTCTTTCTCTTTCTCATTTATACATCTTTATTTTCAACAACTTATAGTACGTTCAGGGTCCTATAGCAGCCCTTTCTCCGGTTACCCATGATTAGTACGCTATGCTGGAATGTACGGGGGCTGAATAAGCTGGACCACCAGAGGGCAGTCCGTGACCTTATTCAGGAGAGTTCGGCTAGTCTCGTTGCTCTTCTTGAGACGCATGTTAACCCTAGTAGGTCTTCCTTTGTCGCTGACCGAATATTTTCTTCGTGGAGTAGGTACTTTGATTATGTCGATGGTCCGGGTAAGCGTATCTGGGTCGGTTGGGATCAGAGTTTGGTGGATGTGCAGATGATAAATACTTCTGATCAGTGGTTTCACTGTCGGGTTACGGAGCTCAGAACTGCAGTCACGCGGTTTTACACTTTCGTATATGGCCATAACTCGGTAATCGAGGATGATAGAGCCCCGGGGCCCGATGGTTACTCTTCAGCCTTCTTCAAACAAGCCTGTCCGGTGATTAAATCTGAGTGCCTCGCGGCCATTTCAGATTTCTTCCAAACCGGCAAGCTTGTTCGAGCTGTGAACTCAACGATTCTGTCGCTTATATCGAAGGTTGCTGTCCCGAAGCATCCTAAAGACTTTCGTCCTATCTCGTGCTGCAATGTGCTGTACAAGGTGATTGCGAAGATTATTTCCAATCGTATGAGTGACAGTATGGCTTTTTTGGTGGACAGATCACAGACGGCTTTCGTCCCTGGCAGACACATCGGGGATAATATCCTCCTTGCACAGGAGATCATGCAGGGATACGGGAAGACGGGATTGCCAGCTAGATGTGTACTGAAAGTCGATCTGATGAAGGCATATGACACAGTTGAGTGGAGTTTTGTTCGGGCATCTTTGGAGACTATGGGATTCCACCAGGTGTTTATCGGTTGGATTATGGAGTGTTTATCTACTTCAGCGTACTCGGTGAACATTAATGGTTCAGCCGAGGGATATTTCAGAGGAGCCAGGGGATTGAGGCAGGGGGACCCGATGTCGCCCTTTCTTTTTATTCTTGTGATGGAGGTCTTACACGGAATTCTGGAGTGGCACATCCAGGCTGAGCCGGAGTTTCAGTTCCACTGGAGATGTGAGAGGACCCGCACCTACATGCTCAGTTTTGCAGATGATCTGCTCCTCGCTTGCCATGCAGATCCTATCTCTATTGACACGCTCAGACGTGGTGTGCAAATTTTCTCGGTTTACTCAGGTTTACATGCGAATGTAGAGAAGAGTAACATCTATCTCTCGCGGACAGCACAAGAGGATGCGTCGGTTCTGCATACTGTGTTTGACTTTCCAGTTGGTACTCTTCCGGTGCGGTACTTGGGAGTCCCGTTGATTTCTTCTCAGTTGAGGATCAGAGATTGCGCACCACTGCTCCGGAAGATTGATGATAGATTGGGTTCATGGACCTCGCGATCCCTTTCGTATGCTGGGCGAGTCCAGCTGATTCGCTCAGTGCTCGGCACTCTTCATATATACTGGGCTAGTGTGTTCATACTCCCGCAGGGGGTCATTCAGGAGATTGAGAAGCGTCTGAGGAGATTTTTGTGGTATGGGACGGGAACTCGGGGGTATGCGAAGGTTCGATGGGCAGATGTTTGCCGACCTGCCAGAGAGGGAGGATTAGGGATCCGGGACCTTACTGCTCAGAATCGGGCCCTTATGACCAGACATATTTGGGCAATTTTGAGTCGAGATCCGGAGTCTGTTTGGGTCAGTTGGATTCAGGCGAATCGACTGAGGAGGCATTCGTTTTGGAGTGCAAAGAGTCCTAGGGCCTGCTCTTGGAGTTGGCGACAGCTCCTAAAGCTTAGGCCTGATGTTTTACCGGCTATCCGAATTCACATTGGGGATGGGTCACAGTTGTATCTGTGGAGGGACCCTTGGCACACTTTGGGTCGGTTGGAGGAGGTGTGTCCGATGGGGCCGAATTTGACTGGATTGCAGATAGCCTTGCCTCTCAGCTCCGTCATTGTTGATGGTGAGTGGCAGTGGCCAGTTGACTTTGCTGAGCAGTTCGTTGGTCTTATGGAGTTGCTTCCGGAGATAGGTCAGGGGAGGGATGTTATACAATGGAGGTTGCATAGGTCTGGGAGTTACACTTCTGCCTCAGCCTATTCACTTTTGCGCCCTGAGAGAGTTAAGGTTCCGTGGGCTGGTCTCCTTGCTGGACCTGGGCGTATACCGAGACACTGCTTCATTCTTTGGCTTGCTATCCGTGGTCGGTTGCCAACGCGTGATAAGCCGTGGATTGGTAGGGGTGATGATTCATGTGTTTTGTGTGGAGGAGAAAGTAGAGAGACACATCCCCATCTATTCTTTGATTGCACCTTTTCACAGGATTGCTTGAGGATAGCTGGGAGGGAGGTTACTGGGTTTCTATGGCCACGTGGCAGTTGGGAGTGTGCTGTACGTCGTGCTGCTAGACGATGGCGTGGGAAACATTGGATTTCCTGTACTTATCGTGGTCTTCTCGCTGCACTGATTTATTTTATATGGCAAGAGAGGAATACGCGTATTTGGGAAGCGAGCTCAGAGTCGGCAGAGGAGGTGGCTATCAGAGCTATATCCATTATGAGGGATCGAATCGCTTCGCTAAGGTTACCAGATTCACTTCAGGCGAGGGCTTTGAGGCGAGTGTGGCACATTGCATGGTAGGAGTGGTTGTTGTTGATGGAGTATTTTTATTTTTATTTTTGGAGATTCTGAGAGCTAGCCTGTTAGTTCGCTGATGCGGTAGGATCTTCCTATGCGCTGTACTGTATCTCCAACTTATTTTATTTTTCTCTTATATGATATTGACCGTTAACCAAAAAAAAAAAACTTATATTTTTATTTTTAATTTTTTTCATAATCGTAATTCTCTATTGTTTTTTTCTAATTTTATTGTCTCAAACTTTAATTTTTTAATTGAATTTCTCGTTTTAATAAACTTAACATCTTAAAGTACGTTGTTTTTACATTTTTTTTTGGTACAATTTTTTTTCTCTTTCTCTTTCTCATTTATACATCTATATTTTTAACAACTTATATTTTTATTTTTAATTTTTTTTCATAATCGTTATTCTCTATTGTCTTTTTCTAATTTTATATATTGATTTTCGAAATGATAGTGTCAACCAAAATATTTATATTTTGAATTATTTACCATTGTATTCAGGTAAAATTTTTAAATAACACTTATTTCATTAATAATAAATTAAATATTATTTTATAATTATAATATAATATATTTTTTCTAATAATTTTATAAATTGTTTGTTTTAATTTGATGCGTACGCCTCACGCCTCAAGTTAAAAACGTCTCAAATACGAATTATGTTTTCTAAAACATTGATTATAACGCTTCAATTTTATTTATTTATTTCGTTTCACTTTAAACTTTACGACTTTCTCCAGTATTCTTTTTACTCACCAGATCATATATCTTATTCGTGGATCGCACAATGCGACCATGTTTTCAAGAGTTAGGGCATCACGATTCACGACTATACACAATAGTATCTCAGAATATGGTATAAAATGCGATCAATGAAATAAGCAAAATAATTAAGAGTCAAATCTTTATTATCATACTTTATCTCAATGCTTCAAAATTCACAACGATTTTCATATTAAAAAGAATGTATTAATGCCACATTTCTATCTCCCTCTATATCTTTTTTTCCGTTTATCAAATTTAAGAAATTTGAGCAAATAAATTGTGTGGAATTAGCCGAAAGGCAACCCCTATTCGCCGCACATAGCTGCTCAACTTTTAACAATATACGTAGTAATTGACTACGTGTTCTTTTTCATCACCTCTTGAAGCAACAATCTGGAAAGACGAAGCTCGATTATTCCCTTCGCATTTTTCTATTCTTATTTTTCTTCTCTTTTGATTCATCTTATTTGACATCTTGTGCATGTCTATTAACTTATCTAAGAGTTGATTGACATGCACAGTTGTCAAGGGTTGTTAGCTCAGTTGGTTGAGCGTTTGAATTGAAGATCATGAGGTTTAAGGTTCAAACTCGAGACATTGTAATTGACCTTATCTTCAAAATCTAATTGGGTGAGAATCATAAACCCGATACTTTGTAATTGACCTATACAAAAAAGAAATGGGTGAGGATCATTATCTTCAAAATCTAATTGGGTGAGAATCATAAACCCGATACTTTGTAATTGACCTATACAAAAAAGAAATGGGTGAGGATCATCTCTACGTAATTGACCTATACAAAAAAAAAAAAAATTGGGCGAGGTTGTCTCTATTTTGAACGGTCATGTGGAATATCGTGTTTTATGTATGTTGTCCTTTAATAAATTCTAAATTAAAACATATCAAGAGACCGGTCATGTAGAATATCATATTTTATGTTTGTTGTCCTTTAATAAATTCTAAATTAAAACATATTTATCAAGAGACCGTACGTACACTGGTACACACCTATTCACAACCATTGATATTGATATATAATTAATATATAATTTAATATAACAAAAAAATAAAAAATGTAAGTAAAAAATTAATTTAAAATTTAAATTTATTTATAAATTAAATTATTAATAAGATCAATTTATAAATAAAATATACTATTAATAAAATAAAAATGTATAGATTATTTATAAGATCAATTTATTATATTCAATTCGATTTTTGTTTATTTATGAGTTTTTTGAAAAATTGTACTCCGTAAAAATAAAAAATGGAAAATACGTGTTTTACTTTTTTAGACTTTGAGACACCCGGAATATCCCGTCACCGATTTCGATTTTCCTTCTCCCCCACTCTTAGAAATTGAATAACCCAATCAACCAAAGCCCCGCCGCCTGCTCAATTCGATGGCTAAGGGGAAGGATGCTGTCGCCATGGAAATTGACGAACAGAACTCAACCGCTCCCGATCAGATCAATAACCCTAAATTCTCTGTCAATGGTACGTTCTTCGGTCTTTTTTTTTTTTTTTTTTTTTGTTGTTGTTGTTTTGCGTAACATAGACTTTACTCGATTCTGCGGCGTAATTTGCAGTGTTGCAGCTCTTGAAATCGGCTCAAATGCAGCACGGATTGCGCTTCGGTGATTATGCTCGTTACCGGTATAATTCATTTCCTATCGGACTGTATCGTTTACATACATTTCTGGACATATAAGCTATTTTTGCTTTTAGCGGGTTTTGCGTGAAGTTTTTAGAATGACTGTGAATTTGTAAGGTGAGGATGGATTGGGGTGGGAGAGATACTTATTATTATTTATCACTCCGACTGTTTTTGTTATCTTTTATGTCATTGGATGAGTGTCTCGGAAAGAATAAGAACCATAGAAACTGAAAGAATGGAGTTTTCAAACACCCTTTCAATGGGTGAGCGGGGTACCACTTTAGCTACAATGCTCTTGTTATTATCCAGCTTCAATGGGAGTTATCATTCTTCTGTGTCTACTGCGATTCGATTATGGTGCTATTCTGACTTTGATATCTGTTCTCGTTGAGTTTCTAGGAGGTATTGCAGTGCAAGGCTGAGAAGGCTTTATAAGTCGTTGAAGTTCACGCATGGCCGTGGGAAGTATACAAAGAAAGCCATTACTGCATCTACAGTGACTGAAGTCAGGTAGCTGCTGCAATTTTTTTGTTTTGTTTATATTAGGTTGTATATACAGTATTATATATATAATATGGTCATCATAAATGTTCTGTTCCTAAAAATGCACCTACAGCGCTTGGATCAATAATTTTTTAATCATGCATTTTTTATTTTTGTTTTTTTCCCATTTTGAAATTAACTCTTGTGTCTAATGGCTCTTTATGTTTAGTGAAGAATATGATAGCATTTGTAAAATTCTACCACCTGTTTGGTTCAATTTTTGTGCCTCATTTCAGCAATGATAGGCCAATCCATGTTAGTAGCACACTAGCACTAGTTCTGATTTTTCTTTCTTAGCACTCTACAGAGAAAAAATAATTTACTATTGAAACTGAGTTCATGCCCGTATATGGACTCAGTTATACACACTTAATCCATAAATGTTGTGGTTAACGCGAGTTTATGATAGCTGAAGTATAAGCTAGCGAGTTAAATGAGTCAATGACTGAACTGTTCAACTCTCAAATAAGCCAATATCTTAAAAATCTTCTACTGATTTGTATTTAGTTTATTTCGAATCATGGAAATGACACAAATACAATAATACACCTCATGAAGAAATGCAGTGAAATTATCACCCTTGTTTGCTGATTATATACCCATTTCTCATTAGTGTATATAGACTATATTATCATTTAATCTCACAAAATTAATAATATCTTGCACACAAGAATTTACGCATCACTTCCTGTTAACAGACGTCCTTACATGCTAGACTGCTAATGCCGAATGATTAAATCATGGAAATCAAAATTTTACTTCTTTCTGATATATGTAAAATTAAGGGTTTCATCATTCCCTTCCTTGTACTTCTATGCCTTTTGGTATTGCTAGCACTAGGTATTTGTACCTGGATTTCGCTTATCATGGGTGGATCCTCTGAATCCTGGTTAGGTTTCTCCATTTGGTTCTATATACTTCTGAAAGAGCATGGAGCTACGCCATGGAAAAGAAAACACTGCCAGATGGTCCAAATGCGCGCCAACGAAGTTATCTTATTGGCAGGCTAAGGAAGGCAGTAAAATGGGCTTCCCTTCTTCAAGAGTTAAGTGCCATCAAGGGAGATTCAAGAACATCTTTGGAAGCAGAGGTATCAATGACAGTTTTGTTACTGGCTTTTTTGGTGCTTTAATCTTAGTGCTAACAAATTTTATAACATGACCTTTAATCTTAGTTATTTTTGTTGAATCAGAATCTTTCTATGAAATGGTAAATGGGCTCATGGAGCTAAAGTGATGCTATACTTGTGAACTGTTTTTCAATTATTTAACGAATTACTGATATGCAATAATTTAAGTAAGTTGCAAATTTTCAGTCATATGGTCAAAGAAGATGCATATGTTTCCAGAATTTTTGTATCTGGTGTGCTTGGCAACCACACATGATATTGTGGGTTATCCCTTTTAATATCACTCTTTTTAAACTTTTACATGTTTAGAGAATCATCCTGTCGTCCTTTTTTTAATGGCAACTGATGTGAAAATATTTCTTCTATGAGACGGCAGGATTAGATATTTAATAGCTGGGAGTCAATGTGGTATTAATTACTCACATCCCTAACATTCTTGAATATCGTTTATTTCCAAATTAAGCTGAAATTCTCTGACTATCAATGTCACATTCTGATTTTAAGCATTTATGTGTTCAATACGCAGGCTTATGCCTCTTATATGAAAGGGAGTTTGTTATTTGAACAAGATCGGCACTGGGATGTTGCCCTGAAGTGTTTCAAAAGTGCCAGGTACATTCTGTTTTCAATAGATTATTGGATCTGTAGTTCATAAAATCCAAGGACATTTCTCCTTAACAAGAATGGTAGTTATAAAAATAATGGAATATAATTTTTTTATTAAGGGCTGTTTATGAGGAACTGGGAAAGTATGGAGACCTAGAGAACCAGGTGTTATGCCGGGAGCGGGTTGAGGAACTTGAGCCTAGTATACGATATTGCCTGCATAAAATTGGGGAGTCAAATTTGCCGACTTCCGAACTGGTCCAAATAGGAGAAATGGAAGGGCCTGCCCTGGATCTCTTCAAAGCTAAGCTGGAGGCGAGTATATCTTACCATAGACAGTTTGTGATAAATCTTTACTTTTTTTGTCAGTCTGAGTTTTACTGATTTTGCCAAGTTTAAGTATCTTGTCTCTAAAACTTTTGCCCGGAATGGCTACCCATGATCTTTATATCTTCGTTTATCTTCAATGGCAGGCTGTTATGGCTGAGGCTCGATCTCAGCAGGCTGCATCTATGACTGAATTCCTGTGGCTTGGTCATAGGTTTCCTGTCTCAAATGCAAAGACTCGGGTTTCGATACTTAAAGGTTAGTTTCTCTATAAAATTATAAATGCTAGAGTAACATGGCTCAGAGCACCATGATACAATTCGGATGTGTAACATGTTTCCATGACTTGCTATTTTCTACTGTTTCCTCTTTGATACTAATTAAAACTTGTCCTGAAAATTGGCACATCACTAAGTCTAAGTTAGTATTTTTTTTCTCTGGTACTGATCTGATTGAGCTCTTTTTATTTCAATGCTCTATTACTTACTAAATGTGTGGCATTGCTTTGGTGGAACCATGACATGCATCTCCAGGCACAATCATTTAGCTTATAGTACGGATTTAGCAATGCAAGATCTTAGTCCATAGATCTTTGTGATCCATCCATATCATTAATGACCCATGGAATAAGGGATTACATTGTTTTGCTGTCCGACAAGGGCAGTCCAAATAATTCTGCCCTGATTACTAATGAAACCAACAAGAAATATCACGGCATTTAATAAATATGGTTATGTATATACTCTCTGCTCCAATTGTATCATCCAATATTCCTCTTTGGGATGTCCCAACTATATAGTCCAATGTTCATATTTTGTACTTGCTCAGTTGCTCCGTCCCTCTGAAAGTCCTACGCGCCTTTTTTGGCCTCTTTGAAAGTGTCCCACTTTCTACTTTTTATTATTTAAAAATTCTTATTACTCTTAACAAATTGTGTGGATACATAAAATACATTATTTCTTAATATCCTTGAAATCGGACACTCTTAAGGGACGGAGGGAGTATTTTATTTTTTATTTTTTTTATTATTATTTTTTTTTATTTTTTTAACAATTGGCAAATATACCCCTTTTTGAAACACTACCAAACGATATTGCACAAAGTTTACATTATTTTTCTAAATAGTGCCGAGTATTTTTCAATACATGTGTAAAACCAAAGTGGGCTATAATTTTGGAACAAAGGGGAGTATCATATCAGATACAGATATATGTTTTCATTTGCATTCTATGCACCTTTTATTAGAAAATTTCCTATTTCTAGGTCGCTTTTATATGTCGATTGATCATAACTAATTAGGTGTTAGGTTGATGTTCTCACTGACATTGTAAAAGTTTTTAACTTCAAATAGCTTTTGTTTATAATTTGGCGCATCTTGCATTTTCCATTGGCAATCATGCCTCTCTCTATATTTATAAATGTTTTATATGCAAGTCATTTTTATCCTTGATTTTTTCATCTTGTCTCCATTTGTTGTGATTGTTGATAGTCATTCGACCTTTTTCCACTGGTATGATTTTTGTTTTGTTGCTCATTACTTTTCTTTGAGTATTATTGCTGCTAGTCTCAAGCTCTCCTTGTTCATGAAATTGTGATCAGCTCAGGAGTTGGAGAAAGATGTTAATGGTCCAGTTGCTGACGCGATCCCTGCAGAGAAAAAACTTGTCATATTTGACAAAATATTTGCTGCCTATAGTGAAGCCAGAAGCTACATACGAAATGATCTGGTAATTTTTATTTTCTTTTGATGACAAAAAAATGCCGGTCTCCTTTCATTCTTTGCATAACTTTCTCTTGTAGCAAGAGAGAGTGTTGTTAGATGAAAAGAACATATCTTCCTGTAATATTATATTAAAAATTTAATAATCTGGGAGATACCTTCCACATATCTGTATCCGTACTTCATGACGTGATTCTGGTATATTGCTATAGGCTACTGCAGGTAATTCTGAAAGCATTAAAGATGACCTGAGTGGCCTTGACAAAGCTATTGGGGCTGTCTTAGGAAAGAGAACCATTGAACGTAATCAGTTGTTGGTAAGCATGGCCAAAAATAAGCTCAGTAAGGTTCGTGATGATAAAAATGAAAAAGTCACTAAGCCAGAAGAGCTTGTCCGGTTATATGATCTTCTGCTACAGGTTAGTCACTATTGTACTTGCTCCATTTTTTTGAGGAACTTGCTCTAACAGTTTTATTCTTTCAGTAACATTCAAATTGATATAATTAAAGTTCTAGCATAATGAGTTTGGGCCAGTGTCTAGGACATTTTAACAAAGTTAAATGTAACATTCGCTCTTTCCATTCAGAATACTGCTGATCTTTCTGACCTGGTTAGTTCGGGAAGAGATAGAAAACCAGAAGAAGTAGCCTTTGCTGAGGAATGTGAACTCAGAAGTTTTGCTTTCCGTGCTGAAAGGTTTGCTATATAATTTTATCCTACATTGCTCCCTATTGCAGTAAAAAGACTAGCTGGTTCAGATTATCAATCACATATTCACATGGGATATTGATATTGACCACAATATACTTTTTAATCATGTTATTTATGAGTTTATCTTGATTTCTTCTGATTTCTACTAGTTTTCTTATATACTACTCCCTATTGCCATTTATATCTTCAGACTTTCTTTTTTGGACGTCTCACTTATATCTTCACACCCAAAAAAAGAAATAATTATATTTATTTTTTCACTTTAAAATGCAGTTGTATCCAATTTTCACTTACTTTTCTAACTTTATTCGCAACTAATTTTACTTTTTCACATTCAAATACAATTTTACTACTTTTTTTATCAACATAATAATTTTTTTTTTTTAATCTCTGTGCTCGGCAAAGTGTGAAGATATTGCTGGGACGGAGAAAGTGTAAAATTTATCTTCTTTTTTGACATACACTGATACACACACACACACACACACACACATATATATATATATATATACACACACACACGTGGGTATAGCATGCCTGAGATCTCTTGTACTTCATTATAAGTTTATTAATTGAGCTGTGGACAATCTTAACTATTTCCTAGAAATAAGGAGGTAGTCTTAGATTAGAAATAATGATGGATCTCTTTATAATCTTTCTGCAGGTGCTTTTACTTGGCCAAATCCTACAGTTTGGCTGGAAAGAGGGCAGAAGCGTATGTTTTATTCTGCCGAGCTCGCTCTCTGGTTGATACTGCTCTTAAGAAGCTTCAGAGTTTGAGCAGTGCAGATCAGGTGTGCAATGGCATGCACCTTCTTTTCCTTTACTTGCTTTCCTAGACCCTTGATATAGTTTTTATTACATCTGTTTCCTAGAAACATATAATCCAACCAAAACATATGATTGGATTGTGACCTTATGCATTGCGAAACAACTTACCTTTGGATTAAATTTTAGATCTCTTGCTTTTATCGCTCTCGCAGGTCAGCATCAATGAGTTGAAGATGCTTCATAATGATTGTCGATCCAGCATTTGCATAGAACATGCAACTGGGATTATGGAAGAGGAGAAAGCTCCAGAAAATCTTTCGAAGAAGATATCCAGCATATCATTATCAGGAAAAGATAAGAAGGTAAATATAGCTTTGACATTGTTGCTTTCCCAATTCCATTCATGTTATATATTAGTAAAATTTATTTGTTCCAAGTGTTGGTTTTACATTGTTTTCCTTATTTGACTTCAGATTGAGAAGCTGCTGATTGAGAAATTGGATGAATATGAATCGGCTGTTGGAGACCCCACCACAAAGTCAACCCCTCGCATTGAAGCCTTCCCACCTTCGTTCCAAGCAGTGCCCCGTAATCCTATTGTTCTTGACCTTGCCTACAATACGATTGAGTTCCCATCACTTGATCACAGGATGAAGAAAGAAGTTAAGGGGTTCATTAGTAGGCTTTGGAGATGAGCTACCAATCTTTCTGCTGTAATTTACTAATATTTTCTGGATATTTATTGTTGATTTTGGATTGAAAAACTCTACTGTAGAACTACAAAATTTTGGCTCTTGTGTACTCTTAATCAATGGATTCCTGAATTTATAGACCATTTTTGTTGCAAAATATTTTATACCTTTGATAAATTAGGTTTTTAGTTGAGACATTTAAAGTGGTACTAGAAACGAAATACTACTAATGTTTCTCTAAAATTGATGCACTTCTACTACAGATTTTATGCTCTTTTGTACTCTGAATCTCTCTCTGCACATGTCAAACGGGGAATCAATGGATTCCTGAATTTCTAGACATTTTTGTTGCAAAAATGTTATATAACAATATGTCTCAAAGAAAAAAACATTTTTTTTAATTTACAAGGAAAGTAAATACTATGTTATTATGGCACAGATGAATGAAGCATGAATACAATACAATGTAAGGATTTGAATTTAATTTAATTGAACCAAAAAAGATCTGATCTCAAATCAAAAAAGATGGCCGTAGATCTGATCTCAGCTGCATAAGCAGCCATCTCTGCGGCCATCTCTAACCCATAAGCTGCATGAATACAATACAATGTAAATATTTAATTTAATTTAATTTCTAGACATTTTTTATTTTTGTTGTTTTTAAAAGATTTTGAAATGATATAATGAGCTGAAACCATTGACTTTACATATACATATTAAAACCAAAAAAAATCTGATCTCAAATCAGATTCACAAACTCCAGTCCGCAGAGATGGCCGCTTATGCAGATGTAGCTTCTGTGATGAATATTATCTCACAGCTACAAACTCATCCTAGCCCTCCGATTTCTCTCGACGACAAACAAATCAAATCTCTAACCCAAAACTTCGCCTACTTGCAGGAGTATCTTGAAAGCTATCCCCCCAACGGCGCCAGAAGCAAAGACGCCGACGGCTTGGAGAGCTTCATAGCCGACACAGCTTATCAGGTGCAGGATATGATCGAAGCCCATTTGGTCGACCAAATCCAAGTTCATCGGGAGAAGATCATGTCCTTTGACTTGTACGAGGGTCTGCATAACATGATACTAGAAATGGAACTGCTGATCAAGAAGAAGGTGTTCGAGATCACATCCACGCCCTTTGTTCCGACGAGAAGATCGCCTTATCCGACGGCTCAGAGCACTGTTGTCAACGTGGGTTTCGAACGAGCCTTGATTGCAGTCATGGACAAGCTTACCCGGCAGCAATCGGGACAACAGATCGTCCCAATTGTGGGCATGGGCGGCATCGGTAAGACCACTCTGGCTACTGGTGTTTATACAAACCCACTTGTTGTGCAGCACTTTGATTTTCGTGCTTGGGCTACGATTTATGTCTCCGGATTTCTGAAACCCCTTGATGGTAAGAGCTGGGAAGAATGTGCAAAAGAGTACTTAAATGATCTTATCGAGAGAAATCTTATCTTGGTTCATAAGCTGGGGTCCGACGGAAACATAAAACTCTGCACCATCCATGATCTCTTGAGGGACCTCTGCATAAAGGAAGCTGAGAAAGACAACTTTTTCTGTAACATTACGAACACACACAGTCTCAATATCGAACAAAGCTGGCAGACTCAACGCCGTATTGGTATACACGGAAGCACATTGGGAAGAAATGAAATACTTCAAGCACTTGGTAAGGAGGTGCTGTCTTCGTCATGGGCTCGTTCTTTGATGTGTAATGTCGAGGGAGTTGTACTGGCACTGCCTGTTAGATTGTTGAGCGTATTCAGTGCGATCGATGAATTCAAATTCGTCGATCCAAAGAAAAGGAATCTGTATCCATTGGAAGACATCTTTCAATTAGTTAACCTGCGGCACCTAGTTATTGCAGCTAGACTACCAGCGACGAGTTTCCCGCCATCCGTGTATCGCCTTTGGAACTTGCAGACATTGGCAGTTGTTCACTCAGAAAATGTTGTTCGTTATCATTGCCCTTCGCCAATATTCGACATCTGGAAGATGCCTCAACTTAGGCATGTCACAATCAACTACTTCGATATCCCAGACCCTCCTGGGGAAGATGATTGTGTGGTTCTGAAAAACCTACAGACGCTCTCGAAAGTACATTGCTTCAAGTGTGGTGAAGAGAATCCCCAATATCAACAAACTGAAGATATATTATGGCATGATTACGGAATCACCACGAGCTTACTGTCTCGATAATCTTCACCGGCTAGATAAACTAGAATCCCTTTCTTGCTCATTCATGTATTTTCCCAAGGGGGCAATCAGAAGTGAACTGGTGCAGAGCCTCAGCTTTCCACATTCGCTCAAGAAGCTGTGTTTAGAATTCACCAACCTCAAATGGGAAGATCTCGCCATAATAACAGCTCCATTGCCACATCTTCAAGTGCTCAAACTTAATTTCGAGTCCTTCTTAGATACCGAGTGGGAAACGGTTGAAGGCCAATTCCGAAGCCTTAAATACTTGAAAATAGACGCAACCTATGATCTGGAAACATGGAGGACGGACAGCAACCACTTCCCATGCCTCGAGCACCTTGTTCTCAGAGATGTATACACCATGAAGGACATCCCCCCAGAAATCGCAGACATACCGAGGCTGAAATTGATTTCGTTAGAGCTATCCAATCATTCTATCATGATTTCTGCCCAGGAATTAGTACAGGAACAAGAGGATCTTGGGAATGAAGGCCTTCAAGTTCGAGTCAGGCTATCTAGGGAGAACAAGGAAGTGGAGAGATTGGCCAGTCATAACTTTATAGTTGAACTTGGATACTGATGTTAAATGCCACAAATGAAGTGAAACTACAATGGCTTTCGACCAATTTGATCCTCGCAATTTATATCACTGGAAAACCATCAGGCATTGGAAGATAACAAAGTTTCCATTACATCGACTTCAACAACATTTGTTTATCATTCTTAGTGTCCTTATAAACATACAGAGCAGGATTTCAGATATAACTTTTTTTGTTTCACTTCAAAAACAAAAGAAATCAGACAGTATATGTAGTGCCATAAGTATACACAAATCAATAGCAAAACAAATCTTGGAATAATAGCATTGGAAAAAATCCCACTCTACCAAACCAATATTCAGTAACATCGCAAAAATAAGCACAACGTACACTGTCTTATATATAACAAGAAAATAACAACTTCCAAATTTGTGGTTTTTCCTCCTAAAAAATTGTAGTTACATTGATGGCATCATCATAAATTGCCTACAAAAGAGTAATCAGGCTTGCTTATACTTCATCTGGAAAAAATATAAATAGTTCAGAAACTAGGACGAATTAAAGGTGAAAAAAACACGCAAGCTTTTATGTATTTCACATGTTATTATTAAGCAAAAAATGAACAATTAAGAATTTAAGATTATTTTTGGCTAATAAACACTGCATTGTATCAGTTGCCACTACAAACAGCTGGCATTCGTAAGAAACAATCCTAGTGGGTTTGTTTCATCAGCCAAAATTTGCACCATTCAATAATGCCCCCAAAAGCAACACAATAAAGAGAGATTTTGACTTACGATAAAGATGAAGTCTTTGGCGTGTAGACCAACCATTATGTTGGTGTTATTGTTTTATATAAGAGGTGAGTAGTAGAGAACCTTGGACCCAGGATCAAATCTTGGCTTTCGCCATGTCTGCTTGAAATAAATGATCATTCTTATCAAGATTTTTTTGCTAAATGCATATTATTCTCGAATTGCCTCCAACGAATCTGAGCATGCCTCCAAGACTTGATGATCTTCAGATGTCCTATAATCGATAAAGACATTTAAGGGCGGATGGAAATTAGAGTGCTTGGCTGTAATGATTACTAAACGAACTCGGGTTCTTGCACATTCACATTTCTAGCTCAATCTTATCTTGGAAATAAATAAATTTCCAACCTAATTTTTTTTCCTTCCAGAAATGGCTTCTGGTGGCTTTCTTTTCACATTTGAAAAGTCTTATCTTTTTGGTACTTAACTCTTCAATTATAATTATACCAGATAGTAAGGCATGGGCATATCCTCCTGATAACGTGACATTTGTGAGCTTCTTGGATCACTTATAAGGATAGCAAGTCCCCCTGGCAGACAAAACAAGAAACAACAATCAAACAATAAACACTATATATCAGTTTAGTTGCATGAGAAATAAACGAACAATATCTCTAGCATTAAACTACATCATATAAAGAGGAAGGATTTAGGAAGATAATAAGCATTTCTTCTACACAATATGAAAGTACAAAAGCAATCTAAGAGTCCGTACCAATTTGGTGAGTAATCTGTCAATTCACTTCACAAAGAGCCAAACAAAAAGTCGCAAGATCTTGTTGTCGTGTCAAAAAGTATCAAACCTGACAAGCAACTCCACCCTCTATTTCCCCACACTTGTCAATTTTACAATCAAATTCCCCGCCTTGATTTTGTCTTATCAAGTCATTCAAACTCGTGGACTCGTGAATCCAGCCAAACCCCACCATAGCTTCAAGAACTTTAACTAATTCATCTCCATATCCAACTCTCTTCAAACCATAGGCTAAAGTACTACACGTCCCAATACTGGGCTTATATCCTTGGTCTTTCATTTTATCAAGCAAAGCTAAGACCACCGAAATATCTCTATTTCCACACCAAGCCCCTAACAGTATCTCACTAATCTTCCCTCTCAACACACCTTTATCCAGAAGCTCAGTCCAAGCCTTGAATGCTTTTCCCAAACTCCCATCTTCATGGTATGCATCAATTATCAACCTATACACTACTTCATCCGGATCTATACCCTTTTTCAACATATCCTCGAATAAATCGAACATTTTGGCCTTTTCTCCTAATTTCCCATAACCAAGCATAAGACAACTGTATGTCACGTTAGTTGGCCTTATATCCCTCTTTTGCATCTCTTCAAGAAGCTTCTCAGCTTCCTCCACGTTACCCGACTTGCAATAGTGGTTGACTAAAATAGTGAAGGTCACATGATTAGGCAGAATTTGGTTTTCAACCATGTCTTTGACCAACTCAAGGGCTTTAGTAAAGTCCCCTGATTTGCAAAATCCATCAATCATCGTGTTGAAAGTGAGTATGGACGAAAAACCCTTTTCGACTGTCAAATTAAATAGGGACAAAGCCTTCTCCATGTCTCCTTGTTTGCAACACCCGTTGATAAGGGTATTGTAAACAAACCCATCGGGCATAACTCCCTTTAAAGACATTTCTTCAAACAAACGAAACCCCTCTTCCAAATCCCCCAACTTACAGTGCCCGTCTATCATTGTAGAATATGTAATTTTATTCGGTAACATTTTTTTATCAGAGAGACCGGTAAATAGTTCCTTAGCTCTATCTATCTCACCTGATTTTAACAGCCCGCCAATCAAGGCATTGTAAGTGACAATGTTCGGTTTCACACCCTTCCGATTCATCTCATCAAGAACCACAAAAGCCTCTTCCATATTCCGTTGCTTACAGAAACCAGAAATAAGCGAAGTGTAAGTATAAACATCAGGCACCAGGTCCATTTCACGGGATTTAGTGAAAACACTCATTGCTTCTAATAACTTCCCGTTCTTCGAGAGACCAATAATAAGAACACTGTAGACGTGCTTAGCCGGAAGTAGATTCTGTTCTAGCATGCGATTGAATATAGAAAAGGCTTCTGCTATTTTTTCATTTTTGCAGAGACCGTCAATGATGCAAGTATAATTATAAAGATTGGGACCTATACCTTGATCAAGCATCTCGATGAAATAATTTTCTGCAATCCCCATTTTACCCACTTCGGTATATCCAGAAACCAAAGCCCCAAATGTGTAGGCATTCGGTATTAATCCCTTCTCCCGCATTTTAAGGAGACATGTTACTGCCTCTTCCATCCTTCCTGCCTTGCTAAGACCTATAATTATAGAATTATAGCAAAAAACGTCAGGCGAAATTCCTTTCTCCCACATCCCATCCAAGATCCTCACTGCCTCTTCATATTTACCATTTTTCACATAGCCATTTATAACGGCTGTGTAAATAACAACACTGGGTTTCACACCACCAGCAGTAATGTTCTCCAATAAAAGATTGGCTTGATCAATATCTCCCTTACCGCTTAACTCATTAACTATAGAACTTAACGTATAAGCCGATGGTGCCAAGTTTCTTTCTTTCATCCAAACAAGCACTTCAGAAACCTTACCCATATTACGGGCTCGACTATACCCCTCGATCAAATAATTGTACGTCTGGGTTTCAGGGTTTATTCCCATTTTAATCATCTCTTGAATTAAATTTACACCCTTCTCCATTTCACCAATTTTGCAGAGACCGTTTATAATGACATTATACGTCACCGAATTCAACTTAACTCCACGTGAAACCATCTCATCCTTGACCTGAAAGGCCTCATCCAAAGCTCCCTCTTTCATGAACCCGTTAATTAGGGCAGTATACGTTATATGATCCGGGTTCAATCCTCTAGCACACATCTCGTCCAAAATCAACTTTGCATCACGAGATCTCTTGTGCCGGCAAAACCCGTTTATAAATATCGTGTAAGTGTAGTTATCTTGAGCCAAACCCTTCTCTGCCATTTTCATCTTTAACTCCAAGGCCTCCTGAAAAGCTCCACTCTCACACAACCCTTTGATGACTATGTTATGAGCTATCAAGTTTGGATGGCAACCGTTCTTTTCCATTTCGAAAAGGACCCTTTTGGCCTCGCTCACATTCCCCACCTTGCAATGAGCCGTGATAACACTGACGTAAGTATAAACATCAAATTCGATTTTCTTCACCAGCATTTCCCCATACACTTTCCAAAACAACTCCATCTTGTTACACTTCAACAAATCTTTCAACAGAGAGTTACAACACAACAAACTGATCATGACATCCCCTTCAACGCCCAAAAACACGAAAACAGCCTCGTCCCACATGCCCTTTTTCCTATACACGTCGATCAACAGCTCAAACACGACGGGCCTCGATCTAAACCTCGGGCTTCCGTTATGAAGACTCGAGATGGAATCCAGAACACAGGAAACCGGGACCCGGTGGGCCTCAATCATTTTGCACAGAACGTTAATAGCAGGAGCGTAGAGATTAGAACTACAAAGAACCAACGCGAGAATCGAAAAGGAATGTAGGTTTTGAGGGGTACCCAGATGGTGATTCGACCAGTCGAAGAAATCGAGAAGGCGCCTCGGATGAGTGGCGAATTGGGCATTTTGGAGCACCGAGTGGACGACACTAGGGTTGAGCTTTTGCGGGATGTGCGAGGATTCCAAAAGATATTGCCAGCTATTGTGATTCAGAATCTTGCTGATTTCTGCAGCTGTGGATTCGATTTCAGGGGGGCGATTAGAATAATGGCGCGATTTGATCGGGGTGCAAATCAGCCTCTTTTTCTTGAAAATGCGTTGCGGGTGGACGGAAAATTGCACCATTTTTTTGCGAATTATATCTCGGTGCAAGTTTTTCCAGCAAATGAGACTCACCGTAGTGTGGAAGACAACGAAGTTCCTGAAGACGTGTGTTTATTGATTGGGCCTATTCTAAATATAATGGGCTTTTACTTTTTCTATTTGGGCTGATTTTGTTACTGTATTTGGGCTTTATTTTGGTTTATACTGTATTTGCTATATAAATATACCAAGAATTTTGGTAAATATATGCACACTTTTTTTAAAAAATTAATATTTTTGAGTCGAGACGAGATGCATTTTAAAGAAGTTTGTTTAAATACACAAATTATTAGATGAATGAATATTCAACAAGAGACGAACACAAATTGTTTTGAAAATAAAAATAAATGTATATTTTCTCTGTTTCAAATTTATAGACACATTTATTTTATATTTTTACAAATAAATTTGGGACACACAAATTGTACCTATGCATGTGGGTTTATTAATGCGATGCACACTGACATATACGTACTATCGTACCTTGTAGTATTATTCTTTGGAATGGAATCCATTGATATGATTTAAAAGAATTGTGTGTCTCCCGTTTTGAAAGTTTACTAAAATGTGAACTGATCTCAACAAAATGTCAAAATGTATAGATGATAGAAAAAGAATACATAACATTCGCTTAATTAATGTGTTCGTTAAGTGCCCATGAATTGTTGTACCGATGATTCAACCATAAAATTTGCTATTTTTTGTATGTGAAATTTTCAAAAAGATAATAAAAAAAATTGAGACAAGAACGTGAATAATTTTATCGAACGGGATGAGTGTTATTTTTCAAAGTGTATGGGGGTGAAGGAGTGATGGGTCGAGCATTGTGAACCCATAAACATGGTCCTCAATTACTCGTGGCTTCTCTATTTCTATTATTAGCTAGTGTGTGATACTGTACGAGTTTGATGTTGTTATGTCGGGCACTAATTATACTACATTGTCAAAATGGTTAATTTGTCCAGTTTTCGTGAAGCACGTAATTAATTTCCAATAACGTGTTTTTACGTGTAAAAATAAACACTATAAAATTATTTTCATTTTTAGGAAGAAAAAAAAAATACAGTACAAAGTGCATAACACATGGAAATTATATATGTTATGCTTTGTGTTTTTAGTTTTTGATAATTATATAGGAAAAATATGAAGCGTAAAAACATTGAGGGGTGATCGGTTTCTGAATAGGCTAAAAGTGTGAAAACACTTAAATCTCAAGTTAAAAAACGTGATTAATCCTAACAATTAATTAATTTAATATGTAGGCGTGTCACGTGTGTACACATATAGTCGGTGCTAGCTTTGCTTACACAATCCATTGCAGGCAGCTCACCTGAGAACGTTTTTTATGCAAAAATTTAGAATTATTTATGATTCATGAGGTTTTCGAGGGGCTATATTCTAAATATATTCTAATTTAATTAGCTAGTTACGCTTTTTATTTTTTTATGAAAAAAAAATATTTTTTTAAATAAAATAAAAAAAATTATATTTTAAAATAAAAGAAAAATTAAAAAAAAAATTATATAAAGGAAAGTGAATAAGTGAATATTCATTTAAAGGAAAGTGAATTCATTATTATGAAAGAAAGAGAGTATCATCTTTTTTTTTGTAAGAATCAACATAGCTAAAGTTTGGGTGAAGTGATATTTTATTTCCTACTCTATAATACTAGTATTCTTTAATTTTATATTTTAGTTTTTTTTATTTCATTTTTAATTTAATTAAAAAAAATAGAATTTAGTTGATATAGATTTTTATACTGTAGTATTATTTTCCCATGTTATAATATTATCATTAAAAAAATTACAACTTATCATAGATAAGAAATTAAAACAAGTGGGAAACCCGTGAATCGCAGTCACACGCTCACAGTATATATTTGTCCTAGCGCAATAAAAATTAGGAAAAAGATTGTTATCCATAATATGGATATCCATAATTTGAAATTATCCCATAAAGTTACTTTTATGTCCTTCATAGTACTTATTAATTTTCAGATTTAATCTTTCATCTCTCACCGTAATTATTGCTTCTCACTTTCAAGTTTAATGATTCTTGTAATTTCTTCATTACCCAACTCTTGAAATTTGTGCATTTAAAAGTGATTATTTAATTACACCACAAATTTATTTTATTAATTAAATATAATAAATATTACAATTTATTTATTTCATAGTAAAAAATATAGCATCTCGTTTATATTTTAATTTTTGATATTAGTATTAAGTATGTAATTTTATGAACTTAAAACTCAAAAAATAAGTGAATTATAAAAAACTAAAATAACATTTCAATACAACTTGAATAATATTAATTTATTAATAAAATTTTAGGAGAATTCTACAGTACATTTTATCATTTTCAATGTACGGTACATTTTATTAAAATGTGTGTACTCGGATGCATAATATAATTTCCCATATTTTTTATATTTTAATTAAATTAAATATTTTTAACTCAAAAATAAATTAAGTACTGGGTATCATACATTTTTATAAAATTAAATAAATAAAATTAAATATTTTTAATTTGTTTTGATAAAAAAATATTTAATATTATAAAATATTAATTATATAATAAAAAATTATTTTAATTAGTAAATAATTTAATGAAAAATAATAATTTTATCAGTATTTTTTAAAAATGAAATAAATTATTTAACGCAATGATTAATTCATTGTATTGCAGTCTACATTGATTACAATTATTAAAATTAAATAACAAAAATTAAATTCAATAAAAACCTAAAATTTACTTATATCGTTAAACAAAATAAATGATATTTTCAAAAAAATAAAAATAAATAAATATTACAAAAAATAATTGTAGGATTCAAATAAAAGAAATATGATTGATTTACCATTGTATTAAAAATTTTAACATCATACTATATCATTGTATTTAAAGTTCTAAGAGAGTAATATGATGGATTTTTAAAGTTCTAACATCATACCATTGTATTCAAAGTTCTAAACAGGTACTCATTCGTTCAAGTAAATGAAAAAATATGATTAATTTACAATTGTATTTAAAAGTTCTAACAAAGTAACGGATACTCATCAAAGTCTACATAATATGATTGATTTACCATTGTATTTAAAGTTTTAACAAATTAATAAATACTTATAAAAGTCTACATATTGATCAAACTGATTTTATATTTATATATTTAAAAAAATTTAATGTTATTATTCTAGATATTTTTTATTCAATTATTATATAGTTTATCTTAGTACTATATTATAACAAATTTTAAAATAATTTTAAAAATAATTTTGTTATCGTATTTATATTCTTATTTTTAATAAGAATATGTAATAATTTTGAGTAAATACAAATTTTATAATAATTTTAAAAATAATAAATTAAAATTAAAATATTATAATGTAAAAGTAAAATAATAGAAATAAAATAATAAATGTGATAATATGTGTATACAAAATTTATAATGATTTTAAAAATAATAAATTAAAATTAAAATATTAGAGTGTAAAAGTAAAACAATAAATGAGATATACTGTGTTTGCGGTATACGTTATAGCGTGAATCCTCATTAAAATCAAACGGTTAATATTAAATATAAATATTGTAGAGTCTAGATTTAATATAGGTACGGTACATTAACTGCACGGTAGAACTACCCTAAAATTTTATACTATCATATACATTTACAAAACATTCAACCACCTATATGTAACTGTATTTTATTTGTAAAAGAAATATGTACTTATTTTTGTGGAACATAAATAATATATATTAAAAATAAATCAAAAACTGATGTTAAAATTAATGATCAATACAAAATAAATAATTTTACAATAAATACATGGTATTTAATTTAAAATAATATTAAATTATATATGTGAACATGCGATCATAACTTTCGAGAGCATACTTGTTAGGAATAAAACACAAGGTATATATGTCAAATTAAATTATTGATCTCATTTTTTCAATCTATTTTTTTTTCTTAAGTTTTTTTACAAAATTGAAAAAAAAAATGACATTATGAAAAAATAAGAACATTAAAACATTTTTTACAAAGCTTAAAAACATTCTTAAAAACAAGTAGTATAAAATAAGAAGGTAAAACCTATACAAATTTCTATATTATTACCGTAAAAATATTTATAAATTAAAATTTTGTAAATATTATATATAAATGTGACGATACAATTAATCAACATATTTTGGGCAAAATGACAAATTAATTTGTGCGCAAATTTATCAGTTGTGAATTATCAAGAAAATACTTAGTAAAAAAAATACTATTAAATTCGTTGAGGAATACAATATCTATACTTACATATCTAAGCCATTTAATACAAATCATGATGCATCATTATATAAATTTTTATTTTTCCATATATATATATATATATATATATATATATATATATATATATATATATATATATATATATATATATATATATATATATATATATATATATATATATATATATATACTTGTGGTTTATAAGCGTCCTTCTATCTTTTAAATCTTTTGCAAGTGAAGTATCGTTTTATAATTTTTACCTTACTACATCCTTATTTATTCATTTTTTTGTCATCATTTAAATCTTTTGCAAGTGAAGTATCGTTTTATAATTTTTACCTTACTACATCCTTATTTATTCATTTTTTTGTCATCATTTAATAATTTTAGCGTAGTTTTATATTCTTTTTTCATTTTCCCACTCACTTTTGAGATTTGTGTTTGACTCTATTTATTTTGTTTATCTCAATTTGCAAGTTATTAAGAAGAAGAGAAAAGTTAATAGAGGAGACTAAAAGATAATTATTTAAAATAAATATTCTTAATAGATTTTTGTGCCTCAATAACGCAAATACTCCGTATTGTGATTAGTACATTTTCTCACTATACATATGTAAAATTGATCGACTACTTCTATAATTATTTTTTTCAATATATATTTATTTTTCCTACAATGACATTGTTATTATAATTTTTTTTGATTAATGTCAAATTAGTGTCAAATATATATCTTACTTATATATATTTACTAATTATTTATATATTTATTTTTAATTATCACGCGAAAATACAAGTGTAATTTTGATACATATATTTTCACTAATATAATTATTTAGAATAATTCAATTAAAAATTCAATATATATTAATTTAAGGTAACATATACTGAAGGTTTGTTTAATTGATTTAGTGAAAACTAAAAAAAATAGATTTAGTGAAAACTAAAAAAAATACAGTATTGTATAGTAGTATGCTACTAGCATTAGACGTTTCATTCCAACAATAAATTAATCAATACATCTAATTATTTGTTCATCTAATCAATAAATGTATAGCTTCAAGAAAAAGTGGAGGAAAGTTATTGCACAAAAGTTAAATGATGCAGTACACGGAAAACAATTAATACTAATACACTTAATTAATTAAAAGGTTAAAAATGTAATTGAACATGATAAAAGTACATTATGGATATCCATATTATGGATATTTAGGGCCACCCTAAAAATTAAACCTCGTTCGCGAAAAATCTTACATACTTTTTCATGGATTGCCACAAAAGCAAATAAAAGAAAAAGGACAATTCAATTATTAGTTATTACAGTACTTATTACCACACTATACTGTGGTGACTCCAAAAAAAAATAGGTTGCAAAAAGTATTTTAATTTTATATTAAGATTGACAAATATTATTTATTTAATTAATTATAAATACTATGTGCATTACTCCGCAACGAGCAAGACCAATAACACAAAAATAGATATTTGTATGTTTTAGAATTCAGGAGATAGATTAGTTACACCACCGATGGAGTACACTTTTTACATCTTAACCGTAAATTTAATATTATTATATTAAATACACATACAATCATACATACATAATGTATGGTGTATTATGTATCAACAATGAACATGCCACCTACCGAGAATAATGGTTGAGAAGCAGTATCTCATAAACCTTATAGAATAGTAGCAGTTCCATTCGACTTTCCAATAAGTAATTTATAGTATTAAATAATTACTCAACTCAGTTTTGAAGTAGAAGAGGTGAAATAATTCTCAATTTGATTTTTTCTAAAAATTTACTTAGATTTTTTATGGAGCCATTTTTAAAACAAATTCTTGTATGGGTTCAATAATCTAAACTGAACTAAATCATATCAATTGTACTGAAGTATACTGAATTTATTTATTTTTTTATAAAAAATAACAATAAATTCTGAATTTTTTTAAATATTTTTTTAAAATATTAATAATATTATATTATTAACAAGATTGTATACCTAAAATTATTGATTCAAATTATTATTTTTAATTTATTTTGAAACAAATTTTATACAGCTGACTAAAATTATTGATCCAAATTATTTTTATTTATTTTATTTTAATTTATTTTGAAACGATTCAAATTATTTTTATTTATTTTATTTTAATTTATTTTGAAACGAATTTTATTGAGCTAAACTGAACTGGAACAATCTAAACTGAACTGAAACGATCTTAACTGAATTTGAGTTAAACTGAACTGAAACGATCTGAACTGAACTAGATTGAAATGAAACAATCTTAAAAAAATCTAAACTGGACTGAAACGATTTTAACTGAATTTGAGTTGAACTGAACTGAAACGATCTCAACTGAACTAGATTGAACTGAAACAATCTTAAAATGTTTTTTTTACTTATGCTTTATAAAAATTGATTGTTTTTTTGCTAGAAACCACAAAAGAACTGTTAGAGAAGTTGGGTCGAACTGTTAGAGAAGTTGGGCAACTAGACATTTATAGTGGGATAGAAGTTGGGTCGAACTGTTAGAGAAGTTGGGCAACTAGACATTTATAGTGGGATAAAAATTAAATCTAAAAGAATTTGGGCAACTAGACATTTGTGGAGTCGAACCCAAGACCTGCCACAAGTCTAGGTTCTGATACCATGTTAGAAACCGTTTCATCTAAAAGCTCAAACTGTTAGAGAAGTTGGACAATTAGACATTTATAGTAAACCGAATATAGTCTCCAATATTTTTTGTATTTTACAAAAAAAATGTAATAATTTTTATGGAACTAGTGAATTTCATACTCAGTAGTAAATTGGAAAGATAGAAAATGTATAGAAAAGTGGTTACCATTAAATTGGCAAAGCATCTCCAACAGCATTTGAGATAAAATTTGAAGGCAATAAAGAATTGTCCCTTGCAAAACTAAAGTAGACCGAAAATGGCCAATCGGCACAGGACACAATTGCAACCCCACTTCATCAATTTTCTTCGTACAAGACAACTACACTGTAGGGCCGCTAGCTCTTCCGTATTTTTTATTTTTATTTTTATTTTTATTACAGTAAGTTAATAAGCCTAATGCACAATTTGTTTTTGTTTTTGTTGTTTCATTAATAAAAAATTTAATTAGTCTATAATCAATCAGTACTATTAACTCTCTCTCTATGCACGTGATTAGGTATGTATCTAAATTCATCGAAAAAAATTAAAGATATTGTATTTCATTAAAAAATTGTTCTTTTCTTTGTATTTTATGAAAAAAATGTTTGTTATTATATGACACTTACTTACAATTTTTTTTTTAAATGTGAATTCAATTTGTAATGTTTTCATTTCAATTTTAGTACTATTTCATATTTATTTTAAAAAAAAAATCATTGTTGATAAGTGTAAATAAAATAAAATGTTGCGCAAGTTTCTCCATAAGCATAGTCAAATGGTAAGACACGTGGTGTAATGAGTACAATTTCTCGAAAGACAACAGATGTTAGTGTGACAAAAAATTACTTCCTCTTTCCCTTAAAACAGTGCACAGTTTCTTTGTAATTTACAAAGAAACTGTGCACTGTTTTAAGGGATAGAGTAGTATTAAATATTATGGAGTTTGCATTGGGATGAGACATATTAACTCCTTTTCATTTGTGTTCTGAGCTAACAATAGGGCGACAATAGAGTTTTTAGTCTCTACACCTAAAAAAAAGTTGTGATTACAAATTATTTTTAATATCACATGTAATGTGACACAAATTTGTAGTAAATTTATGAATTTTCCAGATATTTTTGATCATTTGAATGTCCATTTGTTCTTTCAAATACATGAATTAATATATTACAAAACACATTTTACTTTCAAATTTTCGTGAGATATTGAGGGGAAAAAATGTGTTGAAATTCTTTATCGCACCAGTAGGTAAGGTAAGTAAAAGGTGATTGGAAAAATTCGCATATTAAAGTGTTGCGTGTATTAAAACTAGTGTTAGAGTGAACTCTTTTTAAATATATTTAATATACTATAAGTACTTTTCTCAAATATTCTTAAAGTAATCATCAAAACGGTTAAATTTATGTCACCCTAAGGTTACTACTCTAATTCCATACATATTTACATATGTAAATACTTTATTCTTTTTTATTTATGTGATTAGTTAAAACATTTGTAGTGTACATGTTAAAACAAAATATTACAAATAATTATTTCAATCTTGATAAAAATAAATATTTCAATTTTTTTTTCAAATTTTCACAAAAAATTGAAGTTAGAAGATATTTTGAAAACAACAATAGTATAACTATAAGTCTTGATTTAAAAAAAAAAAAGATAGTACCCAATCGAAAATTTATAAAAGTATAGGGAGTTGCTAAAAAATAAAGCATAGTATTGAAATATTTGTCAAATTACATAAATAAAAGCAATAACTTTTGTGATCTAATTTCGTAATATGTTCTTTACAAAAATAAAGTATTTTATTCGTGACACTTGATCTCATAAATAATAATGTGGTGGTAATATGATTGTAGTAATATTGGTAATCAATTTATACTCGTATTTCACAAAATAAATAAAATGAAAGTACAAAATAAAAAAATGATAAGGAAAGGGTTTATGAATGTAAACCATACTCTCGCTCTCTCTCTAGTTTCTCTCTCGTCACCAATTTAGCTCTCCGTGCTTGAAGATATACTTACTGTGCTTTGCCACACAAGGAAATCCCCCTAAATTGCCTCTACTTTTCATCTCACAACTTTCTCTCAGAATTCTCTGTGTTTGGGTTAATATTATTATATTATTTATCATAATTATTCATTTATTTATTTTTGGGTAAAGTTGTCTGTGTGATTGTGAGATGATAGATCTGGGCTGCAATTAATGTTTGGAGAAATGGCTGAATCGGAGACATCGACTAAGGGTTTTAAAGATGCCGGGGACTGCAATTCCGGACCGGAGAAGGCTAATTCCGGCGCCAGCCGAGGTACGTTTGGTTTGATATTCAGTTATTTTTAGCATAATTAGGATTTTTTTTACTCTGTTACCTGTGTTGTTCTGTAGTGGATGCTGAGACGGCGTTGTACACTGAACTATGGAGGGCTTGCGCCGGTCCTCTGGTGACCGTACCTCGCGAGAACGAGCTTGTTTTTTATTTTCCTCAGGGTCACATGGAACAGGTTTATTTTTTATTTTATTTTTATAATTATTTGTGATTGAGAAGATAGGGTTTCTGAGGCTCCGGTTCATCCAAGTTATTTACAGTTCTCTTAATTTTGTTTCCTTTTTCAGCTTTTTTTACATTAATTGAGAAGCTAGTCTTTAGCTTATTTTTTTGACAATTGGGGCATAGTTGAAATTTAATCCCCTTGTTTTTATTCTGGGAAAATTAAATGCAAATTCGGGGTTTGGTTTCAGAGGGATTTTGATCATTTGGGGTTGTTTTTTAGGGATTTGGTAAATCAACTCTTGTTGTGTAGGTGGAGGCGTCTACCAATCAAAGTGCAGACCAACAGATGCCTGTGTATGATCTTCCTCCCAAGATTCTCTGCCGAGTGGTGAATGTCAAATTGAAGGTACCTATGGTTTTTTAATTTTTCCTCAGATTGTAACCTGCCGGGTCTGCTATTTTAAGAGGGTTTTCTATATTTGTTACTTCAATGCTGTTATTCTTTTATGATGCGTGGCAGGCGGAACCGGATACGGATGAGGTGTTTGCTCAAGTTACTTTGATGCCCGAACCTAATGTGAGTTAAACCTTTGTTTCTTGTACATATATTTAGATTTTGAGATTTTTTTATACCTTGCTTCTAACGAGATTTTTGCTTTACCAGCAAGATGAGGATGCAGTAAAAAAAGAACCTCTTCCGGTACCACCACCTCATTTCCATGTCCATTCATTTTGTAAGACTCTTACTGCATCGGACACAAGCACCCACGGTGGATTCTCTGTGCTGAGAAGGCACGCTGATGAATGTCTGCCCCCACTGGTTAGGATGAATCTATCTATCTGAGCTTATTAAATTATTATTTTCATTCCACTTAATGGTGTTATTGATGACCTGATGATTCTCTTCTATTACAGGACATGTCTAGACAGCCCCCCACACAGGAACTAGCGGCTAAAGATTTGCATGGAAACGAGTGGCGATTCAAGCATATTTTTCGTGGTAACTTATAAGTGTACCCTGCACATAATTTGATCCAAATTCCCTGTGATTGGAACAACATTGCATGTATTACATTCAAATTTGATAATCGTATCAGTAAGAATTTGTACTGTTTTAAGATTTGACATGCTAATCATGTGGAAGACATTTAATTAATTAAAATTATATAGAATTAGGATTTGCTTGAAGTAGTTCTAATGGTGATGCACTGATACTGGTACTGGAACTGGCTTGAATGGTGCTGGTTACATTTTTGGGGTATTGGTACCTCTGATTTGGAACCGCACGTGGAACTGTGTTTCTATATAATTTATAAACAAAAAATGCGGGTTCTAGCTCCCTGAGAACCATGAACTGTATCCAGCAGATTAGTAGCCTGGGTGTCATTGTGTACACTTCTATTTGAAAAAAATAAATTCTTTTGGTTAGAGACAAATGATAAAAATATATTGGGAGGAGAATGATGAATTTTTAGTGAATAGGAAAATATATAAGAACTTATTTTGGAGGAGAAATTATGATTAGGAATGAAATCTCAATTTGAGGTGTTTTCCAAACACATCCTTCATGTTTCCTTTTAAAGGGTTTTCATATAATATTGGCTAGCTATTTCATCACAGGTCAACCACGACGGCACCTCCTCCAGAGCGGTTGGAGCGTATTTGTTAGTTCAAAGAGGCTTGTTGCTGGGGATGCCTTTATATTCTTGAGGTATGATGCACCATTGCATTTCTCTCGTGTATGTCTGTGTGCGCGCGTGTGTGTGTGTATATATATATATATATATATAATATATATGGTAATTTTCATTAGGACTGAATGTGGTCTATGATTATTTCAGAGGGGAGAATGGGGAGCTGCGTGTTGGAGTTAGGAGGGCCATGAGACAGCAGAGTAATGCTCCATCATCAGTTATTTCCAGCCACAGCATGCATCTTGGTGTGTTGGCGACAGCCTGGCATGCGATTCAGACCAAGACCATGTTCACAGTTTATTACAAGCCTAGGTATTTGGCATGATTCCCTTTATTTTTTCGCTTTGTATCAAGGATACAATTGCTTGTTCTGGCAAATATCTTCTAAATTATACTGTAAAATTAAGCCTAGGTGTTGAACTTAATTCATGTTTGTTAAATTGGGAGTGATTGAGTTGCATGCTTTATCTTCTTATCTGTTTAAATGTTACAGGACCAGCCCGACTGAGTTTATTGTATCATATGATCAGTACATGGAGTCTGTTAAAAACAATTATTTGATAGGAATGAGATTCAAAATGAGGTTTGAAGGTGAAGAAGCTCCAGAACAGAGGTATACACATCTTAGCATTATTCTGTAATTTGGTTATGAATTATGGGAATATTAACTACAGATGTGTGTGTATATTTGAATCATACGTGTTGATACTGTAGATTCACCGGAACTATTGTTGGAACTGAGGAGGCAGATCCAAGAAGATGGCCAGAGTCGAAATGGAGATGCCTTAAGGTACTCTATATTTGTTTTAAGATTCACATTGTTTTCTATACATTTTTTGTAATAATTTGGATATTATTCTTATTAAGGTCCGATGGGATGAAACTTCAACTATTCCTCGACCGGATAGGGTCTCACCCTGGAAGATAGAACCTGCAGTTTCTCCTCCTGCACTAAATCCACTTCCAGTCCCCCGACCGAAAAGACCTCGATCGAGTGTCTTACCCTCATCCCCGGACTCTTCTGTCCTTACTAGAGAGGGTTGTTACTAATCTCTGCTATTACTCCATTTCATTATCATAAAGCTACTCATACCTGTGGAATTGATTCAATTATAATTGTTATAATGTAGGTCCATCTAAGATGACAGTAGACCCTTCACCTGTCACCGGGTTTTCAAGGGTCTTGCAAGGTCAAGAATTATCGACCTTGAGAGGGACGTTTACCGAGAGCAATGAATCTGAGGCATCTGATAAGCCATTCCCGTGGAATCCCTCATTAGATGATGACAAGATTGATGTGATTTCTGCTTCAAGAAGATATGGTCTGGACAAGTGGTTACCTGTAGGAAGGCCCGAATCATCGTTCACAGATCTTTTATCAGGTTTTGGGTCACAAACCAATGGGCCTCGTGATTTCTGTGTGCCTACTGGGGGTGATCAAGGAGTTTTAAAGCAAAAAGCGCCGGAACATGATGCTAATAAATTTAACTTGATTGGCAATACGTGGTCTGCAATGCCTCATAGTCTCTCACTTGATCTGATGGATTCTAGCTTTAAGGTTCCTGGGCTGGGCCCAGAAACATCTCATCAGGCTTGTGGGGATGTTAGGTATGGTCCTTATAGGGAATTTTCTTTCATTCCTGATCCTAGAGGAGACACCCAGCAACCAAATTGGTTGATGCCTCCTCCTGTTTCATCATACCTTCAAATGGGACCTACACAGTCGAGAGAGATGACCTCGAAGTCTGCTTCTGCGCAATCACAAGAGGCCATGAAGCCAAAGGAAAGGAATTACAAACTATTTGGTATTCCCCTTATAAGCAACCCTGTGTCATTGGAGCCAGCATTGTCACATCTATCCGAGCAGTCAAATTGTATGCAGCATGGGGTACATTCTCACAACTACCCTATGATTGAGTCTGATCAACAATCCATGGGCTCAAAGGTGATGGATAATCCAGTTGCCACCAGTGAGCAGGAGAAGCAATTCCAATTTTTTAATCCCGTGGCTAGAGACAGAGAAATCAAAGGTCATTCTGGTTCAACAAGGAGTTGCACCAAGGTTCTCATATGTGATATCATCTTCCTCAAGTTCCGCTTCTTGGATTTTTACTGCCCCCATAAGTAAAAAGATAAAGATTTGGATTTATTTTTTCAGGTTCATAAGCAAGGGAGCGCACTTGGTAGATCTGTGGATCTTTCCAAGTTTGATAACTATGAAGAACTGATTGCTGAGCTAGATAATATCTTCGAATTCAATGGTGAGCTCATGGTGCGGAACAAGAATTGGCTTGTCGTTTATAATGATGATGAGAATGATATGATGCTCGTGGGAGATGACCCCTGGGAGTAAGAAATCTCTCTAGACTTTTGCGTGGATTTTTTTTAACTATCTCGATAACCCTGTGTTTTACGACTACTGCATAATTTAATGTAGCCTGCTCACAAGTTGTGCCTTCCTTTTTTGCTGAACAGTGAATTTTGTGGCATGGTTCGTAAAATCTTAATAGTTACAAAAGAGGAGGTCCAACGTATGAATCTGAGCACCTTCAATGCAAAAGGAGAAGAAACCTCATCCGTTGCAGAAGGCCTGGATGCTAAAGACGAAAAGAATTTGGCAACAACTTCATCATCTAACCCATATGATTGCTAGTTATCCACCTCTACCAAGGTAGTTTTAATATTTTCCATTTCGACTCACTTTGGCTCGTACAGCTGTCGCTTTCTGTTTTATCCAACCTCTTGATTCAACATTTCTTGTTTTTTGGTGCCTATGATCCGATGGTATACATGTTTGTTTTGATTTTGTTTTATTCATTTATTTATTTATTTTTATCTCTTTGCACATTCTTTGTTGGGGACGAGCTATATTTAGGATACAACAAGTACCATTGTGGTGGATCTTGTGCGCTCCAGTGTATAGAATTCAGTGGACAAAATCAGATTACTTTTTGTTTATTTTTGTTATTTTGTAATGATTAGGTGATTTTCTTTTTATCACATTTGTTCGATGCAGGCGAGATAGAAGACATGGAATGAAGACGCGTATAAACTATAAAGTTTCTCAGACTTCTTAATGGCGGGGCTATGTTCTATTTTTAGATTCAATATTTAGTATTATTTGCAGTTTTGAACCCCCTTCCCGTCTTTTGTGGCTAGCAATATGATGATGCACAAGTCAGCACAGCCTTCGTGTATGTGTGTGACATGACATATTATTGGCTGATACCTTGAACCAAGTCTTCAACCTTTGTAAATAGGTACACCCAATTTCCCAGCTTCCATGTAATTAAGTGGAGTCAATACAGAGTATGTTATGCCTTGTCTTTCTTGCTGCAGTATTCATATGTATTAATGGTTTTAAGCATATGTATTAATGGTTTTAAGCAGTCGAAATGTTGTTAGCATTAATGTTTATATATTATATATATATTTTTTCCAGTAGAGTTCATTGTTGTTTATCCTTTTGATCCAATTATTTTCGTAATGTCCAACCTATCCAGAGTTTGCCTAACCGGCCGAACTGCCTTGGGTTCAACCGTTTGGGAAATTTTCAAATGCACCTGAACAGAATGTTACCTGTTTGGTGGTCTGGTCGGGGCGGCTCTGAATTTAAGAAATTTTTAACTTTTAATAAAATTATGTTCTCTTAATTTTCTCTTGAATTCTTGAAATATATCAGCACCAAACGGGACCGTAGAATCCCATGTAGAGAACGGATACAGAAGTCACAAGTTAACAAAAATGAAAATGAAATAAACAATTGAAATTCAAAGCATTCTTGTTTAAGTTGTTTGGAATCAAACAAGGGGAAAGAAAAAAAGGGGAAAACAAGCTAGGTTCAATTTGAAGCAAAAGAAAGCATGCTAATCAACAGTCTCTAATATCGAGCTTTCACAGCATGAAGCTGATTTATAGCATCCCCTGAAAGCCAGCTGAATCCAGGAGCACCGCTTTGATCTGATCGGGGTTGAGATCTTGGCCTTCTCCCCATTGCTGAAAAAGATATCGGAACATATAATCAAGAGAAATGAACGAGGAGAAATATGCAGTGTTTACATTTTACATATAAAGGAGAAATATGCAGTGTTTACATTTTACATATCATGATAATCTGCTAACATGACTGGCGTATCACATTATCAAAATACGAAGCTCCAACCATGTAACAAACGAGAGAACTATACACGATGTAATAACGAGGAAGAAAAAGCAGTTATTATATGCTCTGATAAATAGGGTTTCTATTATACTATACCTCAGCACGAAAAACATCAAAGGCGAAACCGTTGAAGCAGCTGATAACAGCCTGCTGAATGTCTAGGCCTAGATTGTCCATAGCTCTCAAAGTGGACAGTAAAAGGCCCGGTTTCCGGCCACAGAACATGTGGATGTTCACAGCTCTCCCTTCTCTTAACCTGACCTCAACCTGTCCACGTCGTTACACCATTCAAGGACCCTCAGTACACACAATCATAAAAAAGGATAAATGAAAAAAAGTGCCCCTCAAGTTTTTCCTAATTAGAAAAATACCCACACTCCCAAAATTACAAAACTACCCCTGAGTTTTGATTCAGATTTAAATAAAGTTGTTAATTTGGAATACATTTTATGTGTATGATGGTGAGGTTTGGAAATGTTATTTGCTTAAAAAGGGTAAACAATATTCTTAGGCAATCACAATTTCTTTTCCTATTTGTCAACCGAATTCCTTACCCTTGCCGGTTGTCCGGTTGGGCTCGACAGTGGGCTTGCGAACGCACTCGGACAAAGCTCTTCCTTGATACGAGTGGAGAGTCCGGGAGTGCCAGGTGTCAGCGGGTAGTAGTTTGATGTTGGAGTCACCGAAGAGCTGCCAGGGATGGACTCAAGTTCATTGTGAAGGTCATTGATTTTCTGCAGAAGCTCCTTTAAATAGTCGATCGCATCCCCAAGTATAGAAGCCCTGTCCATCTGTCAACAAGACAAGAAAACGGATGCTTTTAAATTTTAATGCCAGGAAATGTTTGAAAATTCCTTCAGTTCTGTGCGCGTGCCACGTTCCTAATGTGTAAAGTATCTATTTGAGAAATACATGATACAGAAAGAATATTTTGATAAAAGAACTAAAAACATTATATGAAAAGTTGTTGCTTAGTTCATAAACAATTCTCCGTTTTAAAAAATTGATATTCTCCCATATCGAAACATGAAACTTATTTCTCTAGTCATCTTGAAACATTATTTTTATACAACGAAAATAATGTCCTAGCATATGGTAACAATGTGAGGGGAAGGATCTGACTACTGACTAGCAACGTTTCACCAGAATATTCGATTTCTATCTTCGGCAATTGGTCAGCCAGTCGACCAACGACAGATAATATCCTAAGGGCTGGCCCACCTCCCTATGCAATACATCACATTTCTTATTTTATTTTTGATGATTTTTTGTTCCACTAACCGGCACAAGATTCCATTTTCCGAAATGTCGACTATTTACCTTAATAGTCTTTTTTGTTTTTCTTATTCTGGTGTGCAAAGCAAGTTCATACATGACCTTAGAAGCAAACAGAAACAATAAATAGAGATGGGACCTGGGAAACAAACATAAGAGGAAACATAACAAAATTTTACCGTTTAATATGCGTGCGAATTCAATGTCATTCAGTATGTATGTCAGTAATGAAATAAATCCCAAGTAAACACAATATCTTCAATTATGTCCGTGGTCCAAAATGTAAGAATGCATTTCAAAAAAATAAAAATATGAATCACTTCATATATTCCATGTGAGTAAATTAAATGCTTATCAGTCAACTTTAATGTACAAGGCTCTCAATCAATATATCCCAATCACATTTTGCTACTACTCATTAAATGGTCACACATCAAACAAGACAAAACCTTAACAAACATATCATCCTCAATAAACTTCAATTACACTAAACTCAACCATTAAAAGTAAGTAAAAACAAATCCATGGCTAAAACAGTACTAATTTATAGTGTTAAGAATCACGAGAAAAAGATTGGATTTTTTCGTACCTTGCTTATCTTGGGCACGACCGACCTCAGCATGTAGAGCCTGTCGTTGAGCTTTTTCCTCCTCCGCCTCTCGGCCATCAAGTTCTTGGCCGGCTGTCCTTTCTTTTTCCCCTTGTGGTCCCCGGCTGTGACTGCGCTATTACCATTGGAACTATTCCCTCCGGCCTTATCAACGGCACTGTTATCCAGGAATTGGTCGTCTGAATCATAATTGAAATTGGACCCGTCGATGCTCAACAGATCCTCTACATCGTCCAAGCTGCTGCTTTTCCTTTTCCTATCAGTGTCTTCACTGATCTCCACATTGCTCGCACTAGCCGGAGATTTCAAGCTAACGTGGCTTCTGATTCCACCCCCTAAGTTCAATGACCCTAAATTACTCACACTATTATTGTCTCCAAGATTCTTCCTGAGGGCAGCCCTTTTTTGGAACAGAGTCGGCTGTGAACCGATCGAGGCGAAATTATCCAGAGGCTTCAAGATCTTGGACCTATTGAAGATGAATGAGTTGTTATTATTATTACTGATATTCATATTCATATTCATATCCCCGTTTCGAAACCCGAACCCAGCATTCGCCTGAGCCAAACCGCTGGACCCGAACAGAGCATTAGAATTCGAGGATAGATTAAAAGTGGGCATCTGAGAATTAGCTCCGAAATCAATGAACCCGCTGGAGGCGGCCCTGTTGAAGGCGCTCTCGAGATATCCATTCTCGCAGCCCAAATCGAAGCTGGTCCCGTCCAAGGGGCTGCTGCTGCTGCTTTGGATTTGATTCATGTGGGCCCTCGTCGGCTGAAACAAGAAATTCACCTGATGGGAATCGAGGTTGTTGAAAACAGAGGCCGATGTAGGGGAGCAGGATGCTGACGAGTCCACTTGCTGCCCGCCGCCCGGCAGGAGGAGCTGCTGCTGCTGGTGGCTGCTGCTGTTGTTTTCCGTCGAGAAAGAGATGTCATGCACGGCGGCGGCGGCGGCGCCGCCGGCGGCGGGCGGCATGTACCAGTCCTGGGTCTCGGCTTCGAGCATCGAGTTGAACGTGGAGAGCGGGCCGTTGTTCTCGGAGGGCCCGCCCGCGGCAGGAGGCCAAGAAGATGTTTGCTCGTTATCTTTGCCGTCTCCTCCTATTCCTTCTTGTTCTTCGATCCAGGACATGCTGTTAGCTCTGGACATCATATTTCTCTGCAGAGAAAATAAAAAAGCTTTCTTTTTTTTCTTTTGTTTTTGTAGTGAAGGGAGTGAGAGAGATATATACTAAAAAAAGCTGACAGAGACAAAAACACAAACACTTGGAGGGGGAGATGGGTTAAGTTGTAAATTGTAGACGGCAACAACAGAATGAAAAAGAGAGATACACACATAGCATAGGGAATAGTGAATTATATATTTATGTATTTATGTGTGAAACTAAAATTAAAAAATTACTAAAAATTGAATCTTTTTGGAGGTATTTGTGGGAAGGGATATATCACGTAGGAGTTGAAGTAAAGCACACCCGATTTCTGGTTTTGAGTTTTGGTGTTTTGTGCATAAGCAAATGATTACTCACAGCTAATTTTTAAGACGTCACTTGATGCTTCTCATGCAAATATATTTGTAGATGATTATTTAGTGTGAATGTGCCCCTGCCTACTTCACTTTTTTTTTTTCTTCAAAATCTCGTAAATGGTGAAAATTAAGTTGCACAAGATGACGAATTCACTGCAATTTATTTTATCAATTCTGAGTGTATCATGTGTACTGTTAATGTGAGTTCATGGTATGGACGTAACTGTGACTAGCGGTATGTATATTGAGAGCCCGTTAGCACAAGTTTATTTAAATTATTTTTATAGCAATTTATGTCTTATTTAATAAGTAAGTTGTTAAATAGATAAATAAAATTATAAGATGATAATTTCTTATAGGGATAAATTAAATTACCAAAAACAAATTGTTATATATGAAAAAAATAATTAAAAATAGTTATATTAATTAAATAATAAATTTGGATTATATATATATATATATATATATATATATATATATATATATATATATATATATATAAAAGGTAGTAATAATTTTAGAGATATTTTGGTATTTTATTGTTTAAGTTAGAAGAGCTTATAAGTTGGTTAAAAAAAATACATTCTTCCTTACATTTTTTTAAACAGCTTATTTTCAAGTTTTTTAAAATCTATTTTTTTTAAGTTTATCAAACAAATTTTAAGAGCTTATAAGCTCTTAATCAGCTTATAAGCTCTGTCAAACACCTTCTAATAAGTAATTTTCTAAAAGTTAATTTTAAAGGTTTTATGTAATTTAAGATGTTAGTTTTTCTTAATTATAAATTTGCGTAATATTACAAAATTATCCTTTTATTATAACATGAGTTAGTAGTTATTTAGTAATTATCAAGGGTATTTTACCAATTATTTTACTCATTTTTATAATTATAAAATTAATAATACCTCAATTAAAAAAAATATAATTAATTTAAAAGTGTATTTTATGTAATTTAAAAGATAATTTAATAAATTAAACTACATTTTTTCTTAAATATTTTTAATTTAAATTAGTTATTTTTCTTTTATTGTCAAATAGATCGTGCATGTATCTTTGACAGAGAAATATGCAATAAAATTATTTTTGAAGACTTTAATTTAATTAATTAATTAATTTTAATTTTTTATTTATTAATATTATTTAATTAATTAGAATAATTAATAATTTTTATAAATTTAAATCAATATATATATATATATATATATATAAATTATTTAATATCATGGGCCAAAAAGCCCAATAACCCGACGGGGTTCGTCTAGGGTCGGGTTGAGCTTAAATATTTCAGGCCCATGGAAATTCCAAAGTTCATTGGGCTTGGGTCGGGCATGACCATTTGACACTTCTTTTTTTAAGGTCAATTTTGACATGATATTATAGCAAGTCCAATAGATGTTGAGTGTCTCTCAATCAATTGTATGTATATATGCTGGAAAAATCTTGAACTGACCATATAAGTATGAACTTTAATTATCATCTTAACAAAGTATGTTGTCATTGATTTAGAGTTATTAATTTTGAGATGTGGGTATGAAGTTGAGCAAAAGACACGTATGACCATGAAACTACTATATCAGCTTGTTCTTGTTTCCATTATATGTTTATGTTAATGCATTGTAACATGCAAATGACGGAGAGATCAGGGGCGGACCCAGGAATTTATCTCAGTGTGGGCCTAATTTTTAATAAAAATCGAGCTCGCAAAATTTTACAATACTATTAACAGCCACTAATTTTTTTAGATATTGGAGTATAAAGTTAAATGTTAGTCATAAATAATTATGTGTAAGAATGAAATGAGTATCATTTCATTCTTATAGATTATTCTTTTGGATTGAAAATACAATGTACAGATATTAAAAAATACTTACTCCCTCTGTCCCATAGCTATAGGCACAGGTGATCAACGTTGACTTTTTTGGTCCGTCCAATACATATGATAAACAATATACAAAAATCATAAAAAAATTACTAAAATAAAATTCAATAGTTAAATTATATTTTAGTTATTTTTTCATAATTTTTGTATACTATTTATTATATGTATCATAAAAAAATTACTAAAATAAAATTCAATAGTTAAATTATATTTTAGTTATTTTTTCATAATTTTTGTATACTATTTATTATATGTATTGGACGAACAAAAAAAGTCAACGTTGACCACAATTGCCTATAGCTCTGGGACAGAGGGAGTATTTTTTTAGATTTTTTAATCAAAATATAAGGAAAAAAAATAAAATTTTAAATAATTAAATAAAATAAAATTATTAGTAATATGTGAAAAAATAAAGCACAATTGTATTTTAATGTAAAAAAATAAATTAATTTCTTGAAAAGTATATATATTAAGTTGAAATTCAAAAAATTAAATTGTGTATATTTTTTAGGCAAAAGAACTATATCAAATGTTTATAAATAGTTTTCCTTCAAAGTAAAATTTATAAATATTAGATACCAATATTTAAGAAAGAAATAAGTAGACGTTTTTTACAAAATTAATACTCTACTCTTTTCATAAAACTATTTATTTTTCATAAATTTTATTATTATTTTTTTTTATTTTGTAAATGAAATGATCATATTATTATGAAATAAAGGGATTAATTGAAATAAAAATTTCAAATATCATTCACTAATATATGTACATATATTGTACTGCTTACATTACACAAACAATTAACTTTAGCAGTATTAATAGGACCCACTTTCTTTTTATTTATCACTCTATACACGGGGTATATGTATAGGAATACAATATATTGTGTGTGTAAAGTGTATATAATATATAAATATATATAATGAAGGTATATATATAGCTTAATTTTTTTTCAGTGTGGGCCTAGGCCCACACTGGTCCTCAAGTAGGTCCGCCACTGGGAGAGATGATGACCCTCCACATTTGAATCTTCTAGAATCTTGACATACGCCTAGGCCATTGCAGCGTGATTATATTCTCGATTTTTTCAATTTAACAGAAGTTCGTATTTGGACAATAGCAAATTAACTTCTCGCAAGTAAGAGTATCAAAATATCGAAAATATAAATATATCTACTCACCCTTAAATAAAATAGTGCATTTCAAAATACACCACTCTCTCTATATTTTGATAGTATTTCAATAAATTGAAATGTGGGTATAATTTTGAATATACGCCCAAAATAATATTCTTGTGGCCCTACTTATTCCAAGTATCAGCTCTTTAAGCCTTGTTCCATTTGTATCACAAATTAGGTATCTCGTCACAGATTACGTCCTTGTTAACAATTGTGATTTGTGAGACTTGGTTCAGTTTCATACGCAGCTCAACATCAGGGGCAAAACTGTCAAACGCGAGCAGAAAAATGTTGATTGTTGACCCATGGTCAAACATTACTTCGCTGAAACTGTAAGCCCGACCGCAGGCGATCGCCGCTGGCACAACATAAACGGATCGATGCCGTACAAACCAATTTGACTTCCATCTGGTATTTCAATCCAACGGCTCAAATTATGACTATCGCAGCAGATAATATTTCTACGTGTGCGACGGTGCACTGTACCCAAATATTGTCATCCACATGATCTATCTATATCTATATATCTCTAGTTCCGCCCTTGCCGTTTGAAGAAATCCGGTCGAACATTTGAGTGAGGGCTTCTCTCTCTCTCTCTCTCTAAAATCACACGAAGAGTCAGAGACCCCTGTTTTCCATTTGTTTGATTTCAGGTGAAGTGTGTTTTTAGCTCTTGATCTGATTTGTGTATATGGTCTGCATTTTTAATTCATGGGTTTTTGTGGGTTTAATGGGGTTTGCGCATTTTTTGAGTGTTGAACATAAAGGTGTTTGTTTTGTCTGATAAAAAACTTGTCTTGATGAAGTTCTGAGCTACTATTGTGTGTTGAATTGATTAGTTGAATTGAATTGAATTGATGGCTTACATGTGTTCAGAATCGTTAGCTTGCTTTTGTTAGTTGAATAGTAAAATTTCAGTAATGTCTGGATTCTGGAAGCAGCTGCTTGTGATGTGGAGCTGTAATTAGCTTGTTGGTGAACACGAACACCCCGGACGTCCTACTTAATCGGAGTGGTATCTAGTCCTGAGTTTTTCGATTATACATCGTGCCGTTTGCGTTTGAGGTTAAATTTGTCAACTCCTTGCAAAAAAAATCACAGTGACCAGCCTTATTTGTTGATAAATTGGCATACTAGTTTTTTTTAAAGTTTCGTCATATAAGATTCTTATTATGTGAAGTGGTAATAATATTTATAGGAAAAAAACCATTTTTTGATTTGTATGACCTGAATCAGGTCTGACGTTAATTTTTTGATTACCTCATGGTTAGACTTTGAGTAACTTTTGTGGGCACTCTAGTCCGAAAGGATGCAATTAGTATCCAGATGTTTGGAAAAAATGAAAAGGATGTATTGACTTTCTTTAGTTCTCAAATCCTTCTGTAATTTTCTTTTATCTATATATTGCATATCAAAGTGATTATTTTGTAATATTTTGATCAAATTTATGTTGCTTTTCTATTTTAAATTGAAAGCAAGGGCAGTTTTATGTTCATCTGCTTTTGGCAGTACATTAACCAGATTGCTTTTGTATCTACTCGTATTACAGATACCCTTGTAGGCAGAACATGTCGCACGTATTGCTTCAATCGACCAACTTGCCTTCCTCGGTCGGTTTGGTAAATAATGGAAAGGTTAAGGGACAGAATAATAAATCAATGAAGGGGACAACAATGCTGTTAAGCACTCAGTCGGATCCCATGCGGATTACAGGCTTCGTAGGACTAAGAGGAGTCAATGCATTAGACCTGATGGTGTCCCAAAATCGTCAGACGCTCCATTCCAAGGTGGCTAAGGCAACTGGACCATCTAAAAGAGGTAGGAAATCGCGCATGGGCCCACGAGCCATGTTTGAACGGTTTACAGAAAAAGCAATAAAAGTCATTATGCTTGCACAAGAGGAGGCCAGAAGGCTTGGGCATAATTTTGTGGGAACTGAGCAGATTTTGTTGGGGCTTATCGGCGAGGGTACCGGGATTGCGGCTAAGGTCCTCAAGTCAATGGGAATAAATCTTAAAGATGCACGCGTGGAAGTGGAAAAGATAATCGGAAGGGGAAGTGGGTTTGTTGCGGTTGAGATACCCTTCACTCCTCGCGCGAAACGTGTTCTAGAACTTTCTCTGGAGGAAGCTCGCCAGCTAGGTAAATAGTTGTGCAGTCTTGCTTGGACAGTGTATTTTTCTTTAGTACTGCAAGGTCTTAGACATCCCCTTAAGAGGGTATTTGGTTGAGCTTAATTAAAGGACCTTATTTGCCCCTACATCTTACGAGATGTTTTGAGAGCTTAGAACTTATTTTAAAAATAAGCTGTTCGTCTTAAAAAGATGTTTTTTTAGTTTAGGAGCTGTTTTACATGTTACATGTAAAGAAGTTAATAAGATGTTAGTATAATTTATAAAAAAAAGTTACGGTGGAGTAATAGTTTATTAGGACCGTATAAGTTGTTTTAGGGCTTATTTTTGCATCTTATAAGCTCATTTTAAAACAAAATTACCAAACAGATTTATGTAAGGAGTTTATAAGCTCTTAGGGATATCTTATAAGTTGTTTCGATGAACTTAATAAGCTCATCCAAACACCCAAGTGCCTTATTGAGCAGTGTTCTTGTTCTTCATTTATGAATCACTAGGTTCGTGGTTAGTGTGTAATTAATTAGCTATTTTTGTTTCATTAACATTTCCGGTTTTCCCATCTGCATGCTTATTACCATAGCAACAACTTTTGAATTTGTTCTAATCTTTTAACCACTTATCTTTTGTTTTTGTGAAATTGGCACAATTATCTATCAATGTTTTTTTCTGGATTCGTAGATTGAGATTTTTCTATTAATTCAGGTCACAATTACATTGGATCTGAGCACTTGCTGCTGGGATTGCTTCGTGAGGGTGAAGGCGTGGCTGCCCGTGTTCTTGAAAATTTAGGTGCCGACCCCAGTAATATTCGAACTCAGGCAAGCATTTCAACTAGCATTCTCATTTTATTTTTTTGGTGATTAGACCGAACAGGGGTTTGATGCATTTGGTAAAAAATAGGTTATTAGAATGGTCGGTGAGAGTGCCGAGGCTGTTGGTGCCGGCGTTGGAGGTGGAAGCTCTGGTAACAAAATGCCTACTCTAGAAGAGTATGGTACCAACTTGACCAAGCTAGCTCAAGAGGTAATTTTTTATAATTCTCGATTTTTGAGGTTAAACTTTTTATTTGAACTATGGAAGCATAACAAAACTGGTTATCTCGTCTTTTAGGGTAAACTAGACCCTGTTGTTGGAAGACAACCTCAAATTGAGAGGGTCACCCAAATTTTGGGACGGCGTACTAAAAACAATCCTTGCCTCATCGGAGAGCCTGGTGTTGGAAAAACAGCTATTGCCGAAGGCCTTGCTCAAAGAATAGCCAATGGGGATGTTCCAGAGACTATTGAGGGAAAAAAGGTTAGCTTGTATTGACAACCTTAGTAGTTAGTAATACTATAAATAGTAAAAAAGAAAAACTTTGGTAGGATTTAGATTTCTTTGATTCAAAAGTATTCTTGAATAAGCACATTGACTGAATCCAGAATTATTTGGCATACTTTGAGATGTGTTTTATTTTAGTTTGATATTGATTCAGCAACACTGGAACTACAGGTTATTACCCTTGATATGGGTCTTCTTGTTGCTGGGACAAAGTATCGGGGTGAATTCGAAGAAAGATTGAAGAAGTTGATGGAGGAAATTAAGCAAAGTGATGAGATTATACTATTCATAGATGAAGTGCACACATTGATTGGGGCTGGAGCTGCTGAAGGGGCAATTGACGCTGCTAACATCTTGAAGCCCGCATTAGCTCGGGGCGAACTACAGGTTAGCTGACTACTCAAAGAGTTACATTCTTAAGATGTATAATATGGGATATAAAGCTGAATTTCGTTAAGCAAAAATCTATGAAAAAAAACCCTGTAAAACTGTATAATTAAAATATAATAAAACTTTTTTTTTAAGTTGGGCTTCATCTGATGAAAAGTAGCGACATCTATTTCGATGGCACAATCAGTCTGATTTGCTTTTTTATATTCAGCATTTCTGATAATTTGTGCTCAACTTATCATCTTTGTTTATCACTATGATGTTTTGTTGCAGTGCATTGGGGCCACCACACTAGATGAGTACCGAAAGCACATTGAGAAGGACCCTGCACTAGAAAGAAGGTTTCAACCCGTGAAGGTCCCTGAACCTACGGTAGATGAAACCATTCAGATTCTTAAAGGGCTCCGAGAAAGATACGAGATACACCACAAGCTTCGTTACACCGATGAATCTTTAGTTGCTGCAGCACAGCTGTCTTATCAATATATCAGGTGTGTAGTAATTAAATTTGGTTTATATTTATCAATTATCATCAAGATAATGTTTTTCATGCTGCTTGGCTGGAATTGTGGGGATATTGATTTAAGCTTGAGAATATCTACTTGTCGTTTCTTGCAGCCTTAGGCATACGTAGGTTTACTTTTCTTCAAGAAGAAACATATCTTTCAAATTACCAAAAATACCAGAATTCTTTTTGTCTTGTATCTACCCCTTGATAAGCCAACAAAAAACTAATAATAATATATTACATTTAGCAGAAAATATTGATTTATGTTGATACTGCATAGAAGATATTTGCAACTGATAAATGTCCCAAAAAACTGAGATTTTTTTTGGTCGAATTTTGCTCATCTAAAACTCACTATATTATGTGTATCGAATACGCTCTTCAGTTTTGTCTTTCATTTTTGGAAACCTTCTTATACCCATCACTGTTTCTTATGTAAGAAGTCTGATCCCATCAATGGCAGCCAGTCCTTATCTATAATTTTTTTTTTCTTTTTTCAGTGACCGATTTTTGCCTGATAAGGCAATTGATTTGGTTGATGAAGCTGGTTCCCGTGTCCGTCTACGCCATGCACAGGTGAGTCCCTTAATTTAAAACTGAGATAATCCTTTAATGACAGCCTATGACAATACCTTTGATCTTTTGCAGCTTCCTGAAGAGGCCAGAGAGCTTGAAAAGGAACTCAGGCAGATAACAAAGGAGAAGAACGAATCTGTCCGAGGCCAAGACTTTGAGAAAGTAAGTTATACCATCAAGAATTCATCATTCGGCCTTTTGTTTTATTTTTGAACTCTCTATTCTGTATCCAACGCTCTAAATATTTCCAGGCTGGCGAGCTACGAGACAGGGAAATGGACCTCAAAGCCCAAATATCCGTACTCATAGACAAGAACAAGGAGATGAGCAAAGCCGAGAACGAGGCTGGTGACACAGGGCCAGTCGTGACTGAGGTCGATATCCAGCACATTGTCGCCTCATGGACAGGCATCCCCGTCGACAAGGTCTCCACCGACGAGTCTGACCGTCTCCTCAAGATGGAGGACACCCTCCACACGCGCATCATTGGCCAGGACGAGGCTGTCAAGGCCATCAGTCGAGCCATCCGCCGGGCTCGTGTTGGCCTCAAGAACCCTAACCGCCCCATCGCCAGCTTCATCTTCTCCGGGCCCACAGGTGTTGGGAAATCCGAGCTGGCCAAAGCCCTGGCCACTTACTACTTCGGCTCCGAGGAGGCCATGATTCGTCTCGACATGAGCGAGTTCATGGAGAGGCACACTGTCTCAAAGCTCATTGGGTCGCCACCTGGTTATGTTGGGTACACGGAGGGTGGGCAGCTGACTGAGGCCGTCAGGCGCCGCCCATACACTGTCGTGCTTTTCGACGAGATCGAGAAGGCCCACCCGGACGTGTTCAACATGATGCTCCAAATCCTCGAGGACGGAAGGTTGACCGACAGCAAGGGAAGGACGGTTGACTTCAAGAACACTCTTTTAATCATGACGTCCAACGTCGGGAGCAGCGTGATCGAGAAGGGTGGCCGTAGGATCGGGTTCGATCTCGACTACGATGAGAAGGACAGCAGCTATAATAGGATCAAGAGCCTTGTGACTGAGGAGCTCAAGCAGTATTTCAGGCCCGAGTTCTTGAACAGGTTGGACGAGATGATCGTGTTCAGGCAGTTGACTAAGTTGGAGGTGAAGGAGATAGCGGATATCATGTTGAAGGAGGTGTTTGAGAGGTTGAAGACGAAGGAGATTGAGCTTCAGGTAACAGAGAGGTTTAGGGACAGGGTAGTGGATGAAGGTTATAACCCCAGCTATGGGGCTAGGCCACTTAGACGGGCGATTATGAGGCTTCTGGAAGATAGCATGGCGGAAAAGATGCTTGCCCGTGAAATCAAGGAAGGGGATTCGGTTATTGTTGATGTGGATTCGGATGGGAAAGTGATTGTTCTCAATGGGACGAGTGGATCTCCTCCAGAAACTTCTCCTGAACCGGTGGTGGTGTAGGTTATGCTGTGCGATATTACTCTCTGAAGGGTTCGATCAGAAGGGGTCCATTGATCTTGCTTGCTTTGTAGATTGGCTTCGAAAAGGCTCTGTATTTAAAAAAAAAAAAAAAGGTCCCTAGATTGTATTTGTACTTGGAACAGCAGCTATATATGATGCTACTACAATTGTAGTTCTTGGCTAGGAATAAGTATGTATACTCTTATAAAATCTACTGCTATCATTTTATTTTTTTATCTCAGGTTTTATAAAATCTGAAGCTCGAATTGATTCGACCATACTTCTTGCCTCGTGGCAAATTCATCTTCGTAGCGAGACTCCGACGACAGGATTTAATGAAAAAATTAAACATAGTTGCAAGAAAAAAAGACTAAAAACACATTTACACAAATGAATTTATAGAGACATGAAAAGAAATATGGAAGGTAAAGATTATGAATCAATTTCTATAAAAAGTATTGAAAACATCTTTTGATCAATTAATCAAGGTTTGGAATATGGTAAATCAGTACATCAGTGTAATGTAAACATGTAAGTGGTAACAATCTTTCAACTAATATAAAATATTTTTAGATAATTACAAATAGTTAACAAACAAATTACCAGAAAGAAATGCTTGATTATTATTTATTCCTCAGTCATGGAAGAAGGCTGTCTTTGTGTGGGGCTGACACTTCCACCTCGACTTATTTTGAGCGCATCAAGTGCCTTCTGTATCTCCATAGTCATGGCACTGTCCACACTGCCCGACGAGAGTTTCTTGTGTGCTTTCTGCAAATGAAGCTTCAAAGAGCTGCTGCTTAATCCAGCGTTTTTGCCACAGATGGGGCATACCTTCATCGATGGTCTGCGGTGCTGCCATTCCATGGAAACTTGTCCGTACAATTCTTTATCTAATTCAAGAAGTATCCTTGCGAAGCCATCGTTAGGCTGGGCTCTACGGTGAACTCGTTTTAGATCGTTCCACGCTTGCAGCAGATTAAAGTTTCTACATACAACAATTAATTCTCTTGAAATGGCCAAAATTCATAAGATACTGACTGGGAATTAAATTGGGAATAGTTATCAAAACACCCCCACGGGTTAGAGTTATGACAAGAGAGCCGAAAAAGTGTCAAAATGACAAAAAAAACGAGGTTTGAATCTTACTAAAATTTAAAGGGTGATAAAAAATATTTTCATAAATGTAAGGTGATGTTTTGAAATATTTTTTGCTTCAAAAATGGGAATAGTTTTGAACCTTTTATGGGTTTTACAGCAAGTGTACTCAGGAAGGTTCTAGTAATAGAAAATCAACAGCAGCAACCATGATGTTTCAAAGTAATAGAAAATTCAACTAATAGCATCCTGCACTTACTTTCTGAGCATCATATAAGCAAGCACTAGTGTTGCACTCCTGCTCTTGCCTTCAAAGCAATGAACTAAAACTTTTCCGCCTATTTTCTCGACATGATCGATAAAATCATGAGCTTCTTGGAAAATATCACTAATATTAGTGTCTTCATTATCACATATCTGTTCATAAAAAAAAAAATGATTTCACAATCAAGAAACAATTTCTATTGACGGAACACATTAAATCTGAACAGGTTATAGTGATAATAGCAACAAAGTGAAATAAGAGATGCTTACTGAAAAGTTTTTGTACTCGAATAAGTCGGGAAACTGAGAATCTGCCTGTCCAATTTCATTTGAGCACAGGCACATAATATGTGTAATCCCTAAAAGCTGTAGAGTGTATACAGATCTTGCACCAAGGGCCCCACCAATAAACACACAGTCCGAGATTGATGATGGCTTCTCCGTGTTTGCCGCATCAGATATCAAACTTATCCTCTCAAGAATATGCTCAAGCCTAACCTGATCATTTTGAGACAATGGGAAATTATGAGAATCCTAAAGTTACTTCAAAGGTAAAGATGAAAAGGGTACTAAAAATTTAGGATAAAACGAAAACAAAGAATACCTTCAACTCATAAGCATCAACCACATAATTGCTATCACTGCCTTCAAAAAACCCAGTGGTAAAATTATTCTCTTGGCACAGTTTAATTGCATCGTTCTTAAGCATATCATTCCATTGTTCTAACTCTTTGTTTAACTCTGCATCCAACTGAAAAAAGAAGCAACAAAGAATTATCACTAAACAACAAATCCATAAAACAACTCAAAGTAATAAAAATTATAGCAGTAATGCCAGTAAAGAGAGTTTTTTTTGTTATATCTAAGATTTTATTTACAGAAAAGAGCAATATCACTAAACTACTTCTAGAAGAGTGAGTGAATACATTAATCTTCTACTTTTAAAAGAAAAAAATCTAATAAAAAAAAAAAATGAACCATAAAAAATTCAAAATGAAACACAGCTTCCAGAAGAAAGATTCTTTTTCTCAATTACTATAAAAAATTTAAAACACGAACCTTTGCAAACCTATGGAAGTCACGGAGCCTTGACGTCAACCGCAAGCTACGAAAAGCTTCACCACTACTCCCCTTGCTGAACTTCCCGTGCCAACTCTCACGCGACATTGGAGAACTGTCAAAACTCTCTCTAACTCCTCCACATGATGGCCTTGAAGCCATTCTTTGTGATTCCGAATCATTCGAATCCGAAGTGTTATCTCCAAGAACGGAATCCCTTCCGGGTGAGGATGGGCAATGCACTTCAGCCGTCCCTTTAACCTGTGATGGAGATTCAGGAACTACAAGGTCCTCTTTCTCTAGATCCCCACAGGAAGATTTATTAATAATATTCATAAAAGCACGCAATAGACCATCTAGCTTCTGGTGAAGGGTAAGAAGGAAAATGTGAAATCCCTGCAGGTCCCTGAGTGCTGCCCGAAACCCACGTCTGAATTCATTCACGGCCGAACCCATTTCACCTTCGCGAATTATTTGGTCAGCATTTCCTAATTTTCCTCCAGTTATTTCATACAAAATCTCCGATGCATATTCCGAACTGTTTATGAGGAGCTCGACTACCTTCGGATAATTTGAGTGGTCGTTCGCACGTTTCCCAGCTGGTGGTCTCCGAGGTACCCCAGAGTCTATTGCAACAATATGTGAATCTAAACAAGCTGACCCATTTAAAGAGAGACTCCTTACGCTAAGATTTCCAGATTTCGGAGACTCCATAATATCAGAAACATCGGAAGACTGCGATACCAGGCCTTGTTGAGCTGAGTTTAATCGGCTATCTATGGAAGTTGTCCTTCTTTCCTTTTGAAGAGCTCGGATTACCTTTGGTCTGAATTTCTTGATGGCAGAATCAAAGGCCACCTCAAGCGCATCAATATTTGCGTAAGGCATTTTTTCAGCCAAAAGTAAATTTGCAGAGTTTCCGCGCCATCTGAGGTGGCGACAAGGTAGGCGATCTTCGTTTCTTATAACGAGATCTAACAACAAGATTCTTCCGAGTGCTGCTGCTGTCTTTTCTGCCACTTCTCGTGACTCGAAAGCACTTGTGCTTTCAAGTAAAGGTGATCCATGCACATAACTGAAATTATAGATTCATTGGCATCGGTAAGAAACAAAACAATTCCAACAAGTGAAATATAATACAGAGGAGATGTATAGCAAGTGAAATTTACTAGATGCACCATAGCATTCAACAAAGATATATGCACTTCATTGTGAAATTTACTACATCACTATAGCATTTAACAAAGACACACGCACTTCATTGTGATTAGGCATCGGCTAAGCTCAAGAGCTTCCAAAAGTTCTGAGCATGTCATCTCAACAATTTCATCCCCTTCCGCCATAGCTGCATCCCTTGCTTTTGCTGCAGCCTCCTTGATTTGCAGCCACTCAGAACTGGCATTGTGAATCACTCTAGCCTGCAATTTGTTTAAACATTAGCATGAATATCCTTTTTTTAGTCTTTCTGAAATTGTAGAAACAAGTCAGTTTTGAAGTAAAAAAGGCACAACTTGTGGAGTTCGGACACCAAGCCACTTAGCAAATTCGTAGCCAAGTCGTTCTGACTGAGTGGCCATCCTTGATGATGAGAACTTTATGACAGCTGCAGCTTCCTTAGGAGAAGATTCCTCACTATCTGGTTGGCTGAATAAAGCAAAGAAAACGACACCACCAGAATTAACAGTCACCTGCACCATCATAATAATGAAAAGGCAACAATTAAGAATGAACACGATCCATTAAAAAGTTGAGGGCTAAATTTGCATATTGATCAAACAACAATAATGGAATTTTTGCCAAGAAGGCAAGCACCCGTATACTTCATATTAGGGCTGGCTAGATTTTGTTAAAAGCTTTTAAACGTCTCTGTTTACATGAGTACAAAGGAACTATGCCATAAATTAAGTGGTATTGTTAGCCATTAACTAACATCACACAACAAAATGTTGACAACATGAGAAAAGATAAATAGCAACAAGAGTCAAACAAAAAATATAGTTTTTCTAACAAACCTCAAGTGCTTTATTCATCTCATCCTCAGATTGATCAGTACTGCTGCTGTGCTCGGTATGGTGGAGAGAAGAAAGTGTGTTCCAAGAGAACGAGCTTGAGTCAATATCCAACATGTCGGCTTTACCAAGTCTTTCCCACAAGGTGAACTCTGTTGATTGCCCAGGAGGGGGGATTTTTATATCTGCATTATTTTCTTCTAGGCTGAACAAAAATAACAGAGCATTCAGCTTAATATTTTCCTCAAACCAACACAAAAAGATCACAAAAGAAAAAAAAAAAAAAAGGCATTCCAAGTATGTCTGTTTTTGTGCTGAAATTTGCTTTTTTTAACGGGAATGTAAGAGGCAGTAATAATGACAATCTAAGGATCTTATTTCTGTTCTTATTTCATAATATAGAACGATAATCTCCATCAATAAGAACCGAGCCATAGCCACATCGAACATGAGAAAACATAAATTATTAGACCGACGGACCTCATGGGCATGCTACTCTCGGTATAATGAGGGCGGCGAGGGAAACCCGAGGCCCGATACCTGCTGCTTCGCTTGCGGACAAGCTCAAGCCATTGAGCAAACCGGTAAGCAGGGCCTGCAGTAATGTCCCCCAACATAAACAAAACCTGCATTTCCCATTATCCCTAAGCCCAAATCCATTTTCTCTTTAAAAGTAAAAAATAAATAAAAAATATACAAAATTCAAAGTACCCTTGAAGTGACAGTGAGGGGCAAAGGGGCACCTGGCTCTGTGTTTGCCAGATCGAAAACTCTGTCTTCTTCCTCTTTCTGCATATTCAAAATATACCACCGATTAAAGCATTAATCGAAATTATAATTTATCTGAATCGGAAAATAAAAGGCCCAGATCTGAAAGAAGGAATGACTAAATTTAGGCGAGCGATTGATCAATCGATACGTACATACACGCATGTGTGTATAATAGTGGAAATACAAAATGAATAAAATAGTGTAAAGTGAGGACGCGTACGAAAAAGCCAAAAGAGTGCGTACGTACTTGTAGGGTAAATGTGCCTTCTTCCATTTGATCATCGTCGGCCATTTCTCTCTCTCAAGACTCTGCCTTTCCTGGGTCGTCTTCCTCTCTGATTGACCGTGGATAAATAAGTGAGTGCTGCGTGTGTTGCGGCGGACTCACTGCGATTCGGTCGGTGATGGCGGTTGTGCCGCCGACCACCAAGATTAACCGCGATTGAATTCATAATAATTAATTAATCAATCTGATGAATTTTATAATATAAAATTAATGGTCACATTTTTAAACATTATCTCTTTTTTATATTCATATGATTATCTCTTTTTTATATTCATATGCTATGCTCTGGAATATATTGTTAGTCGACATTTGGCGCTATTGAAATTTATGAATTTTTTGATTAAAAATAAAATGTATAAAAAAATTTAATTAGTAAAGTAAATTAGTTGTGAGTAAAATTGTAAAATGTCAGTAAAATTATTTTTCAAAAATGAAGAAATAATTTTTTTTATAAAGTGTTGTATGCTACGAACTAAAACGAAAGATGTGATAAATTGATATAAATAAGAGAGAATTATTGATATGGAACTATAATAGTAGTGAACAAACACTCCAAAATTAACTCAAAACTTTTCACAATTTCACTACCTAGCAACTATATAAACACTAATGATATTTTGACCTAAAAACACTTAAGAAACATATCAAAAGGAATGCTGTTTTTTCAATGCTCATGAGTCATGGCAATTCACAAAATGCTTGATTGACCTATTTACTTTCAACAACAAAACAAAAAAAAAAGTGACATCATTGAAACTCTTGTGGTAAAGGCATGCCATCAAGAAACGACTTGAAGAGCACAAACGATCTCCGTGGCTGTGAGAACGGAGCTTCATGAGACGCTCCTCTCACAGTCGCAAACGACATAACATTGCCGTATACTTGAGTCCATCCACCAACCTGCATCGAAAATAGCTTAATTATTATAATAACTATACAAGCAATGCAAAGGGCATTTTTGTAATTTACATCTTTGCAACATCTGCCTGTTTTTAATTTTGCTACCGCCTACCTGCTGCCCCTCGAACCATACTCGATACGGTACACTTGTTTTGAGTCCTAGTTGTTTTGCGAGTCTACGAACCAAATAGCGAGTTCCGGTCAATGGAATTACTGAATCTTGATCTCCGCTGTCAATAACATAACAAATATTTCTCAACAACTTATAAGTAGCATTTTATTGTCAACTTATTAGGAAAGTTGTACGTTTATTTTACCTGTAAATTAGTACCGGGATTCCTTCTTTGATAAGCGATCCTATGATTGGGACAATAGGTTTCTCGAGGTCGAGCATGTCGTAATCCAGTGTGCTGCAACACATCAAAAGGTTTACTTTTATTTGAAGCATTCAAAGTTAATTGAAACTGAGAAATGATTAATAGTCGAATAAATTATTTACTTGCTACAAACATCCCATCTTCGCACTCCGACGAGCCTCGCGTGTAGAGCCTTCTGCACGTCCCTTCTGTTCAAGTAATTGACCGTCTCATCTTCCACACACACGTCGATCCTCTCAGCATTTTGCTGCAAATTACAAAATCAAATTTATCGGCAAATGCGAAAGAATTAACCGAAACAAAACGAGGCGAGTAATTAAGTTACCTGAGGAGCAATGAGTTTGGATTGTGAGAGCACAGATGGTATACAGACATCTAACGTGACATCGTATTTGTCCACAAACCTACTGCTTTCGCGGTTGACTAGACTCATGGTCCTCGAACAAATACCTGAAATGGAGTCTCGATAGTACTCGCTGACATATCTCGAGTAGTTGCAACCGGAGGTGAACAAATTGTACGTTGTGTCTGAGATTAGACCGTGAGACCAGAAATATTCTGCCCTCGAATTGTAGTCCGTCGCAAACTCGAGGAGTGGATTTCCCAGCTACAAACATACAAAAAATGACCAAAATACCCCTGGAAGTTGATTTTTGTGTAGTTTTGACAGAAGGGAAATAAACTTACTGCAATTCCCTTGAGATTGATTCTTCTTTCCTTACTGTTGAGTCGAGTTATTAATTCGGCAAGCTGAGGTACATAATGGCCTAATAAACAAAGTCCCCAAGAAACAAGAAAGTTAAAAAGATTAATTTTTTATATTCATACCAACATAATAAGAAGTGTACTTACCTGCATAACTTTCCCCAGTTATGAACAAACTACTGTTCATGTACTGTGGGAATTTGAGGAACCATTTTTGCAGGAACACAAGATTGTCTTTTGCTAATTAAACAAAATTAAAAACAGAAAACAACAACTGTCAGAACAGAACAAAACAGAACAAGAAGAAGAATTAAATCCTAGTATGATTTTATTTCTTGCCTGTGATCTCATCATTCACTGTTCCATAGGGAGTTGTTGAGTAAGAGAACCCTACTCCAACTGGGGTGTCCAAATACAAAACATTTGCCACTGCAATAATTAATAATGATGATTATAATAAGTTGAAAAATCAAGATTCTTTTTTTTTTCTTTTTAATTTCAGATTCAATGAGATGGTGGATAATCTGACCTCTGTTCCAGCTGTACTCGTTTTTGAGCAAAACCTCTGCATTTGGTCTGAACGGCCCGTTCTCAGAAAATGCGCCAACCCCAATTGAAGAGCAACCGGGCCCTTCAAGAAACACACCAAAGATTTGATTTTTATTCTTATTTTTTGAAAAAGAAAAAAGCAAGAAACAGAGAAAGTGAAATTAAAAAAAGAAAGGGTCGATAGGAAATACTACGTACAGTACCTCCATTCAACCACAAGACGAGAGGTTTAGAAAGCGGGTCAACTTGTGCTTCGACGAAGTAGTAAAAAAGGGATCTTTGAGGGGCTTCGTCGACGGCAATGTAGCCGGAGAACTGGAGGAAATGAACGGCAGGGGGTTGACCGGGCAACGCGCTGATCTTGTCAATGTCATAAGCCTCAATCTCAATGCAAATCGAACACCAAAACAAAACAAGAAGCTGGGCTAACACTATTCTACTCATGTCCATTCAGTCCAAGAAAAATAAATCAGCACAGCTTAATTAAAAAGGGAGGGTTCGAGTATTAATGAAAAACAAGGCCTAAAAGCACGTGTGCAACTTATATACTCAGTAGTAGTACTTCATTTGTTCTCTCCTTTTCAAGTTGTCTTAAATTAATGGTCAATATATACATACCATTGTTTTTCCAATAATTTTTTTGATATTAATTTAAATTTTTCCCTAAAATAATCAATAGAATAATATATATATATATATTTGTGTCCTAACAAATATGACCATTGTTGTGGAACGGATGTATTATATAAGTTGAAAGCGTGCAGCCGAAAGCACAGTTTTTTCTCTCACGACGCCGATGATGGATGATGTGAATGGAATCAATGAGTACGTGATTTCGATGTACGATACAAACAAAAGAATTTATCTTAGATTGGATAGTATTGCTGATCGACAACTAAGTGAATAAATATATTTGATTAAATGCATTTGTGAGTTCTTAAATATCTTAGGAATTGTTATTTTTGGACTAATTTTTAGTTCAATTCAGTTTAATTAGAACTCATTCACTTCAGTTTAGTTAGAACTCATTCATTTAATTTTAATATTTAATTTAAGTTCAGTTTAATTATTAAGTTCAGTTCAACCATTTAATTTTTTTATTTTTTATTTTCTTATTATTATTTTAATATTTTTAAATTAAATTTAATTTAATTTAATTTCAATTCAAACATGTTCAGTTCAATTTAATTTATAACCATATTTAGTTCATGTTCATTTTAATTAAGTTCACTCAGCCAACAAGTCCTTAGTCCTTACTCATAGCTCTATGCCTCTATCTTATTTAATATAGTCAATTTAAAATATTAATATGCAATTGTTTCTAATTCTTGTGGGACATGCGCACAGACAAAAAACATTACTATAAGAAAAAAAAAACATTTTTTAATGAATAAGAATACACAAAAAGGTTTGTTTCTTTCTTTGAAGAGAAGCCAAGAAAACAATAATAACAGGGTTCTTTCTATGAATATTTTTGCCTAGCCAGTGTGTTCTTTTTCCTTGTTTGTGAGGAATAGGTGAACCATGATTCTTGTGTGAGAAGAAAGAAGTATCGTGCACCTTTTTAAAAGTTTTTAACTTTTTATTGATAATTACATTTTTTTTCGTTTTTATTTATTGATTATGAATATCATATCATACAAGTAATTAATTGATCAAGAGTGGATTAGTGGTAGGGCTTGTAGCCAGTTGTAGGTGTAAAACTATGAAAATCATTTGGCATATCTGTCAAAATTAAGGAAATGCAAAAGTGGATTACAGCATAAAGTCTCAATTATTTTTGTTGACATTTAGTGTGAAAGTGTCAATGGTATAACGGTATAAATGTAGAGTTTTTGCCATTTTGAATATTACTAGTACAATTTAATACGACAGAAAAATTAATACTCCCTCCCATTTTATTTAGATGACATTTTGACTTTTGAAAATATTTGTAATTTAGATGACGTTTTGGTGTATTAAATGTTAAAATCACGAATTCATAATCCTTTTCAATTATCTATGTAGATGTTTTTTTTTCAACCAATTATTTTTCATTGTTTTTCTATATATTTAATTTTCAATGCATATTAATTGTGATAAAATATTTTCTTAAATTATGTGTCTAAGCTTAGGATGTCATCTATTAAAAATGGGAGGGAGTATTTCATTTTTCAATTAATGAGAGTACATTTTTTATTTTAAATTTTTTACTTATTATTTTAATTAACTTATAATTACCTTATTTTTAAAATTTAAAAATACATTTTTTTCTTTTTATATTTTCAAAAAAAAAAATTAAAATCTGTTCCAAATAATCATGATTCATGAACACCAAAAATTATACGGTAGCTATTTATTTGAGTAGTGTTATTTGCACACTGAAATGACCAACTGAAATGAAGTGACGTTTGTTTTTTTTTTTATTTTTATTATTTATATTATATAAATATATTAATTTTATAATAAAAATACGTTTTTCGAAAATATTAATTAAAATTCATTTTTACCAAACGTAAATATTTTTATATTTTTGAAATCTATAAAATTCGCGGATAATATAAAAATTAATTTTAAATATCAATTAAATTATGCGTTTCTACTTACTCGTACACCCAATTTTACGAAAACTTAAATATTTTATATTTTTGACATTAATTAAAATTTGTTTTTATAAAAACTTAAATATTTTTATATTTTTTAAACCTACAAAATGCACAATTAATATAAATATTAATTTTAAATATCAATTAAGTCATGCGTTTATACTTACTCGTACATGTAATTAAATTTATCTCGAATTTCAAAACATATTACGTTTTTAATTTTTGAAAATTGTGCAATAAATATAAACGACTTCTATAGTAAATATATACTAAAAAAATATGAAAATGTTAACGGTTTTTATTAAATATTTTAAAGTATAAATGTATTTTATAATATAATTTGTTTACGCGTGTTTTTTAAGTTAATATATTTCAATATTTTTATGATTTTTAATTCCACAAATAAACTTTAGAAGTCTCTTTACTTATTTTGTAATTTTTGAAAAAAAATATATTAGTATTTTTTGAAATTCGGACAAATTTAATTGGGTGCACAAATAAGTAGAAACGCACGACTTAATTAATATTTAATATTGATATTTATATTACGTACGTATTTTGTAAGTTTCAAAAATGTAAAAATATTTACGTTTAATTAAAATAAATTTTAATTAATATTTTCGAAAAACACGTTTTTATTATAAAATTAATATATTTTTTTAACCTAAAAAAATAAAAAAAAAATTTTGCACATTGACAAACATCTTGTCAATGTGCAAATAGCATTTCTGTATTTATTTGTATATATAAATTGAATATAAATACATTAAAGTAATTGATATATGAGTGTCTTTCCTACGACATAATCGCAGGTCCCAAGAATGAGAGCGGACCCTCGTCTGCTATAACAGAACATGCGCCTTTTTACTACAAATATTCCCAAGACCTGACTGACACTCACGAGATGTTATAATTATGGTGAATATTTATATTTTAATTAATACAGTAAAAAAATATATGTGATCTTTGTAATTTAACAGTCCCACTTTCTTTTTAATTTACCAAAATAATTAATTACAAAGTAAACGTAACTATTCTTATTAAACAGTGTTAGTATAAACAAATAATATCTTATAAATGGAGTGTTAACTTCTATTACCAAGTGTAATTTTTTTACCGTGAAAAGTTTTAAAAAATACTATACTTTAATGTAATGGTATAATTTATGTAGTTGTAATTATTTAAATAATAGAGTATATAAATTTTTATTTGTGTAGTGGTTATAAATATAGTATGATAAAGTTAAATTTCCTATTTTATAAGTATGAGACATTGATAAGTGAAATGCAAAAAATGTCATTCTGACCTTTGGTTAGGAAGGCAGGAGGCTGGAGTAGTAAATTTGTGAATGTTACGAAGAATATTGTAATTATTAATTGTGTTATTTAAATTGAGTTTATAACACTTTAATATTTTACTAAATGATAAAATTGCGGGACCTTCTACTTTTTGGCAATTAGTCTGTAATGTTTAACACCTTTGAAACCTTAAAATTCCTGCTATAAAATCCAAATAGAAAATACTGTTTACCAAAGATAGAATAAAATTATATACAGTATATTAAGAATATTTAATTGTTTTTTTTTTTTTGAAAATAGAAATCCATAAAAAGCAGGAGGCAAACAGTGTACGTGCGTCTTCATCTGCTTAACTTATTCAGTGGACATCCTCTGCTCTGTTATGTTACGTTCTGTCTTAGTTGCTCACTGCTCACATCTCAATGGATTGGTAACCAAGAATATTATTACAGTTTTTCTGCTACACTCCATGTGCTCATGTAATCATTACCTTACACCCAATTTTATTTATACTTTCAAATAAAACAACAACAAAAACAAAAACATAATTAATTGAAAAACCGTGATTATTTATTTTTCATTTAAAATTATTTGATCACTTTCTTTTAGCTTGAAGCCTATTCTCTCTTTCAATTTTTTTAATACAATTTATTAGTACTATTAAATATTCTGATCAATTACAAAAGCTATTTATTCCATACGTACGCGTGCATTTCTAATTGTGCAGGCCTCTCCTTATATATACTTTATTAAAGAGACTAATTAATTAAGATAATACTTATGTTAGTTTGAAGACAGATGAAAATGGTGTCTCCAAAAGTTGAATCCAAAATGGGCAAAAGATGAGAGCTTTTTCCGACGAATTCCATGCTGAAAAAAAAAAATACTCCTACTAGTACTAGTAATTGATTCTTACTTTCATAATTTTAAGCTCTTTTGAGGAACTTATAAATTACACACTACACACCTTCTATTGACTTGAAAAAAAATTACCTTTATAATTCTAAGTTTAAAAACATCATAAATTTATACCCTATGTCAAGTTCGACACGAATTCTATATAAACAGATAATTTTTGCACCTATCTTCCATGTAAAATCGTTTAATCGAGCTACAAAGGAGAATAGCTTGATCACTATTAGAAAAAAAGCAAATAACATGTAAAAAGTTGCAAAATCAAATGTAAACAACCATTGGAGCTAAGCAAATTTATCACCCAATTAATTTGTCACTAAATTTGACTAGATTTTGAATGGAAAAAACAAAAATATAAGTGTGAACAGTAAAGCGATTGTATTGGAATGTTGTCCATAACTCTATACCATCCAAATTCCAAATAAAAAGATGTCAGAAACATACAAGGCTTGACAGCAAGACTCAAGGGCATAATTTGTCTTCTTCTATTCCACTTTTCCTTTTGACTCTCAACATATTTTCCAAAACAAAAAAAGAAGCTATAAATTAAGACGATTCTTTTGTATCTTTAAAAAGAAAGAATATTAGCTACTAGTATTATATTTTGTTCTGTTTATTTAAAAATACTAAAATGATCCATTCATCCTGAATCAAATGACAACAGAAATGCTAAATTTCGAATTATTTCAGTTAATAAATTATTTTGCTCATAAATAATGGATGGAGTATTATTTTATCAGCAATGGCAACTGAGGTAAAAAACTGATAAACGAAAATATACATCACCTTGTGGAAGGTGCGTGGGTGTGGATCCAAGTCCAACCGCATGCAGGAGTGAACATCAAGCAGACACATTAAAGCTACTTGAAGGCTTCAGCCGGTGCAGGGAAGATGACTTCCATTAAAACTCGTGCTTCCTCGGGTTATGTAATATCAAAAGAAGAACATCTCAATATCATGTATTATTTGGACTACAGAACATTTTTTTGTGTGGTTTCTATAACATGCCAGAAACTCACTATTCATGCAATGCACAGGCTCAAATAATTGTACTATCATTTAAATTGAAATACAATGATTTGAAATTCTTTCTTCCACTATAATCTATAATACAAGCTGGCTTTACAATGCTCTCAACACACAGAACCTTTGGTTCGGTTTTTAAAAAATGGAAACGGACACCAATACAATGCTTTGTACTGGGCAAATCATGTAACTGCACAAAAAATCGACTAATGAATGAAATAGCAGCAGCACTTTTAATGGTAAAATCAGTTGACTAGGATTCCGATTCTGGAATATGTTTTCCATTGGAAAAGGAAGGTTGGCCAATTTCCTTCCTGGATGCCTCCCACAGCTGTTGTTCGATTCCCAATTTCCTCAGCTCCGTTAACCCTCTCTCAACTGCAATACAACAATATGAAGAGTAGGTGGTCGAAAGTAACTGAACCGTTCAAATATAACTACTCAAAGCTGAGTAGACAGGTATCAATATAATTAATTCTGGGAAGGAATACTTTTACAGAACGGGATACTCCTTGATTCAAAGTCCGTGACTCAGCAGGATAGTGTTTGCCAACACTAAACCGATAAAGAAGAAGGAAAAAAGACATTATCAGATTTTAGGGGAGAAGATGCACTAAGTTTTTCCCTCTTTGAATTAGAAACATGAGAATCGCCTTTTTGTTCAAAGTGGTTGTAAGCTTCCCCATTTATAGTAGGGATATTACAGAAGCTGTCCCTGATGTTTAGCCTAATAACAAAAAACCTTCAGTTATATTTCAAAATTATAATTACCACTTGAGGTGTTAGCAATTTGAAAGATGAGTAGGTGTTTAGTAACTAGTCCTATATATTACTGGTATTCAATTATTTTAGAAAGAATTATATATTTTGTATGAGTAAAAACCCTAAGTGGATCTGATCAAACTATACATTTTCAGCGGGAAGGTAGTTCGTATTTTAAATGCAAATTAGAATAAAGCAAAATATCCAACCAAAATGCAAAATAGAATAAAGCAAAATATCCAACCTAGTGAATCATCCGTCCACTGAAGCATCTCCAGGAGGACCAGGACACATTATTGTATAAATAGAGTAAAAGAAAAAAACCAATACAACAGAGTAAAAGTAATTACCATCAGCAGCATCGTGCGATGTTGGAGATTGTCCACTGCGACTTCTCCACAATTGAAGTCTCTCTTCTGCAATATCCTCCTCAACACCATGCACTTTTGCTCTTCTCCAGAAATATGCAAGCCAAGCCTACAATTATCATATCAAACTTTAGAGAAGCTTGTGTGACATATACCTGACAAATATGATATATTCCATTTTATAGTTCATGAACAAGCTCAGACTTCTCTAAAGTTTAAAAATAAGTACACAAGCCTAAACTGGACATGATAATTATAAATTTACAAATACCCCACATTTACAAAAAAAAAAACAAAAAAAAAAAAAAAATTACAAATACCCCACAAAAGTGAACCTTCTGGAAGGGGGTATTTGTAAATTAATTACCGTAATATTAATGATAAGTGGGAATTTTAAAAGATAAGTGTCTAGTCTTTGTAAAAAGACAAAACCCCAGGACTAGTTTTTTGTACTATAATCTCTAATGTATTCAAGCATTATTGCAAGTATAACATCAGCTCCCCTGAGACCTGAGTAGAAGTCGAAAATTTCCCTAAATAACTACACATTAAGAAAATAAGATAGAAGCTGAAGTTCCCCAATACTTTGATTTTCTTCAGTAATACATCATAGATGGGATGGGTATAAAAGAGGATCTCTAACCCTAAGGAACATATTCCAGCTTTATGCTATTTGGTATGTAACTTAAAGGCTAAACTTTGCATGCTCCTAAATACATAAACAACAAATGTATTATGTAAGGAAGAACCACAACTTTATCAGAACTTTCAAAATGGTACAAAGTAGATGGCAAACATTTTGTAGTTAGTGTCTTAGTGAAGAGAAAAACATACCATGTTGCAATGACCAGTCTTAAGAATATTGTAACATGTGCATGCACGCGCGCACACACACACACACACCAAAAGGAAAAGAAAAACAAGCGATTGAACTAGAAAACAGACCTCCTTAAAAAGAACATCTTCAGACTCCTCTTGACTCAATTCTGCAACCATATATCATAATACATTCACAGAAATAGCTTAACAAAAAAAAACTTTGAGCAATGGCAACGGAAAGAAACCTACTTTTGTGCAAATGAAAAATAAGACTTAAATTTCAGTTTAAAAAGAAACTAGGTCAGCATAATAACATCATAAATTTGAGCCAAATAAAATAAATTCTTAATTTATTATTTGTCCCAAAATATACCGACTGGGTGAATATTAATACCAGAGTTCTTTGATAGTTCAAGAGCTGGATAAAAGAGCAACTTTCTTACCAGATGCTTCCATGTACTTGGGTTCACCAGATAGTTTAGGATCTACAATATAACAGGACAAAGAAAGTTACAGTTGTTAAGCTAATAAAAAAAGCGCAAAAAAAAATCTGGATATATGTAAAATGATCTTGGTAAAGAAACATCCCAAATATTTTATATTGACCTACTCTATATGCAGCACGTGGTACTGTTTGTATGTCTGTTTGAAATAAAATTTAAAAGGACAAACAAAAGGGCCTTCAAGACAGACTGCATGTCGCCCACTAAGGTGTATAATATTTCATATAATATCCACTTATATGAATATTTATATTATTCATATATCCACTTAAAAAAATTGAAGATTTAATATTTCATTTTATAATATTCTAAAACACAAATGTGTATACAATCCACTAAGGTAAATGTATCCCAGTAAGGCAGTAAGTCGACATCTGGTATTACAAGACTCAAGAATGAATTATTAAGTTTGAAGAATCGATATTGGGACGTGAAAATTAAGAGATAATAATGCCTTATAACAAGAATTACACCAGATCACTTATTGACTTGTTGTGCTCACCAGATGTCGACTTACTGGGAAACATAAAATAATAGGTGTCCTTTGCATAATGTACCGAGATTGGCATGGTTGATCATACCTGAGAAGGATTGGCGAACTAATATTGAACGCCGGTTCTGGGCCAATATGAGCACAACAGCATCCTCAACCTTCATATAAACAGCAAACTGATATTCTAAATATAGATGGCAAAACTAAGTGATCATACTATAAATTGGGCAATGTTCAGAACTGGACACATGATGCAAGTAATTCATTAGATAGAATAGATTTAGGATTGAGTACCTTCAAGGATGCTAACTCCCTTAAACCCATCTCAACTGAAAGCATACTCTCGATATTTCCTTCCCCAGATAAATCATTAAAATCACGAGCAACTTTTCTCCGATCTGAATCATCTCTACCTGCTCAATGTCAGCAAGAATGGAATTTTGTTAAAAAGTGATGAATAACAAGAACAACATTTCAAGAATAATTCGAAGGTAACTGTTGCCATTTAAGAGATTGGTACCATCCCAAGAGTCCTCTCTGGCCTTCTGTCCAGCAGAGATGACAACCTCAAAGGGAAGAGGGGCAAAAGATGACCAGTGTTCATACTTGGGAACTGCTATATCTGCACATATACCTGTATGGAAGAAAATAGAGTAAACCTCAGGCCCAATATACTTTGATAGTGAACATAATTAAAAAGTGAAATAAATTTTATATAAAACAAATGTTGTTTATAGAACCAAATGCTACACAACAAATTTTCTAAAATATGGTTTGAAAATGTATGAATACTTAAAGTTTTTAACATATCTTCAGGCCTCGAACAACGCAGGACAACAGAACAAAACATGCAACACCTAGTTAATTTGTTGCATCAACATTTTATTCCATCAGAGATTCTCAGACATATTACCATAACGCGAAGCTAAACCCCAATAACGAGCAAGCCAACATCTCTTCAGAACAATTTCCTCCTACAACAGAAAAACAAACAATTTCATAAGTTGGTGTTCTTGAATGGTCGATGAGTTTCCATAATCATTATTAAAATTTAAATAACCATTTCTTCATGCGTCAAAATCATCCTTTGTGTCATTGTTCGAAGAGCATTCGCTTCAGATTCAGCTTCATGAAACTGTTCAACAGCACTTGCACTCTTGTATTTTAGGTTCTGAACCGAATAATCATAATGAGCTTCATCGGTAATCAAGGTGTCGTGGGTTTAAAACCGAAAAACAGGGTGCAGTTTAGAAATGCATGATAACCTCAAGTTCTGCACGGAGAGCTGCAAGTTCTTCATCTCGTCCATCCTTTGTCTGCTTTGCCGCTTTGAAAGCAGCCTATAGTATAAAAAAATACATAACATGAGGACTCAATTCAGCAAATATATATATACAATTTTGTACTAAAAAGATGTGCACACATATAACACTAAAATTAATGTGTAAATTAGAAAATATACGCGTGTTAGTACTTAGTATATAATGATACCTCTCTTTGTCGCAGAGCAGCTTCCTTCCTGCAAATAAAAAACACGCCAAACACAGTTAATTTCACGATAGAAGCAGATAAAGAGTTCATAACCGAAAGAATTCACGGAAGCACAACGAATTGAGTTCATTGAGGGAATTGAAAATTAAGATAAATGAGAGCATTAAAAATTGATGAGGAAAAATGAAAAGTTCTGTATGATATTTATAGGGTTTAATAATGATAAAAATGTGGCAAACACATGGATCTAACACAACAGTTTTAGCAATCAAGAAATATTGGCTATGGATAAATACACAACTGTTCTTTATAAAATGTGAAATCGCCAGCTTGGACCAGTTGCCAACAATTAACCAGCCCTTCAAGAAAGAGCCGTTCACAATTAATTCACAGTCAATGCTGTGGGCAGGTCTACTTCTTAACACATTTAAACAATAAGGACTTACCGGCTCAACAATTTAGCTTCCAAGGATACACCTTCGCCCAACGAAGCAACCTGTCATAATTCAACAGTTAAGGACATTTACCCCTGTACCAACAATGATGCAAAACAAAAGTGGCATAAAGTTACGATCTCAATGTCAATCTCTGCGAAATGTAGCTTGTAATTTTAACTAGAGTTCACTTTTATCTTGGTAAAGATAATTCATGTCAGGAATGAATAATAAGTAATCTTACAAAATGAATAAAAATAGCGCTAACAACTCAAGTAAATAATTCATGTAATGTGCAGTAACAGAAAATAGTGATGGATTAAAAATTGACCAACATGTTTCTAACCAAAAACTGAAGGCACAAATTTGAACTGATGAAGCAACTGATTTAACTATAACCTGTTTCTCCAGCTCTCTTGCCCTGGCTTCTGCTTCTTCACGTTTTTCCTCTGCACGACGAAGCTGTTGGAAAATTACTGATTATGTTCTAAAACACAGAAATTACTCATTCATTTTTCTGTACAAAAAAAAGGAAGCTAACTCACCTTATCTAAGATTTCTTCATTCTCTTCTTGTAGCATATCAAGCTGCAAATTAAATATCTTTATCAACCCACAAGGATCATTACTAGTTTCTAAGAAATACAGTAATTACTAGAAGTATTATAGAAATTAGCTTAGATTTATTGAATAGGGCCTACTTCATCACGAAGTGCAGAAGTCTCATGCTGATTCCCAGAGTCTTTCAAGTCCCGTCCAACATCAGGTACAAACCTGCACATTTGCCGCAAATACAGGACTTACAGAGCTGGCTGTAATGCTATCTGATACTAACTAAAGTATTCATGTCCCCCTTTCCCTACCAAAATATTCTAAACAGTCGCAAACATACAAGCAAATTAACAAGCTAAAATTTTGTGCAGAGAAATTAGATAAATAAATAACAAAATATCACACTAAGATAAAGAAATGACTCGTCTTCGCAGAAAAAGAGGCAATTATTGTGTTGCTGGTTACAGCTCTGGCCCTCTAAAGGTAACTAAGTCAGTTGAACAACAGAGGATGGCAGGCCACAGAAGAGGGAGTAGAAGTAAACTGATAGGATAGTTACCAAAATCTCATCTGATATTTGATATAACAACAGAGAATAGACAGATACCCTGGGAAAAAAATATTACTCATCTCTCTGGAAAAAAAAAAGCCCAAGCATTTTACAAATGGCTCATTTGCTTTTTTTTTAAATGTTATACGAGCCATTTTAAGGCTGATCATAACCATATTTACAATCATGATACCTTTTTTTTCAAAATTCACTTAATGCCAATGTAGTTTATCCGAATATAATAGTATTAGGATTAAGGATTACGGATTACCTAAGGAATTCAAAACACTTTTAACCATAAAAAGAACTACGTATTCAAATTCTTGCTTTTGAAACTTGTTTTTGCTTTGAATAAGTTATTTTTTTTCTCAAAACATAATCAGATTGGTTGTGAATTAAAAATACACGATCTAATAAGTTATTTTTTCTCAAAACATAAAGGGTGGAACCGCTGCTTAGTGAGTTAAAACTGAAGTTAATCTAGGGATGAAATTTTAGTTAAAGGTAAATTAGACAAAGAGGATAATCTATCAAAATACACGTTTACTAAAAAAAACTAAAATAGAAGGTAAATAGAAATTAGTAGAATGCTCCTACAAATGGAATGTAGGAAAACTACATAAACTACATAGTATTGATTATCCTTCTTTTTTCTCTATCTAGCTTTTAAGTGTTATCAAAGACAGTTCAAAATATATTAACTTCGAGTAAGGTAATATGTATGTTTCAGCAACACTTCATTTGCTTTCACACAACATTTTTAATGTGAAAACGGCCAACTTTAATTAGGGCAATTCATGTAATTAATCAACACTGCATTTCTTTGACATGACTTAAGAAGATTTTAAAACCATAGTGGTCTGAGGGGTAAGTTGACTCAAAGTAGAAATGTTCAGGACTAATGATGTGATTGACACAAACAAAGTAACAAGGATCAAGCTAAGGGAAAATAGCTACCTTTGCCTTCTCAAAATTGAAATAAAATTCAGGTTTTGAAAAGCACCCACTAGAAAAAAAATTGGACTTGCTGAAACGGCAATGGGAAACAAATTACTCCCTTTCTCCCATTGAAAGTGTCCTTTTTTTTTGTCACGGTGACTAGGAATAATGTATTTTAATGTGTTTAGTGGGGTTGGATTTGTGTGTAGTGGGGTCAAAGTTGTTTGTAGTGGGTTACTGACAGTATAATATTATAAATTTAATGCTAAAAATTGCTATTTTTGGTATATGACATTTTCAAAGAGACAATCAAACAGAAAATTGAGACATTTCCAGCGAGACATACGGAGTAATAAAAATGAATTTTGAGGTGTGATTGGTTATGAGATAAAAATGTAACAACGAGAATTGATGTGACATATAAATATTACATTATATTATAGGGAAAAATAATATGCAAACACAACACACACTATATATTTTATTTTATTTTTATTTTGCAACATATACTCATGCAAATCAGAAAAAAAGTCGGAAAATCGCAGCTCTGGACTCGAATGTGCTCTTTTGTAGGACATTTTAATCATTTTGTATAGAAAATTCAAAAAATCATTATCTTCCCCAATAATTCTAGGGAAAATGCACCAATCTACCAAGTCTAACACACAATATGGCAAAAAGCTTTTCAACTGAACCTCAACCCTATCGTTGCTAGCATAATTAAATATTTTATGTTTGCCGAAACAAGATAAAATTTCAAAAGTATTTAAAATTTAAGCAAATAGCTAAAAAACGGATATTATCTTACCTCTGTTCTCTTAATCTGCTACTAGGAGGTTCAATTTGAGGGATGGTAACTGGAGTTCTCAAAGAGGTTTTCGTAGGTGGTGTCACTGTATTTGCTGCTGTACGAACAGACATTGAGGGTCTTCCAGCTGATGTGGAACGAACTGGAGGTGTGATGTCCATAAAGTTCCGACCTAACTACAGACAACACCGTCCAATTGCAATATAAACCACAAGCAAGAGTAAATAAGTTCTGATTATTTATAATATGAACCTAACTCATTACACTTAACATGCTGGTCTAAATGAAAAAAAAATCTCAGGCAAATAATAGCATTTTGTTGAACAAGATTATTTCCAGGAACTGCAAATTTGTTTGAGCAATTGAAAATTTTGTCTCAATTATCCTTCACACGAGTATATGAACCACTAACCAATTTAAGCACGGATTGAATCAATTTTGACACATCTTATGCCTCTTATTAATGATTAAGGGGAAAGGGTCCTCCAAAAGTCCGGGTTGCCTTCTTTATAATTTATAACCGATAATCCTAGTTGAACCAATTAACAAACTACATGTTAAAAACAGGTCAGTTCTTGTTTAAATGGGAAAAAAATCAAATTTTAATGGAAATTTCATCTCCAATTGTTGGTTAAAATTTAACCAACAATTGGAGATGAAATTTCCATTGGAATTTGATTTTTTTCCCATTTAAACAAGAACTGACCTGTTTTTCCCGTTAAATGACAGCAACTCATATCCTACCAAGCTAACATGAAATTAAATGATCACAATTGGATCATGTATACATTTCAACAGGACTCAGTGATTAACTAAATTAATTACTGTCTCAAATGAATGAATGAAATCAAAATAGAATTGAAACTAGAGAGCCAGCAAACATAAGAACATCACAAAAGATTTCCTTACTGAAAAAAAGATCCACATAATAGATAATAGCAAGTCAACAAAGTGTCAAAAAAAAAAAAATGACCCAAATAAACTCGTCACTGAAGAGTAGAGATCAACTTTACCGCAGGCGACGGCGCTCGATTCGGTCTGGAGAGAGATATCCCGGGCACGTCAGTGCTGCTATTGCTACGTTCGCTCCTACTAATATTACTATTACTGGACAGAGACGGCGGAGGCCCGAACCGGAACCCTAGATCATCGTCCTCGTCGTCTTCATCGTCGTTTGGCGTCTTCGACGCCATCACCAGCGCGAGGCGCTGCGCCGCCGCTTTAGCGGCCACGTTCTGGGTCCTCTTAATAGTCGACATGCCGGGGGCGGCCGGGGGAAGCCTGGAGCGAGGATGCGCCGGCGAACCGAGCGGCGAAGAGGAACCGGTGCTGCTGGATCCGCCGCTCCACTGGCGGGCGTATACCGGACTCTCGGTCCTGTTCCGATTCATGAATTTGCGATTTATTTTTCGATATAGGAAAATTGAAATTTGGGAGTTTGTTGGAGCTAGATTTAAGGAGTGCTGCTGCTGGATATTTTAGTGGATTGAGTTGAAATTGAAATTCCGTCGACGGAGAAGAAGCCGGAAGAAAAGAGTGTGATTCATGAATTCGTCATTTTGAGTATTTCTTCCGATGCGCTCGCTGTCAAGAGGCGTGGCGTACAGAACCGGACTGACACGTCAAAACGTGTCAGGTATCGTAATTCCGAAACGTAGATCCGAATTTTTTACAATGACTTCAATCTCCGGTAAAGTAGAGTCGTTCTTTTTTTCAGAATACAATTTTAAAATATTTCATTTTGTTGCGTTTATTTACGCTTCTAAGTTTATTAAATCTATATTTTTTTTAATATTCACACCCCTTTGTAATGCCACTTTTACCCTTCTCACTTAAAAATTTCTTTCTTCTTCACTAAAACGTTAAAACACAAAACATTAAAAAAAAAAAAAAACTTTCTTTTAATTAAAAATTTTCACTTCAAAAATCTACTTCAAAATTTCGCAACCAATCAACTTTTTGAAGCTATGAAGCAATCTGGAACAAGAAAGTATACTTTGTTGATTTTTTTTGTGACTAAATCATTGTTATTGTTATTGTTTTATAGTTAAAACATTGTTTTGTTATTGTTTTAATCTCATTGATATGTTTTAGTCAATTTAGCTTTTGATATTTTGTAATTGATTCTCTGAAAATGCAATAAAAAAAACGATAAAAAAATATATATTGAAACTTAGAACTAGAGTTCCTAAAAATTAATTACTGGTTGGTCGAACATTGAACTTTATAAATTTATATTTCTTCAAGTTTTCATGAATATTAACGTAAGATTTTAGAGTCTTAAGATTATTGTAGGAGAGAGGTGAATTTAGTAATAAATTGTATATAAAGGTATTTTAGATATTTTATAAAGATTTATAAACTTAGAATTTAAAAAAGGATATATTTAGTAAACTCTAAATGCAGTCATTTTAGTTTTATCTTACTTTATTCAATATTTTTAAATTTTATTTACAATTATTTTATTTTTCATTTTAAAATGTATTTTTACTCTTTATTTTTTTATTAAAAAAAATAAAAAATTAACATTTTTTTAATTCAATATTTTTCATTTTAAAATATATTGCTACCTTTTATTTTTAGTTAAAAAATAAAAAATTAAACATTTTTTTTTAAATTCTTATTTATACAAGTATAAAATCTATTTTAAGACGGATAGAATCATAATTACAAAGTATTTAACTATGTTCGCTTTTACAAATAATCTCACACTCAAAATAAATAAATTAATCTATTCAAATGATACTTTTCAACCAATTCAAATTATAAATACTTTTAAACATTTTAAATTGTTTAAAAATAATTTAAAATGATTTAAATCATTTTTTAAACATTTTAAAGCTCCTTAATTTTTCTTTAAAATGATTTCAAACACATTTGAAACATTTTTTAAACGTTTTTAAATAATTTCAAATAATTTAATATAATTGAATATATTATAAAAAGAAATTTAAATTACTAAATATATTATTTTAATATATTTTAAAATGTTTAAAAAATATTTTATAAAGTTTTACAATTTAGCTAAAGACACTTTAAAATATATTTTAAATTATTTAAAAATAATTTAAAAACACCTTAAAATGTTAAAAAAAAAAACATTTTAATTTATTTAACAATTGTTTTAAGATATTTTGAAAATTAAGATCATTATCATCTACTGTTTTGATTTGAATATTTTTAAATTTTATTTACAATTATTTTATTTTTCATTTTAAAATATATTTTTACTCTTTATTTTTTTATTAAAAAAAATAAAAAATTAACATTTTTTTAATTCAATATTTTTCATTTTAAAATATATTGCTACCTTTTACTTTTTAGTTAAAAAATAAAAAATTAAACATTTTTTTTAAATTCTTATTTATACAAGTATAAAATCTATTTTAAGACGAATAGAATCATAATTACAAAGTATTTAACTATGTTCGCTCTTACAAATAATCTCACACTCAAAATAAATAAATTAATCTATTCAAATGATACTTTTCAACCAATTCAAATTATAAATACTTTTAAACATTTTAAATTGTTTAAAAATAATTTAAAATGATTTAAATCATTTTTTAAACATTTTAAAGCGCCTTAATTTTTCTTTAAAATGATTTCAAACACATTTGAAACATTTTTTAAACGTTTTTAAATAATTTCAAATAATTTAATATAATTGAATATATTATAAAAAGAAATTTAAATTACTAAATATATTATTTTAATATATTTTAAAATGTTTAAAAAATATTTTATAAAGTTTTACAATTTAGCTAAAGACACTTTAAAATATATTTTAAATTATTTAAAAATAATTTAAAAACACCTTAAAATGTTAAAAAAAAAACATTTTAATTTATTTAACAATTGTTTTAAGATATTTTGAAAATCAAGATCATTACCATCTACTGTTTTGATTCAATGTTTTGAGCCTTTGACACATAAATTAGGAATTTCTTTTAAGGATAAAAATATTTTATAATTAAAAAATTATTATAATAAAATACTACAGTAATATGTATGCATTATTTTTTGCGATGGACAAACATACCCTTCGTCTCTTAGTCAATCAACGGAAGGCCCAGATTAAAATCGCTACTTGCATCCAACGGCTGATGGCTGTCAACCACTACTCTATAAAAGAACTGCGAAAACCCTCTTCTTCACTCTCTTCCCACTTCAGTTGTCTGCGGCTTTTTTCCTCTAGGGTTTTATATCACGCAGCGCCCCAGTTTTATCATCGGAGATGGTAAATCCGTGTTCGATTATGGATACTTCGATTTTTTTCCTCGATGATCGATATCGATATTTCCGTTTTGATCTTCATTTTTCCTACGCAGGTTCTTCCAAATGATATCGATTTGCTGAACCCACCGGCGGATCTCGAGAAGAGGAAGCACAAGCTGAAACGCCTCGTCCAATCCCCCAACTCGTTTTTCATGGTATGAATTTTCGATTATTTCTGTCGGATCAATTTTTTTAGCTGTGAATTTACTTAGCTGTTTTTCGATTGTAGGATGTGAAATGTCAGGGATGCTTTATCATGTAAGCACTTACGTTTTCTGTAATCGAGCTATCGGATCTATTTTTCTATTTTGAATCAGTTCGTTTTTTTTTTGTCTAATTTATGTTGTGTTTGTGCGTACAGAACCACCGTCTTCAGCCACTCGCAGACCGTGGTTGTGTGTGGCAATTGCCAGACTGTGCTGTGCCAGCCAACTGGAGGGAAGGCCCGCCTCACGGAGGGATGCTCCTTCCGTAGGAAGGGCGATTGATTTCAGCTACTGATTCATGGTTGCCTTCTGCACTGATAACTGATGATGAAACGGTAGATTTTGTCGATTAAGAATGCGATGCAGTTTCCTTTACCTATCTTGATTAGTGTCATCGAACTTGTTTTGAAAATTACTTGTTATGTTATTGATGTTTAAGTTTTGTCTTGAGACTCGAGAATGGATGCAGTTTCCTTTACCTATCTTGATTAGTGTCATCGAACTTGTTTTGAAAATTACTTGTTATGTTATTGATGTTTAAGTTTTGTCTTGAGACTCGAGAATGGATCGTTGAATTTTTGCTATGTCCTGCTATCTATCTATTGAAGTAGAATTTGGTATTCATTTTATAATTCAATAGCAGCGTCCTTGCCATCTTCATTTCTTCCATATATAGCTCGTCTTTTGGTATCATTAATGATTTACTATGCTGACTAATGTGAAGGTTCATGCATTTTATTCTACGGTGTTGAGGAAAAAAATGTGGATTTTTCGTAAGAGTAATTCTTTAATCGAGATAAAGAATATTCTATAGTACTAAGGAGAACTCTAGATTTGGACCAAAACTAGGACTCAACTCTACAATTATATGTATTACTTAAAAAATGTTAACTAAATTTGATATTTTTTCCTTCTTCAGAGCTTAATTCTCCTAGTTGAATTGTTGTAGTCTCCTTGTTTAGGAGACTGTCGTTCTTGAGTCTTTGATTCTCACCGGGCTTGACTTAATCTGGACTTACTATTTAGAGAAGGATTGTTGTTGTACCGGGATGCTTCTTTTGTATCATTGTATGAACTGAGTTTGATTTAGTTGGTGATTTATATTCGCCGTCCTTTCCCTAATCAAATGTAGATTTTGTCGAGTAAGAATGTGTGTCTATGAGTTGTATCAAGATTTAAATATTTAACATTTGAATATCTAATCTAATTGCTGTAATTACTATTCTCAAAACGACATCTATCATGATTTTTTTTATTAAAAATAAAAGATATAGAGTAAAATATTTTTTAATTGAAAAGGATAATCTGTGTGGTTAGTATATTTACTTTTTTCATTCATCTCACAAAAGATTATAATTTTTGTTATGAGGTTCCATAATAATTGATACAATTTTACTTCTACCTACTTTCTTAACTAGTTTATAAAATGTATTCACAATTATTTTATTTTTTAATTTAAAAATATATTTTTATTTTTTACTTTTTGATCAAGAAGTTGTTCAACTTAAAAATTAATTTTATCTTTTATTTTTTGGTTAAAATGTTAAATAACAACATTTTACTTAATTTTTTTTAATTAAAAAAGCCAATCAACTATTATGAAGAGTGAGTAGTACTGTTGTGAATTGTGTGTTGGCCCAACTGGTGCTAGCCCAATTAATTGATGACAAAGGCAACACGATCCTTATTGATTGCAGCCCATTTCCTACCTGTTATTCTTGGCCCATTGATTCCAGCCCACTTACTTGTGCCCTCCTTCCGTTAACCATCTTTAGCCGTTGGATCTGAGTGGGTAGTTTCTGTGCAATCCTGGCCATCCTTTTGGTTGCTTTTTGTCCCCTTCGCACGTTGAATCACTCTTCACTCTTCAGTACACTCTAACCCTAAATCACTGTGTTCGATTTGACCACTCTCTCCCTTCTATTCTTCGAACCTCCTTCACGTGATGTTTCTATCATCCTCTTCGATAAGAATCATTTGTGATTCTGATTAATCTGATGAGGGTTTGTGAAACACCGCGGTGTTTCTGGGGTGTACTCTCTGATTAATATCTTTGTTTTTTTTTTATTATATACTATATTTCTGCTGCGTTTTTTTATTCTTAATCGCATGCTTATGGTTTGGTTGGTATTTAAGTTTCAGTTTTGAGTTTTTCAACTTTTTGTCTTGAAATAATAGTCTCGGGTGTGAGGTTTTGTTTGTATTTAAGATTTGTGGTTTTCAACTTCATGGTGTCGAAATTATAAATAAAGTGTCACTCCACAACAATGTTATGAGAGCTGACAACTTTGACCTAAGTAGGTTGAGCTATGTTCGACATCACAACAAGTGAGAGCTTCGATCCGAAAGGAGGTTACACAATAGTTCATACTCTAACAGAACAAAAAAAATTATTTTTTTACTTTATAATACCATTTTATCTATTACTTTTTAAATATTACTCACAACTAATTTATTTTTCCATTTAAAATTAACATTTTTTTGCTTTTCGTGCTAAAAAAAAAAGATTTCTCAACTTTATATAAATGGAAAGGAGAGTATAATATTACTCAAAACTCTAATTTTTATTTTACCGCCTCGTTTTCTCTGTTCTGTTTAACTTCTCATTTCACCGCCTCTTTTTCTCTCTTCTATCGTGTGTTTTTTCTACTTTTGATATACTATCACATAAAATACTTATAGACATTTTTAAATGAGGTTATCGGTAATATCGAGCTTCCACGAAAAATATAGCCATTGCCTCAGATAACCACGAAAAATATCACCATTGCTTCAGATTTGCAGATCGATAGCCTGAGAAACGAGTTGAACATTCTTTTTAAATTTTTGTGCTTGGTAACATGAGATCACAAATGTTTTTACATCTAACTATGTACCTCTACTTCTTTGACAGTGTACTTTTGTACATCTGGTTCTATTCAAGACCCTTGAGCAACTTGCAGAAAACCAAGCAGCACAAGTCTTGTGGAATTAATTATAGGGGGAGCACTTTCAAACTAGGGAACACATTGGAGCATTAAAATTTGTCAATATTTCAATAATGTCTTGGATTTCACATTTTGATTTAGACTTTAAAATAATTATAATGATGATGATTATTACCAACACATTGAAGTTTTGGTTAAGATATTTATTAAACATTAACACAATTTTGGGTGATGTCATTTGTGAAGACATGAATTTCCTCCATCTTCATGTTCGTTTAATTGTTTGTAAATTGTTATATTTGTTGACTTCATAATGGATGATTTGTTAGGTTTGATTTGATTTGATTTGTATAATTAAATTGTAAATTATTTTTAATACAATTACTCTAGTCAAACTGGTCAACAATTAGGTGCTCGAGTTGAAATTTTTATTTGTAAATTACCAAAAAAAAAAATGTGTGATCTATTTTGGAATGGGGAGCATATATTTTGTTCCTCTAATGTTTTTTTTTCTGCCCTTGCTCAATCAAACTTTTATGGAGGTGAAGATTTAGTCACCTCGTACGATATGATCCATTTTCGTCAGATCTTTTAAGTCATGGCCACGTTAGTTTTCTTCGGAAGAACCTAATAGTAAGACTTGATGAAAATTACAATTGAGTTCCATATTGATAATCAAGCAACAAGACTTATCTGAAATTATGCATTAGTTGAACAAAAGGACCTATAAACCATCTCGTTCAATACTGGCGTGCAACATTTACAATTCTATCATTGAACGTTTCATCACAACTCAATGAATTAAAGAATCGAACTGACGCCCGGTCAAATTTTGTACATCTCCTCTAACGTACAATATGTATCCTATAGTTATCAATACATGACTTTGCCATGCATCAACTAAACAACAAACAGTCCACATCTTCTTCATCCGAGCTCTGAGTCACAATACTCAGTCTGAATGACCCTAAGGGCCCTTCATCCGCCACCCTTTCCCGATGCGAAAATTGACATACAAACGCATCCAAAGCTTCTTTCATCCACGAATGAGAGCAAATTTCTCTAGCTTCTTCTACTGTCATCTGCACCACCGAGAAAACAAAATTATATATAACACACAACTCAAGAGCTAGCCATTTCTTCTTGTTTACTCGTACCCAAACTCGTTGCCGGAGATCTTTTTCGGGCCAAACGTCCAATTCCTCTGTGACCAACATGGAGAACATGAATGCCTCGTGGTATTTCTCTTGGCTCTTGCTTTTGAAAATCCACTCGCCCAATTTCTCCTGCGATTAAGAAAGTTGGTTTATACGACAATACCACTGGATCGAAAAAGATAACAAAATCGATTCTTGAGAGCAGTGCTCACCCCGACGGTGCCGATCACGCCGGCTTCTTCTAGGGTTTCGCGCAGAGCGGCCAATTCGATATCTTCGTCAAGTTCCCAACCACCCTGAAGAATGATTCGATTGCAAGAACAAAAAAATGTCATCATCACAATAAGGTTTTTTTTGTTTTGTTTTGTTTTTGTTATGAGAGGAATGAATGGAAATGGTGGGTACCTTTGGGAACATCATTTTGGAAGTCTTTTGGGAGCTGATTAAAAGGACTTCCAAGTCTTCGACAACAGATTCCTCGTTGGTTTTTCGGATTCTGTATGGAATGCATCTGCAAAAATAAATAAAAATCGAATCTTTATTTTCTGAAAATTAAAAATTAAAAATTCCAAGCTCATAATCCCTTTTTCATTTCCCCAAAATCTCTCTCTCTCTCTCTCAATATTCCAATTATTGTTTCAAAAGAAAGCCCTAATTTCTTAATGCAATTATAAAAAAAATCTGAAAACAGAAAAACAGGGGAATGGAAAAAGAAACATACCCAACAACCTGACGAAACCCATGATTGTAACGCTGCAAATGTCTGCCCGAACGGGACGGCGAATGCCCAAGCTGTTTGATTGGCATAGTCATTCAATTATTCTAATCAGAGAGAGAGAGAGAAAGGGTCTTGTAAATTTTGAAACGAAAATTTTATTTATTTTTCGTGGATAGACTCTGAAACTGGTTTATATAGATAAAATGCTACGGGGTGGGAGGTGGGGTCGGGGTGTTTCAAAACATAATGATCGGTTGTGAGAAAATATTACTCTACGATTATGTTTTACTTATTTAATTACGATAAATAAATTATTTTTATTTTATTTTATTTTATTTTATAATGTGCATATTTTTAAAAGGGATAGGGGCTAGTCACTAGTCAGACATGACTAAAGCACTACTCCGTTTGTCCCAATAAATAATCACACATTTTTTATATTAATAAATCATAAAAAATGTGAGATCATTCATTTGGAAAAAAAAAAGTAGTTTATATATAATTTACAAAAGAAGTATGCACAATTTTAAGAGATGAAAGAAGTATATACTTACTCGAGGGGTGATTAAAAGCCTAGCACTTAGATAATGTTTATATTACTTGGGGACATATTTAAAAATATATATATTTGACTTAGAATAATGAAGAATTTGATTTTAGAAATTATGAATAAAAATAATGATTTTAAATATCTTGATAAATATATGTTACCATTTATATAAAAATTTATGTGGTTCATTTTAAAAATATAAAAAAAAACTCTTTTTGTTTTGAAAAAATTATCATAGCTACTTTTATAATTTACAATTACAAAACAGTCACAAAACAAGTGTTGATACTATAGTTGTTTGCGAGTATTTTAGTCAAAAAATGTAGTAAAATAATTTATTTATTTTAATGTTTGCATGTAATTATGTAAATTGACATTGAAAACATCTATGAAATCTCTATGGATTTTTTCTACGGTCTGTCTCTTGTAGAGAATTTCTTACGGCATTCTTTACGAAAAAAATTTGTCATTCTCTATAGTAAATTAGTAATTTCTACGAAAATGGCCTTAGGAGACCATGCCGTAAGGAATACCGTAGGAAACTTAGAGCTCTTTAATTTCCTACTGTACATGCCGTCAAAATGGCCGTAAGAAATGCCTAATTGTTTTCCCTACAAAAATGTATAATATATGAAAAATCAATATTCAATGTTGTGCCAATTTTTATTTTTACATTAAATTTTTGACACTTTAATAATAATTTAATATACTAATCTGTATGATATATTAAATTGTTTAAAATCAAATTAAATATATAAAAAAAAAACAGTAAGATATACCAAAAAAATATTATACAAATATATTGTATTATATATTAATACTTATTGAATTTTTATGTGTTTTTAATTATGATATTATCAAATTTTTATATTTATATCTTAGTTTAAAAAAATAAATATTTTTTTAGATAAATTCAGTATTTCTAAAATTTAATTATTCATATATTCTCTACTTTAATGTTTTGATGTTGTGTAAGCCTTAAATTCATACTTTGACATTAGTTTTCATGATATATACTTTGAAATTTTGAATTAAATATGTTTCCACATTTATTAATTAATTTGTAAGAATTAGGTTGTTATCGACTATTTTCTTTTTATTTTGTGAAATAAATAATCATATTGCATGAAACATATACAATATTAATTAGCCTTTGTTTATTTTAAAGTGTAGATTATGTTTTTTTTATTATTAATATATGATTTCGATTCTTTCTAAATTCTATGGTCGGTTGGAAGTGACATAATTTAAGATTTTATTTTTTAATATTACGATATTGTAATATACTAATATTTAAAGAATCTACGTCACTTGTGTAACATGCAAGTATATTAATTGTACATAATGTGGTATGCATGTGTAAATAAACTCCACATTAATCATCCAATCAAGTCAACTTTAATTTTGTATTTTTAGTCGTAAATTATAGAACATCGTGTACTTCTTAAATGTCATTCTAGGATTTATGGCAAATAATTTTTAAATGAATAAAAATTTGTTAGAAAATTCAATTGATTAACTAACAAAATAGATTTCATATCATTACAATTATTATTTTTATACAATAATTTTATTACGTTTTATGATGACTAAAAATCATTTTTTAAGTACCTTAAAAAAATATAATAATCAATACTACAAAATATTTAAATTTAATTACTATAATATCAATAAAAATATATATTATTTTTATTTTTAAATAGAAATTATTTTCACACTTTATATTCTCAATTCACATTTATTTAAAAATTATCACTACTTTTCATAAAATTTATTTATTACTTGTACTTCAAAAGTCGTGTTTTTTTTCTTTCTGAATTTTGGCTTATAACGAGTCAATTTTTACGTGAAAATGGACTAAAGGAATATATTATTTCGTCACTTCTATGGTATTTCAAGATTGATCCACCCCTAGAAGGTGGACATTGTTGAACTTTTGTTAAAGCTAAATCTATTTATTTATATACTATAAACAACTTTTCTCATAAATGCACTACCAAGTAAAATACAAAATACGTTTGAATATAACTATTTATAATAATATAAAAAGTAAAAATGTATTTTAAATTTAAAAATAAAGTAATTACCATTAAAATTTAAAAAATATTTTTAAAAATAAATAAATTATATTTTAAAATAAGAAAATAAAATACATTTAATTTTTTTAAATATATTTATAATTAATTGGAACATTATAAAAAAACTTTTATAATTATACTTAGACAAAATTACTTAAAAAATCATATGATAAAACAAGAAAATTAATTAAATCCACGTGCCTTGATTTTCGGCACGGAATAAAACAAAGTATGTCTAAATTTAATGACGTTTGTACTATCTTGCATGTAAATGATGGTTTTATCTATAAAACAAAGTATGTCTAAATTTAATGATGTTTGTACTATCTTGCATGTAAATGATGGTTTTATCTATGCTACTCTTGATAGAATACATTAAGTATATTTTAACCGTAAATTTAATATTATTATATTAAATACACATTCAGTTACACACATCTACGTGTATGTGTATTTATCTACGGTTAAGATGTCAGAAGTAATGCCCGATCCAAGTAGCATCTCGACCTTAAATGATTTATATATCATTTATCATTGATTAATTAATTTAATTTAATTTAATTTAATTTTCAATTCATTTATCTATGAATGATAATTTATATAGATTATTCTTTATATGAAAGGAATATACATGTCCCTTTTAATTATTTTATATTTTTTTTATGTTGGGGTGCTAACCACCATGTGTATAATCAACATTTAAGGTCGACACTAATCACATTTGTTTATATAGACATTTATTAAAAAATAGTAAATTCGATTTTGTCGACTTTACATCAAGTCCTCAATTCAAGTGCTCAACCAACTGAGCTAACAACCCTTGACATAAATAATAATATTAATATAAATTAGTTGCACAAATTTGATGAGAAAAAATAAGTACAATAATTTATGTCTTAAACTTAATATTAAAAAATAAAATAAAATAATTGTAAAAAAATAAATAAAAAAGATGATTGAAAAATTATATTTTAATGGAAAAGTAAATTAGTTATTTTCATTTTTAAATCTGTGAATATTATTATAAAAAATCTCAAAAAAAAAAATTTATGGAACACAAAAAATATAAATTTACAAATTATTTTTTATTAATATTAAAATAACATTTGTTGAGATTTGATGTTTTAAATTTCATATTTTATAATTTTTACTAAAATTTTAAAATTATATATAATAATTTATATTTTAAATGTTGTTATTTTTATAATTTTATATTATTATTTATAATTATTAGATTGGTGACGATTTAATGTTGTTAGTATTATCTCAATTGAAAATAAAATAAAAATTAGTATTTATTTTGAAATATAAAATTTGAAATTAAAAATTGGTTTAAAACAAAAGTGGTTCAATTGCCCAAATATATACTATTTATTATTCATTTTTTTTTGTCTCAAATCAAAATTTCGCATTTTTTTTTTGTCTCAAATCAAATTCAATTTTTTTTTAATATTATTTACTTTCTCTGTCTTCAAAATTAAAATTTGAAAGTAATTAAAATTAATATATTGAAAAGATATTTTAATGTTTATGATCGATTCATAATATTTTTTATACTCGTCATCTATATTTCTCTTTTCTAGATAATATTAATTAATTAATTTATAGATTTATTTAAATTTTATAAAAAATATTTGTGTATTTTATTTAATGTTTCGGGTTCGAAATTTGGACCTTATTGTTGTCAAGTCGAATGCTCAACCAACTGAGCTAACGACCTTTAACTTTTATTTAATGTTGTAATTTTATTAGAAAACTTATTTTATTTTATTATTTATTTTATATTTTTTCAATTTTATTATTAATATTTTTTTCAACATCTCTAATTTTAGTAAAGTTAATGCTTTTATCCACAAAAATACAGTAATTTGATTATAAAAAGACAGAGATGTACTCTCTCCACTTCCTAAATTAAACACATAATCATAACTACTTCAAATATAATCTTCTTACCAAAATAATCATATATCCGGTCAAAGAGTTCTTAAAATTATCCAAAATATTTATTTAATTAATTAAACGAAATGATGAAATGAATATCAAAAAGTGTTTTCCTAGTGATAGGTGGTTCCTTTATATCATAATTCATATATATCAATCACGTGTGTATTCATTAATTTAACATTCTTTTATAAAAATTTATTTTATTTTTGTTTTATAGTAGGGTTCATTTCATATATGGCCGGCAAAAGAGCTCAACCTCAAATCAAACTATATATACCTCCATCTTATGATCAATCTTCACACGTACAAAGGATCTCGCTCGATTCACCATTGCAGATAATTAATCTAATACACATTTTTCAGAAAGTGCATGCATTACAACATGCAAATATATTATTATGTAAAGTTACCATGTTTGATTTAAAGGTTTATGCATTACAACATGCAAATATATTATTATGTAAAGTTACCATGTTTGATTTAAAGGTTTGTACTTGCATTCTTCACTTAAAAAAAAAAAGCGTGCACATATATTGTAATATAAATAGTGATTAAAAACATTTTTTTGTCATTTTTCGTTTTCTTTTAATCATATTAGTATATAAAAGGTGGAGCCACATAGGTTTTGGAAGCATTACCCGATTGACATGTCATCCACGTGCCTTGGCATATAATTTCAAAATTAGGTGGGATTGGATTTACTTGTTGATTCACACTCGTGATTCATCGCTTTGGTCAGATTTTATAGCTTTGATGTTATTACAGTTGATATATAAATTGGGCGAACGTATAATTCCCGCAAAAAAATAATTTTTACCGTATATACATCCAAGATGATTGATGTAAAGAGTTTGGAGAACAATTTTGAATAATTGATTGCCCCACCGATAGGGAATGGTCGCGCACATAATTAAGGTCATCCCTCATTGTTAAAACTTAGACCAACGTGAAAACTTAAAATAAAGAAAAATATTTTTGATACGTAATTCTTAAGATTTTAAATTACATACCTGTAGTTTTGAGTCACATTTTAAAACTAAGAATTCATTGATGAAAGCAAACCATGCAACGTGTGATTTGGTCCTCCCATGCAGTTGGAGTCCTATTAATATTAGGAACCCTAATCTCCTATTTATTAGGATTATGATGAGATTGTTTATTAGGGTTACGTATGTAGTTAGGACTCCATTGTATTCAATAAATAGACGAGATGCGCCTGCTGTTATTTAATCAAAAAAAAAAAGGAATAATAATAAAAACCCTAAATTAGGGTTTATAACCTCTTTCTGTATATTTTCTGTTATGGTATCAGAGCTACACCATTGATCCTGCGGCTGTGTAAGCTTCTCCACCATGTCTTCTATCCAAATACAACACCCACAGGGACACCTCGTCACCGTCAAACTCAATGAATCCAATTACCTCATCTGGAGGCATCAGATCCTTGCTGCTAGTAGAGGCTACGGCTTTGATGGATATCTAGATGGAACCCTAGCACAACCGTCCAAGATGGTGCAAAATTCAGCAGGAGCAGAAGTTGAAAACGAAAACCACTTCAACTGGATGAAACAAGACCAGTTAATAGCCTCTTGGTTGCTCTCCTCTCTTTCAGAAAATCTACTTATTTCAACTGTGGGACTCACCACAGCACATGAGATTTGGAGCAATTTGGAAACCAGTTTTTCCATCCAATCTCGAGCAAAGGTTCTTCAACTCAAGGAACAATTACAAAACACCAAGAAGGGCAACACAGGTGCTATTTCTTTATCTACCAACCCAGTAGCTCACTCCAGAACCAAGCACGTAGAGCTCGACTTGCACTTTGTCAGAAACAAAGTAAATGATGGAGAAATCACAGTGCGTCACGTTCCTTCCATTGATCAGGTGGCTGACACATTTACAAAAGCATTAGGCGGCCAATTCTTCATGCGCATGAGAAGTAAACTCAAAGTTACTTCCATATCCGCACTTGAATTGAGGGGGCGTGAAAGCAAACCATGCAACGTGTGATTTGGTCCTCCCATGCAGTTGGAGTCCTATTAATATTAGGAACCCAAATCTCCTATTTATTAGGATTATGATGAGATTGTTTATTAGGGTTACGTATGTAGTTAGGACTCCATTGTATTCAATAAATAGACGAGATGCGCCTGCTGTTATTTAATAAAAAAAAAAGGAATAATAATAAAAACCCTAAATTAGGGTTTATAACCTCTTTCTGTATATTTTCTGTTAATTGATAATCTCAACACTGCTATTTTCACGGTTGACTGTTGTGATGTGTGTTGAAGGCGGAAAATTCTATCCTACGCGTAGGAGTTCTATACTTGGTACACCTAATTATTAATTATTTAAACTTAATTTTTAACTTAAACTTATTTTCTCCCTTTTTTTCTCTCTTCCGGTTTCTCTCTTCCCTTTCATCTATTTTCTCTCTCCTCTATTAAAATTACAAAGAAAAATTCTTGTTAATGCGATCGATAAGATCAACATCCTCCAATAAAATAAAAAGTTTATTAATTAAGATGAATGAAAAAATTTAAATATTTTTAATTACACAATTGTGAATGATAATAATAATAAACAATTAAATTTATAAATGAATATTTCAGTTATAATTCATGAATATTTTAACTTTATATAATGAAGATTTTAAATAATTTAATTAATAATTTTTGAAAAATATATGAATTAATATTTTAGTTATAAATAATAAATGTTTTAACTTTATGTAATGATAATTTTAAATAATTCAATTAATACTTAGTGGAAAAATATATGAATGAATATTATAAGATATATGAATGAATGTTTTAGTTACAAGTAATGAAGATTTTGATTTTATATACGGATGATTTTAGACAATCGAATTATATGTGTGAAGAATATATGAATGAATCTTTTATCTATATATCATGAAGGTTTTGACTTTATATAATGATGGTTTTGGACGATCTAGCTAACTTTTAAAGTGTAAGTGTAAAAACCATTGAATATTTTAATTATAGATGATGAAGATATTACATTCGTTCAATGATGATTTTATTTAAAAAAAACTTTATTAAAATTTCTCATTCAATTAGGCATAAATTCAAAAATAATTATATTATTTCTTTCACCCAATATATAAGAACAATAACTATGAGATGAATCGCACAAAATCAACTTTCAATTGAATTATAAATCTTAATAATATAATTGTATTGTAGAGATTAAAGAGATCCATTTAATAAATGTCTTTTCAACATTCATGTGAACTACAAATCCAGAACATCAAACAATACCTAAATGTTGTTCAGAGTAAAACTCATCATCATTAGCACTCGATCGAAAAACACCAACAAACGTCGATCTGAGAACGACTCGCTTTTCCAAGCAAAGAACTCGATCGCTGACCACAAATTTCGAAGTTCAGAGAGGCACGATGCAAATAGCTCAGATCTTCAGCGGCAGGATTGTTTTTTTAGAAGATTAGGTTTGGAAAACAAAAAGAATTGATTGTTTTTAATTTATATTTTTGAATTGTTTTATTTGGGCTTTTGTTATTAATGGACCTGGTGTACCATACATGGTACACGTATGTGTATAGCCACTTGTGAGTTGTCCCACATCGAATAATTGTGAGAGGAGAGTCTATGATATAAGCTTTGGGAGTTCTCCTACTTAGTACCATATGGTTTTGAGATAGATTGAGGCTCTATAGTGCATATTCGGGCTCCCGCTCTCGTTTGTGTGCGCTAGGCGTGGGACCGCACTTGAACACCCCCATTTGGAATTTGACAATGTGAAGCGCTAGGCGTGGGACCGCACTTGAACACCCCCATTTGGAATTTGACAATGTGAACATCAACAAATTGAAATTCATTGAAAATTACACTTTAGGAAAAATAAAATAAAATTGGAAGACATGACTTCAACGACACTATGAAATCAACCTGAAATCAAAATTTTACAATGAGTTGGAAACTTTTGAAAGTTGAAGGGGGGTGATGAAGCATATCACGATCTTTTAAAAATATATATATAAACATTTGAAATGATTATTAATCATAAAACATTGTACTACAACGCAATAGGGTTTGATCATAAGAAATTTTATTATGTTGGTGTTTTAGTAATTGATCAAAGAAAGAATCATCCCTTTGAATAATTCATACTAGTATCTAGGGGTGATTATTCGGGTTCGGATATTTGGGTTTGTACCGAAATACCCGCACCTGTTTAAATTTTCGGGTACCCGTACCCAATTAATTTGGGTAAAAGATCGAGTTATGAGATTTATTTTATTAAATATTGAGTATTAGGGTACCTGATTGCCCGTTCGGGTATACTCGAAATACCCGATTAATTATTTAAATTAAAATAATAAATATATTCATATATTAATTAAAAATCTAAAACTTTATAATATATAATAAATGACATTTTTATTGTTTTTAATTATTTTTGCTTTGTTATTTATTTCAATTTTAAATTTTTATTGATAATTTTGGTTTGTTGGTTATTTGAAAATAAACTATTAAATTTTAATATTATCATTAATTTTTTATTAATTAAAAATTTGGGTAATTTTGGATAACTGATTACCGTACACGATTACCCCGTCCGAGTATTGGGTACCTGATTATCTAAAGAGGGTCGGATTATAGAATAAATATTTTTACTTTTAAAGTTACGGATACCTGTTAGTATCGAATAATCACCTCTAGCGGTATCCATCAATCCTTACTGGGCCTAGGCCCACAAGTGTTTTAGAAACGTCATGACCCAAACCATGGCCCATTTAAACATAACCAACAGTTTTTAATAGTATTGTAAATTATATACTACGTACTACTATAATTATTGCATTGAATTGAAAGTGACTATCAAAACATGACAAATGAACAAATTAATTTTTTATATGATGGATTAAATGATAATAAAAGTAGTTCAACCTTGTCATGAGTCATGATAAGCTTTATATATCTCTTAATTTTATACTTTTAATCTTTAAAAAGGAAACATTAATAGAGAACAAGTTTGGTGATGTCATGGGTGATGAATTGTGGATCGTGATAATACTTAAATATACTACTAACACTTACCATAATAGTATAATTGATTAATTGTATACGTATATGTCAAATCAACATTAAAAAATCCCCAAGAAAAAAAAAAGGAGCAAAAAAATACAATACATTATTTCTTCAAATTATGTATATAAAATTACAAAAATATTGTGCATAATTTCTCGAGAGTAATAATAATAAATTTTAAATTGGAAGCATTCCACTAAAATGAAATTGTGGGCAACAAGTAGATCAGGTCCATGGAAAGTGAAAGATAAAACCGATTGTGTAATGGGCAGAAAAAGAGTGATGCGAAAGGGAAGAAAACATACCATGTTCATTTTTTTTTTAAAAGTAAATCACATAAAAATGTATGATATATTACCGTGCATAAGGGATGAAGTCTGAAGAATTTCAGAAGCTGGATTTCATGAAAAAATTCCAGTGTAGATGGATGAAGAAGAAGTACAGTAAAAGAGGGGAAATAAAATGGAGGGAACTATTTTCATTAATTCAGCTCAAAATGAAAAAGTCGCAAATGAACAGTACTTATACAAGAGAAATAAGTAATTGCAATTTGGTCCCTCAAAAACAACTAAATGACATAAAACAATGAAACAGTAAAATTGAAGATGTCTCAGTTGCGCAACTTGAATTCCAGCTCCTTGACTTCAATAATTCTGCAACATCTCAACAGTATTACTCTCTGCACTTCATGAACTTCAAATGAGCTTGTAATACTTCAACACTCCCCCTCAAGTTGGAATGCCTCCCTCATGCATTCCCAACTTGGCAACCATTTTATGAAAAAGGTCAGCACCTAGTGCCTTTGTAAACAAATCAGCAACCTGCAAATGTGATGGAATGAACAGGGCATGAACTGTTCTGTCAATGATCTTTTCTCTGATGAAATGACAGTCAACATCCACATGTTTGGTTCTACTATGATGTACAGGGTTTGCTGCTAATGCCAGTGCAGATTTACTATCACTGAAAATGTTGATTGTGGGTAAGTCAACTCCAAAATCCTTGAATATCTGTTTGAGCCATATCAACTCACAAACTGTCAAGGCCATGGCTCTATACTCAGCTTCAGCAGAGCTTCTTGATACAACAGTTTGCTTCTTGGATCTCCAACAAATTAAAGATTCTCCAAGATATATAGCAAAACCAGTCACTGATCTCCTTGTATCCACACAGGTTGCCCAATCTGCATCACAGAAGGCATTGAGCTTGATTTCTGAGTTTCTAGAATAGAAAACTCCCTGGTTCAAAGTTCCCTTTAGATATCTAAGAACCCTGTGTGCAGCTCCCAAATGATTTTGACTGGGATTGTTCATAAACTGTGTCAGGACATGAACTGAAAATGTAATGTCAGGTCTAGTGATGGTTAAATACAGCAGCTTCCCAACCAACTTTCTGTATTCACTTGGATCCTTCAGTTTGTTTTCATCTTTAGAACTGAACCTGGCTTTTGTGTCCATAGGAAAAGCAACTTGATTACAATTCATGTAACCATACTCCTTTAAAATCTCTTTAGTATATTTCAGCTGTCCCACAGTAATCCCTTCTGAATTATGAGCAACTTCAAGGCCAAGAAAGAAGGATAGCTGTCCTAAATCCTTGATATTAAATGCTTCATCCAAGAATTGTTTAATCTCATCAACTTTCTGATTGTTGTTGCTAGCAATAATCAGATCATCTACATATATTAAAAGAATGACAACTTGCTCTGCAGTATTCAATGTAAATAAGGAGGTATCTGACTTTGACTGTAGGAAGCCATATTGAATGAGAGCTCCAGATAGCTTGCTAAACCATTGTCTGCTTGCTTGTTTGAGCCCATAGAGACTTTTCAACAGTCTACAAACCTTATTGGACTCCCCCTGTTTGGCAAGCCCATCTGGAATTTGCATATATACCTCCTCCAATAAGTCACCATGCAAGAAGGCATTGTTGATATCCAATTGTGTGAGAGACCAATTATTAACAGCAGCCAGGGCCAAAAGAGCTTTCACTGTTGACATCTTAACCACAGGAGCAAAGGTCTCCTCATAATCCAATCCTTCTAGCTGGTTATATCCCTTGGCTACAAGCCTGGCCTTAAACCTTTCAACACTGCCATCTGATTTTAGCTTGATCTTAAATACCCATTTGCAACCAATGGGTATCTTCCCTGGGGGCAGATCAGTAATCTCCCATGTATGATTAAGAGCAAGGGCTTTCAACTCATTCTCCATAGCCTCTTTCCACTGAGGAACAGAGGCAGCTTCCTTATAAGTGGTAGGTTCAGAAAAATTGGAACAATCCAAAGTGGCATTGTAACAAACAAAGTCAGTTAAGTGAGAAGGAAGTTGTCTGTGTCTTGAAGGTCTGATATGGGGAGGTGAGCTGGGAATAGGAGGTGTGGAAATACCAGAAGATGAGGCATCATCATGATTTTCAAATGTAGGTTCATGTAGGGTGTTTGTGATTGGAGGTGAATGAGGTATATCTGGTGTTAATGAGGTAGTAGGCATAGTATTTAAGGTTTGGTTACTATTATCTGAGGGAAATGAATAGGAATCAGATGTATGGATTTGAAAGGGTTGAGAAGGAGAACCAGGATTGAGAAAGGGGAAAACATTCTCAACAAAACGAACATGTCTAGATGTGTGGACTGAATGGGTAGTAAGGTCATACAGAATGTATCCCTTAGTGGCAGAAGGGTAACCAATGAAGACACATGCATTGGCTCTGGGATCAAATTTCTTTTTATGAGGAAAAGGATTTGACATAAAGGCTAAACAGCCAAATACTCTGAGATGATCAAAAGTAGGTGGTTTATGGAAAAGGTTCTCAAAAGGTGACAGATTATTTAAGTGTGGAGAAGGCACTCTATTGAGTAGATGGACTGCAGTGGTAACACAATAACCCCAAAAGGAAAGTGGAACCCCAGACTGAAATTTGAGTGCCCTGGCTATAGTAAAGATGGTTTGTTGTCTTCTCTCAACAACACCATTTTGTTGAGGTGTGTAAGCACATGAAGTTTGATGAACAATACCATGGAGATTATAAAAATCAGAAAGTAAGAACTCAGAACCCTGATCAGTTCTGATAACCTTAATGGAGGTTTTAAACTGATTAAGAACCATGGTATAAAAGGCTGTGAGTTGTGTCTTAACATCAGATTTTAGCCTAAGTAAGCAAAGCCAAGTATATTTGGTGCAGTCATCAACTATGGTCAAAAAATAGTTGTAACCATCAAGTGTGGACTCAGGAAATGGACCACAAAGATCACAATGCACAAGGTCAAACATATTGAGAGAAACAGAGGTACTGTCATTAAAAGGCAATTTATGTTGTTTGGCCAAAGGACAAACAGTACAAACTTCATTTGAGGTAGGTAAAACATCAGAAATTAAGGGCTTTAAAAGAAGCATTCTGGAAAGAGAAGGGTGGCCTAACCTGGAATGCCAAAGACCTTGACATGTTTGAACAGCAGACACTGAGGAAGACACAGATGACAAAAGATACAACCCTTGATGAACTTTACCCATGCCAATCACTTGGGCATTGACTGAATCCTGTATTAGGCAACTAGACTCAGAAAAGATGACCTTATAGGAAGTAGTTCTGAGCAGTGTGCTAACAGATAGTAAATTCACATGAAATTGTGGGACACAAAGCACATTATCAAGGGTGAGGTGTGTATTTATTCTGACAGAGCCTTTATGTGTGGTAGTAGTGGTTTGACCATTTGGCAAGTTAATTTGGAGATGGAAAGGGGTAATATTATGGGTATAAAGCCTTTCAGAACTGATCATGTGGTCAGTTGCTCCAGTATCTATTATCCAAACAGTAGAAGCATCAACTGTGAAAGCATGATGCTCAGAATGAATAGAATACTTACCTCCATATGCCATACAACTAGAGGAAGAAGAAGAGGAACCAGATGAATGGCTTGGTGCTGAAATACCAATAGAGCCATTTCCAATACCACTGCTACCAGCTTGAGTGAGATTCACAGAAGAGGTTTTCAAATTACCCAATAACTGCAGCAAGTTATACTGTTCTCTACTCACCATAAATGATCCATCTCCTCCAACTGAACTGGAAGCAGGGGTGTTAGATGAGACATTATTCACACAAGGAGGTAGACTGTTGTTTATGTGAGTAGGACTTTGTCCATTTCTGAACTTGTACCCAGGTGGATATCCATGTAATTTATAACACTTATCCTTTAAGTGCCCCTCCAATTTACAGTAACCACAGGTTGGCTTCCCAGAATTACCCCACTTATGGCCATTGCCTTTGTTTGCATATTGTGCACTGGACTCAGATGTATTGCCATTCACATTTTCAGTGACACCTGCAACCTGTCCATTCCCTCTACTAACATTCAAGGCATTAATCTCTGAACTAGCATGAGTGACAGATTTATGTTTTTCTTCTTGAATCACATAGCTAAAAACTCCATCCAATGAAGGCAATGGTGACATAGTTAGAATCTGACCTCTAATACCTCCAAAATTTTCATTCAATCCCATCAGAAATTGTATAACCCTATTCTCACCAGTCAGATACTCAAAACTAGGGCATGAGCATGGAGAGATTTTGTAAAACTGATCCCATTCACTCCACAAAGCATCAAGAGAGTTGTAATAATCTGTGACAGAGAGACTACCTTGCTTCATGTTACTGATGGTGGTCTGCAATTCATATGTGCGAGGACCATTCCTCTGAGCAAATCTCCTGTGAAGAACCTTCCACATCTGAGCTGCATCAGTGGCATAAACGACGCACTGTGCAACTTTCTTTGTACAGGAATTGAGAATCCAAGAGGAGATCATCAAGTCACACTGAAGCCAATCCTCGTACGTAGGATCGTCTTCATCTGGTTTTGGAAGCTTCCCGTTCACAAAACTCAGTTTCCTTTTAGATCCGAGAGCGATCTCCATCGAACGACGCCAGGAGAAGTAATTCGATCCATCTAACAGCGGCGAAACAAGTATGATGTTCGGATTATCTCCGTTATGCAAATAGTAAGGGTTTGAAACTTCATTCGAAGTAGATCTGGGATTTGAGCTTGAGGAACTCATCTCGACTGAATAGAGAGGACGAAAACAATCGAAAAATCAACCGTGAACACGGCGCTCTGATACCATGAAGAATTTCAGAAGCTGGATTTCATGAAGAAATTCCAGTGTAGATGGATGAAGAAGAAGTACAGTAAAAGAGGGGAAATAAAATGGAGGGAACTATTTTCATTAATTCAGCTCAAAATGAAAAAGTCGCAAATGAACAGTACTTATACAAGAGAAATAAGTAATTGCAATTTGGTCCCTCAAAAACAACTAAATGACATAAAACAATGAAACAGTAAAATTGAAGATGTCTCAGTTGCGCAACTTGAATTCCAGCTCCTTGACTTCAATAATTCTGCAACATCTCAACAGTATTACTCTCTGCACTTCATGAACTTCAAATGAGCTTGTAATACTTCAACAAAGTCTCCCACCGCATCACGTAACTAACAGACTAGCTCTCCAACCAACCAAACTAAACATATAACACGTGAATTTTAGTGTGAGTGATATTCCTTTAAATCTAAAAAGAGAAAAAGTTTGTTTTTTTATATTTAATTTTTTTATAATTCTTAATGTCTAATTAATAATCAAATGTGTTCGGGTATATACATATATAGATTAGAAAAAAATGTATATAATTATTTGATCACAAATGATTAAGCATCGGTAAAAAATTCACAAATTATTAAAATAAAATAAAAAATGAACAAATGAATGATAAATTTACAAAATTATGTGATAATAAAATTCAATTTTTTTAAATACTCATACATAAGAAGTTATCTTTATATGTAATTAGGGTTTTAATGCTAAATAATGAGAATTATAAATAAATATTTTATAAAAGTACTGTATTTTATTAAACATCCATAAAATTTTGTAAATTTATCATTCATTTGTTCATAATTTATCATTCATAAAATATAATATAATTATCATAATTTAATTAATGTTTATAATGTTAAATACAGTAATTTTAATCAATTTAAATAATTTGTTTGAAAAAATAAAATTTTATGGATGTTTAATATTTTTTCATAAAATGATAGAAAAACCTTACTTATTAATGTCAAATTTAATAATTTAGTTCAGATAATAAAAACAATAAACTTGAAAATACAAATATCACAAGTTCAATCAACACAAAACTCTTATTATTAAAATTCATAAAATATAATATTTTTAAAATACTTATTTTTTAATTATTTTAATTTTTTTTGTTAATTAGTTGTTATAATTTGGTTCAATTATTAAGTTATTTATTAAATAGTTAGTAGTTATGAATTACGAAAGAAATTATAATTCAAAGCGCGAATTATTTGATTATTTTTATTATTTTTATTTCTAATAGTAATAAAAATAATTATCGTTAAATATATATATATTTTTTTATTTTCTACAAATTAATATATTGAATTCGTTTCATATTTAATATATAACTTCTAAATATATAACATATGAGTAATAATTACATGTATTAGCCCATATATTCATATCATGGTCTCTCTAATGGTCAATAAATCATTTTTAAATCTAGTGTTTAAAATTAAAAGCAATGCACCGTACATTGAATGTATGGTAGAATCTCCCAATAAATATAATTATTTATAAATCATAAAATGTATCATAGAGAGGATGAAGACTTACAAATTGTTCATCTCCTTCATAAATTACAAATTGTTATACGTTGCGAGATTCCGACAAGTAAGAATGAAGACAGAAGAGATACACCTGAGACACATAGAGAAGTTCAATTCCAACCTAAAACTAATTGGTGATAGGTGGAGTATATAGTTCCTTAAATTTATAACATGAGCTCTATTTCCAAACAACTCCAAGACAACTCACAAATATATATTGAAATTGTGTACTTTGTACTTGTAACTACCTTGAACTAGAAGTAAAGGGTAGAGTACAAACACTTAACACAATTTGGAGATTCTAAAAAAAAACTCTTTTATATAAATCTTGTACAGGATGGAACCACTTACAAGCACAACTACAGAATTCTAGCGAATCTTGTAGAAAGGTCAACACGACCAAAAACTAAGTCTATGTAGAACTAATCTAGCGACGCGTACTACAAAGACTAAACTGAGGGTAGAACCGGAGCTTTCTAGCGAAGTCTCTCGGTCTACAAATTTTCTCTCACTAGAAAATGTCAAATCAATGCATGAATAGTGAATTCCAACAACCCGGTATTTATAGGAGTCGAGAATTAGGGTTTCCGGAATTCACGCTTAATGGGCCGAGCCCAAAGCATCTCCATGGAATATTCGAGATTCCATTTTTCCGCACTTGACGAACCCAGCTCTACGCACCGCCACACTAGCGTGTTCTTCGTGCTTCGAGCTAGTGGTGGGCATAGCTGGAATACTTAGTATTTTCCGTTTGACTATAATGCTTCTAGCGAAGTCTTCTAGTCGCACCCGCAGCTGGCTTCATTCCTTAGCAGTCAATCGTCCAGCCCTTATGTGTAGCTATGCTTGCACCGCGTCCGTCAAGGTGTTAGCTCTGATTCAAGGTCTTCACGGTAAGCCTTGAACTCTTTGAATGGTAGTGCGTTGGTGAACTCGCATTTCACTCTGATCCACGTTGATGAAATGACTTGTTCAACGCTGACACACTGATGCAACTCCATGATACTTGTAGAGCCCAAGTCTGCTTGTACCATGCTGAGGAACCGTGGTCACGCGTTGAGCCACTTGTTAATTCCACAGTTCATACAGCTCGTTTTACGTTGACCTAGCAGACTTGTATGAATTAATGAATATAAAACATACAAACATAAAACATGAAGTTACTACAAAACAAAGTGTATAGTTCAACGTAGTTCAAACAAGAACAACATGGTTCTATGTTGAACTAGGAGGAACTACACACTAACATATATATCAAAACACACAACTCTTAACAAGAGTGACGATAATTGCACGTCATGATTAATGTGGAAAACACCGCGAGTCGTCTTGTTTGGATGAGGTCAAGCAAAACACAATTCTCATGGTTATTGAAACATTGCATTCCATCTTATTATAAATTTGTTGACTTCATACGTATACGTAAGGGCAGAACCAGCTCCAGAGGCTTCAGCTCGCTCTTACCAAAAAAACAAAACAAATAATCCCTATATTTTATTAAAAAATCCATAAATTCATATAAAAATCGATCATGCTTAAAGTCAAACTGATCAAATCAATCGAACACTAATGACCTTAGTCGAGCATGCTTACTTATACAGAAACCTCCAGTTTTATAGATCGAACACTAATGACCTTAGTCGAGCATGCTTACTTATACAGAAACCTCCAGTTTTATAGATGAGATGAGGGCGGGTGAAAAAACAACAAGTTAAATTAAAAGTGGTCCAAATTATAGTTGTAAAAATATATTAGTAGACTATGGAAAAAGATGTGTCGAAATAAAGTGGATATTTTTCGTGTATCATACAAAAACATGGAAAGACTGAGTGTTAGATATCCCATTGGATAAAGAACTCTAAAATTGGACAACTTTAATACTTTAACAAAGTCTTTTAAGATGTTATTGGCCCAACTTTGACATGTTATCAAAAAAGGCCCAATACAATATAGATTCTCCAGTCGATAGAATTTCTATCTCGCCACAAAGATGACATTAATCCACGAGTAGAGTCGATGGAATTTCCGACCTACTCGTGAGGAGAAGTCTTAGATATCCCACCTACACCCGCGAGTGTTAGATAACTCACACCTTGAGCTCACCCTGAGCTCACGTATAAATTGAACAATCTTAAATTTACATATAAGTTGAATAACCTTAATATCCTATGTCGATTGATAAAAAACCCTTGATATTCAATATCAATTGAATAAAAATTACTTATAAAAACTCAACTTATTAGGACCTAAGACAAAACTATGAACAAAGTCCATAAATGACTGAACTCACTTTTCAATGAATTTAGGCATGTGTAGAATTTAAGTTTTCATGTGAACTAGTATAGTATTTATTTTAATAAATCAGCTTTTATTTTTAGGTCAAATTTCGTTTTGAAGGTACAGATTATTGGAGGTATGCTCGAAGCTGCTCGATCACTGAAATAGATAGCTCTTCGATTTGTGTTTTTTAGATTTTTGCGTGTATATGTTGTTGACAAAAATTCAACGCTGATTTTTTAGATGTTTGCGTAATTAGTCTTTTATTGAGTTCTGTTCTAATAATATTTTGAAATAAAGAAAGAAGAAATAAAGAAATGGCGGAGGCGTTGACGGATGAGCAGGTTATCGAGTTCAAAGAAGCTTTCAGCCTTTTCGACGAGGACGGTAAAGTTTTGGTTTTTTTCCATGTCCTTTCACGTTTTGCTCTGTATTTTATTTCGTTTTTTTTTTTTTTAAGTTTTATCTTGTTTTCTTGGTGACCAAAGACCAATTATGTTTGAAATGAAACCATCTGTATGTATAATTCTCATTCAGGTTATGTTTATCTCTACTTGGCTCATTGCAGCTTCTATTACTTGATGTCATTAGATTCATACAAGAGAATTACAAGGCCTAAATGAGTTAGGGTCTTAAAAGAAAAAACTCGATTTGGTGAGAATTGTGTGATTGGGATGTGGAAGAAATTAAAAAATGATAACCATATTATTCTTGCTTTCTTACAAGCTTCTTAATTAGTGTACAAAGGAATAATCTTGTTGTAGGCCGCATCACCACTAAGGAGTTGGGGACAGTGATGAGGTCACTTGGACATAACCCTACCGACGTTGAGCCTCAAGACATGGTAAATGAATTTGATGCCGACCAAAACGGCTCCATTGACTTTCCCGAGTTCTTGAATTTGATGGCTCGTAAGATGAAGGTAACAGTGTACGTAACAGTGTAACGTGATCGAATATCTCATTAATATCAGTAGATTATAGTGTTAAATTTGCGTTTTCAAGCTTTATTTGTACGACTAACACTTGTTTGGACCTCATATCTTGTGAATGAATTTCAAACACAAGTCTAAAAAAAGTGTTCTTGGGTTAATTAAGTCCCTTTCTCGAAAGATCATTTTTTGCTTTTGAAAAAATGAGTTATTTAGACGTGAGTGCTTATGAATATGCAAATTTCTTGTTTATGAAGGACAACGACTCGGAGGAGGGACTTAAAGAAGCTTTCAAGGTCTTAGAAAAAGACCCAAGTGGGTTCATTTCTCCTGCAGAGGTATTTAACCCTATCTATCACATTGTATAATTTGAGTGAGTCCAACGCCTTTTGAATCACATGTTTTGAGCACTTCCCTTTTAAATTTCGACCGTGTGTATGGAAAGAAATTGCAGCTGCGTCATAGGCTGACGAACCTTGGGGAGAAGTTGACAGACGAGGAAGTGGATGAGATTATACAGGAAGTTGAGGTGGGCGAGGATGGCCAATTGTATTACGGGTAGTTTGCGAGAATGATGCTTGCCTGAGTAGTAGGAATTACTTCAGACTGTTTGCTGCTGTGTATCAGTTTCCTAGAGAACAAAAAAAAAGGTACACCCTTATCCTTAAACAAGTTGTTGTGAAGAAAACTACCAACATAACTTAGGCCAATTCAAGCTCTACACTTGATCGATTATCTAGTTTATGTATTTGTTGTGGGATACAATTTGAGAGTAATTAGTGATGTTTGATTAGTGAATAAAACGGAGAAATAGAAAATTTACTTATTTGTTTTTCATGGTTTGTCTGTTTCTTTTTCACAAGTATGATATTGTCAATTTTATTTATATTTTTGTTCTTTCTCTCAATGAATTTTTTGTATTTGTTGCCATAAGCAGAATGAAGAACTTACTGTCATAGAAAACAACCAAAATCAAGAACAGAATGGGAAAGCTTATAGGATAATAATAATAAGCTACTAGATTTTCCGACTATTGCATTTGAATTAGGTCGTGGTGAGATCAGACGAAGCATTCCCATTAGACGCGGAATGAGAAGCCGTGCAGTTCTTGTGATTGTGCATCCAAACTTTGAACACTTTCCTGCTTATCCCAATCCCCCTGCAGAACCTCTCTATCTCATCCTCCTCGTCCTTCCTCTGCAACCTCCACCCCAACTTCTCCGCAAACTCCAGCATTTTCTCCTTCTGCTCAGGCGTGAATTTTGTCCTGAACCTCTTCCTCCCCCCCTTCTCCGAAGACTCCGGCGAGTAAGCCACCATCAGCTGCCGCCCAGGCCCACCATAGTCCACGATCGTCTCCGAGTCTGACGCGACTTTCCGGTGGAAGTTCCGGTGGCAGCTGCAGGCAGCGCAGTTGTAGTTGCCGCTGCCGGAAGAGTGGTCCGGGGTGAATTCCCCGCACCCGTCTGTAGCGTAGCTCCCGAGGCTAGCTGCATGGTTCCTTAGGCATTCTTTGTACATCTCATTATTGTTATCTCCCTCCATCTCTCTGTCATATATAGTATAATGATTCTTGGTAGCAAATGAATTTTTGTTTTGACATATAACAAAAATATGATATTTATATTCACCTAGCTAGATAGAGAAGTGTGTGTGTGTGTATATATAGTGTACCAAATTCTATGTAACTGAATTCTTCATCGATCGAGTCCACCGTATGCATGGTGGACTTGGGGGTATGTAGTATGGATCGTCGAGAGACAGCGAGGATGTTGTCAATGATTATTGTGTGTGGGGACAAATGGAGAATTGACAGTAAGATTTTGCATTTTTGTAAGAAGAGAAGAATGAGTAACAGGAAACAACAAATATCTACCAATATGTGAATGTGAGGGTTGTTTTTGGTTGTGGCTACATTACAGCCACTGTTCAAATATTTGTCTATGTTGAGAATCTTAGCTTAAGTTTTTATATATAAAAAAAATCATATTTGTGATTGCAAAATCTTGTGTATATTTATAGACATGTTAACCCAACAAAAATGGGAGTAAAATCAATGTATCTGTGGTTAGTTAATGAATTGACATTTATTGTTATCTGTTCCAGTTCATGAACACAAATATTCTCTACTATATTTTACTTCTATGTGTCTCCTCATTACTTGTCTACCTAGATTTTCCTTGTTGCTACATCTATCTGTACGACGAATTCTGCGAGCCACACAAGATATTCGATTATATATACTTGAGAAAATGAAATTTTCATAATAGAGTTGGTTGTTAATTGTTACAGATAAAATAAAAATTATAGAAAATGCAATGAGTATGGGGGCTGTTATAATAATGTTATACTCCTATATAGATTTAGAAAGAAAAAACAAAGGGATAAGAGATGATAATAATCAGATATAGAAAACAAAGGAAAAGGGTAATATATGTATAATGTATTGTCTCCTATTTTGCAATCATTATAATTCAGTGACCACATGCTATTGCAATGGACAGTTTTTGTAAAGAGGGAGTACAACAACTAGTGTGTGGGTCTACGTACCCAATATCTCAGGATTCTGCATTATGATTTATGATACTCTACTTCGATCAGTGTTGTTTGAGCTCGAGTAGTCGATCCTCGGAAGGTTCTGGACACCTTGAAGTCGACTTTGCTGTCCTAACTGTGTTGATTCTATTCGTGATCCAAACTCCCCACTTCGTCCAGAGTGGTGTGGTGGACTTGGTCGAAATTAAAACGATGGCAATTACGTTTTTTCAATATAATAGTACTTGTAATTCTATATAATTTTAATTACATTTTTTCAATATAATACTTGTAATTCTGTAACAATGGAGCCGTCGATGAATCCTATTTTGCTCTTCGCAATGAACAGTGTGATCATTGCTCTACTCCAGACATTATAATTCCAACCGAGGAACAAGTGAAACGCCTAGATTATCGCTGGGATGAAGATAATAAGAGCTCATATGCTCATCGGGAAAATGAACAACTTCTTTACTGTCAGCTCCTCTCACCATGATTGGAAAAGGAAAACGAAGATATAATATCGAGAAACAAACAAGAAATGTTTATTTCACACGACTTGATGAAATACAAAAGCGAGTTCACCTTAATCCTTGTATAGTCATTACAAAAGTGCTACTACAGAAATAAAGAACTAATAAAGAAATAGCAATTTTATTTAAAAAAAGAGGGAAATTAAAAGCAACTTCTTCTTCATTTCTCTCCGACTGCACTTCAACGCTTCACTGCAAAATCAACAATCTCAATATTCTTCATTTACCTCTTGGTCTCTATCATTTGTGTGCACAGTTCTGGTGCGAAAACACACACACACACACTCACACAGCATAGAAAACACAGACGATCGAAACTATGCCTTCCTCGTACACAATCTCGAGCACTTTCTGTCTAACCAGATCTCCTCCGTCCCCGACGACGCGGACTACTCGATCGAGTTCAATTTATTCTTATTCCTTGTTTTTATTTTTGGGCGGAGCTGGAGAAGGGGTTCAAAAGTACTCTTTACTGTATTTATTTATTTTAAGAGAACCGAGGTTAGGTTTGTTTCAGAAAGAGAGAAAACTAAGGCGTTTGTTTATCGGAGAGATAAGGAGAGGAGCGGCGAAATTAGGGTTATGTTTTGCAGAGAAAATTAACATCTGGCGATCGCACAGTAAATTAGCGGCAGGAGCAGAAGTATCGAAGAAGATTGGCTTTGAAGGGATGAAACCAGGTTCAGAAAAGGAATTGAAATTAAAAATCGATAAGAGCTTATACTTATGTTTCACTGAGTACAACCGCGGTGGTGATGAAGGTTCTTTCAGTCAATTTGAGCCATTTTAGTTGCATTGATATATCAACCAACAAGGCATCATTTCGAAAGTCCTAAAAATAATCCATTGTCATTCCATCTAGGACTTATTCTGATTTGGAAGCCTCTTTTTTGGAGGATATCAACAAAATCTTAGTTTGGGAGCGCAAAAAAGCTGGTGTATATTGCTTTGATACCAGCATGCTTGGAAATGGATGGACAGATTCATTTTACGATCTGGCTAAATCCCTTCCCTTTATTGAGTTTGAGTATGGTAGACCTCCTGTCTTCTTCCGCGACTATCATCCCTTTTTTGGTATCTTCTACCTTATGTTTAAACTATGATATCATGCATTCGATTACAACCCCTTTTTTCATGTCAGTTGCCTATCAATCCTTCCACAGAAACAAACCTCTTCATCTGCCAAAATTGTGTGATGAATATTTTGATTACAAAGATATTACTGATTTTGAATTTGTCCATCTCGGAGATCATAGGGCCTGCCTAGTGCCTTGTTTTGAACAAATTCTTCTAGTATGATCATGATTGCTCTCATCTTAGAGACACAGGAATTCTTTGTCTCATAACCTTTATTATTACCGTCTCTGATACCAAAAAACCCACCGCCCACATCCAAACTCAATTTCTCAGGGCACGCCGCTTTCAATACCAGAATGTGCCTGTATCAGTTCCACGACTAGAATCAGTACGCATGACTGGTGTGTTTCTTCAATAAGAATCTGTAAGTCTTCTTTTTAAGTACTTCTTCATGATCAACATACTTCCCCCTTTTTTTTCATTATTTATACAGCATGACTGGTGTGTTTCTTCAATAACAATCTGCAAGTCTTCTTCTTAAGTACCCCACCCCTAAATTTTATATAATTTCCCTACGTTTTCTAGACCTTCTATGAAGATTGAAAGAAAAATTGCAGAGAGATGAAACGTAGAAGGAGACCAATCGAGAGGAAAATTTGGGGAAGGGAATAATTAGATATTATTTGCAAAAATCTGTGTCCAATACAGAAGTTAGACGTATTTATATCTACTGCTTAGTCAACCAAATATCTCAACACTTATTTAAACAAACAACTATATAAACTCTAAACACACTTTTTCTATCGAGATAAGCGGCGCGCCTTTTATTCTCCTTCAACCAATCTTTGCAGCTTCACGAACTATAGACAACCAACTCAATAGAAAAAGCTTTTAACTCAGAAGGAGGTGAGCCTTTGTGTACAAATCTGCAAGTTGCAATTTGTTACTGATGTGTAAAGGTTTTACCTCACCTTTCTCATACCTCTCCCTCATGGAAAACAGGATTGAAGGTAATGTTAAATAATATTATAAAAACACAATATGATTCTTTTAGTAAAATAATTTTTACTTAAATTGCTTAAACTAGTGTAATATATATATATATATATATATATATATATATATATATATATATATATATATATATATATATTATTCTGGAGGAAGAAGTGGCCGCGGTTTATGTTTATGGAGTATGAGTTAGAGCTTGAGCAACAGGTGTAATGTCGACAATTTTGTGATGAACTTGTGTATTGGCATTTACCTCTTTTCATTGATTCGACTAACACCATCTGTATTCTAATATCTACTCATTTTATAGGTGGTGGTGAAGCTACAGGCCATGACTCCTATTGAGTGGTGGACTATGGAAAAACCTTTCGTCGTTTATGATCCCGAAAAAAACACTACTAGCCTTTTTTTCAGGTACATTATTCCTTCAATTTCGCCTGGTTTTTAATCTTTTGAGTTTTGAGTCCATTTGTGTTCCATCGTTACATTCCTTTTGCAGTTCGGGCTGGAGAAAAGCAACGAGATTCGCCCAAGACATTTGACCATGAAGCTCAAGCAGCCTTTGAGGTGCGTTAACCGTGCAGTTGATAATAATCAATTCTTATAGCATTAACTAAAAAGCTGATTTGGCATGTCAATATCTGAACCTGATCAGTGAATGCACAATGTTGATATTATTATGGAAAACATGGGAAATAGTTTTGAGCATGAATATTGTTTTGCCATCAAAAGCTTTAATGGCCAAGATTCTCTGTAAAACATTTGAGCATAAAGCTTAGCACTTGAGGTTTTGTAAGCTTGTGCATTACAATAATCAACTTTCTAATGATTCTGACTCAAATGTGATTTAGACTGTTATTAGCATAAGATTTTCCAGAGTTTTCTTATACTTGGAAATTTTATATTAAATCTGGTGTCATGGTTTGTTTCTGTACTTTCTCTCAGTTTATCACTTTATGGATGTCACCTAGCCTTAATTCTAATTTACAGCTGTAGGAAAATTGTCATAGAGAGATGACAATTCATTGTGAGATTAGACCTCCATTTTAATTACAGTTTATTTCTAGAAATAGACGACCTCCAGGAAATAGGCGCTGTTTAACTTATTCAGTCGTGATATGAATTCATGTATGAGCCAAATTGTTCTGTATCTTTTATGTAGCAAGGTTTGGTTGCAACATGCCTTTTTAGAGCAGAATGAAATTGCCTATATAAAGATAATTACAGAAAAGAGCACTTGAGGTTTGACATGATCACGTAAAAACAATCTAAAATACAAAAATACCCCTGATTTTTTGTTGAGGTTTGATCAATTGCCTAATTGTAACAATTGGTTTGATCATTTATGTGTACATCTTTCCTTTTTCTTTCCAATTTATTTCTTCTTGGGAGTACGGCAAGGCATATGAGCAAGTGGCTATAAGACATAAGTCTTAATTGTTCATGTAAAATGATTTAATAAATGGTCAGATTTGTTCGACAAGATGCTTCCAAGTTCCAGGCTCTTTCAAGGGTCTGCATACATCAACATGTGCAATGAAAATCGCTCTCACAGGTCTGTGATCAGATAATCTAGTCTCGACTCTGTCATATTGTATCTGCGTCAATCCCTTTCCGAACCAAATTATCCTATCACACCTGCAAAGCTTTTTCTACATCACTTATCCACCATATGTTATTTCAGTAGAGGAATGAAAATGAAATGCGTAGGTGACTCACCATGCTGGAGCCCGCATCGTCTTTTCTTCACTTTTTTGTTTGGACCCGTAATAATCATCCGAGTTTTGATTATATTTATATGTGGGTGCAAACTCAATTTCTTTCTCATGCCAGCCCTCAAAGACACGGCCTTTGGCCAGCTCTGCCTTCAGCTTTGTTTCAAAATTCCACGACGAACATTAGGATAATTGACACAATTTATTATGTGAAGTTTGAGTTGTATTATAATGAAGTGTGTGTTTTTTCTTCATTACCTGGTCGTTTTCTGACAAGATGCTCCACTCTTTATTCTTCACTAAGAGTCTTGTTTTGGTCTCAGGCAGGTCAAACCTGTAATTTAAGTCGCCTAGCCAAACCACCCGACTGTATAGTGATCAGAAACAGCTTTCCAGTATCAGGAGATGTATGCTATTTTCATAATTAATATATTAACATTGTTTTGATAAAAATAATTTCCCCCAAGTATATGTATTTTTTTTCTCCATTCAGTCAAAGGGTTGTCAGTTGTCAATAGTTTGATAGCATAAAGCAAAAAAAAAAAAAAAAAAAAATTGAAAATCCAAGCTCATGTTAAATCATACACATACAAAAAAGTAAAAATTGAACATTTAAGATGAGAGCAAGTACTCGTGGTCGAGAATTTTTCTCGGCAGATGCTGTAGGGTTTCGACGGGGAAAAGGGTTCTTGCCAATATATGTCTTGCATCTGTATTTCTGTATCTCTCGTCTCCTTCTTTACCACCTGAAGCTAAATGACAACAGACGAAACAAAAGCTTGTTTCATGCAGGAAAAATCTGATGGAGACTGAGCCCTGTATAAATAAAAGAGAAAAATGGGGAGATATACTAGATGCCACCATGTATGAAAATTCCTATCATTGTTATTGACATGCATACTTATGTTCTTTAATAAAATGTTTGTGTCCCTTACCTTATTTTTCAGGCAGCCCAAGATGCCACAGCCTACACATGAGACGCTCGGATGGCTTATATAACCTTTCTGCTCTGTTCTCACCCACATGGTGATATAAACACCCACCATTTGCTTACTTATTATGCATTCAAAATCTCCGACTTCTGACTTGTGCAATATATCTTTTTTCATTACAGTTCTCTTTTTGAGAGCTGTTTTAATTAAAGAATTCCATTTCTTTGAAACGTTACTATTCTCCGCCACCAAAATATTTCCAGCATTCAGAGGCACAATTTCCTGGAACCTGCCAATATTCTAATGCGGTAAGCGCCTGATTTTACTCTCTTATGTTCCCCAAATAGAAAAGAAGAGAAGAGTTACCCGAAAACATATATATCTGCCATGCTACTTTGAGTGTTTAGCAAGTCCTCTAGGCTCAAGTTATCTGGTGGTGGGATGCCTCCTACATTCCAAGAGCCTACAAACAGTCTTTTCGTGGGGAAGAAGTAAAAATTAAAAGGAAATTGCGTTAAAAGAATAAAGGAAGGTTTGCAAAGATAGTTGTAATCAGTACTTGAAAGTATTGGTGATCACCATCTCTGTTGTGCTTTTACCGGCCGCCATGAAGGGTCGACGGTCTTTCGTGTTTAACAGGGCAAATCTTTTGTCCTTAAAAGCCTGTGGTCTTAGGATATCTACTCCCACTTCCATGGCTGGGTTTTGAATGCAGCAGTACTGTTATCATCGTGGTGTTCTTTATAGGGGAGGAGTTGAACCAGGGAAGTATTGTAAAAAAAATCGGGTTTGTTTCCACTTATCAGGAGAAAAGGATTATATAAAGGGGTTGAGGAGAGGGGCCGGGCGGTGATCCCTGATGGTGACTGATTGTTTAGGAGATGACCAAACACTGAAGACAGTGATATCAAAATAATTATGGAACAGGGAAAACATTGGGTTGACATCTTGATAAGAAGGTTATGATCTTTGGACTATACCATAAAAGATTATGATTTGTAGTTGCATACAAATTATATTAAGGCTGGAGTTTCTTATTCGTCGGTATTATTTGTGAAATATGGTATATTTGTATTCCCTAAATTTAGAGTATCTTAATCACATGAAGTGTTTTGATAGCTTCACAGAGTGAGTGTGGTCTAAAGAAGAACACTTGAAGGAGTCCCGAACCATCTAGGAAAGTTTCATCTCAAAACCAATTGGTAACAAGAGAAGTCCTTAGACTTATAATATGGATTCTCTCGATTTAAATTAACTCACAGGTAAACATCACAACACAACTTTAATATATTCTATCACTTTTGAGTTCTAGACAAATTGATCTCATCTCCAACAATGATCATGACAATGGTCAACTTTCGAACCGAACAACTACATGGCTCAAAAGTCATGACGATGGATGATCGGTTTGATCGGAACATGAGCCGCAACAGAAGAGACATGACTCTGATATCATATTGAAGTTGAGTCAATAATGTCAGGTAAACCACACGAGATATTTAAGAAAGAAGTGGAAGATAAATGTATACTAAAGAATTAGGCAAATGCAAATTTTGCAATGAGCCACAACCTAACTTAGTCTATTTGGCGTTTACTTTCAAAAGCCTATTATTGTAGCCAGGCTCGTAGTTTACTCCATGCGGAGTCTATTCCATCATTAGGTTGGGCACGTGTCATTGCTTGCTATTATTAAGTGTTTGCCTAAATTGCCATATTTAGTATTTTATAATTACTCTCACTATAATATTTTATTGCTGACTTTAATTTTCTTCCATGCTTACATTTCGTGTCCAAACACTTTGACGTCGACCTTTTTCACTTCATATTCTCTAACATTTTAACCTAAATTTCAGCGTTTTGTTTCGAAACTCGACTGCCTTGGCCCCCGGCGAGTTGAACTGGGCCGAGGTATTCTAACTGATCCTATAGTCCATGAATATTTCACACTTCCACAAGCAGTCATGTTTCTATTTTTAAAAATACTATAGTTTATATACAGGATGCTTAATATTTAATTATGGTATTTATATATCTTTTTAATAAAGCCTATATGTTTAGGGTTTTTTAGTATTAATTATATTTCGGTATTGATATTACGTTATGCAGTTGTTTTTGATGAAATAAAAAATAGTTTTCTCGTTCTTGAATAACCTAGTTCTTGAAAATTTATTAAATTTCGGTATTCTTTAAAATCAATGAAACTTTAATTTATTAATTTTCGGCATTTTTCGGAATCAACGAGTATTAATTCCCATGTTATACACTCTTTAAAAATAAAAGTGAAATCAAGAAATTAAAGGGTTATCCGGTTACACCATTTTTGCCATCTTTATTTGGGGTCGTTGTCACAACACTATTTTATCTTTGATAAGCTGCCAAGTATTGCTGTGTATTTAAGAGCTTATGTAGGTGCTATTATTGGCATTTTTAGCAACTTGAAAGTGTCATTGTTGTACAATTTAAGGGCTTATTTAACTCCTATTTAACTAGCATTGCTTCTTTTTTTCCCCTCAAGGTTCTAAAATGCGCCGGAGGTGTTGAGGTGGCTAGGTCGAACTTCAAGTCTTACGAGGCCTATGTACGCCTAGGTGAGAAGATAAAACTATCGAGATTTGTCGTTATGCATATGATAAATCGTGTATCTTGACTTATACGAAAACTACATGGATCCGTTAAAAAAATCATTTTTTATTTATTTCAAAATATGAAAACATTACAAGTGTCTCGGTTATATGAGTTATGATCACGCAATGTTAGACTTCTTAGCGAATTTAAAAACTTAAACAAATAAAGAACGTGTACTCTCTTAGTCTCAGAAAAAAATGTTCATGCTTAGAAACTTAAAACCAATGTAGCAGTTGATGTCTCCCTATCAGATAATTAATTAATACTATCTGCTGCTGCTCTTCACCTGTCAGATATTTTTTTTGTTTGAAATTTATGTATTTATCTAATACTAATATTGTTCGACCTACATTAAATACTTTTATTAAATAGTATGATGACAATTAGATGTTTAAGTCAATTGTTTAGATTACTACAGGTGGGCCCACACCGTGTGCTTCTTTCTTCTTGTTCTCTACTCTACGGTAGAAAAATGACCAAAGGGACGGGTGTCAGTTGAGGCCACCAGGTTGGAACATCACTGATTGCGATTCTTGATTTTTTGTAATGTCAGTCGAATCATTTAAAAATGTTTTTATTTTAAAATCAATTGATAATGAAAGTAATTTGATTTCTATGCTTATCTTATGAGATCAATTTCCATACAACTATAAAATGTTGGATTTGTGTCCTTCATTCCACGTGTGTTGTACCGAGATAAGTTATATGGTGCGTCCTATGTAGATGGATCGATTAGTCGGTGTTATGTGTCTTGTCGAGAACACGAACTTAACACTCGATGATCATGCCAAATGAGTCACACGGCCCTCTTGATCATGTATACTTGGAGTATACAAACTTCGGTTGGGAATCGGGGTGAAACGACGAAGAAAACGGAGAGAAATCATATTCTGGACCGCCAAGCGGCCGCTACGCCCCCCAAGCGGGCGCTTGGGGTAAGTCGGTGGACCAAGCGGCCGCTTGACCCCCCAGGCGGGCGCTTGGTCCTCCAGATCGCGAATTTTGGAAAGTTTGCGATTTCCTTCCTTTTTGGACTCCTACGCCTACTAGGAAACCCTATGGGATTACTCCTATATAAAGGGATCCTATGACCACGAAATTTACTACTACATTATCATATATTCGTGAGAGAATTTCGTGGAGAGGCCGGAGGAATCGAGGAATCGAGCGGGGTTCGTTTCAAGTCCAAGTTCGTGTCGTTTCAAGGATCAACGAAGGGTTCGTGCAACGAATTGAGGCCGGGTACTTTCGCGGCTGATCTATCTACGTCCGGGCATCAATTATTAAGAAGAATCACAAGGTACACGATTCTTAAACTAACTCATTAATTGTTCTTACTACATACGTGCGCACTAGATCCATGATTAGGGTTTTACGTGTTTATGCATGATTCTTTCTTCCGCACTTTTTCATGCTTGTAAAATACGTAAATCCGTCTATTGGGGTATGGATGAGTTTCATACAAAACCCAACAGTGGTATCAGAGCCTTGTCGTGCGTTTTCGTATACGTAGAACAAGTGCCTATAAAATTGTTTTATTTTATTTGTTAATTTTTCGGTGGACTATTTTTTGGAAAAATAGTATTTGATTATGTTAATTTAATTGAGATTATATTTTGTATGAATCAAGTGTCCATGAATTGTTTTTGATTTTTCATTAATTTTTCATGGAATATTTTTGGAAAAATAATACTTGATTTTTGGCAAAATTAATTTGGTTAAATTTGTATGCATGAATCAAATCACCATGTTGTGAAATTCGAAACTGATGAATTATTTGGAATAATATTTTTGTCAATTTTATCTCTCAATCATTAGAGGTGTCAAATGGCCGGGCCGGGCTGGCCCGGCCCGAATTTTGATGGGCCTAGAATTTCTAGGCCCAGCCCGACCTTGGACGGGCCGTCGGGCCATCGGGCTTTTTCGGCCCAAGATTTAAAATAAAAAATAATTAATTTTAAATTTTCAAAATTGTTAATTACATTATTAAATTAAAGAAAATTAATAAATAATAAATTTTCATTTTGAAAAAAATAATTAAATTAAATTTATGTTTATAAATTTATTTTAAATAATAATTTAATATTTCTTTTATACTAAAAATAATATTTATATACTAAAAATATTGTTAAGTTAATAAATAATTTGATTTAAATTTTATTTTCAAAAATATATATAACAATATTAAGTTTTAATATTATTTATAATTATTTTTTTTTTTTAATTGATGGTCGGCCCGGCCCAGCCCATCGGGCCAAGCCCGGCCCAAGCCCATCGGCCCATCGGGCCTGTTGGGCCGGGCCAAAAAGGCCCGGTACTTTTTGGGCCTCTATATTTGAGGCCCAAGCCCTCCTTTGGCCAGGCGGGCCGGCCCGGCCCGATGGGCCGGGCCCTTTTTTGACAGCTCTATCAATCATGATTAATAAAGAATTTAGAATTCTTGTATTTTTCATGAAGTTCATGTTTTATCAAATTTTCAAAACAATGCCTAATTTGTTTTTTCAAAGATTAATTTCAAGCCGATCTATTTCTCACCCCGGGGAGTGGAAATGAGACCAGAGTGCTTATTTTAGTCGATGACGCAAATTAGAGACTTTCGAACCATGGGATGGTACGATCGTCTGGTTGGCTCCCCCATGTCACATGGGAGATAGGGCGCAATTGCATGATAAATCGCTGGTTAGAAACCTGGAGTTTTCACTTACGATTTATCGCGTTTTGATAATTGGGATGATTATGACGGGGATACAAATAAAGGCGATTATTGGGAATAATCGTTGTTGAAACAATTAAATCTGAATTTTATTGAGAATAAAAAAATTAATAGGCATTTTTGAGTTAATTGTTGCATCTTGCCTGCTAGGAATTGAGATTTCTTGTGCTTGCTCGATGTTATGCTCTGCGGTAGTATGCATGCTTTAGGTTTATATTATGCGTTTTCATCATGTTCAATCGATTAAAACAAAACCTGCATGTATAGTCTCATAAAATGAGTTATCGCCTTGTCCAATTAGACACACCCCTTAAAGCTCTCGATCATCAATTAGTAGGTTCCGCCTCCGCGGGGTGCTATATTTTTGATCTTGAGATAAGGTGAGGGTAGAGGAACAACGAGGCCTCTACAACGTGTTTTTGGTTTCTCATCGACGAACCCACTGGAGGCGTGGTAGTCGAGTCGAGGAGATAAGAATGAGATTCTTATCGACCAAGAGTGTTATTGTCGATAGTGAGACTATTGAAATAACATTGACAATGAGATTGTCTACCTATCTTGGATTTTTCGAGTGTCAAGCTCTCCTTGGCTCGAGAAATTGCGAGATGAGGATCTTGGAATTATTTTGTTCTAGAGACACCAATGTTGGACATTGGAGGATGAAATAGACAACTATATAAGTGTTCTAGGAACGACTTGTTGTCAAATTTTGAATGTTTACTAAATACTTGTTTTATTTCATTCTGTAGTTAATATGTCGTCAACTAACTCAATCAACCCAAGTACCATACGTTCAATCCTTGAGAAGGAAAAATTGAACGGTACTAATTTTCTCGATTGGCATCAAAATTTGAGAATTGCTCTCAAATACGAGAAACGAGAGACTGTGCTGAAAACTCCTATTCCTGTAATTACTCCAAACTCCACTGGTTCTGAAAAGAACAATGTCAAGAGGATTGAGGAAGCCTCGCGAGAGGTGACCTGCATCATGCTAGGGGCCATGGAACCCGCCTTTCAAAGGCAGTTCGAACACATGGATGCCTATAGCATCATTGAACAACTCAAGAGCATGTTCGGGGAACAAGCGAGGATTGAGAGGTTCAATGTCCTTCGTGACATAATGGATACAAAGCTTCAAAAAGGGAAACCTGTTGGGCCACACGTGCAAAAGATGATGGGTCTTTTTGCGACGAGTGAGCGCCTAGGATTCCCATATGAAGAGGCATTGGCAGTAGATATCGTTCTGCACTCGTTGCATGATGGTTATGACTCCTTTAGGACGAACTATCATGTGAACGGAGTTCAGAAATCGTTGATGGATCTACATGGTCTTTTGAAGACTGTAGAACCCTCGATTAAGAGCAACTCTGGGAGAGATGTTCTTATGATAAAGGAAGGAGGAATTTCCAAAAGGAAGAACAAGTCCAAAGCCAAAGGCAAGGGAAAAGCTGTTGCTGCACCCAAGGCCAAAGACAAGAAGAAGAATGCGGTGGGACCGACATGCTTCTACTGCAATGGCGAGGGCCATTACAAGAGGGACTGTTCTAAATATAAGGAAGATGTGAAGAATGGGGTCGCCCCATCGTCTTCAGGTATTTTCGTTGTAGATATACATTTTTCTGACACTACTTCATGGGTATTAGATACCGGTTGTGGTACTCACATTGTTCGAAATGTGCAGGGACTGCAAAGAAGTAAGAAGTTAGAGAAAGGTGAAGTCCATCTGCGTGTGGGGAATGGAGCGAGGGTCGCTGCATTAGCCGTAGGGACTTATAGTTTATCTTTGCCCTCTGGGCTCGTACTAGAACTCAATAATGTTTATTTTGTTCCTAGTATAACCATGAATATTATTTCTATTTCTGCATTGGATGCTGAAGGATTTAATTTTACGATTATTAATGGAGTTTTTTCGTTGTTTAATCGTGATGTATTTTATGGTTTAGCACGTCTTGAGCGTGGCTTATACGTGCTCGATTTAGATAAACAAATCTACAATATAAATACCAAACGAGCTAAATCAAACGAGACTAACGAAACATACCTTTGGCACTGTCGTTTAGGCCATATAAACACTAAGCGTGTTGAGAGACTCCTCAAGGAGGGTGTTCTCAAATCATTTGATTTGGAATCATTTGATACATGCGATGGGTGTCTATTAGGCAAAATGACAAAATCACCATTTCTGGGAACTGGTGAGCGAGCTAGTGATCTATTGGGCCTTATACACACTGATGTGTGTGGACCAATGAGTTCACCGGCACGAGGTGGTTACGTATACTTCATAATTTTTACTGATGATTTAAGTAGATATGGTTATGTCTATTTAATGAAGCATAAGTCGGAATCTTTTGAGCGATTCAAAGAATTCCAAAATGAAGTAGAAAATCAACTTGGCAAGACGATAAAAGTTCTTCGATCGGATCGAGGAGGCGAATATCTGAGTCATGAGTTTGATGATCATCTAGTGAAGTGTGGGATTAGATCTCAACTCACCCCTCCTGGAACTCCTCAGTTGAATGGAGTGTCTGAAAGAAGGAATCGAACTTTGTTGGACATGGTTCGATCTATGATGAGCTCAGCAAAACTTCCTATATCCTTTTGGGGACATGCACTCTCTACTGCTGCTCTAATACTGAACAGGACGCCGTCAAAGGCTGTGAGTAAGACACCATATGAGATATGGAATGGGAGGGTCCCGATTTTGTCTTATCTCAAGATTTGGGGTTGCGAAGCCTATGTCAAGAGAAATATCTCTGGCAAGCTTGAACCTAAATCTGACAAGGTTGTCTTTGTGGGATACCCAAAAGAAACCCGAGGATATCATTTCTACAACCAATCAGAGAACAAAGTTTTTGTTGCTCGTGATGGTGTCTTTCTGGAAAAGGAATTCCTTTCTAAGAAAGATAGTGGGAGTAAAGTTGTTCTGGACGAGGTCCATGATGAACAACCAGTTGCCGAGGAAACAAACGACGAGGTCGTAGTGATTCCTGAACCCTCGCAGGTGGTAGCTGATCCTCGTAGGTCGGGAAGGACAATAACTCGTCCCGCTAGATATATTAATATCTTAAGGAATGAGGAACCATCCACCTATAGTCAAGCCGTGACAAGTCCGGATTCCGAGAAATGGCTGAGAGCCATGAAATCCGAAATGGACTCCATGTCTGAGAATCAAGTCTGGGACTTGATCGATTTACCTCAAGAGGCTAGGCCTATTGAGTGTAAGTGGGTCTATAAAATTAAGACCGACATGAATGGAAAACCCGAGGTTTTCAAAGCTAGATTGGTAGCAAAAGGATTTCGCCAAATCCACGGGGTGGACTACGACGAGACCTATTCACCAGTCGCGATGCTTAAGTCTATCAGGATACTTCTTGCCATTGCCGCTCATTATGACTATGAGATATGGCAAATGGATGTTAAAACCGCCTTCTTGAATGGAATTCTTGAAGAGGATGTGTATATGACACAGCCTGAGGGTTTTATCGATCCAAAAGGGGCTAAGAAGGTATGCAAGCTTAAGAGAGCCATTTATGGACTCAAGCAAGCATCTCGGAGTTGGAATCTGCGTTTCGACGAAGCCGTAAAGGAATTCGGCTTTGAACGTAACCCAGAGGATTCTTGTGTATACAAGAAGGTCAGTGGGAGCGCAATCGTTTTTCTTGTGCTGTATGTCGATGACATACTCCTTATTGGAAATGACATTCCGATGTTGAACTCTGTGAAGGAGTGGCTAGGAAAGTGTTTCTCAATGAAGGATCTTGGAGAAGCACAATACATATTGGGCATCAAGATCTATCGGAATAGATCTAAAAGGATGCTTGGACTAAGTCAAGAGTCTTATATTGACAAGATACTTGAAAGGTTCAAGATGAAGGACTCTAAGAAGGGTCTTCTACCCATGACGCATGGCTCAAAACTTAGTCTTAAACAGTGCCCGCAAGGACCTGTTGAGCAAAAGAGGATGGATAATGTTCCTTATGCTTCGGCAATAGGATCGATTATGTATGCCATGATATGTACGAGGCCAGACGTATCGTATGCTTTGAGCATGACGAGTCGTTTTCAATCGAACCCGGGTGAGGCGCATTGGACTGCGGCCAAAAACATTCTCAGATACCTTAATCGGACTAAGGAGAATTATCTTGTCTATGGGGGACAAAATGAGTTAGAAATGACGGGCTATACGGACGCGAGTTTTCAGACTGATGATGACGATCAGCAATCTCAGTCTGGTTACGTCTTCTGTCTGAACGGAGGCGCGGTTAGTTGGAAGAGTTCCAAGCAAACCTCTGTCGCCGACTCAACTACAGAGTCTGAGTACATTGCAGCCTCGGAGGCTGGAAAGGAAGGTGTATGGATGAAAAAGTTCCTTGAGGAACTTGGTGTCGTCCCCAGTGCTGCCAAACCTATGGTTCTCTATTGCGATAATAGTGGAGCCATAGCTCAAGCAAAAGAGCCAAGGGATCACCACAAAGTCAAACACATACTCAGGAAATATCACGTCATCCGCGACTTCGTGGGAAGAGGTGATATAGAAATACGCAAGATAGCAACCGAGAAAAACGTTGCTGATCCATTTACTAAACCTCTCCCGCAGTTAAGGCATAATACCTTATTTGATGCGATAGGAATTAAACGTCTTGAGGACTAATTCTTAAGTTGTAATTTATTTTACTACGAAGATTACAATGTAAACATTCATTTTTGATTAATAAATCAATTTTATTCATATTCTCTTGGTTTGGATTATATGAACTGTTCAAAAGTAGATTTTAAATTTTATCTGAGTTATGTGATAATGTCACATAATGAGGCTCAGTGATTGAACTAAAATTAAAATCAACTTAAGTCCCTAATCTAGATCACCGTGTACGAACAGACACAATTGATCAATATAAAGATTAGATTGCAAGTTGTACTATAGCGCCACCTCATGGGCTAGACGTGGGACGTCGAGTACAATTGTATAGACAACGGCTGTGAGCTGGGTGTCGGACGTGACTCGCCTAAGAATGGTATATAAGGCAGTGTGTCATAATACCAATTCTTATAGCTTTCGGACGTCTCCTCTGACCTGAGTAGTCTAGAGTAGCTACATTGTGGAATGTTGTGTTTTGACGCTGTCAAACGCTTTCGGTAAAACGGAGCTATAAAGATAGTCGTTGGATACCTCAAGAAGCAAGTGGGAGCACTTAGATTGACAAGATGGGATTATCCTCCTACGAGGTAGGATTAAATGTCTTAAAGGCCACTCGGAGAGTTGGAATTGCAAAACTGCATGGCCATGCCCGGATATGTATCATGGTGATCATCCGGTTCGCAATCCGCTCATGAGAACCGAGAAAGGTTTGAACGGAACGAGGGTGACACTGGTCTTACCTCTAGTTCGAACTTAGACATCAAGCGATAAGGGAAATGTGGATACACACTGGATATAAAGTCCAAGTGGGAGATTGTTGGATTTGTGTCCTTCATTCCACGTGTGTTGTACCGAGATAAGTTATATGGTGCGTCCTATGTAGATGGATCGATTAGTCGGTGTTATGTGTCTTGTCGAGAACACGAACTTAACACTCGATGATCATGCCAAATGAGTCACACGGCCCTCTTGATCATGTATACTTGGAGTATACAAACTTCGGTTGGGAATCGGGGTGAAACGACGAAGAAAACGGAGAGAAATCATATTCTGGACCGCCAAGCGGCCGCTACGCCCCCCAAGCGGGCGCTTGGGGTAAGTCGGTGGACCAAGCGGCCGCTTGACCCCCCAGGCGGGCGCTTGGTCCTCCAGATCGCGAATTTTGGAAAGTTTGCGATTTCCTTCCTTTTTGGACTCCTACGCCTACTAGGAAACCCTATGGGATTACTCCTATATAAAGGGATCCTATGACCACGAAATTTACTACTACATTATCATATATTCGTGAGAGAATTTCGTGGAGAGGCCGGAGGAATCGAGGAATCGAGCGGGGTTCGTTTCAAGTCCAAGTTCGTGTCGTTTCAAGGATCAACGAAGGGTTCGTGCAACGAATTGAGGCCGGGTACTTTCGCGGCTGATCTATCTACGTCCGGGCATCAATTATTAAGAAGAATCACAAGGTACACGATTCTTAAACTAACTCATTAATTGTTCTTACTACATACGTGCGCACTAGATCCATGATTAGGGTTTTACGTGTTTATGCATGATTCTTTCTTCCGCACTTTTTCATACTTGTAAAATACGTAAATCCGTCTATTGGGGTATGGATGAGTTTCATACAAAACCCAACATAAAACACTTACATTTATGAATTTTAAACAAAATACATTAGATTTTAACTCCATCAATGATCAAAGCAATTGATAATGAGTGACTGGTTTGATCGAAACATGGGTAGTAGCAGAAGAGATATGATTCAGATACCATGTTGAAGTCGAAAGTATGTGAATACGTACACACGTAAGAATTTTCATTTACATTACAACCTTACTAACTATTGCCTAATTTCGACTCACCAATTTTCGTGAAAACGGAAACATGATTTGTGTGTGTTAATGGATTGGCGGCGATTATACTCAGAACATGTTTATTTTCAATTCCAAGTTGGTGTATGTTAAACATTTTATTTTATTTTGAAAATCGAGCTAATAATATCCAAGTTCAATTTATGGTGTGCCATTTTCACTCGGATTGTCAATTAATTGTCATTTTTGCTACTCAGATTGGAAATATATTTTTTTGCTTAAATTACACCTTGGGACAATATACAAAAGTACATCCCAGATGGACTACAACATTGTTGCCTCATACTAGGGCGAGCAAGATCACTTGCAACGAAATACTATGACTTTCGTGTCGTTTAAAAGCACCAGGCATATATATTATATAAAACCACATCTTGTACAATCAAATAAATCTTCTTAAATCAATTATTTTATCAAGACATCTGTTTCATCGCCTCCTTAGGACTCTTCAGTGTCGTCTTGCCAACAAAAGATGTGATCCAATACCCAACATCATTTTTTCACTCTACTATCCAACCATGACATTATGCTATTCGTAATTTCTTCTTTCTCGGGCTCAAAGAGTAGATCGTGGAGGAGGCCTTCATAGAGCTTGATTGTTTTGTCTGTAGAAGAAGCCTCATCGTAGAGCTCTTGTGATGCTCGAGGGTCAGTTACTGAATCAGACATGCCGTGAAGGACGAAAAATGGCACTGTCAACTTTCTCAAGTTCTTCTGTAAGTATGCTGTGGTCCGTAAAATCTCATAGCCGGTCCTTATCCTTATTGATCCAGTGAACACAAGTGGGTCCGAGTATTTAGCAACAAGTGCTTCTGGGTCTCGAGAGACTGCAATGCCTCGCTTGTTGGCTGCGCTGAACTGAAATCTTGGCAATAACAACGAAAATAGTGGTGCAAGTACCTAAAATGGAAAAAACAAAAAAAAAAGCTTAAAAATCACATTTCAATATTTTAAATCTTCAATTAATCAAAATTGAAAAACCCAGGATGGAATACTGCAATAATAGAGCTTTCGAGCCTTTTATCTGGACTCGGTCTACAGATGGGTTATGGTGTGCAGAGATTGGATGTCTCAGTAAAAATGAAAAGAATAAAATGGGCAATTCAGTGAGGAAGATTTAAATACTTACAGCAAAAATCGGGTGGGACGGCTGAACTCCTACTGCAGGTGAAGTCAAAACGATACCAGCTATGCGTTGTCGCACTTTAGGGTCGAGCACAGACTGTTCACGCATAACAAGTAAATTAATCCATCTATTTTGATGCAGTTTTGGACAATCATGTTATCAGACACAGTGACAATGTAAATAAATGAAAAGTAATATTCTACCTTCAAGACTATAGCTCCACCAGTCGAATGCCCAAAACAGAAGCACGGGACTGATGGATTTTCAGCGGTAACCTTCGAAAGAAATATTTTCTGTACAAGTGGAGATCAAGTAAATCAATCTAAGAGCAAAAGATAATATTCATTTGGTCTATGGGTATATTCTGTGCTTGAAACATACCATATCATTAACAGCATAATCTAGTGAATGAACATACGCATGCAGTCCATCACTTCCACCGTGTCCTGCAAAAATGTAAAATAAATGAGACAACGAATTGTAACTCAATAGAAACACAAAGAGCTAATTGGAAACCTAGCGTGTAAATGCTTTTGATTCTTTCCAGGAAAATAGCCTAGATTAACATATAGCAACTGAATTCATGTTTAACAAACAAAATGCCATAAAAAACAAGAATCTGTAGAGAAAGCACACAAAACTAATCCACAACAACTAGATAAAACCAACGTCTGCTCCTTCAAACAGCAAAACTTTTTTTTGTCTCCAAACAAATTGTAAGAACTCAATGATAAGTTTATGCAGAGTTTCGTTCCTAATTCCCATTCATAAAGACTCAAATAATACGCTTACTCATGAAGAAGGGAGGGCTGCACATGTTAGACATCAATGGCATCCACATTGGAATATATAATCATTCCCTGCAACACCCAAATATATATGCATTGTTGGAAGTCTACGATACTAGACTATATAATAGTAAGCAAACAGGGCAATGTCTGCAATTATCTTCCAAATAGAAATCAACTCAAATAGATATATTTTTAAAGAGGAGGGGGACAATTTAACAAAAGTGTAGAAGACTGATTTTCAAAAGGCAGTAATGTGCTTCCTAAACCCCAACAATTTAACACACACACACACACATTTTATCAGATTTTTCAAAACATTCTCCAATGTAAGATTTACAAAACAAAGTTCCGACCCATCCTTAAAATATGCTTTACTGAAGAAAGAAGGGCCCATACTGACCAGGCGCTTAGTGACTGTGGGAGGTGCCCTTCCACGAGTGTTGTTCACTGTGGGCTAATAAGTGTTTACTTGATCATCGGAGATTTAGAAAAATAATGTTGATGAACAGAATAACAAATTAAGGTTGTTAGTTGAATTTTTTTCCCTGCCACATGATTTTGAATTTCAGTGGAACATTAAATCAAATTTCAGTCGGACATCAATCCGTTGACGTTTCACAGAAAAGCAGGTACGAAAACAGTCGCTCAACTATCAGATTCCCAACCAGTAAACACCACTCAATATATTTAATCATGAGACCTACCCAACTCTCACATGGAACTTTTATAACAGAAGACTGTTTATCACACAATAGTGCAATACAACTATATAATGCATAGAGATTCTCAAGACATCCAGTTTATCCTCCAAGATCTTTCAAAAACAAATTCACTATACGAGCATAGTCTAGACATGTCTAATCAAATGCAATGTTCTACCTGCCTAACATTTGTTGCCCTCTTCTCACCCCCTATGTTGGTTAATCACAAAATAAATCAAGAAGCATGAAGCGAAACAAAAGGTAATTTTACAAAAATAGATTAATTAAAAAAACAATCTTGATTCCATCATTCGCCACAACGACACCTAACAATAACAATTAGGTTAATTACAAACATTACCTATGGTTTACACTTACTACGACAGAAACCTTCATCTTCGATAGTAAAAATATGCCCATAACATATGTTTCTTTTTTACAAAAAGCATCTATAATTTTTTATGTAAAAACAAACCTCAAGGAGGTGATTTTGAAAGATAATTCAGAGTACTTTCTTGTAAGGCTATACATACGGGGTAAGTTCAGCAGTTATTCCTACCAATCACTTATGCAATTGTACGTAAAATCAGACAGCTAACATCAATAATCACAACTCACCAATCCAATCCATTCCATAAACTTTGAAGCCATTTGCATTTAGTTTCCTTGCAAACTCATGGTATCTTCCACTGTAAGAAACAAGAACAGATATTTAGCTAGGACAACAACAATTGTTCAAATACAAAAAATACCATAAGCAGGAAATGTACCGACCTGTGTTCGTTAAGGCCGTGCAAGATAACAACAACTCCCCTACATGCCACAAACAAATACAATCATCATCAGATCCTGATATGTAATTACGGCTGACAAATAGGATACGAAAATTATAACAGATGAAAAGACCTTGTTGAATAGGAATTAAGGGGTTGATAGAACAAGTTAACTACACATTGAATCTCAGTTAATTTATTTATTTATTAATTTTTTTTTTTTTTTTGAGGATTTACCTAACTTCGACATTCACCGGTGTCCACGATTGGGTAAAAATAGTATCCCCTCTCGTAGTAGAAATCAATGAAAAATCCCTAACAGTATCGTCGTCTCCGTTACCTTCCACCACCCTCCTAATCGCCATGGCCCGCCGAGCCGCCACGTCCTTGTCCACCGAGCTCTTCCTCGGCACCATCGCCGCCGGCACCCTGACCACCTTCCCCGTCGCCGCCGAAAACTTATCCTCCTTCCCACCACCCGACTCCGTCGTCGACCCGACGGGCATGCACCGCCGCCTCCCTCGGAACGGGAGCGTGAGGATCAGGAAAAACGCGGCGATTAGACGCCAAACGCTGCGCAGCACGTACAGGGAAAACAGGGCATTGATTCTGCCGCTGGCTCCTGACGTCAGCATCACGGCGGCGGCGTCGTTTTCCCTGCTCGCCATTCTATTGTCTTTCCACGGGGATCTGAATGTCAGCTCCGGCGTGTGTTGGATTCCGCGATTAAATTGTATCCTCCTAGGGTTTGAGATTATTTTGATCTCCCCGCGAAAGAAGGGTTGATTTGCGATAGAAATAATCGGGTTATGAAATGCAGTTGCAGAGCAAATCATCAACCGGAAAATAATATAAAATAAAAAAAAAAAAAAGGGGAGAGAAGAAATCGTTCTGAAATTTTGTTGTGCAGAATAATATATTTGGAGACGGCGGGGTATATAATAAAGGTGTGGAGAAATGTGAGGTGTCGTTGGTGATGGTGTGGAGGCTGCCACGTGTATGGATATGCGGCGACGATACATGGAAGAAATGAGAAGCAGTCAGAGGGGAAGGACACGTGTCGTTCATCGATTGCGGGTGGGGTGGACGGCTGAGGATGAGTTTTAATTTACATTTGGAATAAAGATAAGGTTCTTAAAAGATTGGGATGGGTGCAAGGTGAACGGCTAAATCTTCTCTTCTCTACTTACACTAGAAGCATCCGCAAATATTATATTAACGGTAATTCTAACAGATTCTGTCCATGACAAAAATTCTTTTTTTTTTTTTATAAAATAAATAATATAATTTACTTAATATATATATAAAAATAATAATTTTACTTATTATTTTTATATATTAAAACATATATTTCTATTTAACAATCTTTTTTATACTAAAATATCAAAATATGTGATATTTTTATTTAAAAAATTATATTTTAATTTTTCTTTACACTAAATAAATTAATAATAGTATAATTAATATTAATTCATATCTAAATATAAATAAACTATTATTTAAATTTATAAAATATTTTTTTTAAGTTTTCTTTTTATGGTCAGATTCTGCCCATTTAGCAAGACCTTATATTAAAATCATTAATTATTCCATTCAACTATTATACATTTGTAAAGACTAGAAGCATCCACAAATATTATATTAAAAGCATTAATTATTCCACTCAACTATTTATACAGTAAAATCTCTATAAATTAATACTCTCGGGACTGAGAAATTTTATCAATTTAAAGAGGTATTAATATATCGATAAATTAATATTTTATTAATTAAAAGAGAGATGCTTAAAATTACTTAAATTTAAGTACAATGTATTTAATCAATTTTGAGATTAATGTTTTAATCTCAAAATTTAATGCTATCTAATCCTGAAAAGATTAATGTTTTAGATGATATCAATTTTGCAGTCTACGCTTGGACAATCTTTGAAGAAAGCCTGAATGAGCTTCGGGCTTTGATTAAGGATATTGGTTATCGCAATAAAATGGACGTCAAAAAATTGGTGGACTATCCAGGAGAAAATGATGAATGTTCGATGATTCAAAGTTTAGAGGAAATTGTTACTGATATAAGAGAAGATACTACTAATGATGAAAATGAAGATGATTCAATGTCGTTGGAACCGGTACCAAGAAAGGAAGTTTTGAGAGCGACAACAACTCTTCAATTTTTTTTGTTGCAACTAGACAACTCGACACCAGAACTCTTGACGGCAATTAAAAAAATGAGAGATGAAATTCAATTAGATTTAAATTTTAAGAATAATCAAGTAACAATAGATTCATATTTTAGCAAATTACCATAATATTTATAATTGTAATATTTACAAATTATTAATTTAGAGTTTTGATGGGACTTAATACTTATAAAGGTTTTTTCAAAAAAATTATTATTATATTATCTTATCGAATTGGATCATTTTTTTCAAAGGCCCGAGTCGGGACCGGCGTTTTTATTATATTAGAGAGGTTATTAATTTATCGAGTATTAATTTATAAAGGTTTTATTGTACATTTCACAATTGTAAAGGTTGTTAACTCAGTTCTTAGATTGATTACTTAAAAACGTAAAAACATCTCTAATCCAACTCATTTGGGTGGACTACTAAAAGTGGATTTTGTTTCGCACGTTTTTGTGCGACTTTTCTATTGTTTTATGTGACTTTATTGTGATGTTTTTGTGCTCATATTCATCATATTCATGTGAATTTGTGTATGTTTTGTTATGGTTGTGCTTTTGTAGGATTTGGACGAGAATTGAGCAAAAACGGGAAGGAAATGCACGAATCGATTCTACCGGTGTCCAGCCTTGCGCAGCGTTGGGAGAATCGTCATCTCGACCAATTCCACCGTTGGATCGTCTCCAAATTTTCCAGGACTGTAGAAGACTTCTAGCGCTACATTATCAACGGTGGGTTTGACGAAACAACAATCTAAGACAAAGTTATACCACACAGACTGAAGGGCAGAAAAGCTGATTTTGCATGAAGAAAATGTTGGGTGTCGGCCGACATGTATACCTGTCGGCCGACAGGTAGTGAAAATGTTTCTCAAACTCAGAATTGGCAGTAGAATCGGCCCGCGTCCGCAGGAAAAGCCGCGTCCGCAGGCTTGGTGTCGGCCGACATCATTTTACGTCGGCCGACATGATGTTCGGATTCCAGCACTGCGCGACTTTGGAAGAATTGAATTTCTCACCTCGTTAACCGTTGGATCGGCCTGAAATTTGGAAAACATGTTCCCAACTTAGACATCTACAACTTCAACGGTTGGATCGACGATTGGATGAACGAGCGATGAGTTGTATTTCCCAGAACGTACCAGCAAGTTTCATATGTGAAATTATTAGAGAAGAAGTGTTTGACTTGACTTTTGGGGCTTTTTGGTCTTTTTGTTTAGGCATATGTGGAAAATATAAATACTAGACTTGTGGAAAATCAAACTTATCCATTCCATCTTCACCAACACCCACATTTCCCCCATTTCTCTCTCTTTAGATATTTTTAGATCTAGTTTTATTTTGAATTTTATCTCCATCATCCATTGAGATTTTGTATTCAAGCATTTGAAGAAGTTTGTTTAGATTGCTTCAAGGAACACATTGATGTAAACAATATTCGATTTGGAGCTCTTTGGTAATATCTCCCTTTTCATTGCTTGTTTATGGTTTTGTTGATGAATGTTTGTGTGATTTTTATAAATATGTTTAGCTAGATTGCATGTTAGGGATTGGGTGATGAGTAATTAGGGTTGGGTGATTTGTAAATGCATGAATTTTGGGGATAATTGATGTTTTGACTTGTTGAGGAGATGGACCAAATCCCTCACTTTTGGGTATGCTTTTAATGTTCGATATATTCATGTTAGACCATAATCAATTATCCTCGGCCTAATCGTGGTTACGTATGGCCGGTCTAATCGTGGTGACGTATGACCTAACTCGATTAATTGTGATTTCCGATTATGAGAGTTTTTACATGTGAAGTGAACCTATATAACCTCGTTTTGATGCTTAGACTTGAATCTCGATTGGGTATGGTTGACGTTGATCACGAGTGAGTGTAGTTTCATTTAACATTATTATTCATGAATTGTATTGAACCCATTCCGATTACTACGATCTCATTCCCTAATGTTTCACTTACTTGATCATTTGCATTTTAGATAGTTTAGTCTTTGTCTTTGTATGCTACTTTTTACTTTAGTTCTCTTAACTTTCACTCTTACAAAACCCCCCTATCGTTGCTTGTTTCTTTTTTTTACTTTCTTTTGCACTCGAGCAAGATAAATTCTCTTGAGACGACACACAAGGCCGATAGTATTGCTCCTCGAGAGAACGACACACGGGTTATCAAATAACGACAACACATTTTTCTTAAACAGATTTGGGCTTTTTGAGAGATTTTGGATAAAGTGAAATTGTTTAAATTTCTTTATAATTTAGTATCTCACTTATTCCTAATTATCAATAAGTGTAATTTATTTAATACTATTTAAATTTTATTAATTTAATAACGGTTATTAGTTATTATTTATTATATAGAGTACAACTAATACTACACAATTTTTTAATTAAAATTACTTCAATAAATAAAAAAAATAAAAAAAATAAACATTAAATTGTAAACTGAATTTTATACGGCGTAAATTATAATATTATAAATTATAATACACTTTTCCTTAAATTACTATATTTTTTTAAATTATAATATTATAAATTATAATACACTTTTCCTTAAATTACTATATTTTTTTAAATTATAATATTATAAATTATAATACTCTTTTCTTTAAATTACTTTATTTTTTTATATTGAAGCAAATATAAAAATAATGGGCATGCTCACTGTTTTGGTCATGCCCACTTCTGACATGTGAGTCATAATTATTATTTTTTTACTTTTTGTATGTTATAGTCCAAAGACACTTGAATACTTTTCTTTCAGGGGGTGTCCAACAATAGTTGATACACCCAAAAAAATAATTATTTTAACTTTTTTATTTTAATATACAATTTTATTCTACTTTACCTCACTTACTTTTTTAATTTTACTCACAACTAACAAAGTATGACATCTACTCACAACTAACAAAGTATGACATCTATTAATGGCCGAGGAAGTATTATTTAATTTATAAAATTGGAATTTAAATATTGAAAAGTCGGCTTTTGTATCCGAGTGAATATGAGTCCACAAAAAATTAAAAGTGAGTTTTGTGTATTGGAGATAATATAAGGTCCGAGGTTAACCAAGACATTTTATTACTCGCAAAAGTAGCAGAGTAGTTGAAGTAAAAGAACTTAAGATTAAGAAGTCACGAGTTTGACCCTTCTACCTGTTTACTATTATGTACTGTATTTATTTTATATTTTTAATTAATTTAATTATTATTTTATGTTAAAAATATAAATAAATACTCCTATTTACATTTTTTAAAATTTTTTAATATTTAAATAATGGGCATGGGCTGGCCCGACGGCCCAGCTGGACTAGGCTCAGCAAAATCAAGCCCGGCTTTTTTGGGTCGCACCAGCTGGGCCAGATAACTATGTGTCTCTACATTTCCAAATGTTTATTTCTTAATTTGCATGCAAAGTATTCATATTATTATGAGATTTGTTAACACCTAAATTTTAATTATGATATTATTTTGGTTTTGACTTTTCTCTTAAAGTTCGTAGTAGACTTGTGTGTTGAAAAGTTCCAATAAATTTGGATGACAGTTAGTAGTAGCACAGATGGTGTTTTCTTTTCTTTTTTTTTTTTTTTTTTTTTTTTTTTTTAAGGAGAAATAAGATATATTAAAAACGAGTATTAGAAGTACTCAACTGAATAAGAGTTTACCTAAGTCATACACAATCTAGGATTACAACACCAATCGTGAAACGTCAAATTACGATTAATGCAACTTTTTAAAGAAAGTTGACTCCAAGACTTAGCTCTAACTTCTTCAAATATTTTTACATATGGTGTTTTCTTAATTGTTGAAGCTGCTAAAAAAATCTGAAGATAGTAATTTCAACAGAAGTTGTTGCAGTAAAAAATATATATTTAAAAAATATCATTTATGGTTTTGATTATTTATATAAATATTTAAAAAATATCAATCACATAATACACGTAGGGAAGAAAGTAATATAATATGAGGGTATAATTAATTAATTGGAAATATAATATTATAAATGTAATAGATAGATATAATTGTGAATATAAAAATCTTTTTTATTTAAATGTGTATAAATAATTGGCGGACGTACAATTCAAAAATGAAGAAGTCAAAAGTATAATAAAACCTCTATAAATTATTAATAGATACCGTCCCGACTTGGTATTTTTAATAAAAAAAATACTCGATAAATTAATAACCTCTTTAAATTAATAAAATTTCATGGTTTTAAAGCTATTAATTTATAGAGGTTTTACTGAATAAACCATTATGGCCATAAAGTAGTACAATTATAAACACGCAACACATTTTATTTACACTACCTTACAAAATAAATTATCTACATTAAAATATGATTTTGTTATCTTTATATGTAATTCTTAATGGAGTATAATGATAACAAATGGATGTTGAAGAACCAAATGAATGCCATCTTAATATACCGAAAACCTCCTAATTAACTTTTTTCCCATCTGGGCAAGTGTTGTGATTTATGTGACGATGTTTGTTGTGTACTATACGTCTATACCCAGTAGCGATGTTGAGATCGAATTTGTTATGTGTCATTTTCGATCGAGTCATATATATATATAGACAAGTTTGACAACTGGACTTTTTGAAATTCAATTAATTAAGTTGCAAAAGAATTAATATTTCAATAAATCAAAATCAATGCAATTAAACATTGAAATTAATTATAACTAGAAATCTTATGTTGGATTTCCATGGGATGCAATTACAAATTTCTCTTCACGGTTAACATATACATTTAGGTACGTACGTTTCTACTCTTAATTTATACATAATATAGCTAGCTAGCTAGTTATGGATAGATGGATGAAGAGGCTAGCTAGCTGTTTGAATCGATCGTTTACATAACCGAGTAAAGGGGCTGCTTGGACATAGTCCATGTGTGTAAAACCTTGCCAAAAGCATCATAAAAAACAGTCTTCACGTCGGTTTGTGTGAGTTGAACGGACATGAATCCTTGGCCATCGTAGAAGAATTTTAAATGCCCGTCGTTTGTTGTATCTACGTCCCCTCTCCATGATTTTGAGCCCGCTCCACTCGTCAGAAATTGAATTGGGCTACATACATTACATAACATAAGTTTTTGGCGGGATTAATTATTAATAAAACTAGCTAGCAACAATGATCTATGTACGTACGTACCTTTTGTTGTCGCCGATATGCTCGAGACAGTGATCATGCCCGTTCATATATAAGTCGACTTTATTGGCCTAAAGTATCAATCATGATTCATGCATAATATAAGAAATAATCAAATTAATTAATTAGTTGATGCTTGATAACATAGAGTATATATTACCCTAAGAATAGGAAGAAGACGGTCTACAAGCTCCTGAGTATCACCGTGGTGGCTAACACTCCGAATGGCGTGATGCCCCACCACGATTTTCCATGTTGCTCTCGACTCCTTCAATGCTGAATCCAGATCCTGTACATACATATATTATTATATTATTTATTTATTGCAAAACATTAAAAATTAATTAATACAATTTATTTTAAGTGTAATTAATTTATATATATATATAGTACATTTTTGATATATACATGCAGTTGAAGTAAGAAATGTGGGGTTGGATCATGCATGTATAATTGATAAATTGGTCCCTGCTTATTGAATTATTGTTCGAGTTGAAATGGACCCGAAGACAACGACAAACACAAACACTGCAGGCAATGCACATGTACTATAGAACAAACAAGAAAAGAAGCTGCACAATTCGTTGGACTATTTTTTATCGATCAGTTGGATCTAACTTCAATTAATTCTTGCGATATATTTCTTTGCAAATTAAATAGTATATATAACTTTAATTTGCCGGTGTGGTGAATTTAATCGGACTTACTTTTAGTAAGTTGGCGGTGTATGCCTTTGCGGGAGATACACCACGCCAGTCGTACGTGTTGTCCTCCGGCTCTGTGAAGTATTTCTTCACAAACGGAGTCGTATCCACCATGAACAATTCAGCGATTTCTGTCGATAATTAATAATTATATATTTTAATGAAAATATATAATTAAGTAACAATATGAAAAAGTCATAATTAAGTAGATATATACCTGCATCAACAATAAACGACCTGAGGCAAAGCCACCTGGAGTCGATTTTCCTGAGCAACGGGCTGAATTGAGCCACCGCGTCGCCCCTATAATCATGGTTCCCTAGAACTACAATCAAACATTAATTTTTTAATTACTTATTACATATATATTACAAAATTGATTAATATATATATATATATATATATGTGTGTACTAACCGGCGAACCATTGTTTCTGGAGGCTCTGTGCGGTGTAAATGTTGGTAAACGAGTCGAGAAACTTAGGATCATCTTCGCCCTTCAAACCGTCATCGTAGAAATTATCACCTGTGGAGACCACAAAGTCTATTTCCAACTCCTCTCCTATCTTCCCCATCTGATCGATCGATGACACGTCGTATATATATACATGAACCAATTAAACATTAAACCAGAAAATCATATATATGTTAAGAAACAAAAATTAATTAACACACAAATAAATATAGTAATTAATTAATTAATTAATTACGTGGGATGCGACATGAGATTGATTATACTCCCCGTCTCTTCCCCAATCTCCGACGACCAGGAATCTGAGGGTCCCGTCGCCTCTTGTGGCCGGTTCAAACCTTTCGAACTTGGCCGAAGCGGCGGCTGTAAGAAGTAGACACGCCGCCACCATCACGGCCAGCATGCTTCCATTTCCAAGACCCCCGGCCATGGCTTTGTGATTAATATTTAGGAAAGAGATATTATATATAGGTTATTAATTAATATTCGCACATCACACATATCTCTCTATATATATATATATATATAGGAAAAATATTAATTGTTTGGAGTACGTGTCATAGTGTGATTGGAGGATATGAGGAATTCCGCGCGTATCAATTAGGTACGTAGTCCTTGTTGTCGTAATTGGTTAAGGTTTGGGGGTTGGAACTGGGGGAATTTTATTACCATTTCGAGATTAATGAAAACTAATTTTAATTTTTTAATGGAGATTGATTGATTGAATGATTAATTAATCCAAATGCTCAAAATATACGGATCAGAGATAATTATTAATTAAATAATCCAACGGATAAAATTTCCAAGAAAAGGTACTAGGCCAGATGTTGCTGTGACATGCAATGTGGGGTTTATTTATTCAATTATCGAATCACTTTGTTGAAAATGGAACAAAAGAAAGCGCGAGAGAAGACAGGTATCAACTAGAGGCATCTTCTACTTGTGACAAAATTAAGAAGCAAGTCATCTTTAAATTTTTTTATATACAAATTCCACAATTCACATCATCTCACAAATAATTTGATTTTGAGTGTGTATTAGTTATCACGATACTGTAATAATAACAAAGCTTCATTTTAGGTTTTTTGTTTATTTATTTGAGTTGTAAAACATACCTACCTAGTGTATTAAACAAATTACAAAAAAGAAATGATTATTTACTTATTTATTCCTTTCAAAAGGAGTGGTCGACCTTCATCCACATTTCAAATGGATGAGTACCACGTGTTCCACCCTAGTATAATTATTGGTCGTATTTATATAAGCAAACACTTTTTTAATTAAAAGGAAGATTGCACATAACATAACATACTAGTATTAGCATAACAATAAAATTATAAGGTTGCGTAATTTTCTTCTAATTAATTAGGCCGACGACCAGAAACAACAAATCAAGAAACACCAAGAAAGAGGAATGGTGAAGCGAATCAAGTTCCGTTGTTTGTTTGTTTGTCCTACACGGGCTCTCCCATGTGCACGTCACTTGAGGCCGGGCGGGCCGGGCTCTTGTTGATTATTGATTTGTAGGGCATACAATGATGCAAATGTATGTATGTATGTATGTATATCAACATCATTACCATATCATCATCATCATCAGGATCTTTCAACCTAAGGCTTGGAACTTTTCTAGCCATATATACACACCGCAAGGATATACTGTGATAGATCACGTTGCGACCCCAATCGGCTTAAATACAAACGTATAAATAAATAAATAAATAAAGTGAAAAACTACAAACATAAAATAAAATGAAATTAAATTGTGACGACGAGTTGTTGAACTGATAGTTGGGCAAGTCGGAAGTCATCTATCATACTATCTTCATGTTACATGTATACAGAGAATGGCATGGACACCGAATACATAGTGCAGAGGATGATGGGTCCCATGTGCATGTGTCGACACCGACACGTACGCATATCTTCTAAATTATTGATATTGACGTCATTTAGAATCATGTGCAACATACTTATTACCTTGCCAATTTCTTTAATAAAGAATGATCATTAGTCTGATACACATACACGGAGAAAGTGTAGGAAATATACATTATTTCTTTTCTTAATCTTCGTTGAGAAAAACAACAGATACATTCTCAAAGCCACAGAGACATGAAATATAGTAATTTTTAGTGTGATTAGTCTACTGCCAGTTTCATTCTGTTTCTCAGTAACATCAAACTACTGGAACACAATCAAAATGTACATACATACACCAAATACACAGAACAAGCAAGCAGGCCTTGGTAGAGCTTAATTTGCAACAAAATGGTACCTTGAATCAACGTAGCTCTCCACATCCCACAGGAAAGAACCGAATGTCACGGCCTCTAAAACAAGTCTCTTCAAACCACCAAAGCTAATCTTGATTACTTCATCCTTGGATGAAGAATCGATAGTCCCCTGTGGCGTGATGGCAAATTCTGGCCTACCGAACAGAGCCTCAGTGTGTTTCTCCACGATACTAATCGCCTCCTTAGACCTGACGGTTGCATATCTCTGAAGCGTCTCTCCATCAAATGACATAACATACGTTCTCAATCGGGATGGCTTTATACCGCCAATACCACCCGAAACTTCCGGATGGGTTTGACTTTTACCATCAGTGTCGTCCGTTTTCATCACATGTTCCATATGACTCATCGCTTCTTCATGGTCAATGGTACCCTCAGGAAGGAATTTCATGGTCTTCTCCAGCTGGAACCTCTCGTCAATCCGTTTGAGGAAATAACCGTACATGACAGAAGCCGCGTAGACCTGGCCGACTCTCAGCTTGCTTATTTGAGATATTGAGTTGGAATCACTTATTCGATTTCCAAGGATGAGGGAGAGATGGCTCTGAATCATCTCGTAGGCTTCGGGCGAGTGAAGGTGCTCGAGGTTTTTGTCTTCTTGGATGGGCCAGGTATCAACTCGGGCTGGGCCAGCCGGGGATGATGGAGTGATTGTGGGGACCAGAGGGATGTTGGAATCCATGAATTTCTGTACCACTAAGGCGTATAGGATCTCTTCCAATGCCTTTTTCCTTTCATTGGCTTTGACCTCAGCAATTCTCCTGTTGTCAAACAACAAGTTGACACTTTACTACATAAGATCATTTATATTTCAAGGACGATAAATATATTAAATCAATTTTCAACTTAGAAACCCAAGCACCCACTTTGATTCTCATTCACCATTTCTCAAACAACCCAATTAAACATCACAAATTGGATTAGTTTAACTTTAATATTTTGACATGTCTTGTAGCATTGTAGGTGAGTTGATTGAGTTCAAAAACGTAGGTTCATCTTTTCAGTTCAATATATTGAGAATGAGAGAATTGCTCTATAATGGTTGTTTGCCACTTTCTTCATAGTTATATAGTATATAACTGGGAATTGCTCTAAAATGTTTTTTTTTTCTATTAAAAATTTTCTTCTGTGTGTTTCACTTTGATGTTTCAATGCATTTTAAAGATTCGACTTGTAAACCCCTACTTTGCATGATTTGTTTTTCTTAAAGAACAACAATAGTCAATAATAATATTCTGTTAATTCACAAAACAAACAAAGATAGCTCTCAGTAAAATTGAAGAAAATTAAATGAATTTATATCGGAAAAGTGTAACAAAAACATTATTTGATGGAGTTCACCTTTGAATTGTGAATTTCAGCATAACGCTGTAGATGATGGGTTTGAATGATGAGTAAGTATAGTTCCAAAAAACGGATGACCTTGCAGCTCAATTATGGTTTTTCAAACTACCATTAGTTTTTCCAGAAATTATTTTCCTTTGCAACTAAATACTCTCTCTGAATATTTGTTTTACAAAAATGACTTCCACGCACTACTTGTCACACGAGACCAAAGCTATAATTGAAAACCATATTGTAAGTTTGAGTATGTAACTGCAAAAAGATAAGGTTGAATGCAAAAGTAAGGAGTTTGGGCTGCAAGATTTTGGTAATCGAAATTTCAAAAATCTCTAAAATCTATTTATGAGAGAATACTGAAAGTTAGAGTTTTTAATTACAACAGTATAAAGGTTGAACAAGAACTATGAACAAGTAGATATTGTTTTTGTTAATTACCACATATGGTTGATCTCGAAGTAATTAACTCATTACAAACCTGTATAGTACAAGTTCGGTTCCGGATGCGTCTTCCGTTCCTTTCTCGACATCACGCTCAGTCTGAAGCTGCTCAAGCTGCTGTTCAACTGCAGCCGGGACGAGATGTGGGTGGCTTATTAATATTTGAGAGAGAAATTGACCAATTGGGGACTCCAGCTGAAGCGGCGCTATAGGAGCTCCAGAGCCAGAATCTGAAGGTTGCAAAGAAGCTCTGACTGTACTGCGCTTCCTGGTCAAAGCGTTGACTTTTTTGTTGCCAAACTCCATAGAAGAAACTGAACATTTTTTCTGCTATAGAAAAACCAGTTAAGTCATTTTTAGAACTCTCTTGATTTAGAGCAATTCCAAAATCAATTATTCCAGATTATATATTTTTGTAGAACAGAACATATAATCCAAGAAAAGAGAGGCTAAAATCATACAAAGGACATTAGTGCCCCAACGTAATCAGACGATAATTAAGCATAATCAGGTGAGGATGAAGGGTATTTCAGTCAGGGAATTAGGGTTTAAGCATAATCAGATGAGACACGGCTAATAATCACTTATTTCCCAATTCCAGATTCAGCACATCCCTAAATAAAATAAGCTGCCAAATTACCTGAATCCAGGAACCAGAGAGCCTCAAAACGGGTCGGGGCGAACCGGTCCGAGACGCAGCCGGGTAAGGAGAAAGGCTGTTGAAAGAAGCCCGAAAAGATGCTACAGTTTCCATCTCAAATTTGCAGAAATTTTATTACGACGCGAAAGAGAAAGGTTCAGAAATATAATCGTGGCCTTTTAGTAATTATTTTATTTTTACGGGTGTCAATATTAATTTTTTGTAGTCAATTATTCATGATTACGTCATATATTTTTTTACCTTTACTGTCTCCATTTGTGTCGACCTACCAACCCCCAAATTTCACTCTTTACGTAACGCTCACTCTTCTCTTCTACTAACCGCAATCGCTCGTCCCTCACGTTTCAAATTCGAAAACCCCCCCACCCCCATTCTCACGCACAACTCACACACTCATGGCGGTTGCGTCACCGGAATCCGACGACGACAACCCCAATTCCTGGGAGGACCTGCTGAGGAAGATGCTCCCGGACGGCGCGCCATTGCCGGACGAGGACCAGCTCGACTACTCCATTTCGTTCGATTACGTAGGCCCTTCTCGCCACTTCAAAAAGCCCCCGCCCATCGTAATCCCGAAACCGAGATTCGCCGCTTTCCCCAAACAGCCACCGTCTCTCACGCCGAGAAACCCCGCATGGCTCCTCAAGCCTCGGCCGGGCTCCGGAACCGATTTCTCCGATATCAAGCGCTTCGCCGCTGATTCGGTCGATTTCGAATATGCGATCGACGATGCTGATTTTAAAACGGAAGGTGATACTCGCAATCAGTACAGTTGCACGCTCTCCGGAGAGGGAAAAATGGGAATGGGTGTGAAACGACGTAGTTCTCAATTGATTGGTAAGGGTAAGAGGAAAGGGCGATGCAGTAGATGTGGGAAGGGGAGTAGTGTGTTGTTAAGGTGTACAGAAGAGTGCATTGTATGTGGAGCAGAGTACTGTAAAAAATGTGTGTTAAAGGCCATGGGGACGATGCCAGAGGGAAGAAAGTGCGTCGGGTGTATCGGAAATCCGATTGACGAGGGGAATAGGGTGAAATTGGGGAAGGTCTCGAGGCTGTTAGCACGGGTCTGCAGTCGACTGGAGGTTAAGCGGATAATGGAGGTCGAGAGAGTGTGTAAGGTCAATCAGGTGAGGCCGGAGCAAGTTGTAATTAACGGGAGAGAGATTAGAGAGGATGAAATGAATGCATTGTTGGGTTGTGCGTTGCCTCCGAGGGATTTGAAGCCGGGTAGATATTGGTATGACAAGGATTCAGGGCTTTGGGGAAAGGTGAAGATGATTTTGATTTATGGTTTCTAATAGCTTCATTGATCAACTACATTTTTCTTTTTGTATTTTTTCAGATTTTACGGACGATTATTTATTGATTGCAGGAAGGTGAGAAGCCGAATAGGATTATTAGTTCGAAGTTAGGTGTGGGAGGAAAGCTGCAGAGTGACGCAAGCAATGGAAATACGATGGTTTATGTGAATGGCCGTGAGATCACTAATGTGGAGCTCAAAGTGATGAAGGTATATAAAGAAAAAAGAAATGGTAAAATAGGATGTGTTCTTATTATATTAGAAAAATTGATTTGCATTTGTATGGCTTGTGGCTATCATCATTAGAGTTAGCTCCTATCCTTGGCTTTTGGTGATAGTGATGAATTCATTTGACAGTCACAGTATTTTGTTGGCAATTGCCTCCGAGTACAACAGGACATACCTTATTTTCTAAATAAATTTTTTTTTCTTATTTTCATTAAGATTGGCTCTAAAATTTCTTCTTTTAGTACCAAAGAATTGACAGATTCCTGTATATTTTTCTTCATTTAGCTGGCCAAGGTTCAATGCGCCCGTGATACTCACTTTTGGCTATATGAGGATGGCTCCTATGAGGAAGAAGGACAAAATATAATTAAAGGAAATATATGGGAAAAGGTTCTTCCGTAGTAAATAAGATTTGAGTTTCTTTTGATCTAAAGTCGTCTTGTTGTGATTTTGAATTGAGTACTTTTCTTGTTAGGCAGTCATCTGTTCGTTTTATTTGTTCACTGGTTTCGTTGCCTGTACCGCCTCAAAATGCATGGAGAATGAATGAAGAAGAGCCTGTTTTATCATCAGCTAGATTATTTTCTCAAACTTTGGAGCAGTACAGGGTCCACAAACTACTTCTTCTTGGATTAGAGGGTTCAGAGACAAGTACTGTCTTCAAGCAGGTACTATTATTGATTCCCTTCAATTTTCTACGTCTGCTTTACAAATTATTAAAATCTGGTTTGTAATATTTGGTTTAATATGGATAAGTAAGGTGCTGTTTCAAGTGTAAGACACTTGGACCTTTTGTGGATAAATAAGATTCTAGACCTTGTCAGTACATAATATTTTAAAGATTGAGCTTTTGCTTTACGGATAGATGTTGTGAAAGACACTATCATCATACAATCTCTTTAATGTATCGTCGAATTTTCAGGCAAATATGTTACTGTATAATATTTCTGGAATTTATTGCATACCGCTTTACACTCTCTTGAATTGAGATACTTTTTCTGATATCGCAAATTGCAGATGTATTGTGATGTCCTGGAACTTACTCTCTCTCTCTCTCACTCTCTGATGTATCTATTTCCTGCAATTAATTGAATAATCCCAAAGTCATGTTAAATGTAGTGAAAGTAATAATTTTTTCGTGTAGATGTATGATAAATCATTTTTTGCACTTGTCCTTGTGCCAAAATATGCATGACACCCTCTGCCCACTGCCCTCTGTTTTAAAATTTTATTTTCTTGTCATATTACGGTAATCTGCTTCTTTCGTTGTAACAGGCCAAATTTATTTACTCAAAGAAATTCTCTTCGGAAGAGTTGCACAACATTAAGCTCATAATTCAGAGGAACTTATACAGATATCTCAGTATCTTACTCGAGGGAAGGGAGCATTTTGAAGAAGATGCCTTGATTGAAAAAGAGGCTGCCGGCAGGCCTGTACCAGGTAGTAAGTTACATAAGGGAGTTGACTTTTCTCTGAGAATCTGAATTGCTTTTTAATTCAAGGGTGCTTACCGTCTTAGGTGATAACCGTGTTCTTCACAGGAGAATTGGAACGTGCTGAAAGCAGGAAATGCATCTATTCAGTTAATCAAAAAATCAACGATTTCTCTAATTGGTTATTAAGTATCATTGTCAGTGGAGATGTCGACACTTTCTTTCCTGCTGCTGCACGTGAATACGCCCCTCTAATTGATGATATTTGGAAAGACCCTGCCTTACAAGAAACATACAAGAGACTGGAGGAACTAAAGTTTCTTCCGGATGTCGCTAAATATTTTCTGGACCAGGTATGACTTGGCTTAATAGATATAAATATTTGTAGGCTCTGATTTCTATATTTGTTGCTCTCTTATTTAAAAAAACTCATTTGTTCAGTTTGCCATGAACATCATTAGTGATGATTTGGTTGCTCTGCATTATCAGCTCCTTATGATGAAAGAGTTGACTATTTACAGGTGCTGGAGATATCAAGCAATGAATATGAGCCTTCAGAAAAAGACATCTTGTTTGCTGAAGATATTACACCCAGCAATGGTCTTGCGTGTATTGAGTTTTCATTTGATGATCACAGTACAGTTTCCGAGACATATAATCAGCTCTTGGAAGGCCAACAACCTCTGTCAAAGTAAGTCTTCCCTGATAAAAAATCTTTGGGTTAATCTTTGGACAAACAAAACAACAAATAGTCCTCGAAACAATTTAAGGGCCATATCATCGATAGTCATTGTTGCCTTTGCATGTCAAGTAAGGATTAAATAAGTCAAATGGGGATCGAGAAATAATGAGGTGAGGAATAAGTTTGTTTTAATTCGAGGTTTAGGGCTTTAACTATAATCAGGTGAGGGCAAATGATTGTGTATCAAGAACCTTGCGAACAATTTTGGGAGAGTGAACTAATAACAAGGTTGCCTACTTTATTATTCTCAGGTACCAATTGATTTACCGAAGCTCGAAGGGGTTATACGAAAACTGCAAATGGCTAGAAGTGTTCGAAGGCATGGGTATTATCATCTTCTGTATTTCGCTGACCGACTATGATCAGATTTGGACTCACAGTGCAACAGGTTCCCAACAGAATAAGATGCTTGCAAGCAGAAAGTGCTTTGAGAATGTAGCAAAACATTCTTGTTTTGAGGGCACACCATTTCTGCTGCTCCTGACCAAATACGATCAATTTGAGGACAAAATCAGCCATGTCCCAATATCGGTGTGCGAGTGGTTCAGGGAATTCAACCCCTTGAAGTTAAATAGAAAGATTATTTCCATGGCACATCAGGCCTTTTACTATATTGCTGTGAAGTTCAAGGAACTTTATGCATCTATTACAGGAAGAAGGCTCTATGTACGCCAGATCCGGGGTCTTGAGCGAACCTCAGTGGATGAAGGGTTTAGATATATGCGAGAGATTGTGGAATGGGAAGAGGTGAAAGATGGAAGTATATACTCTGTAGGAGATGAAGTCTTGTTATCAGGTGAAGAAACAAACCATTTTCCCAGTGATGGCCTATATTAGGTGTATTATGTTTTCTAGTTTATGGAGTTCATATATATAGAAGCTCATACTACATGTTTTCAACGCAATTATTGGAATACAAATTACTGCATTTCTGCTGAAAACTACCATAAAGTTTACCCTAATTACAATATATAAAAATATGTTTGTATGTATCAAATATCTTAAAAAAACTGCACAAGCTATCCATTGATTTCACAAAAGGTCCTAAGTTTTACAAAACACACTGTTTGTTGAAATGAGATGCACATCCAAAATGCCATATACCAGTTTCTCAACATGTTTTACATTACACATAAAGGATCTGCTCAAACTACAGAGCCGACCTACTACATCATTCTTGAATATAATAAAGTATTAGTAGTGCATGGTATTTATTAATGTAATCAGGACAATCCACAACATTCATAAATGCAAAGATCAGTTGAAAGGAGCTACACAAATTACATCAGTGTATGGAAAATTGGAAACAACAGCAACCGTCACTAGTACAACATAACTAGCTAGGGACGTCTCTACTCTTCTGTATTTGCTCTCATGGATAGCATCGAAGAAAGGAGAATCAAAGCTACTACTCGTCCTTGTACCTCTTCTCGAATTCCTCCATGCTGTGGATATCCCTGTAGTACTTGCAAATTCGGTATATGCACCTACAAAAGATTAGAGGGGGAGTGAGAAAAGATTATAGCTTCCAGACTAAAGCTATACGAGGTCAGAAATCGCAAAGGCCATTTTACCAATAAAGGATGCATGCAGCTGTGCACAACACGGCGTTCCTTTGAGCCTTGTAAATCTGTATCACAGAACAAAGATTTCAATGTGCACTTTACACTAATGGCTTTATGGCAAAGTATCAAACAAAGAAGAGCACACACCGAGTAGTGATGACTACACGAGAAATTTCATCTCAAAGACTTGGTAAATACGACTATCTCAAATACGAACCTATATCTGATGTGAACTTACACTGAAAGAGCTACACGGTCCCAAAGTTTCGAAACGGGCAATATCATATGATCAAACTAGTGACAATCGCATCGAATATCGACAAGTGAGAGCTAAACCCCAAGTTTCAAAACAAGCATACATAAATCATCTAAAAGCTATTGAAGTGAACAAGCAAACTTCGATCGATACTCAGTATAATTCTGTACTAAACCAACAGCCGCAAAAGAAGAAATACCGATTTCTCGTAACGATCCCTCTCAGTAGCAGTGCAGATCTCACCAGTGCACATCAAACGGTGCTCGTTCTTCCAGTATATATCTAACAACCAAAATCAAATTGAAATTCCGAAATCCCCAATTCATGAGAAAAAAAAAATCAAAATTAAAATCGAAGTGCGCATACCCAGAAGCTGAAAGGCGGAGAAGGGTATGATAAAGAGCGATGGCTGAAGAAGGAGCGAGATAAGCGAGACGATGCGAGATTTCAGAGCCTTGGGAGATGGCAGCGTCAAGAGAATCGCCACCAACGCCTCAGCCGCCACCACGTACGCAAGAATCGCCCATTGCAGCGCCATTTTCTGTTTCTTCGATCGGATGATTTCGCTCTGCTTTTTCTTTGATCTTGCTTAACGGAGGAGGTTAGTGAAGATTCTACATGTCTATCTTTAAGTTGTCATTGAGTCGGTCAGCTGATCTTTGGTAATGTCGAAAACTACCCCTGAGTTTTCTTATTTCTGATAAGACCCCAAAATTGAATTGATGATAAAAATTGAATTGTATATCTTTTCATAATTTTTTGTATATTGTTTATCATAATATGATTTGGATAAACAAAAAAATTAACGTTGACCAATTTTATTTATAGGTCTAGAACAGATAAAGTAGTAAAAAAATGAATTAGAAATAGAAAATAGGGTTTGAATTTAGATGCGACTTTATTTATCCATGGCTCAATGACAATCCGCTCGGCTAGGGTTGACCAATTTTATTTATAGCTCTAGAACAGATAAAGTAGTAAAAAAATGGATTAGAAATAGAAAATAGGGTTTGACTTTTTTAGGTGCGACTTTATTTATCCATGGCTAAATGACAATCCGCTCGGCTAGGGTTGATCGCGAGCTGCTCGAGTCAATGTTCGACTCGAGTTCGGTCAAACTCTAGCTTGAATCGAGTATTATTTTGAGCTCGAGCACTGATCCTAAAGAATTTAGCGACTCTTGAGCCGATTAAATATATTTTATATGTGTATATATATCAAGTAAAATTGAGCTTTTCGAGTAATTCAGGTCGAGTCAAAGTCGAGCAATATCAGTCGAGGCACTCGAATAAGCTGAAGTTGAACTAATGGATCGAGCAAAAGCTGAGCGGCTCGATCGAAATAACTTTTGATGTGCAGGTTGGAGCTAGAGTAAAATTTTAATTTTAATTGGTTTTAGTTTAATTCAACTCAATTCATTTTATATCCGCCGAGTTTAATTCAATTCAATTTATCTCTTAATAATTTTAATAATAATAATAATAATAATAATATTGTTCTATACATTTACAATTATTTTTCAAAATAGAACAATTCAAGAGCAACATAATTTTGCTAGAGACAATCGAGATACTCACCCGAATCCAAGTCAACGAAAAAAATATATAAAAATAAATGTTGAAATCAGAGGTATGTGAGTGCGGTCTCACGATTAGCGCACATAAACCGGAAAAAGAGATTCTGACACGTAGGAGGTTCCACTTGTGAGTCTTAGACAAATCGGTCTCACCAAAACAACGATCGACCCCGCTGACCGAGCAACCACCATGTGCCCTAACATCACTACATGGGAGGCCGAACCGATGAGCCGTAAACAGAAGCAACAAAAGTCACTTGGCTTTGATACCATGTTGAAATCGGAGGTATGTGAGTGCTGTCCCACGACGTGAAAGGGAGACCCGAACACGAAGAGAGGTTTCATACTAAAACTAATTAGTACTAAGTGAAGTAGCTCCTTTAGTTATAATTTGGTCCCACTTGCCTCAAATATTTAATATAAAATAACTCACAAGTCACAAGTGATCATAATACACAATTTTAACAAAACAAAGAAGCAATTGCATAGAAACTGTCTGCAATTTTATTTATTTTATTATAATTATCAAACTATTCTATAGTAGTACAATGTGTAAATGACTACAAGGTTGGAATAACAAAAACTTAGTTTATTACTACTCCCTCTTCCGTTTTAGAGAAAATAACTATATTGAAAAATAATTTTATTTTTTTATTAAATTTAGAGTTTTATTCAAAAAATGATTTTATTTTAATTTTAATTATTTCTTATTTGATAAATTTGTTACATTTATAAATAGAGATTTTCCATAGATGAAAATCATAAAGCAAATTATTGTAACTTTAACAACATATTGAATTTTTTTCTTTTTTCTTGTAACTTTTTTTTTTTAATTTTGAGTTTTTACGTAAATTGTGTGTTAATCTTTCTTATATATTTTTATTTATCATCTTATATATATTCGAGAGTAGTGAGCAACACAACAGCCAATAAATGACTTAATTATTGATTTACTTATACAGTAGAGAATTGTCGATTCTTTTTAGTGATTGTATGCTTGAAAATATATATTTTTATTTAAAAAAAATATAATTTTATTTTAGTTTAAACTTAATAGTAATAAATCAAGTCCAATCTTATTCTTACAACACTATTTAATCAAATTGAAGTTATAGGAGCAAGGAACAAAATTAAATTGAATTACAAAATCCTATTCTTACAACACTAAGTTGTTGAATCTTTCAAAGTCAATAGTTGATGAGATGTTAAACATTAGACACGTTCTTCCACCCCCACATGCAAATAAAAAACGAGAATCAAGAGAAAAATAGAAAACTAACTTCATAAATCAACTTCATCATCTCCACACCACATGGTTTGGAATATTGACTTAGGCAAACACCCAAAGTCAACTATATCTCCCTCTAACTAGTACTCTGGCTGGTTTCTAACCGCTTCATCTAAAAACTCAAACTATTAAAACTTAAACAACTAAACATTTATAGTTGACCAAATATATTCTCCAATACTAGTGGTCCATTTAATTATTCCATGCATCACATTCACAAGACCTATTATATATTCACCACCTCTCACAAATTATTCACACACACATAAACCTACCTCAACCACATGGGTCTAGTTAACAACAACCAAACACCATCATCATCATCATCCTCGTCGCCGGTGATCAATATCCCCGCGGGCCCCCATGACCTCCACCACCTCCCTAACTACAACCCTCAGACTCCTTGCTCCGGCTGCGGCCTCAAATCCAGCGGGCCCATGTTCGAGTGCAAAACCTTGACCTGCAACTCCAAGTACCTCCACCGAGCGTGCGCTGAGTTCCACCAAGCGTGCGGCAAGCTCCCAAAGTCCTTCACCCACTCCTCCCACAGCAGCTGCCCTCTCTCCATAACCGACTACGGCAAGTTCGTCTGCAACGGCTGCAGCCAGCCTGGCGACCGCTGGAGCTACCAGTGCGGGCGCTGCAGCTACAATCTCCACATTAACTGCGTCATCAAGCCCCTCAACATCAGCCACAAGGCCCACGCCTCATGCCAGCTCCATCTCTCCTTCGCGGGCCCCTACCCGACGGTCGCAAGTGGGTTTTTGTGCAATTTTTGTAATAAACTCGGAGCCAATCAGTGGCGATACCGATGTAACGCTTGCGACTTTGACATGCACATGGATTGTGTCAACATGCCTCCTCAGATGATAAGATAGGTAAAAATAAAATGATGATGATCACCTCCTGTTATTTTTTCTTGATTTTTTTTAATGTGGTTAATGAAAATGAGCAAGAGTAACTGGTGGTGAATTGAAGATTTAATAATATTGTTATGATTATAATTAATTAACCAGTATACATAATAATCCTAATTAATCAAATTTGCAAATATCAAGACAACTTGCACAATTGCACGTCACTCAGCAAACCTCCATTATTAGATGTCGCCAGTTCACATCAAACTAAAACAATAATTTATTATATATATTTACAGTATAAATTTCTTAAAAAAACAAATATAAAAGAGTATTTATTTTGTGCCAACAAACACATGTGATTGTTAATTTCGGATGCAAAGAGTAGTTAGACTATTTCCGCTTTCGAGAAATATGACCATTTTTTTCAGATGCAAAGAGTAGTTTAAGGGAGATTTTTATTTTTTTTGAAAACAGATGAAGTATTAAATTAATTTTCGTGAATTGTAATCAAGTCAGCACACTTAAAATTAAGATGTGTATTTTAATTTATTTAATCTGCTGGATCTTATCGGTGTTGTACGTGCTGACCGAAATGAAAGTGAGCTTCCCTGTAACTAGAGTATATCTCGTGACCTTCTATTTATAGTATGCAACGACTAGATGATCGTATTTTTAATCGATCGAAAAACTACACAGTGTTATTTTAGTATTGTTGGATTAGTGCAAGCGCCAAAAGCGTTAGTCTATAATCACTCCTGTTAACGTACGACTCCCCGCACCAACGATGGCATGTTAAGTGTTCTTCTTGAACTCTCTCGACTCTGCTTCTCGATCGTTGAGACGTTATTTTGTATATGGTTGTATTTACAATATATTTATGCATCTGTGTATATTGTAATGAAACATCTTTCAAGTTGCATGTTTTTAAATATCGTACGTACAGTTCTATGTATTACGCGTATGCTGAATTTCATAATTAATTTCCATGGGTGGCCCGACCCGTATATATACTTATTTTTCGCTTTCATATTTAATTATTTTTTTCTAATCGGGACTTATTAATTTAATACCAATTGGAGTATATGATATTAATCTAATGTGCATATACAAATATTGCCATTTTTTAATGAATTTTTTCATTAAAATTATGATAAGATTGTAACCTCTACAAATTATTATTAATTAATTAGTGTGACGAAAGTGTTGTAACTCATGTGCAAAGTGCAACCATTAAAAATTGAAGATAACCAAAAGCGTAATTCTTCGTTTCCATCTCCCTTCCAACCACTCAAAATAAAAAATAAAATAAATAAATATATATATATATATATATATATCCACTTCACTCACCTTCCTAACTCATCCCCACCCACCTGCGCAAGTTAGGTTAGGCCATGGCCGTCGTCCGTAACCGCCCCCACCTCAACCTTCGCCTCCCCCTCCCCGAATCCCCTGAACGCTTCCTCCGCTTCCCTCTCCCACTTCCCCCTTCCGCCGGCGAGACCTCCGGCATCTCCGCCGACGACCTCGAGAAACTCCAGGTCCTGGGGCACGGGAACAGCGGCACGGCGTACAAAGTGCGCCACCGGCACACCTCCGAGATCTACGCCCTGAAAGTCGTCCACGGCGACAGCGACCCCGCCTTCCGCCGCCAGATCCTCCGCGAGGTCTCGATCCTCCGGCGCACCGACTCGCCGCACGTCATCAAGTGCCACGGCGTCTTCGATTTCCCGGGCGGCGACGTGGGGATCTGTATGCAGTACATGGACGCCGGGACCCTCGAGACCCTGCTGAAAAACGGCGTCGTTTTCAGCGAGGCCCTCCTCGCCCAAATCAGCCGGCAGGTCCTCCGCGGCCTCGAGTACCTGCACGCGCACAAGATAATCCACCGCGATCTGAAGCCCTCGAATCTGCTGGTCAATCGGGAGATGGAGGTCAAGATTTCCGATTTTGGGGTCAGCAAAATTATGCAGAGGACATTGGACCCGTGCGAATCGTACGTGGGCACGTGCGCGTACATGAGCCCGGAGCGGTTCGACCCGGGTACTTACGGGTCGAACTACGACGGTTACGCCGCGGATATATGGAGCCTGGGACTGACCCTGTTGGAGCTCTACGTCGGCCACTTTCCGTACCTGGCCCCGGGTCAGATGCCGGACTGGGCGACGCTAATGTGCGCCATATGTCACGGCGACCCGCCCAGCTTGCCGGAATGCACGTCGGAAAATTTCAGGAGCTTCATCGGGTGCTGTTTGCAGAAGGATTCGAGTAAACGGTGGAGTGCCACGCAGCTGTTGTCGCATCCCTTTTGCCAGCTAAATTGATCGAGCCGGTAATTTTGGAGTACTGTATAGTGTTTAAGGCTGTATTTAATTTAGTCCTCAAATGTATAGTACAGTAATTACTCCTCTACTATATTACTATGTTTGAATCTTAAAAAGAAGAACTGATCTATAGAAATTGAAAATAATTAATGAAAATTAAAAATATAAATATATGAAGGCGTTAATTGCTTAATCATAATAAAAAAAATTTAAGTGCTAATCGATTATTAGCTGGAACAAGGATTATTGAAACTATTTTTAGAGCTAAGAAAAAGACATTGCCCAACTACGCAAGCAAGCTTGGGCTGACGTCGAGTTGATAAGGCCGCCGCCCAAGTTGCTGGGACAATTGGATGGTGTCCCCTATCTATCATCATCCGTATTTAAAGCATGTTTTGTTTAAAGCATATTTAACCAGATACATTCAAGTAGGGTAACACGGTCTTGTTAACATATTAATGTTTTCCCATGATACTGCCTTAGAGTATCTCCAATGGTATACTTATACTTGGGTACAAATTTGTGCCACATCATATCCCACATCAAAAATAAATTATACCTATGAATTTATACCTACACTCTCCAACAATACAAAGTACAATTTATATGTTTGTAGGTCCCACCATTATACACATTTTTATTTTATTTACATACATATATTACAAAATAAATAATTAAAAAATGCAAATTTTATTATTTGAGCCCACAATTGGAATTGTACCTAGTATCTAGTATTAGATACTCAAATTTCTCTCTCATGAATTGTACCTCATCTCCCAATGGTGTACCTAGGTACAATTCCATGCCATGTAGGAATTGGGATGCTCTTATGGGTAATACCTTTTGTCAAAGGTGAGTCAATAAAAAGTATTGTTAAGATAATAATTAAGGTTTCAGAATTCTTTATTCAGTGCGATATCCATGATACTGTCCTACGGGTAGTATACTTTTTGTCAAAGTATAGATGTGCGATATCCATGATACTGTTCTACGGGTAATATATTTTTTGTCAAAGTTGGGTCAATAACATTTTAAAAAGTCTTGTTCGTAGATTAATGCCAACTTTTTGTGGCGACACGGAAATTAATGCCAACTTTTTGTGGCGAGTAGGTAATTTTTATTTAATAGACGTGGGATATTCAACACTCAAATTTTTATTAATAGATGTGGGATATCCAACACTCCCCCTCACGAGTATACTCGTGGATTAATGCCAACTTTTTGTGGCGAGTCAGAAATTTCATCGTTTGAGGGATCCACATGGTATTGAGTCCGCTAGCTCTGATATCATAATCAAAGTTGGATCAATAACACTTTAAAAAATTTTGTTAAGGTTATCCAACTTGTGAGTCTATAGTTATTTATTTAATAGATGTGAGATATATCCAACACCTTTAAACTATCAATTAATATTTGACACATTTATTTGTTTAAAAATAATAAATACATGTGGTGTGAAAAATAAAAGTTATTTACACATGGCTCAATACTATGGACTTGGGTACTACTCACAAAGTAGCATAGAGTTATAGTCTGGTTATATTACAAAGAAAGTATGACTATTTTATAGACACAATAAATATTATAGTATTTTTGTCAAAACACTTATTTTTTGAGATTCAATCAAATGATCAGTACTTCTCACTAATTATGCATTGCTCTTTTGTAATAAAAAAAAGTGTATAGTTAATTGAAACAATTTTTTATGAAATATAAGTCACGTTCCTGGAAATTATATTATATTTTTATTTATTTGAATTTAGATAATCAAAAATATTAAGGCAGTAGTTTCGCGACACTTTTCGCCTACACCTTTCTTTCGAATTACAGGAAAGGACATGAAAATAACCACTTAATTTATGAAGCATTGGCCATTGGCACATTGCCATTTGCCAATCCCCCTCTCTCTAAAAAAACAAAGGTCCATCCATTACCAATAGTAGTCAACGGGTTGATTTGAATGTTTTGCGTCTTTTTTATTCCGAGACAACAAAATTCAAAAAAGAAAATGAAAAAGTATAAGTTGTATAAACTGTGTCAACTTCCAAGCATTGGGTATATATGTGCAGAGCCAGCGGAGGCTCTCTACTATTACGGAAAAAAATTGAAACGAACTAAAACTAAACTTGTACGTAGACATGTATTTAGGAATATATCATGTTAATATTATTTGAATAAAAAATAATCCATTGATCTGCTAGCTAGCTTATTCAGAAATGATTTCCACTAAATTAATTATTTCTCCACGAAATAAGTAAGCTGCATTGAATAACAATTAATTTAAAGTCCTCCACCTCCACGCGTATATCACAGCACGTACACATGACATGCATCAGTACGTACACATTAGCTTTAGGGCCGGGCTGTAAAATCAAATCACAAAATGAATTAAATTCAACGGTATGCATAGTGCATTTCAAGTTGAGAAATGAACCAAATTAAACGTATAATATGTATGTTATGTACCTGTGATTCATAGGAGATGAGGGATTGTAACACGGACTACTCGTAGGTGTATATCCATTGACAGTGTCAGTCAGGGGGGTATAAGGTGGTGATTTTGGGCTATATATAGCTATAATAAGGTGATGAGGAGGTATGATCATATTCATGATTCGGAGGAGGAATTAATATTAATAAATAAATAAGGTGCAGGAGGAGATGTATATATAGGTAGTAAGTGTAATAGCTGCCATTTGTTCACCAATAGTATTAACAGCAGGCGGAGGCCCCCCCTGGGCCCAATGCAAATTCATGACGTGAAGAATTATCTATTTATTTATTTAATTAATCAATTTGGTACGTAGATGATTCACGAGCGAGGGCTGACGGCAATCTGAGATACCTCAAACTCAAACACATGAAATTAGGGTTGAGGCATGCATGTTGGGTCCTTTTATAAATGATGATGATGGCTACCGACGGTTTCGCTTTCCCTATAAAATTACCAAAAGGGCCTTGACTATCTCTCTCCCTCTTAGCTTTTACTTGGACCGGGCTAATCCAGACCCATCTACTTTGGGCTGGCCCATTTCATATCTATTTTTTCGTACTCATTTATTTACACTTTTAGAGCATGCTTAGGTACAAATCAAGAGGAAGAAAAATGATATCAAATACTCCATACTAGTATTTGATACTAGAACTAATTTATACAGTAATACTTTATATAGAAATAAATTTCATAAAATAATAAAAAATTCTAATTTTAATTTGAGACTAACTACAAATAAGAATAAATTATACATTGTTCGTACATTTTTTAAGTCACAACCTCTATAGGAATAAATAATTAATATATATATATATATATATATATATATATATATATATATATATATTTATTAATATAATGTTTTTATTTATTAAAATCAATAACATTTTTAAACTTTAAAATATTTATCAAAATTAATCCATATATGTTCAGTAATAATAGGCACAGATGGTCAGATGGTCAACGATAATTTTTTTTGTCTGTCCAATACATTATGATAAATAATAAATTTTATTTTAGTTATTTTTTCATAATTTTTGTATATTGTTTATCATATGTATTGGACGGACAAAAAAGTCAACGTTAACCACATGTGCTTATTATAACTGGACAGAGAGAGTACTAACATAGGAGTATAATATATGATCACAGTATATAATTCCTAAATTTATTGGTAATTCCGAAAAACTCCATTGTCAACTGATCGGAGGTTACTCGATCGGGTAAGATGTAAATCGGGGGATTTGCTCGAGTAGCAGATAAATGTAGAAGAGAACATGTCTCACCCAAAGATGAACTTCACAATATGTACTCCCTCCCCTCCAGACTAAGTAGAGTGTATTCAATTAGGATTTCATTAGATTTTTTTTGGACTTTAAAAACTCTATGGACATTCGTGGATTTAAAAAATCCACAGAGTCTATATAGAGTTTGATCAACTTTTATATGAATTTTCATAGAGTTTGAATGACTTTTTTATTGATTTATATTAATTTTTATATTTTATATTTTTAATTTTGAAATTCAAAATTCGATTTTTACTTAAAAATAAAATGTTTAATTTTAATTTTTTTGTTTGTTTTTAGAAAACTTAAAATTTTAATTTTCGATCAAATTTCAATTTTGAAATAATAAATTCAAATATATATATATATATATATATATATATTAAAATACAAAAAGTATTTATTTTTTTAAAATAAAATGTTAAATAATTTTTTTTTTATTTTTACAATTGTTATACAAGTATAATTTTTCACCGAATAAAAATTTATTAATATATTCAATAATTTTAATATTATTTTTATATATATCAACATATACTAACATATTAATTTTTAATATTATTATAATTTATTATTATATATTCAACCTATAATAACATATTATTTTTTGAAAATTTTATTTTATTTTGTGTTTTTTATTTTTTTCATGTTTTTAATTGTATTACGTTTATTTATATATATTTTATGTTTTATTATTTTTTAATAATAAATTAATAATTAAAATAGAAATCCATAGAAATCTCACGTCATTATAAGAGATTTCAAACACTTGAATTCTTTTGTATTTTGAAAATGAAATCAATAAAAATCCATAGACTTTTAAAATGCATTGACTTTTGAATACCGGTAGATTTTTAAAGACTTTTTAAAATTCATATTGAATACCTCAGGATTTTAATAGGCTTTTAAAAATCCGGATTGAATACACCTAGACTTTAAAAGTCCATTAAAATTTTATAGAGTCTTAAATGAATACACCTTCTTAATAGTCACATTTCCTTCCCAAAATACAAAGGAGGGAGGTGTGATTTTGATTCCTTCACAAAATCAAAATCAAATAAAAAATATACATGAACCATTGGCCATTGCAATTACCATTAGTAGTCAACAGGTTAATTAATCAGAATGTTTTGCGTCTTTTTTATTCCAACAACAAAAACCAAAACAAAAAAGAGCTAGTATCAATCAAATCGTATAGACGGCCCCAACTTCCAAGAGAGCCGCATTGGGGATGTTGAGAGCCACCGGCGGCTCCCTACTGTTCTTATCCAGAAACACATAACACATTATCATCATCCTCTTGAAGAAACTCGACCCTTTCCTCCCCACCAAATGCGACTGCCCCACAAAATACGCAGTCCCACTCTCCCTCGCCTCGATTATCCCCTGCAGTTCCTCCCTCACCGAATCCCTCATCTCCGGACTCCTCGGTGGAAGCGTAAACCGAACCCTCCTCCTCCTACTACTACTATCGATCCCATTCCGATGATCCGAACTCGAATCCTCTCCCAGAAGTATCCTCCTCGACTCGCTCACTTCCAAATCCTGCCCGGCCCGCTGCCCGGCCCGCGGGCCCACTTCAATCACCGGGACGAGAGCAGTCCCGTCCTCGGTCAACCCCCTCCCCAGCACAATCATCCTCCCTTCCGGCGAACAACTCTGAGCCTCACAGTCGATATCCTCCTTCGTCACGAACTTCCCGATCGAGCTTATGATCTCATCCTCGAACCCGTCAGTGTCCCTCACGTTGTCCCTGTACCCGTACCTCACTATGCATCGGTATATCCTGTTCTCCTTCGACCCGACCCGACCCACGAGGTAGCGCCGGTTCTCGGGTATGCAGGGGACGGGTGAGGATTTGAACGAGACGAAGACGAGCACTTGGTGGAAGGCGGGGAGGTTGGTGATGAAGTGGGTGAAGAAGGCCGGGATTCCCGTCTCGACTTCCGAGTAGACGAACCCGATTCCGGGGACCCGCGAGACGCCGAGGGAAGGGATGTAATCGGTCAGCCACTCGATGGGGACCTTGTTTTCCCGGTCAAACTCGTGCTTCTTGAGCGTGCCGTAGTGCCAGGTGGCCATGATGGTCATGAAGAGGATGAAGAGAGTTAACAAGCACCACGCGCCTGTAATGAAGCCTGTCAGGGCTGTCGAGAGGTATATTGTTTCGATTGATCCGAAGAAGAGGAGGAAGCAGACGGAGGTGAGGAGGCGTTTTTCCCAGTAGAGGGCGATGACGAGTGACATCAGGCAAGTTGTTACGAGCATGGCGGATGTGATGGCTAGGCCTGTTGCTTTGCCGAGTTGCGATACGTCGTGTAGGCCGATTGTGATTGCTATGCTCAGAGACATGAAGAACCAGTTCGCGTCGGGAACGTAAACCTGCCCGAGGATTTTTTTTGACGTGTGGACGACTTTTACTCTGGGAAAACAGTCGAGCGCTTGGCATTGGTTTATGATCGAGAATCCGGCTGTGATGGTGGCTTGACTTCCGACGGCGGAAGCAACAATGGATAACACGGCGAATACGTGCTGAAGGGACTCTGAAATAAATAAACCCAGTCTGTAATTTTGAAAGATGATTTGTAAATGTTTTAAACGACAGTCGAAGTTTTGATCTTACTGTTAGGTATGGATTCACTGAGATGGAATCCTTCTGTGGCGCCCAATGAACGGGAGATGAATGCAGATTGTCCAGCATAGGTCAACAGAAGGATAGGATATACAAAGCAGATGAAGGTAATCTGTGTGCGAAAAGAAAGAGTCATCCCCTACTATATTAGTCGAAAGGAAAAAAAAAACGAAACATGTGTATAGTGTTCTTGAATATGAATGTGTACAACACTCAACCTTGATAGATCTCTTGGAAAAATGACCTAGATCCGAATACATCGCCTCCGATCCTGGTTGAACACATTAAAGTAATAAATCATCATCGTTAATCGAAACATGTTAAAACCATTCAAACTGCAACTAACCTGCAATGCACAAAACGATACTGCTGAGTAACTTCCAGTGTCTAAAATCAATTTTCTTTATGAACCTCAGCATATACAATGGGGAGACGGCACGGAGGATCCCAGAATCACAGTGAATAATATTGTATAAGCCTAAGCCACTTATGAAGAAAAGCCATATGATGACTATAGGAGCAAATATGCAGCCGAGTCTCTTTGTCCCGTGCTTCTGCAATGCGAAGAGGCAAACTAATACGACACACGCGGCAGGAGTTGGTACGTCTGGATATCCATATGTGGACTCGAACAAGTTAGAATGTAGAGAAAATAGCTTTCTTTATGAGGATGCATGAAGTAAAATGATACTACAATGTGTATTTTTTTTAAAGGGTCTAAAACGATGTCTGAACTTACACTTCTTCATGGAATCCGCAACATGTTTTTTCGTTTCTTCGGAAGAGAAAACTGGAAAAAGAAAACGGCGGCCATGTTTTAGTTACAATACAAAATAACAGTCGACATTTTTCACCAAATATGTTGCAAATTCTTACATTTAACTGAGATTTTCGTGAATGATCGTCCAAGGCCAGATGTTGCTGATAACACTGAATTAGCAGAAAAATACTATATAAAATTAGTTCGTCTAGATAGTTCAATCTACTCAAACGGTTAATAGTAAAAAGTTGAGTGCATTAGCAAACCAGAAATTGCCGGTGTAAGAACCACGTCACATAATATCATGCAAGCGCCAAGCAAAGCCAAGAACAATAGTAAATAGTGACTGCTTTTATGTTTTTCTATAGCCCGTCTAGCTTTATTTTCGAGTTTTCCTTTCAAGGGACCGTCTTCTCCGTGCTGCAAAATCTTGCTTGAACTTCTATTCGAAGGTATCAGCCCCACCGAGGCATGCCTACAAAGTAGAGAATATAACGAAAAAGGACCACCTGCATACATACAAAGCAAAACTCCAGTCATCTCCCGAAATCACAGAATCCTCCCCCGAAAGAGAGACCGGGGTATTTTTGTAATAACACAAAAGTAATCGAGCTCATTACCCTCTCCATCATCGTCAGCTCTCAATACAATGAACGCATACTTGACCAAAGGGATGATGGTCAGTGTCCAGAAAATAAACGAGAAGAGCTCGTGTATCTCTTCGGGTGATTTAATATCCTTATGGTCGATCGATTCGAGTACGTACAAGGGAGCCGTACTCAATCGACCGTATATCACTCCAAGGCTTTGAAATGATAAGACGAGCGTCTGCCTCCACGTCTCTTTCTGCGCATCCATGGTGAAAAAAAAGAGGTTTGGAATTCACAACACCCAACAAAAATCTTAACATTGATCACAAACCATTTTTTTATTAGGAATGCAATCAAGAATCATATTTTCTCAACAATTAACAAACATTAACAGCTAATCGGAAAAAATCGGGACAACCCATGTGCACAATATTCTGATTAGAGCAATATATGATCCAAGATCAGTTTTTTAACATAAAAAAATCAATAAAACTCTGACATTCCATAGCTTATCACAGCTATGAATAAGTGAAATCGGCAGAAGAAGTTTATCAACAATAGTTAATAGTAAATGCTCTGCACTAGAAAGGGGGGAAAATGAACACACACATGAAATTGGAACAAGAAATTTGAAAAATGAAAACCCAGAAATTGAGGAAAGAAAAAACAGGAAATTACTTACTCTGACATTATAGGAAATGGGCTGGGAACTGATTGCCAGAGCTTCCATCGACGACGAGTCGACAGTAAAAAGGAAAGAACAGTTTTTCTTTTTTTTGGGAAAAATAAAATATAGTAAATAATAAGAAAAGGCATAATTAAAATTTCAATCTGGTAATAATAAACAATAAATGTAGGCCGAGTATACAGTAGCTAGTGTGGTCCGGCACTACTCACTAGCTGGCCTCTGTAGACTATTGGAATTTCGGCCTCTGTGGAGAGAGAATTAGGAGAGAGAGTTGTATGTATATGTTATATGTATAGCTTTCCGACAAGTGTTGTATCTATGCATGCATGCCCATTGGCGTGAAAGAGTTTGTTGGAATGATTTTCAAAAAAAGCAGATTTTGGGTATCTGCAAATTTTAGGTTGGACACACAGGGCAGAGAATATCGTGGAATATTTTGCGGCGAAAAAGATATTGCCCATAGCAGCAATTACCAAATTGCCCCTCACTCAAAGTATTTTTAAAAATTAAATATGTTTTTTTTGAATATGACTTTTGATCTTTAATTAAAAAAAATGTATTTTTTAAAGAAAATCATTAATAAAACTTTAAAATTAAACATGATTTTTTTTAAAGAAAATCATTATTACTAACAAATAAAGCCGCAGATATAGTGATTTGCCGGCCTACTAACAAGTCGCTCTCAACTGGGAATTAAGAAGCTTTAAGGAGTGATGCTATTTGCACATCGATGCGACTGCATCGATGTGACAAATAGCATACCTTAATATTTTTTTTTTTTAATTTTTTATATTTTAATTATTTAATATAAATATATTAATTTTATAATAAAAACACGTTTTTCGAAAATATTAATTAAAATTCATTTTTACTAAAATTAAATATTTTTACATTTTTGAAATCTACAAAATGCGCAGGTAATATAAACATCAATTTTAAATATCAATTAATTTATGCGTTTCTACTTAATTGTACACGCAATTAAATTCATCCGATTGTCAAAACATATTAATTTTTTAATTTCTGAAAATTGCGGAATAAATATAAAAAAATACAACGAGACTTCTAAATATAAAATTGTCATAAAAACTTTCAAACACCTTAATATAAATAAATTATACTATAAAATACTTATTATACTTTAAAATATTCAATAAATAATTAAAATACTAAAATAAGTTTAGCGTGTTACACACTCTTAAGCCGTTAACAAAAAAATGTAATTATTTATATTTATTGCGCAATTTTCTGAAACAAAAAATCGTAATATGTTTTGAAATTCAGTATAAATTTAATTGCGTACACGAGTAAGTATAAACAAATGACTTAATTGATATTTAAAATTGATATTTATATTACGTGAGCATTTTATAGGTTTCAGAAATCTATTTTTTTTTAAGTTTTCGTAATTTTTTTTTAATTAATCTTTTCGAAAAACGTGTTTTTATTATAAAATTAATATATTTATATATATTATAATTTATAAAAATACTGCCGTCCGTATGTTGTGCAGATAAAATTCGACGATCATCCGAGCAAGAGAGACCCCCTTTTTTGGCGAGCAACCAGAAGGACAGCGCCCAGTTCGCCCGAGGAGAATATCTGAACAGGGCGAACACGGAACCCCTCAGAGATGATGCGGGGCGACATCTCCTCTCCTGGTCGGACCGCCGAGGGCCGAACTCCTCGTGTCTGGGCCTGGGAAGAGGGGGTGGGCTTGATGGTGGAGTTATTTGATGGGCTTGGCCCATTAACCAACTTAGGAAACCCTAATCTGTATTTCCTATAAATAGAGGGTGTAATTTATCATAAGGGGGATATATCTACACATTTCCCCAAAAAATTCTTGGAGAGCTAAATTGCCTTGTTCACCACTCAATCCCCAAATCTTCATATTATAGTTGATTATTGGAGAGCACGACTTTTCAGCTATCAACAATTGGCGCTAGAAGGAGGGGTGATCCTCGGGCGTTGAGTAAGTTGAAACGAGCATAGGCATGAGTTATCCGAGCATCACGACAGGTCTTCTGACCACGACCGGGGTCTCGGGCTTGACCTCGGCGGAGAAAGGAAAGGGTCCCGAGGAGCCGAATGATGTCCGGGCCGGAGGGGCAGAGATATCTCAGATAGAGAGGGAACAGCTCGATCACATCGAAATGCTGAGAGCTGAGCAGCGAGAAATCAGGGAAGAGCAGAGGGTCCTTCAGGAGAAAAAGAGGAAGGCCGAGCTGCGAGCATGGGAGAGCATCAACGCTGTGATTCCTCTGAAGGAGCCAAGCATCGCAAAGGGCGTCGTCATACAATTCACCGATCAGGATCGGGTCGGAGTCAGGTACCCAAAGGTCGAATCGCTGGTCATCTTGGCTAGAATCCAGGGGGTCGAGGTAGCCCGCATCTTGATCGACAATGGAGCCCACTGCAACATTCTGTTCAAAAGGACTTTTGATCAGTTAGGAGATATGTCGGGATACCTGAAGTCTTATGAAGGATCGCTGAGGGGTTTCGGCGACGTGGAGGTGAAGCCCTATGGGAAGATCAAGCTGGCTGTAGAGCTCGTGGATTGCCGAGATGCTGCTGTTCGGATGACTCGAACCACTGAGTTCGTCGTGGTCGACATCGAGAACATTTATAATGCTTTTTTAGGTAGACCATTTCTGGAGGCATTCGAGGCTGTGGCCTCGTCCCACTATTATTGTATTAAGTTTCCAACCCTGAACGGATCTGTTGGGACCGTGAGGGGAGACCAATATTTGGCTAAAAAGTGTTTCGATTATGATGCGTGTCCGGCTGAAAAAGCCACAGATGGTACGATGAGGGACAAGAATACTCCCCAAATTAGGGTAACGAGGAAGGTAACCAAGGAAGGAAAAGTCGAGGTTCGGGAGATTGATCCCACAGGAGGCATGGAGATCGAGGATAATGATTATCTGACCGCTCTATGGGAGGAAGGAGAGGTCGGACGAACAGGTCCCATGATCGCAGAGATACAGGATGATCAGAAGGCTGAGGATGACATGGAACCTCGCATCGGCGAAAATAATGAAGAGATCGTAGACCCTCGAGGACCCTCCTCATGTTCGGCGGTTGACGATCTAGAGAATATATGTTTAGACCCTAACAGGCCGGAGACGGTAGTTCTTGTCGGGGCAAGGCTACCCGAAGACGTCAAGCAAGAGCTGATCGCATGCTTACGGAGGAATATGGACGTGTTCGCTTGGTCACACAAAGACATGACGGGAATTGACCCGAGGCATGCGTGTCACCACCTGAAGATCGATCCAATGAAGAAGCCCGTGGCGCAGAAGCGCCGCAGGATGGGCCCGGAGAAATATGAAGCATTGGCCGTAGAAGTGAAGAAGCTAATTGACAACGACTTGGTGGTGGAAGCCCGAGGAGAACCTCAGTGGTTATCCAATTCGGTGCTTGTAAAGAAGACGGGCAATGCATGGAGATTGTGCGTGGATTTTACCGACCTCAACCGAGCATGCCCGAAAGACCATTTTCCCATGCCTCATATCGATCACCTCGTCGATAACGCGTCAGGCTACGCGGTACTCTCCAAATGCGATTGCTACGCAGGCTATCACCAGATCCCAATGGCCCCCGAGGACATCGAACACACCTCGTTCTACACGGAGAAGGCGGTGCTGAGCTGGAAACGGATGCCATTCGGCTTAAAGAATGCGGGGGCCACGTATCAGCGACTAGTGAATAAAATGTTCTCCGATCAAATCGGAGAGACCATGGAAGTATATGTGGACGACCTCATCATCAAGAGCAAGATGTTGGGAGATCACGTGAGGGACGTGGAGACCACATGTGAGATCCTGAGAAAGTATAACATGAAGTTGAACCCGAAGAAGTGCCACTTCGGGATGTTCGAAACCAAATTTCTGGGCCACATCGTAAGCACCCGGGGGATCGAGGCGAACCCGAGTAAGATACAAGCCATAGTCGACCTGAGAGAGCCCCGGTGTTTGAAGGACGTTCAGCGTCTAACTGGTTGCCTGGCCGCGCTCAGCAGATTCATACCACGCCTGGGGGACAAGAGCCGACCTTTCTTTCAGGCCATAAAGAACCAGAAGTTCAAGTGGAAGAAGGACAGCCAAGAGGCCTTTGACAAGTTGAAGCTACATCTGCAGGATCCACAAATCCTCTCGAAGCCAGTCCGAGGAGAAAAGTTATACCTTTACCTGGCCGCATCAGATCATGCCATCAGCTCGGTTCTGGTACGAGCAGAAGATAAGCTTCACAAGCCAATCTATTATGTTAGCCAGACCCTGCAAGACGCCGAGTCGAGATACACGCCATTAGAGAAGTTGGCATACGCCCTAGTAATGAGCGTCCGTAAGCTGAGGTCCTATTTCTTCGGCCATCCCGTCGAGGTGCTGACCACCATGCCTTTAAGGCAAGTGTTGCAACGGCCAGACACCACAGGCCGCTTACTAAAGTGGAGTTTAGAGGTCGGCCAGTATGACATCACCTACGCGCCGAGAACGGCGATCAAAGGTCAAGCCTTGGCCGATTTCATCGTGGAACTTACTTTCCCGCGGATCGACTCCTCGCTCCCTGTCCCACCGTGGAAGCTATACGTCGACGGGTCGTCCACAAGCTCCCGCGCTGGGGCTGGAATAGTCTTGGTCGGACCCGGGAGTCAATCTTTTGCACACGCGATTAGCTTCGAGGTCGATGCCACCAACAACGAGGCTGAATACGAGGCACTGATAGCAGGGCTGGAGCTTTCTTTGGCCGTTGGAGCCGAGCAACTGAAGATTTTCACTGACTCCCTCCTAGTGGTGAACCAAATCAAAGGGAAGTACGAGACCAGGAACACCAGGATGGAGCAGTACTATGAACATGTGATGGAGATGATAAACAAGTTCCCCCGGGTCGAGATCGAGCAGATCCCACGGGAGCTGAACACACAGGCAGATGCTTTGTCAAAGTTGGCTTCGTCAGAAGGAACGGCCGACCTGTCCAACGTGATCCTTTTGAGCCAGGTTCGGTCGGCCTTGGATAGGGCCGAGATCAACAGGGTCGAATTGATCGATCGGGGGGAAGACTGGATGAAACCGATCCTAAACTACCTACTGACGGGCGAGGTACCCGAGGACAAGGTGGAAGCGCGGCAGCTCCGAATACGCGCATCGAGGTACACATTGATCGGGAGTATGTTATATCGGAGAAGTTTGTCTATGCCGTTGCTACGGTGCATAACACCCGCGGATGGGAGAAGGGTGTTCGGAGAGATTCATGATGGAGTATGCGGAAACCATGCCGGCGGGCAATCTCTGGCGCACAAAACCATCAGGCAAGGTTACTATTGGCCGACCTTGAGGCGAGATGCGATTGAGTATGCGAGAAGGTGCCATCGTTGCCAGATAACGGCGCCGATCACAAGAATCCAACCCGAGTACTTGAATTCTATATACAGCCCTTGGCCGTTCGCGACCTGGGGAATTGATCTGATCGGGCCTTTGCCGACAGGGCCAGGAGGGGTCAAGTATGCGATAGTGGCCGTAGACTACTTCTCCAAATGGGCAGAAGCCGAACCACTGAATAAGATCGACCAGCCTCAAATCATCCGTTTCCTATGGAAAAACATTATATGCCGATTCGGTATACCTCACACTATCTCGTCGGATAACGGGAAACAGTTCGAGGGGCTAGAGATTATGAAGTTTTTCGACAAGTGGAAGATAAGGAAGGTGTTCTCCACGCCGTACCACCCCCAGACTAACGGACAGGTGGAGGCGGTGAATAAAATCCTGAAGCACACGCTGAAGGCCAGAATTGAAGAAAGGATGGGAAGATGGGCGGCCGAACTGCCTGATGTGCTGTGGGCCTACCGAACAACGAGCAAGGTGGCCACGGGAGAAACACCATTCGCCCTCGCTTTCGGATATGAGGCGGTCATACCCTCCGAGGTAGAGGTGCCAACCCACAGGACGTCGCAAGAGCTGACGGATCAGAACGATCAGATGATGCGGATCGAGCTGGATTTGTTAGAGGAGAGGAGAATAAACTCGATATACCGAAACGCGGCGGCCAAACAGAGGGCCGAAAGATATTTCAATTCGAAAGTCAAGGTGAGAAAATTCAAGCAGGGAGACCTGGTACTGAAGGAAATCCTGGGAGCTAACCCAGGAGCATTAGGGCCCTCCTGGGAAGGGCCACTTCGAGTAAGGAAGGTCCTACAAAATGGCTCATACGAACTGGAACATCTGAACGGGGTGGCCGATCAGTATTTCTGGAATGCCGTGCACCTCAGGAAGTACTATCAGTAAGCTGTTGGCGTTGTACTGTGAGTTTCTTTGATTATCCTCAGGCTAATAAAAGTGAAGTTTCCGAATCTTTCGTAACCTAGACTAATCTCAAGGGGTAGAGCTCGTCTCCCCCAGAGCCCGACCGAGCATGGACCAGGTGTCCCTCGAGTCAGGGAGTTTAAAAGAAATTAATCTCAAGGGGTAGAGCTCGTCTCCCCCAGAGCCCGACCGAGCATGGACCAGGTGTCCCTCGAGTCAGGGAGAGTTTAAAAAGAAATCGATCTCAAGGGGTAGAGCTCGTCTCCCCCAGAGCCCGACCGAGCATGGACCAGGTGTCCCTCGAGTCAGGGAGAGTTTAAAAGAAATTAATCTCAAGGGGTAGAGCTCGTCTCCCCCAGAGCCCGACCGAGCATGGACCAGGTGTCCCTCGAGTCAGGGAGAGTTTAAAAAGAAATCGATCTCAAGGGGTAGAGCTCGTCTCCCCCAGAGCCCGACCGAGCATGGACCAGGTGTCCCTCGAGTCAGGGAGAGTTTAAAAGAAATTAATCTCAAGGGGTAGAGCTCGTCTCCCCCAGAGCCCGACCGAGCATGGACCAGGTGTCCCTCGAGTCAGGGAGAGTTTAAAAAGAAATCGATCTCAAGGGGTAGAGCTCGTCTCCCCCAGAGCCCGAGAACAAAATTAGACACACTGGGGCATTTTTGGGCGAACGAACATCTCGCCCAAAAATAGATAAAAAATATTCTTATTACATAACCACAAGGGGGATACTTTATTACACATAATAAGCCGCGTCCGAACAAGAACTGGGGCATTTCCGGCGAGGAGAAGATCCCCCGCCGAAAATCCCGAGCGGGACAAACGAAAGAAAAGAGAAACACATTAAGACCTCGGACGCCTGAATTGCACGGGGAGGGTCACGAGCTGATTATCAGCGTCGAACAACGCGACAGCCCATCCGCGGTCGGCGTCATATCGAATGCGAATGAAGTTCGACGGCTGAGGATCGAACTGGCGAACGAAGCCTCTCCACATCGGACCCTCAAACCGGTATTGCCCACGGCGGCGAGAAACGTACATAACCCACCGATCGCCATTCAAGTCTACCAATGGAAGGAAGCGAGGGAGCGCCGATTCATGATCCAGGTCGGCAGTGAACTCAACAGGCAAAGGCAGCCTTATCCGGTAGCGTCGATCGGTGAACGGAAGCTCGAACCATTTGGACCCGTTGGGGTTCACCTGGATGTGCACCATGGGAAGAGCAACAAGCTAAGGGAAAAGAAACGCGAGAAAGAAAAAGGACACTGAAGCTAAAGCGCGGGGTCTATAAATAAGAACTCTACATGAAAAGGCGCGCCAAAGAAAGGACAAAATAAGCAGAGCAGGGTATGACAAGTCACATCCAGAGGAAGGAAACGACAGATAAGTACGGGGCTGACAAGAAGCAGAATCCAAAGAGAATCCGATTCTCCCAGAACCCGGAATGGCCGAGCACGATTCGGAAACACCCGTGGCCGAAAAGAAATGATCCGGGAAGCACGACGCGGTCTCCGAACGTGACTGGGGCATTTTGGGCGAACTGGCCAGTCCGCCCAAAAATCGAGGCAAAATCGCGCATTGGAGAGAAGAGCGGGCAAGGAACCAGCCAACCCCCGCTCACGGCTAATCGGAGTGAACATATAAACTCATAACGACGAACGACTATTCTGAATCAACAATTTATCTTCCGAGCAAATAAACGAAAAGCACAAGAACATAGTCACAAACATAATTCTTAGCCGAGCACTCCGATCCCACGAGGATCATTACACTTAACAATGTTTCATACCCATTAAAAGTGCCGACAACAAAAAATAAGGACACGAGAAAATAGACAAAAGATGGAAAGGATCAGGCAACTAGGAGAAAGCCCCTCTCATCGTACACCCGGATGGAGAAGCCCTCGTCCTCGATCCAGAGGAATCGGATGACCAAGCCCTGGCGAATCCCTTTCTCGCGAACAAAACGCTCCCACGCAGGGCCCCCAAGAGCGAGCTGCCTCCGATGACGGGCAAGAGCAAACGACCAAGGATTCCCCCGGGAGTCCCGAACAGCAACGAAGTGAACAAGAGGCGACCTGGCAGCCCGCCGGAAAGCAGCTGGCAAGGGGAATCGGCGACCATGCCACCTTCCGTTGAACACTTGGTCAACGTAACAGTACTGATCTCGAACGACGAGGCGAACCATGGTCGGCTGAACGAAACCACAAACCCCAAATCAAGTCAGCACACGGTCATAAGACAAGGGAAAATAAACGTTGACACAAGTATCTTTGCAAGAAAGAAATGCGGCTAAAGAAAAGACGCTAACACATACATAAATTATCATAAGTTAAAACAAATAAGTATTCAAACTCAAGATGTTCGGAATGAAACGACATTGTTTGAACAAATTTAAACATTAACAGAATAAAAGAAGTAAACAGAATTTTTCATTCAATATTGATCGGGTCCTCGACCCCCGCCTCCTCTTCCGCCGCCACGAGCTGACCCTGGTCAGGCCACCAAGACAGGTCGATGCCGTGCACCTCCACCAAATCCATAACAGGCAAAAGGAAGGTGGAGTCCAAGTTGGACTGGAGGCGACGGACACGAAGGTCGTCCAGGAGCAGGTCGTAGGGCAGGCCGGCACGAGCATGACGCCGAATACAATCGAAGTGGCTAAGGAAGTAGGAATAATCGCTATGCTGGTCAAGATCCTGCTGGGGATCCGCTTCCCTGTCCCTCTTCTCCTTCTCTAAGGCCTCAGCCCTCTGGTTCAACCTCCCGATCAAGAGATCCAGATTGTTCCTATTCTCCTCGGCCAATCGAACCCTCTCCGTCATCTCCTCCAGCTGGTCGTGTTCGGAGGCCGCCACCGCTTTCAATCTGTTCAGCTCATCCTGACAAGCGTCCCTTTCCCTACTCGCCCCCTCCGCGCTCGACTCCGCCTCGCTCACCTTAGAGCGCAGCGCCACCTCGGCTTCCTGATATTGATCCACTAAGGATCGGAGGCTGGCAATCTCGAGCTCCTGCTCGGCCAACTTATCAGTTAGGGCCCCTGAAGCAGGGGCCGAGGTAGGAGTTTCAGGCGGAATTGAATGATCCCGAGATTTGCTTAAAGTGACCAGGAGCATGAGCACTCTGGAAGCCATTATAATGGCCATCTGCTCAGCATGATCGGGCTTTTGGGCAGCGAGTTCGGCTGGAATGGTCCAGGCCCGGGGGATGCATTCCATCGCCTCCCTCATCAGAGGGGGTAAGGTAGAGAAGTCGTGAGGACGAGCAGCCAAGAATTGGGCAAGGCTAGTAGCTGTGCTCGCCCGATGGCCGCCCAAGCTAAGGAAAGAAATTAAGTTAGAAGATAAGAAGCAAAGGACGAAAGACAACAAAGGCTTACCGAGCAAGGGCCTCCTCATCAACTGAAGCCACATTGCTGTAGGGATGACTCTCGGGAGCCTCCGGCATCGGCTCCTTGCCCCGACGACGCTTCGGGTGCCGGGTGTTCGAAGGACCCACGGCTTCTGTAGGGGGCCCAGAGGGCGGAGGAACAGGGCCCGTCCCCGGCGCGGGGGGAACCGAAGTGGCCTCAGAATGACCCGACCGAGCTGGTTGAGCGGGTTGAGGAGGCACAACAGGTTGGTTGGCGGCGGCAGCAGCAGCGGCAACCTCGGCAGCTCGGCGCGCGCGATCGGCGATGGCAGCCAAGCGAGCACGAGCATTATTATTGACCATCTCGGGCGGAGGTTCAGGAAAAGTAGGAAATCTAACCACTGAGAAAAGAGGAAAATGTTAAGTATAACGAACGAAGTAAAGAGACACGAATCAACACACTCACGAGGATATCGACCCCGAGCATTACGGGGAATGGTAATAAAACGGGAAGATCTAACACGAGCACGGGTAAACACGTTCTCGATAAGCCGCTGGTCTTCGGGGAGAGAACGAACACGTTCATAAACCGCAGCAAAGTCCCAGTTGAGTCCGGAGACGGACGGAACGGGAGGGCCTACCGAACAGAGAACGACCGAACAGGATAAAGTCAGAATCGAAGCTAAGGGGTTTCAAAAGGAAAAAATAGATAAAAGAAAAAAGACTGACGATGATATTGGGAGGCGAAGGAGGTCGGGATAGGATACGCCTCAGACCCCCAAGCACCATCTACGTAGAACCAATCAGCCCACCAGGCCGTCACCTTGCTGGGAAGCTTCTCGAGGAGCTTGCTCGGGGCGCGCAGATAATGGTCCCCACCTCGGAAATGGTTGATAATAAGGAGAAAAGAGATCTCGGAAACTGAGAGATGGCGATAGAGGCCATAATGGCCGAATAGAACATTCAGGCTTATAAGCAGCGACCAAGAGTTAGCATGCAGCTGCATGGGTGCGATACCCCACGCTTGCAAGACAGCGGCTATAGAGTCATGGAGGGGAAATCGGAGACCCGCTTCCATCATCGAGCTGGTCACGGCAACCATGCCCGGCGGGGGACAATTCGCCCGCTCGTCGGGTGTGGGACAGTAAATGTGGACATCCGAGGGGATCCCCCAGGTCGCCCGCATATCTTGCAATTTGTCCTCCAGGACGATCGAGCTGCGGTTGCTCGCATACATGCCGGCCTGGTCAGGTCCCGGAGGCGCCCCGAATCTCGTGCGCTCCACAAAGACATAAGGATGCTCGTGGAGATAGTGGGTATATATAAATGGGGGAAGGGGACCCCGGATTTCGCCCATCATGTCAATAAATCGGCGATAACAATCCGTTACCCCGCCAGCGAACAGCTCCAATTTCTCCTCGTCAGAAAAGCCAATCACGGGGTTCGGGCCATCCTCGGAAGAAGAGGAGGCGGAAGTCCCCGAATCGGACGATTCACCAGATGCGAGAAGGTCGGATAACGTAGCGGAACTATCGTGATCACTCATCCTCACTCGTTGTAAAATATTGATGCGAAAGTAATATCGGAAATCTACTATAAAAAGCCCGCAAACAGCCGTAAAATGATGGAGAAGAAAAACCTACGTGATTGAAGGAGGAGCCGAGCACTTTTCGTGATAGCCGAGCAAGAAGGTCAGGATGTCCGGTTGTCTATAGCTTGGAGGCGAAAGTTGACAAATGAAGAACCCTATAGGGTATTTATAGGGAGAAGGAGCGGCAAAATTCAAAATTTGAATTCGAAAGGACGTCTGACAAGAACCGAAGCGTCGCGTCGGTTAAAGAGCCACCCAGAGGGTGACACGTGGCCATAACTGCCACCCCCAATCAAATGAACCGGCGTAACCGTAGAGGCAATAAACTTTGCTCGGATTCACCAATGACCATCTGCATTCCGAGATCGACCTCTTCTACCGAACAGGGCGATCTCGGGGGGCATTTGTTGTGCAGATAAAATTCGACGATCATCCGAGCAAGAGAGACCCCCTTTTTTGGCGAGCAACCAGAAGGACAGCGCCCAGTTCGCCCGAGGAGAATATCTGAACAGGGCGAACACGGAACCCCTCAGAGATGATGCGGGGCGACATCTCCTCTCCTGGTCGGACCGCCGAGGGCCGAACTCCTCGTGTCTGGGCCTGGGAAGAGGGGGTGGGCTTGATGGTGGAGTTATTTGATGGGCTTGGCCCATTAACCAACTTAGGAAACCCTAATCTGTATTTCCTATAAATAGAGGGTGTAATTTATCATAAGGGGGATATATCTACACATTTCCCCAAAAAATTCTTGGAGAGCTAAATTGCCTTGTTCACCACTCAATCCCCAAATCTTCATATTATAGTTGATTATTGGAGAGCACGACTTTTCAGCTATCAACACCGTATAAAATATATGAATTCTGCCATGTTTCAATTATTGATTTTATAAATCTATAAAAAACTACTGACATCTTTTACTAGCACACCACGTGCCCCACACCCCTCTCCCTTATATCACCCACCAACTCAGAAATAACAGAGAGGAGAAGAAAGAAGAACAGAGGGAGATGGAGAATTCGTGAAGCGAGGAGGGCTGTGATTTCTTGAAATCTAAAGAGGAGGAGAGCTAGCAATTCGACCTTGGAGCTCATTTATTTCAGAATCAACGTATATAGAAGGCAAGGTTTTAAGTTATTTGAGTTTTCGATATCGAAAGTTTTCGTCTAGATTTCGATCTCAGATTATTGCGTTTTAGGGTTTGATTCTTATATCATATTGTGTATCCCTCGTTGAGTAGAAGATTTCGGTACATATAACTTACTTCGTTGCTGTTGAAAGAGGCAAGTAGTTAAGTTTTTAAAAGTTTCGATATCGATAAATGTTTCGTCTACGTTTTTATTTCGGGTTGTTGAGTTTCAGTATTTGATTTATATACCGTTGGATAGCTCTAGTTGCGAGGATCGTTTTGATATGTAGAACTCATGATTTCGACTTCGGAATCAAAAGATATTTCTAACAAAAACAACAAATCAAAGGCAAGTGGTTTGATGTTTTTTCTTCGTTTCGATATAATATATTTCTATTAATTATCGATTAAGTGTTGTTGAGTTTTGATATTCGGTATAATTTGTCATATTTTTATCTAACCCCATCCCCTAATATTTGAAATTCATTTACAAAATAACTTATTTTCTTCAATAAAAAATGTAAATTCTAATAATTTTATTGAAAAATTCAATAATGAAGAAGATAGTTAGATTTTAGAGTAAATTTAAATTATTTTATTTTTATTTTAAATTATTGAATTAATTGAAGACGATAGTTAGATTCAAAAAATTTAATAATTAAAATTCATTGAAAATTTTAAATTATTTTATTTTAAATTCTAAAAATAGTTAGATTTTAGAGTAAAATGGAAAAATATAAAATTTGACAAAAACAATATTTATAATTAATGAGGAGATAATAAATATGGTTATATTGAGGATAATAAATATGATCATAATATTGTATCAAACTATTAATACAAAATTCCCACTTTTAATGTAGACGAGGGGTAGCGACCGCAATTTGAAATGAGTTCTTTTTATGGTGCGGTTGATGTATTTGAGGATATCACGAGCGATTTTTTAAATCCGGCAGAGGGTATAAAAGGGAAAGAAATAGTGAAGTCATATGTTCAGTGGATTGCGGGTATGCGAAATATCACCTTAGCCATTCGAGATTCTAAAGCACATAAGATAAGATATGTATGTAGTCAAGGTGGACTATATAGACCTTCTTCAAAAAACAAAAATGAAAGAAACACGAAAACACAAAGAAATTCGTGTGGATTTTGTTTAGTTGTTAGGCAATATGATACCGATCAGGATCTTTGGCGCATCGATGTTAAGATCGGGACACACAATCATCCATTCCCGGAATTTGCAGAGGGATCGAGACTGGGTACCTTAACACCCAGCCAACTTAAGGAGATACAATGTCATGAACTGCTTCATATAAGTCCACGCAACATGTTGGCCGATATAAAGAGACGCGATCCAACCAATGTTACAGATATTAAGAGGGTGAACAATGCCATCAACAATATAAGGACTGAAAGACGGGAAGGGAGAACCCCCACACAAAACTACTTCCACGAACTGGATAAGCGAAATTACAGGTAAACATATTAGCACACTTTATATTTTAAAAATATTCATTTCACTTAAATAGATGTTTGTACGGCGGTGGAAATCAGGTACGATTTTCGAACGGTAGATGGCAGTAACGAACTACAAGATGTTGCTTTCAGCCACCCAGACTCTTACGCAATGATAAACACATACCCGCAAGTATTGATTATCGATAACACGTACAAAACGACCGTGTACGATATGCCATTACTTGAGGCAGTTGGGGCAACAAGCACAAACAAGACGTTCACCATAGCATACGCATTTATGCAGTGTGAAACACAAGACCACTTTGAATTTGTCTTGCAATTTATTCGGGGATTGTATGAGAGTGTTGAACCTACAATTGTCCTTACGGATAGGGATATCGCGTTGATGAAAGCCGTGGATAAAATATTTCCAAATTCTCAGAAACAGTTATGCAGGCGCCACATAGAGCAATGTGTTCTAACAAGGGCTCTACAACAACCAGGTTTCAATAAAGAATTTGCTGAATGTTTCAAACATCGATGGAATTGGGCAATTGAAGCAGCTACACATGAAGAATTTTTGCTTAGATGGGAATGGGTAAAGCAACAATACGAGCACTATCCTGTACTAATTCGCTATTGTGAAAAGACGTGGCTTTCGAAGCATGCACACATAGTTTTAAGTGCGCATATCGATCATCGACTGAACTATGGAAACTACACGACAAACAGGTAAACCTACAATTATTTTAAATATATTTGTTTATATAAATATTTGTAATATATATATATATATATATATATATATATATATATATATAATATTACGAGTTCTTATGTGAAACCTGTTTGTACTTGAATTACAGGGCTGAACAAGAGCATCACAGGGTGAAAGCCAATCTCGACGGCAGTAATTGCACATTTGACTATGTGTTCGACCAAATTCATCAAGTCATGGAGTTGCAAATAGGGGAGATAAAAAAACAATCGATGATTAACGCCAACAAGACGAGGACTGATGTGTTAAACTGCAAATTGTTCAGGTATCTAGTTCGCAACGTCACGTTTAAGGCTTTCGAACTGATAATCGCAGAAGGGGCAAGAGATCTAGGTCAAAATAAATGCGGGTGTTATCTGTGGAGGACACACGGTATTCCGTGCAATTGCAGGCTTCTTCAGTACATGTCATGCGGACAGAGTATCCCTTTAGATAATATTGATATTTACTGGAGAACATTGAATATAGATTTTTCAAGTGGTACTACCATGAGGAAAAAACTATTCAAAGACACAGAATACGTTAGTGCACCAGCGGCAGTTGAACCTTATAAGAAGCCTCCAAGCACCGACCGTGAACCTTCAGGATGGGAGAAATGGTGTAAAGTTGTCGGACTAAAGAGTTCTAAAAAGCCAAAGGGTAAGGGAAGAGTGGCGGCCACAAATGCATATCAGGATATTCCACCTGAAACTCATCATAGAAATAGCACATCATATCTTTGGACGAGCTCTCCTGAAGAGAATCAACATCGGGCGAGCTTTTCACACGGTCCAAGACCACCCTCTCCAAACTCTCCACCTTCAAGTTTCTTAAATTCTCAACAGATTTCACCGCGCTACAGTAGCGTTCGCCAGAGTGAGTCACGGGTAACATTACGAGGCTCTAAGATGGAGAAATATTTTCCTCCCTACATAAGAGAATATATTGAATCATACACGGATGTGGTTGGAGACGGTAATTGCGGTTTTAGAGTTGTTGCTCTAGCAGTCCTTGGAAATGAAGATCAATGGCGTACAATAAGAGGTGATATGCTACGTGATCTCCGCGAAAGAACAGAATTATATGATAATGTTATAGGTGGTCTTACAACCATGTCATCCTTGGACCAAACTATTAATCACTTCGATGGTCCATGCAGTCCGGCTAACTATTTCTCAGTACCTGACTGTGGATACGTGGCTGCAACTACATATAATATCTTCATAATGACATTCGGAGAAACTGGCGGATATTTATGTCCTCCTGTAGCTTTGAAACCTTATCATGCACTTCCGAGCGCAAGGGTGGTGTTAGGCCACGTGAACAATTATAATCATTGGATATTGGTAAGAAAAAAAACTCATGGTTTTTATTATATAATTTATAATTTATTTTTTGCAATAATAACTATAACTTTTATTTCAGTTGCATATGAGATCCGACTATCATCCAGTGCCGTGGATATCAAAATACTAGATGGAAAGAAGAGACTCATCCGCATATGGTTTAGAGTTTCAATTTCAAGAACAAATGGATCTATACAATTATCTGCACAACAATAATGCACAACAACGGAATGATCAATTTGAGGCTGACAAAGATGTCAAAAAACAAGTTAAAAAAAATCAGTTTTTCAATTTTTTTTGAAAAATATGTTATTAGTATAATTATTGTTTGTTTTCTAATTTAAATTTATATCAAACTTTATTCCTATATGTTTTCTAATGTAATCAATTTTTTTAACATGTGAGTGTGTAATTGCGCTAAACTTATTTTAATATTTTAATTATTTATTGAATATTTTAAAGTATAATAAGTATTTTATAGTATAATTTATTTATATTAAGGTGTTTGAAAGTTTTTATGACAATTTTATACTTTAGAAGTATCGTTGTATTTTTTTATATTTATTGCGCAATTTTCAGAAATTAAAAAATTAATATGTTTTGACAATCGAATGAATTTAATTGCGTGTACAATTAAGTAGAAACGCATAAATTAATTGATATTTAAAATTGATATTTATATTACCTGCGTATTTTGTAGATTTCAAAAATGTAAAAATATTTACTTTTGGTAAAAATGAATTTTAATTAATATTTTCGAAAAACGTGTTTTTATTATAAAATTAATATATTTATATTAAATAATTAAAATATAAAAAATTAAAAAAAAAATATTAAGGTATGCTATTTGTCACATCGATGCAGTCGCATCGATGTGCAAATAGCATTTGTGAGCTTTAAGTCATACTACCTGACCCTACAAGCTTGAAAACTGTATAAACACCATGAGTTGAAATATAGAGAATGATGCACTACACCACGAACTACTAATCATTCCATCTAATAGGGCTCTATGTCATTTTTTTTTTTTTTGATAAAGAGGAGAGACGAGAAACTCCACCCCAACCCGATCGGAGGTCCCTCGATCGGGTAAGATGTAAATCGAGGAATGTGCCCGAGTAGCAGACACCTGTGCGAGAGAGCCAATAGGTCGAACCCCAGGACAAACCTTCATAATATTTCAATGAAAATTTGTCACACCTGTGCGAGAGAGCCAATAGGTCGAACCCCAGGACAAACCTTCATAATATTTCAATGAAAATTTGTCCCACCCGAGATTCGAACCCTGCGTCGCCGGAGAATTACACCCACATCATCACAGGTCTTACCACTCGGCTCTATGTCATTTGTAAAATACAAAAAATAGAGTATATTAATTCTCTGAGATTGAAGGAAAACTATATAAATACATAAATTTGAAACTATTTATTATTTTGTACTATAAATAAATTTCCCAAAAAATTAGGACATTAAAATGCTCATCTCATCATTTTAAAATTGTGTCAAAACCACTCGAATGTGTGCAGCAGCAGCATCGAGGGTTCAATGAGAACAAAGACGAAGCAAAAGGGACCCAAAATTTCTTGTTTGTAGCTAAGAACACATGAATCGACAACTCAAAATTCAAAATCTCCTTGAACATTCACCTCTATATAGGATCCATACTTTCGGCAGCTTGTGTGAGCAGAAATCAGGAGGTCATGAGTAGTTTGTTTCTCTAATGTAAACAAACTTGTGTGTTTAACTTGAAGCAATTTTACTTAGAATCTGTTTATGAACATGTGTCACGTAGACGGGGTATGAGGGCCAGCCGGAAGTCTGGTCTTCCACCATGTAAGAGAAAAATATCGTCCCTGGAATAAAAGGAAATAAAATTTTAAACTACCATTTAAAAATGTCAGCAATGCCATTTTCATTTTATTTATTTATTCTTGTTGATGAAAAATTACTCATCTACCGACCTGATGAATCTCCATTTTTGCAGAATTTCAGGCTGCAAAGAAGAGAAGAAAAGTAATGAATTCAATGAAACTGAAAAAAAGGAAAAATATCCACTGCAACAAGCAAAAAATGAAAGGACTTGTAATTACAGAAATACCCGTGAGTTTTGACCTAATTTTGTAATTAGATCAAACCTCAAGGGAACTTTCTCTCATCGACCCAATGAAGTATTCATACCGTAGGTAGGAACATCGCTGACGCCTAATTTCATTTACAATGGCATTCAGCTTCTTTGACAATGGATTGTCATATTGTTCCAAAATAATCTGTAATGGGAAAATGACCTAAATTACTACAAAAAACTAGTAGTAATTGATATATATTGATGAAACAAAGTGTAGTTTTGGTCAGTCAAAAATATGAAAGAGTACCTGATTTGAAATCTCTTCAACTGACGAAAGTCCAAAAAGTTGTTGCATAACATTTTGGTGAACAGAGTTGCCAACATAAATTAAACAATCTTCGCCATTCTCAAGAAGATATATTCCCTCATCGAAAATGTGCTGTCTCGAAAGCGGAATAGTGATAGGAATACCGGATACATCAAAATCCTGACATTCAGGATGGAGAGATGAGATAAAAATATACTTGAAAAATAATGAGACCGTTTAATGGGGACGAACTATATACCTTCTCATCAAGATCAAGGTCATGTACAGCTATCATCCTCGGGTACAACAATGATATTACCAAAGGAGTTCGTAAAGGGGAAACGTAATTTATCCAAAAGGACCTATCATCAATTCTTCCATCAGTGCATAATCCATTGCTTTTCAGTAAAGCTGAAAAAGGCAAAACAAATTCTGTTATGAAAAAAAGGGACCGTAACAATATATTATTCAGGTCAAATTCAAGCAGTCTCAAGAATAATATTCATATAGTAATAATATGATATACCAAGCGTATACAGAGGCAACAATTTAAGTGATTCAGGCAGCAAAATATGTCCAGCCGACGAGGCTGTAGCACAGGACTTGCGGTAGGAAGATAAAACATTGATGCAATCATTTGTAATTTGATCCTGGACTTGGGCAAGAGGAACTGAAGGAATCTCATTAGCAACTGCATGTGACAAAAATCAGATTTGGTAAGTATACTATACTATCCAAGATAAAAACGAGAACATAAACAAATAAATAAATAATATCAGAGCAAACCAAAATCATTGTTGTTTAGATACAAACAAGCAATTCAGGAAAGAAAATAATAAATCAAGTCTAGCAAAGCAAAAAAAATAAAATAAAATACATAAAATACCTTTCTTCAAGAAACAGGAAAACTGAGTATCCAAGTCAGCAGTTCGGAACATATTAATCAGCAAGTTGGTGCAGGGTAGAGACAGGGTTGAAATTCGGATTCTTCTTTGTCCGAATACGGTGGTGTAAAGAAGAGCGCACTAAACAACACAAGCATATAAAGTGATCAGATAGCTAAGACTTCTCCGATATGAAGGAATAGCTGGAAATCAACAGAATAAATCTGACATCCCTCCCAAAGAAGTTGACCCAATTCGTTTGTAAATTACAAGTGGGTCAACTTCTCTGGGATAGAGAAAGTACATATTGGGCAAATGTCTGATAATGTGCAAGTAGAGCAAATTATGGCAGTGAATTATGGTTCAACCTGAAAAGAACACTCAGATCCTTCTTGCAATTTACCATCATGTTCAAGGGACACCATTATTGTCTTGTCACAGTCAATCTGAAAAATAGAAAGAAAATCATGAGGGAAAAAAGAGAAGGTAAAACAATCATTGAGAACATCTGTTGGTCCAAACAAAAACTGGAAAAGACAAATGTGCAATAGTAACCCTTCGAAATTGGGCCCTTCTTCTATGAATCAAGCTACTCTCTTTAAAAAGAAAAAAAAAAACATAAATTACATAATAAAGAAAGTGGAAAAGACCAGAAAAATGGAACTGTATAACAAAAGGTCAGCATTAATAATATACATAAGATGCTTCTTATTTCTGGCAAATTATCATATCCAAGATACACTTGTCTTGATCAGTTTTCCACATAACAACAAATTAGTAAGCTGCATGAGAAAGATATAAACAAATTTACACACTTTTGGACATTTTGTTTTCCTTTTGACAGATGAGAATAATCAAAATGTCTCGTTAATCAAGACAAGGACAAGCCCTTATAATTATTGTTTCAGAAATAGAAATGCATGTATGTACATACTATGTGCGAGTATGGCGGAGAGAAACAGAGAGACATACCGCAGGTAGATCCACATCAGTTGGGTTGCGCTTAAAGAAGTTTCCAGAATATTCATGAACTTGAATACCCTACACACAAATATAAAGTGCATCGTTTCACTCAAGAAATTCTCCGATACTATCCCAAAAACATAAGGAATTAGGAACGTAACAAGAAAAAAAATCCAAATTTCTAAAATCTTACCTGGCTGCATCTAACACGCATCACTGCCTCAAACCCTTGGGGCCTAGTGACATTCCATCGAAGATCATTGTAAAGCTTAGCAGGATCAGAAACAGCTGAGAAAGGAAAATAATGGTACACCTGAAGCGAAAAATTCCATTAATATTCAGAGCTATCTATGTGAGCTATGAAGAAGTGCCTTTTAGGCAATGGAAGGAATCTTCGGGAGGAAATAGTACAGTTCCTATTATTGGTTATACATATTAAATACTCCCTGATAATAATAGAATAATCACAAACAGGTGAAACAGCAATACTATGCATCAAAGAATCAAATACTATGTAAATTACCTGGCCTCCAGTAGTCCTTGGAAAAACAGATAATGAAGCAATGTCTACATATGATTGTGTTGTAATGAACAAATCAACACAGACCTGAAAGTGTGTAATAAGGAAACATAAATGACAGATAGAAATTGAACTGTGTAAAAAGTGGGGCAAAGTCTAAAACATTGCAAGAACTGTGTACTGTCCGAAGAAAGCATTTAACTGTCACCTGGTACTCCGCAAAGTCAATAGCCATAGTTTTTAGGGTTTTGTCCATGGGTTGGAGTAGTTTGTGAGCTTCCTGATAACCGAAGAATGAATTTAATATAGGATATAGTATCTAGGGGATCATGCCACTGACTATTTATGCACAATTACGGATACAGAGATACTGAACGTACCAATGTAGGAAAACAATAATGTTTATGAATCATACAGCATTACAGCACAGGCATTCATGGATTGACAACCAAATTTTTTATTATAATTATTTGGGAGTGAAATAATTATAAAAAATAATCCCTTTCTCTGTGTATATCTGTGTTAATATTATATATAAACAGTAATATGCCATTCCTTTTTCCAAAAACACGGGATTCGGCTACAGCTCGCTCTGTGTGTGTGTGTGTGTGCACATACACACACATCCACATAAATGTCTGTGTTTGTTAGCATATATGAAAAAAACTGTATACGGACAACATTATTACCCTTTCTCCAGCTGAAGCATTGCTTCTGCCATCAGTATCTCTTGCAGCAAGGGATCCAATACCAGTTGAGGGCAAGACTATAATATCATAAATTAACAATATAAGTAGAGTTTCAGTTTACTAAAAAAACAAGGACAATTGAATAATTGCATAAATAAAGTGTCATATATACTATGTAGCAAATTACAGCATCTCGAAAAATTAAACAGATGAAGAGAAGACTCCTAGCAATAACTACATGATAATATACATTTCGTCCGGACACACACACATTAATAACAGAGGATAAATGAAGGATACATTTCCAATAAGTCTAATGAATAGAATAAATAATCAGAATGTGATCAATGACAGAATAAAGATCGTCAAGTAGAAGACAAACTTAATCAACATTACAATAACTACAGGATGAAAATAATATTGTCAGCTCACCTGATTGGAAAATAAGAAGTTTCCCGCCAGTACTTTTCATCGCCAGGAAAGCAGCCTAAAGAGAGAAGGAACAAATATTATCTATAACGCAATTAAATGATCCAACTGTAGAACCCTCTATAATTCTTTTAACATTGATTCAATTAATACTTGAACTACAAACAGCTTGAAATTCAACATGAACTGAATGCTTAAGAGTTGAATAATGAGCAATTATAAATGTATTACGTTACGGTTTCATACATTTGCTGCAGCACCAAAAGCTGAATCAGCAGTTTTACTATTCTGAAACATGGTAGGAATGCTCTCCAGCAATATTTCCAAGTGTTGACGGCACTGCATTGACAAAACTTATTTTCAGTCATTATGAAAACTTTTCACAGATAAGAAATCACAAATATCCTGGCATAAATCACAAAACCTTCACCCCGTAAAAGGCGTAAAAGAAAAATGAAAAACATAGTTAGAGGGAAACAACCAAACATAGTTACACAATAACATCACTGTAGCCAACCTCAGAAAGTTGAACAATAACATCACTTGCAAGAGGAGTGTAGACATCTTGTACGTCAGGAACTACAAGCATCAATGGCTGCAACAAAAAGGACCACAAATAAATTTAGCAAATAGCAGGAAACAATAATTAAAAAGGGGTGGAAGATATAATAAGATCTAATCTGGCTCAATACAAAAGAGAATATCATATTGAATTCGGGACAAGATAATATGTTCAATTGGTAACCAGAAGTCTGATAACACTCCACCAACCTGCTGAAGTGCACGTTTTAAGTTGTAAAAATGGATGGTGCAGTCAAACGTAGCAATTCCCACCATGGTCCGAGGACCCTCCTACAAGACAAAAGGACAAACAATATGAAACAACATTATCCATTTTTTCATTCAGAAGCTGGTTTCAGCTAATTCCATTCTGATCCTCTTTATCATGGCAGAAACTCATTTGAAATGGTTAACAAAACTAGACAGTACATCATACATAAGTTTAATCATGCTTCTATAACTCTAGCAAATCTATAGAACTAATATGGACATAAAGAACATAAAATGAGAAAAACAACACCTATTCAGTTGGATTAAAATGGCACCACTTGAGAATTTAGAAGAAAAACATGTTGAACACTTGCATGATGTGGCAGTCCTAAATTAAAAATCGATTGCTTGATCTTTAGGCATTTGCAACATCTAAATACCAAAACCCAGGAGGGTTCTCAATATTCAGTTACTTACAACTTTAAAAATATAATACATGAACTAAATTTGTTACTAAATCAGCACCCTGGTGGAGAGTTCTCAAATCAGATGTCACTGCGTGATAAATCTAAATATGAACTTACAGGAAGATCAGATATAGCTTGGCTGATTGCACTGCAAGCTGCTGCGGTTGCCCCAGTTTGTATGGCATTCATTGATACATCAATAAGGAAAAAGAATACTGCAGGCATTGGGTCTCGCACCTGAAATGTAACATCATGCAGTTAGACCATGCATACGGATTTAGAAGTATAACATTTGACGAATCACAATTCACAAATGTGTTGCCAATGATGACATGTTATCCCCAAAAGGCCAAAACTATTATATATATATATATATATATATATATATATATATATATATATATATATATATATATATATATATATATATATATATATATATATATATATATATATATATATATATATATATATATATATATATATATATATCACATTATACTTGGAAAAAATGAATCCCCAGCTCTAGATTTTTCTTTCATGAAATGGATTTGCAGGAAAATCCATGCCCCAAGAGTAAGGGAGCTTTTATCATACTTACTAAAAAAGAGCAACATGAAAAGACACATTTTAATAACTAGCACTAGTTTTCATGTTGGGAGTTCTCGTATTTCACCCACGAATATGACAAATCTCAAACATGAAAAAGTCATTACACACGAGGAGCTTGCCAATCCTTTTCAAACCATGATGCAAAAGCAGCAAAACCTTATTCTCCATCTATATTACCGAACCCATCTACAAGTTTTCCTGATATATAATAACCACAACGGAAGCTACTAGACATGGTTATTATCATTATAAAAATTGTTATTCAGCACCAGTGGCTTGCTAGAACCTTATCCTATTTACTATGTCAATATCATAATCCTCTTTCTCACTTTGTGTCAAGGGTCAAACGAAAGTTGCTTAAGTGGAACTAACCTTGTACCCCTCATTAACTAAAAATTCAACAGTTCCCCTACATAGTTCGGGCCTTTCATCAGCATCTCGGCGTCGACCATCCGGGCCTAAGTTACAGTGATAGTCACGTGGAGTTTCATCGTTAAATCCTGCAATAAGAAAAGTTGGAATTGAAAATTCAGTCAAATATGATCAATACCAGCTTCAGTAATTAATCACATATAAAGCTATGATAGAGACATGAGTAAAACATTAAACTGTGATGGTTTTGAGCACGAGTAGAGATTAACAGACTTGTTTCGTTTATATTCGGATTGATTCACTATTTTTAAATGTTTTCACAGTGAAAAAAGCAAACAGAAAGCCCCATAGATATTGACAACAAAGGAAACCTTGTCCAGATGCATGGGAAAAATGATAGTTTTCAACTAACAAATTTATACTACGTAATTTAGATATTCAACCTCAGCTAGAGGGACGTTCTTACCACAAAAGTTGCAAATGAAACGTCGGCCTTGATCGATAAACTTCATATAGGGGTTGATGTAACCTTTGCAACGAGAACATCTAACAGGACCCATTTCACCAAAATCAACAACCTATCAAGCAATAGCAAATCACATCAAAAGAATGTTTTATCATTACCCTGAGAAAAGGTTAAATACCCATGACATAATTATAGATCTCACACTCAAACACGAAGCCATATGATAAATCAAAAGGTAATAATAACTTCTTGAGAGCCTATTCTTTTAAGAAATAAAAAATAAATAACACTAGTAAAAGTTATTGGAAAAAAATTTGCTTCCTCAAACCTTGATTAAATACAAACTTTTATTTTAGGATTAGCAAAATTCCAGAAAAAAACCAACCTCGGAATTGGTCCTATAGCAAAGTATGCACACAAACACTGTTATATAAATCAGCTGTTGCCATTGTTTTATTATAAATTAGTTCATTATGTTAATCTAAATGGTTGTTGAATGTATAAGCCGTCTTATTCTGTATTAATTTTTGGCTTTTAACAAGGGCAGGAAATGATTCTGAGTAAAACTTCTAGTCCTTGTTCTTTAATTTCTACTCTAATAATCTAATAATACTATTTGCTATTTTCTTTCAGTTACGAGCCCTTGACTCTATCAAACACAAATTTTGGGTTCCCAACAGTAACTTATAGGCTATAGAGGCATAGTTCTAAGTTTAAATGCATTGATAATAATTATTATCAGGAGTATAGTTTGGGAAATGATATTTACGCTCTCTCGGAAAACGACTTTCCAACATAAAAGATAATTCCCATAAAAGTTACGAAAAGCATAATCATTCTCCCGAGTAAATAATAAAATTGAGCTTACAGAAGAGCAACAAAATAGAGCCAGTTATCACCAGCCAACAAGCAAATATCAAATATATAAACAAACCACTCGTTGTCTTAAAAGAGCTTGTGCACGCGAATTTATAAATGGAAATAACACATGATGCGTGTAAACGATTGGTCTTATTGTCGATGCTCTTATTAGATTTTCATACAATTTCAGGTTACACAAGAAAACTCATGCATAATGCCTCCAAAAAAGTCCCCAAAAGAAGGTAAAATGTGTGTGTGTGTGTGAGCTCATTACTTGAATGGGCTCCTCAGATGGATGTTGAAGAGCTAAAGGTTGGACCAGCAAAGCCAATTGCATTCCACTTGTCGAAAGAAGATCTGCAGTACATGGGACCTAATAGTACAACAGATGTGGCTATTATTTGCAATATAACCTCATGGACTATGTCGTATATTGATAGTAAAACTGAGAGCAAATTGAAATAGACACCAAAAACGCTAATAATAAGATTTCAGATATCTACCTGGTTAGTAGTACACCGTATGTAACGCGGACTGCAATTCCCAGTGTCTTGGACTATATATTCACTTGTCGCAGGCTTCACAATCGTCATGACATGATAAAGTGCCGGTAAAGTATCAGGATAGAATTGAAATATTAACATGCTAACGTGGTACATCATTGGTAACAAATAACTTAGAGCGTGTTAGGCAGAGATTTCATTAAAATAACTTGAGTCTAGATGTTTGTAATGCTTATAAGATGTTAGATTTTATTTTATAAATAATTGATGAAGTGTCATTGCTTAGTAATGGCAAAAATGTAACTAAATTGTCAAAATGGAGGATTTTGTAGAATTAAGTTTTATTTTTTTAAGGAAAAAAATGTTGGTCAACAACCTTTTTCAAAACCATCTTATTTTGGTACATTATAAGACATTTTTTCTTTGAAAAATAAAATTCTAAAGAAATATAGGGAGCTTATAAGCTCTTAAACGCTCGTAAACATCTTATAAGTTAATTTAGAGAGTTTATAAGCTCTGCTAAACACCCTCTTAGTTAAGAAATAAAGAGTGAAATCAGAAATAATATCATGGTAATAGACATACAAAATATATATTTTAAAAAATGAATAAATAATTAACTACAGCTAATAAATAGTACAGCATACCGGAGGAGGGTTTGCCTGATTATTCTGTCGTGTCTCATGCAAAATAACAGCAGTATTTTGGGTAATGCGAGGAATCTCAGAGTCCAACCTTGATTGTCCTGATTGACTACGTGACATAGATTGATTTAGAAGTGATTGGGGGCCCGGTGCCATCCCAAACGTCTTCTGCTGCATATGAACAGGCATAGGAGGAGTACCCTATTGCAAAAATAACATTATTATCCAGTGTGAGAGTCACAAAAAATCAATATACAGTAGAATACCAAACTAAAACAGTATTAGATTAGATTTGTTCGCAGGAACCCTCTTATTGCTATGTCAAATTGTAAACCATATCATTTCAAATGTTAAATTAGGTCCGGTCCTGAAAATAAAGCAAGGTCCTTGAGATAAAATTCTGCACTGAACTATCCAACTTAATACTACATACTACTTATATTTGAAACCACCTAGGTCAGGTTAGGTCTCCTCATGAATTGTTCCATGATGTCCTTGGCATGTTTAAGTAAAATAATTACAGATACTTATGAAACCCTAGCTGCATTCCTAAGTATATATGTGATTAATCAAGAGTTCATCAGTCATAATTTTATAATAGAAAAGGGATAAACAAAAATCTTCACTCGGCCCCTGAATGGATTAAAGAATGGGGGAAGTCTTACATAGAAAATACATGTAATAAATCAATTTTAACAAAGAAGTCAATTTCAGAGAGCTGTTAAAACTGATAATCTTGCAAAACCCCATGAACAAGTCATCACAGAAATATATGATAGACGAAAATGAAAAATCTTTGGAACAAAAAAACATTAACTAGTGATGTTCGTACAATAAGCATAAACAACAATCACCTTCAGCCATTGCAATTGTCAAGAAGGTAGAATTGTGGTGCAGTGTTCTAAAACACGCTAGGCGCAAGCAGGTCGGTGACCTGGGGCCTAGCGCCTAGACGGCTAGGCGGTGGCCTAGGCGGATCTAGTTTTTTTTAATATATAGTATATATATAGTATTATTACTAAAATTAGAAGAGAAATTAAATGATTAATTAATCATGTTTGTAAAAATCTTATATATAAGATACAATTATTTTTTATAACACAAAGATAGTACTGTATTTCTTAAAAATGATAAGGAAAAGGATACTGAAAAAGTTAAACTAAAAAAACAAACAAGAAAAGATTTGCCAATAAAAAATAAAAATAAAAATACAATACTTGGTGCACATTAAAAAAATCAAGAGAAACAACGAATCCATCAAAAGACAATTGCATCACACATCATATTCAGTTAGAAAATTCACCTGCTGTGGCTGCAATGGCCTAGTCTGCATTCCATAAGGAGAACCCGAAGACTGAGGCATGCCATGAACTGGTGCTGGAAATGGCGAACCCATAGGAGGTGGCCCGTTTTTCAGTGATGCCGAAACGGGTGGGGCTGAAAAAGGTGGACCTTGTTGCCCCATGGAAGATGGACCACCAAAGCTAGGACGCATTTGTGGAGGCTGAGAGGGTGTCGGCAATCGTGGCCCACCTTGTAGCATCCCTGAGGGAGTAGGCCGGTGTCCATAGTCAACTGGGCCACGAGCGCTCATTTGGGATGGATAAGACGAAATGGGCCCTGGACGAGGTGTGGTTGGCCCACCATTGGAAGGCGGAAAGTGTCCGGGTGGCGATGTAGTTTGAGACAGCGGAGGGCCTCTCAGTGACGAACCTTGAGGTTGGTTACCGGAAAAAGATGGTGGTGGTGCTTGGGTGAATGGTGAAGTATTAGGTCTACTACTACTACTAGGGGCAATATTACCCCCACCAGGATGATTACTGAGTCTGGGTTGCTGCTGATTAATTTTCAGATTTTGAATGTTATTGGAAAGTGCGTTGGGGTTGAAATTAGGGGGGAAATTCCCAGGCCTGGGTCCTCCCGGAGTTGCCATCACTTGCGGCAATTGGAAAATCTGTTAAAGCTAAAAAGCCCCTCCCTGATCTTTTAACGAAGCTGCCTCTTTCCTTTAGGGTTTCACACAAAATACAATCAAAATCTACACAGCAAAAACAGCCCACAAAAACGGAAAATAAGTCTGGTTGAAAGGTTTTTTATTTTGCCAAATCTGTCGGAATTCATAACAAGAGAACCTCAATATGAATGATGAACATAAAAAAACCTGAACTTTTGCGTCCGTGATCCCGGTCCGGTAGAAGAAGAACAGGGCCCGTCTCCGGCCAGGAATCGAACTGTGCAAAGACTGTAACAGAATAAGCTTTCTGTAGTGTGAGCGTTAACGAGTGAAATTGAGAATTAGACTGTACCGAAGTTCTGCAACGGCGATGGTTTCTCTACGGAGAAACTATGGATCAACGGAGTCTGCTGAGGAGAGAATCCGTTCAATTCAATTCAAAACGTCAGAAATATTTCCTGTAATAATCAGTAGAGATTTTTCTTTTAAACCGATTGATGATGACGTGTCCTCTTGTGATTTGCTACAAGGAGGAACGTGACGTCAAAATTGCATTAATATTTATTTTCACCTAATGTATAATCTATAATTTATACTGTAATTACTATGTAGGATTAAAACAAAGATTATACACGATCACAACTCTTCAATCTATAATGTACACGATTACAACTCTCCAATTATGATGACCAATTCAAGATGATTATATTGGAAACAATCTTAAAAATATAAATTATATTATTAAATAAAATATTAATTTTGTTAAGATAAGATTTTTAAGATTCTATATTCAGATAAAATCTTAGGCAATATTAATTAGTTATTAAGATCCATATTCACACAATGAAAACATTATTATTAATTTTAATTATTAATTGATTTAGTAATTAATAATAATAAAGTAATTGTTTTTTTAAAACAAAAATAAAAATAAAAATTTAAAACAATTATATTATTAATTAATATCTTATTTCTGTAACACCCAATTACTCTTTTTCTATTGAAATAATTTTGATATTTATGATATGAAAAATATATATTTTAAAATATACAGTAATTAATAAGTTGGTAATAAATTATGAAATATTAAGAAGGTTAGCATTTATTTCTCTATTTAATATTTTTTTTATATCATAATATTGTTTTTTATGTTAATTTAGATGAACTGTTAATTCTAAATAATTTATTTGATTAATAAATATTATCAATTTATTAAATATATATATAAATAAATAATTAAAAATATTTCATAGTATTATTCTTAGATGATGTAACATCAAATCGATAGCTTCATAATACATTGTTATAAATAATTTATATTAAATATTACTACTGTTAATTTTTTTTCAAATATTTGATATGTTAAAAGGTAAAAAATTAATATATTAAAATATTCATAAACAATATGTATTCCCACACTCTCATGGTTTTAGGAAGTTTACGGTTGATGAAACATGGTTTGTTGGTCCTCATGTAAGATGTGTGCAATGAAAGTTGATTACTACAATTTACGATGTACTTTGAAGTGCTTCTATTAACTTTGAAGAGTTCTTAAATAAAAAGGATTATTCTCTCCATCACAATTAAATAAATACTAGTACCACTCGCCCGTGCGATGCACGTGGTATTTTTTTTGAAAATTGATCCGTATAAATTTTTTATTTTATTTAATAATCGAACTCTCACTCTAATTTGTAGGGATGGACATGAGACGGGATTAGAGGAATCTCATCTCGTCCCGATAATTTATATTCGAGACGGGACGAGATTGACGATTAAAATTTTCTTCCTGCATGTCCCAATCTCGTATGAGTTTGAGTCGAGATCGAGAAGGGATCAGGACGTCCCCAAATTTTAAATAAATTTAACAATAAAATTAAAAAATAAAATTCAATTAAATATTATCGATTTATAAAATAATGAAAATACAAATAAAAAAAAAATCAAGTTTTTTAAAGAAATAAGTTAAATTATCAATTTAAATTTTTTTTTTACAATTTTTAAAATAAAAGTATTTAAGTATTTTCAAAACAAATTATTAAAAAAATATATTATTAAATTTGTGAGAATATACTAATTAAGTAATAAATTTAATTGAAATTTTGATTAATATTTAGATATTTTATTAATTTATGTAAAAAAAACAATATTTGTATGTATATTACTAAATTTGTCTGACGGAACGGGATAGATTATTTGTATGGATAGATTATTTGTATGTATATTAATAAATTTGTCTGACGAAACGGGATAGAACGGGATCGTCCCGATCTCATCCCGTCACATGCATTATGAAAAAAAAAAACCGGAACAGGACGGAACGGAATTGTCATTTTTAAAATTAATCACGTTCCATCACGCTAATTTTCGGGATGGGTCGGGAATCCGATACAAATTGTCCACCCGTACTAATTTGCAAACTTTTATTGAATCTCATTATCCGTTGTCTCAAATATGAAATGTATATTAAAGTTCAAAGGTTTTTCATGTTTGAAGTAATATTTAGTATGTAAAGTCAATTATAAAACACAAAGAGAATTATGATAACTAAATAATATTTTTTTTACAATTATTAATAATTATAACTGAACAATATAAAAAATTATTCTTTTTTTAATTAAGTTGTTAGAATTTATCCATTATATTAGTATAAAGACTAATACAAAACTCAAAAATATGTTTTAAAATTGTTTTTCAATAATAATTTCCAGTATTTTTCAGAGAAGTGGTAAGATAAAGACTAATACAAAACTCAAAAATATGTTTTAAAATTGTTTTTCAATAATAATTTCAGTATTTTTCAGAGAAGTGGTAAGACTCACATTGTAGCAAACCTCAAAGTCATTACAGATTGAAGTCTCAAACCTATATAAAAAAACACGGGCATTCTAAAGTGAATTGCAGCATTTAGAATCATTACCATCTGAAGAGGGACTTGTGAGGCTAGCTGTTCATAGCGTTTAATGCTCGGGCTCCTGTATGTTAGAAGAAAAGAATGAGTAGTTGGAATTTTTTTATCCGTTTTTATTAGAAAACTGGAGCAATTACGCATATATAAGTATACAATTGCCTCTAAGCTTTCACTGAGACTTGAATGGGAAAATGATTATTATTTTTTCTGTTTAAATTATACCTTATTCGACATCATCATATTGATCTAACTTACAATATAAAATAATTTAAATAATTAATTTATATTTTAAAAATAGTTTAATAATTTTTTTTGATAATTTTTTTTATTAATTAATACTACAATTATTTATTTACTACTATTAAATATAAATAAATATAAATTAACTGATTAGTATGAATACTACTAAATTTAGGAAATCTTTTAGAATTACTAAAAATAAAAAATTTTAAAATTCAGAATTTATAATTATTTTTATTTATAATTTATAGAGTGAACATAATAATATTAAAGCTATCTTATTGGTCCATGTAGAATTTAGAGATTCATGTCTTATTGGTCCACGTAAAATTTAGAGATTCATGAATTATATATGTATAGATAGTAAAATTTAGAGATTCATGTCTTATAGATAGATTATTCTTTCCCTCTCATAATAATTGAAACACTTCTTTTTTGATGTCTCACAATAATTGATACATACCAAAAAAAATATATATGTATATTTTAATTTTATCACTTTAAAATACTATTTTACTTTTATTTTATCCAACTATTTTTTAAACTCTACACAAAACTACTTTATTTTTTATTTAAATACACATGTTTACCTTTTATTTTTATCAAAAAATCAAAAATTAATATGTTTGTGCTCAGAACTTTCATGGGATGAAAAAAATACAACTTTCACCACACTTGGCTATACACATTTAAAATACTATTTTCTTTAATCTCCGTGCCCGAAAAGAAGCGTAACAATGAGTATTTTTCAAGTCAATTATCAATGGGGTATATGGTATCAAAGACGACCCTTGCAAATACGTTACGAACTTCCCTCACACTTCCCGCAGCTAACAACTCATAGTTGATCTTCCTACCATGTTTCGGTTCATACCTTTTTTCCATCCCACCTGCGACGCAATCAAATATCTTGCATCCCCTAAAGTAAAGCAGCTGTGGGAAAAACACCTACAGAGAATAAATAAACAGTTAGCTTTGAACTATAAATAAGCAAAGCACAAAACGAAAGTGCTTACAAGATCTGAATGTGGCGCTTTTGGATATTTAGCCATCGCCCGTGAGACAAAATATCCGTCCGTCATATTAGAGAGTGCAGTCTGAACGGAAGATGCCAAACTCATAACCTCCACAAACAAGAAGTTAGAGTCAAAACATCCAGAAGGTTCCAGTAGCTCATGGAACCTCGTGTCATGCTGTTTATTGATGCTTCTTGCAACACTCAAAGCTTTCGACATGTCACCACCGTTGTGGACAGCAAGGCTGAACACAGCAACTACAAGGGAATCCCTCGGCTGTTCTGAAAGTGCTATGTGAAATGCTAAAATTGAAAACCTGGAAAAATCACACTTTCTAAGTAGCTCAAAATATTTTAAGCAAATTGAATTTTTTAACAGATCAACTCTAGAATCTTACCATAAGCTGTTATGACATGGCCTGTCGGGAGCCAGAAGTTTATCGAGGTTGGAGAATAAAGACTGCAAATTTAAAGCAACACACATTTTACTCTGCCACACTTAACCTTCTTGTTATAATTTGTAACGATTACAAAATAGTGTATATTCTCTTACGAAGTCTGCAAAGGACTAAAAACAATTACCAAAAGCATGTTATACCGCTTGTCGCGTCTGCGAAAACCACTGCGGACAAAATACGCTGCCTGCGAAACAAGAGCAGGTCACATGGTAATAGATCAAAACCTCAGTAACATGGTACAAAAATGATACTATGATTTAATTACTGATTCATGCAAGACAAACTTAGTAAAAAAATTATAAATACATAAATAAGTTTTTACTCAACCATATATATAAGAGGAATGTACTGCTTATAAAAAAATAGGGACATATAGTAGGATTAAATTACGTAGTACCAATTTCTTAGATTCAACAGAAACAAAATTGCCCCTAAAAGCATTCTGACTAATAGACCATATGCGACTTTATTTAATTATATCCCAAATATCATCAAGAAATCTGCATATATCTTCAAAAATTCTACTGTTCTATAACTAGATGTGCCATATATATAAACTAAACCTACAATTGTACACTTTGTATCATATTAAATCAATAAACTCAGAATACTTAAGAATGATTGAGGTTAAACTTGAGATAACTAGTAGCATAAAATTTCATTACTGTGTACCTGAATTGGCAGAAGTAGATCAAGAAGGCCGAGCTTCCATAATAATCTCAACGAGGCCTCAGCAGATCCATAGGCCATCATGTAGTTGACTTCCATTAGAAGCCTACCCTGTACACACATACAATGATTTATTTTGCAGTTAAACCTCGATAAAAGTAATATTCCCTAAGTAATAAATACGCTAAAATGATAATTTCTTTTGATCCCAACTTGCGCCAATGTACTTAAAGTAACAATATCTCTAAATGCAATAAGTAATTAAAAAAAAAACAATTGAAAACATAATGGCCAAACAAAAATAGAGTAATAATTACTGAATTTAATAGATAGAAAATGTATCAACCAAAATATTCATCTCACTTACAATACTTCTACCATGATAGTTTATTTTGAAAATATGAATCAATACTTGAAAGTAGGACTTGTTCTTTTCCTCCAACTAAAGCCAAAACGAACCTCAACCTCATCCAGTTGATCGTGATAGTTCATTCTAAGACATTGTCATACTTTAAGCCTACTTTATATTGAAAAGTCTTCACTATATAATACATATTTTAGAGAAAATGAGCAAAACATCTTGGACTTTACCCGATCAATCCGTAGAACTGAAGCAGAGAACCTCTTTACTGCTAGAGCCGTCTCTTTCGAAATTCGAAAACCCAGTCGAGCAGCAATTCTAATAGCACGAAGAATACGAGCTGCAAAGATGAAGCAGAAAAAATTACGCTGGACATCATTTTGGCATTTCTAAAGAAACACGGCATCTGGAAAGTTCAAGTATTAGCAAAGCAAAATGTGAAATCGTTCGTTTAAAGTAGAAATACTATTTCAAGAAGGAATAAATAGAACATACCACAATCCGTTGTGAAGGAAAGATTGGGGGGTGTAATGGTCCTCACCTTCATATGGAAAGTTAGTTCTGTAAATAAGTGACAAAGAGGTAAAAAAAAAAAGTATATTTAAAATTTACAATAGCTTAGAGATACATGCACACTTTAGCTTTCCTAATATCATTCACTCCATCTGTGTAGTCGTACACCAACTTTGCATATGGGTCAAACATCAATCTGGAGTTAACAGAGAAAAAAATAGGATTCAGCATTTATGATTTGTACAATTTTGAGCTAGAGAAAACATCGTAAAAATACCAAAGTAAAAGAAAGAGGCAAAACTATTGTGCGTATGAGTTTCAAAATGAACGGATACCAAGTTTAAAGAGAGAAACTAGTTACCCATTTATTGTGAGATCCCGCTGAAGGCAATTTCTCCAGCGAATATAATCCTTTGGGTCACAGCTCGAAGGCTTCACAGGATCCAAACTCAATATCCTCCCAAACTTAGTTGCACGGGTGCTAAAGCTTGAAACCTATTAAATTTTCGAATGACAGCGAACTAATGTTTCCATTATTCCATATATAAATTATACAGCAGTAAAAATGAAAAGAGATGAAAAAAATAAAGAGCTTGTTAAGGCCAAGATGGGTAACACTATAAACAGATAATTAGAAAGCTGAAATATAATGAGATAAGCTAACAAACCTCCACAATAGTATCACCGATGTGCACATGACAAATAGGAAAACGTCTGCCGATCATCTCGCAACGGGAAAATGTTCTCATCACCTGCAAAGTAGGACAATTACAATAAAATACTTCCTTTCCGTGGTTGAAGTAAAACGGGCAATACAACTTTAATTCTTATATTTCAAATACATGCAGAGATTGTATCTAATGCAAAGCCATCAGAAGGAAAATTCGAGGACTACTTGTATTAATTCGGCTGTTGTTATTATATCAAAATCTTTAGGTATCCTATTCAAAATAAGATCCCTAACACATCCCCCCACAAGATAAACTTCAAAACCTACAAAACAAAATAGAAAAATTCCATCGATGAATAGTTATCGGTTCTTAAATGAGTTTTTGTAAAAGAGAAGGAAGAACCAAGAGCAAATTGGGCAACACACACCTGCTTTTCTAAGACCATTTAGAACAACTCTTGTGGGCCTTGAGATTTTCGAAGTGCTAATTCCAAGGTCCTTGGAATTTATCTTCTTCCACTCCGGAGCTTTCCCATACGCATCATTTCTACTCACGCTATCAAGTACTACACACATTATAAAAAAATAGGTAAAAATATCAATAAACCAGTACCGAACCAGAGACCCAGAAAGCTCGCTTTTTTCACTTGCCCTTTTCACTGTCTGTATCATCAAATGCTTCAATCGCGGAAGCATAGCGCAGCCTTAACTGAGAGAAGGAAGAAGGAAAAAAGGTTACAAATGTAAATTAACATGAGCAATGCTTATGACGAAAATCGACCTGGAAAAAGTAGGGGCGGAGAGGAGAGCGAAATGGCAGACAAGGAAGGCGCGAGAATCCGAGGCCAGATGAAATGGCCATAGAAATTTCACATCTGAATTTTTAGGGTTTATCAACTATACATAGAAAGAAAAAACAGGGGCCTTAGGGAGTTTGGATAAAAATAAAAAATGGGGTTTAAGGAAATCGGATCAGAATATCTTAAATAAAGCGTGCAATGCTCATACTTCAGTCGTCGTGTTTCTGTAAGACTGTAACAATTGATATTTTTTCAATTCAATTATTGATTTTATTTGTAGTGAAATAGGCAAATATATTAAGAAAATATGCTTTTTTATTTTTAAATTAATAATTATGAAGTAAATTTATTTTAGGGAAAAATGGCAATAAGGCCATTTTTCAGCATTTTTTCGGCAATAAGGCTTTTGAGAAATTACGCGTGTCATTTAGGCCACCTAAAATGTGTAAAGACCACGTTACCCTTCCATATATACAAAATTTGAGCAAACACGAAGACCGGTTCTCATTTCTCTCCCACGCGATTCCTCACCACTCTCTCCCTCCGCTGAAACACGAAGGCGAGTTTCCCGTCCTCTCCCAGTGATCCGACGACGCACCACCACACCGCTGCCACCAGCTCCGACGCGATCGGCCGCGCTCGAGCTCGCCACCTGCTCCGCCGCGTTCCCCGACGAATTGGTCGGCTGCTCGAACGACGCCCCCGCCGTCCTCCTCCTGCTCGAATTGGTCAGATGCTCGAATTAATGTGTTTCTGGTAATGATTCATGTGTTCCTCACAACCGCCGGCCGGGAAGAAATCGACTCCAACCGCCGCTGCTGCTTCCGACAACACTGAACGGAGGCTTGTTCAGTACACTCCGTCGAGTGAAGAGCAGGAGAGCCCTCAACCTGCCGCCGGCGAGAAGAAGGAGAGGAAGTAAGTATTTCGAACCCTAATTCGATTTTCACTTTCAATCTGTTAATTTCCATTGCATGAATGAATGTCTAGTGTTTTTTTATGTGCTTTGATGGAGGTTCGGAGTGATTGTGTGTTGATCAGTGTTGATTGTGTGTTTTTGGTGCCTGTTCAGTGTTTTTATGTTCTGTTCAGTGTTGTATATGCCTGTTCAGTGTCTCTGCATGCCACCCAGTGCCATTACATGGCCACTCAGTGTTGATTGTGTGTGTTGGTGGCTGTTCAGTGTTAATATGTTCTGTTCAGTGTTAAAATGTCATGTTCAGTGTTGTACATGCCATTTAAGTGCCTCTGCATGCCACTCAGTATTGTTCAGTGTTTTTATGTCCTGTTCAGTGTTATATATGCTTGTTCAGTGTCTTTACATGTCACACAGTGCCTCTGCATGCCACTCAGTGTGCTACATGCCATTTTTACTGCATGTTTAGTGCCTTTGTGTGTCCTTGTGTGCCAGTCAGTGTATTTACATGGCATCCAGTGTCATATACATGCCACTCAGTGTCTATGAGTCTCATTTAGTGCCAACATGGTGTGCTTGTACTGTCATGCAGTGTCTCTGCATCTCACTCAATCCTTTTATGTGCCATTCAGTGCTTTGTGTGTGCATTCAGTGTTGTACTCACATCAATGTGTGTTAGAGAAATTGATGGCCCATGTTATTCTTTTGTTGGAGATTTACCGTATACAGTTTTCATAGTCTCAGCAATTAAGTTAACAAGTAGAAAGAAAAAAAAATTATTAACAAAATGATGTATTTGCCCATTTGGAGCCTTGGACATCTATCTACATTATATTATAAGTCATTTCAATAACAAACAAGGCTTAACGAACAGATTTCTATACCAAGCCAGCTGCAATACACTGAATAAGACTGAGACACACTGAGTATGACTTAAACACACTGAGTAGGATTAAAATACACTGAATAGCACTTAAACACACTGAACAGCACTTAAACACACTGAATAGGACTGAGACACACTGAGTATGACTTAAACAAACTGAGTAGGATTAAAATACACTGAATAGCACTTAAACACACTCAATAGCATCGGAGACATTGGAGTGAACACATTGCCCTTTTTTTAGCTCTGTTTGTAGTTCGAATGTATACATTTAACGGGGCGCTTTTATGTTCGTGTTCCAGGAAGTACAGGATTCACGATGATGTGTATTCGCTTATGTGGTCTTCAAGGAACTTGGGTCAGGTTTGTGTTCATTTCATGTAATTTGTTGTAGAAAAAATAATATACAGTACGTCATACATTCGTTTCATGACAACAGGTTGAAATGCTATTCGAAAATATCGAACCTAACAAGGCTATACTAGCTAGCGTCCTCACAGCTTGTGCGCATCTCGGCTCATTGGAACAAGGCAAATGGGTCGATGATTACGTAACAACGCGTAATCGTTTGATTGTATACATTTTGAGTTTTCTTGTTCAATTTGCTAAAAGGTTCCTCTACTGTAACTTAACATTTTAGCATTTTTGCTAAAAGGTTCCTCTACTGTTTTGTTTAGTTCTGGTTGGAAAAAAAAATGAGAAGTATTTGTATGAACATGATTATGATTGTGTTTGGATTGAGTTTATGTAAAAAAAAAAATGTTTTTTGTTCATATTTCTGTGTAATTATTGGTTGAATTCAACTTTTGTTCAGTCTACTCAGTGCTTATTCTGTCTACTCAGTGCTGGCAGTGTTTTTATTCTGTGTATTCAGTGTTATCAGTGTTAATCTTGTCTACTCAGTGTCAGCAGTTAAAACTTATTGAATTGCAACATTAAAAAACAAGCGTAAAAAACATGGAATACAAAAAAAAAAAAATTATATCAGATTTTTATTTTTTTATTCGATTTCGAGTTTTCAGATTATTTGATTTTCAATTACTGCACGTAGGATCGCAAAATAACCGAGTCGAGTCCAACTACTGGACATCATGTTGAATGCTATATTGCTCGAGTTTGGTTCGAGATCATATATACCTAACATTCATATTCAAATCGAAAGTATATAGTCAAATTTTGCTTACATTTACACCCATAACTTGTTTGAAAGAAGATACAGCATAATAATTACACACAAAATTCAGCAACAAAAAGTTGTGCCAGAAGAATCAGTAGCAGGTGAGTACTTCATCGATAGGATGAATCAAGAATCGGCCACAGTCCATCAATGCCTTCTCCATAGCTCCAACAATGGCACACCATTTAAACGTAGGATAGGGATACTTATCGGAGTCTGGACAAAGTTTGTCCACTGCCGCTATGAATCTTTTGTTGTCAGCCTCGACACGCATGGAATAAATCTAGAAACATCCACCGCATTTCCCTTCACGTAGATCCTTCGAGGGTCGCAGTCGTGAATCTCTACAAGAAACACTAACACTGAACGCATAAATAAAACACTGAACAAGCATAAAATGTACACAGAAACACAACACTGAATGGGAACAGGTATCCTAGGGGAAACAAACTGGTATTCATTCAGACACTGAATGAAGCAAATCAACACTGAGTCCATATTGTTAAGTATGGATTCAGTGTGCAACAGGTGGGTACAGTGTGTAAGTGCAATTAGTCCAGCTCAATGCACACTGAATCAAGCCATTAAACACTGACTGAACGCATGATGAAAAAAGCGCATGGTGAATTAGACACTGACTGAACCAATTAAGCACTGAATGGCAAGCTCAGTGCAGGAACACTGAATGCATGCACACTGAACACTGAAACGCATGCTCAATTAACACTGAATGCAACGAAAAAACACTGAACATGCATAATAAGAAACAATGAACACTGAATGCATGCTCAATGCACACTGAATCAATCCACACACACACTTTGCATGCATGCTGAATCAAGCTTTTAAGCACTGATCGGGTACGTGGATTCGAAATCGCGTACCTGGATTCGAAATCGCCGGCAAGGAGGGCGGTGGCGCATCTGACATTTGAACTGAGACAGGAACGACGGCGGCGGCGTTGGCGGCGGAGATGAAATCGATCGATCGATCGATGCCGAGGGAGACGGACTGCATGAAATCGATTATCGCGGCGGAGAATTCAAGGTGCTCACCGGTGGCGTCCTTCACCGGTAGTTGTGGAAGACGGCGATTTTGAGGTGGTTGGAGGCGAGGACGATGGAGGTGAGAGGGAGGGGCCCGGACCCGACGAAGGCGACGAGGGAAGGGGAGGGGCAGTGAAGGGAGAGGGGGTTGAACTCGGCTCGGGGAAGGGAATGACGCCGGAGAAACTCGTCGCCGATACGGCGGGGGAGGTGAGGAGAGGAGGAGCTGGCCGTGGGGGTGGGGGCGGGGTCGTCGGCGTCGCGGCGGTGGGGTCGGCGGGGTAGAAGGCGGCTGGTCGATTTCCCGATCGCGATTTCCCGATCGTGGATTTGGGGGGCGTAGATTAGGGGTTTTGGGGGGTTGGGGTGGGGTAGGATATGTCGAGGGTAGTTTCGTCTTTCCAGGTATATTTTTTTGGACTAATTGACACAAAATGGCCTAAATGACACGCGTAATTGGAGATTAGCTTTATTACCGAAAAAATGCTGAAAATTGGCCTTATTGCCATTTTTCCCTTTATTTTATAGTGAAAAAATAAAGTAAGTACAAGTATTTTTTTTAGATTATAAATAATTATTCTTACTTTTAATTTTAAAAGACATATATATATATATATATATATATATATATATATATATATATATATATAATCAAGTATTTCTTACTTTTAATTTTAAAAGACATATATATATATATATATATATATATATAATCTTATTTTTTATTTAATTTTTTAAATATTATTTTTAACTACTTATTTTATTAATTAAAAAATATAATTTTATTTTAATTTTTTTATAATAAATCAATAAAACAATATTTTATTAATTGTACTAATCAGTTAGTAGTACTAACTGATGTCATTGTTACGGATAAAATAATTTTAAAAAATGTTTTTTCACGTTAATATACCCTTCTAAAAAAATTATACGATAAATTTCATCAAACTTAAGTATCTACATCAAATTTAAAGTTGATAAATCACTCTTCTAATTAATTAGATTTTTTTTTAATTTATTGAAAATTGGGTAGTATTTATTGGACTCCTGGGTTAATTTTGACTGATTGTTTTAAGTTTGGGCTGCAATTGCAGTGGAGTGATTTTGGGCTGGGCTGTTGAAAGTATGTTTGGGGCAAGGATTAGCATGGTCTGGGTCGGTGGGCTGGGCCGGAAATTTTGAGATGGCGGGCTGGCTGGGACCTGGGAGGCTGAAGATCCGAGAAAATAGATTTGAGCCCGGCCTAAAACAGACCGGGCCAGTGAGGGCTGGCTCACAGGTGTAGCGGGCTGGGTTAAAATTGGGTCATATGGGCCGGGCCAAGCCCGCGCACTACTGTGCACCTCGATCACCAACCACCTCTGGCTCATTTCCATCCAAGACATAAGTTAGTTGAGTTGCTTTTGGTCCTTTGGACCTCAGTTGGTTATGTGGTTGGGCCATCTTATGTCTCAATCTAAACTTTAGTTATAAACCTAAGTACTTATTTAATTATAAAATGGAAACCGGAAGTAATGGAGATTTTACCGTATAATTTTATTAAAAAAATCATATATACTCGTATATTAATAAATTTGATAAATTGTAACATGAAAAACAATTCTATTGACTTGACCTCTCAGTCTCACGACTCTCCACTTTTCTGCTCCACCAATTCGACTATGATTTTTTCATGTCTCTAATTTTTCTTCATATAAACGTATATATATACCATTCAAAAAGATAATAATAATAATAATATAATACAGTGACGTAATACAGTGACGTAACGATACTTGAAGTCCGGAATTCGCCTATTAGAACAAAATTTATCCCAACCTCTATTTCAATTACTTAGAAATCGATCTCTTTAATTTGATGTTATGGAATACTGCCAGGTTTCAAATTTACGTGTAAGAAGATAACGCGTCATATATTCATGCTGATATTTGGACCATGAAATTTATGTGCTTGTATACCGACAAACTTGTAACAAAACCAATAATATTTATGTCTCAAATAATTTTGCACTGATTTTTTGTATAAATATTACAAGAGGAAGCAGCAACAATACTTTTGATATAGTTTATAGTACTACCTATGCATGTCGCAGATGAATGATCGCACTTCCTTTGTAAAGGAAAGTGTGACCATTAATCTGAGACGGATGGAATGTTGTGGAAACACGTGTTTGTAAAATGTCATGCAGGTATAAGATCTTAGAGCCACATGCTAAACTTTTTTCTCATGTTAGCAAATAATACAGTAGTATTGATCACTTCGTTCGTTCTACTGTAAGAGTTATATTTTTACTGTGTCGACACACATTTACAACACAACAATACAACAACCCTGGGTAATTCTTTGGAAACAAGGGACGGAAAAGTACTGATAATAATAATAATAATAATAATAATTGATAGATCAATGAGTCCAGGTGCTTCTAGGAAGTACTACTGCTGGTGCTGTTAAAGTAATGTCACAACAAAAAATTGGTGATTTGACAAATGCATATTTATAGTTTTTTGGCTTTAATTCGTCCGCTCTCGTCTTTTTCAATATTCCTGATGATGATATACATCTCTCTGCGACAACTGGCAAAATTTCAATATTAATCGTTTAATCATTCATTCTTAAAGTCATGTAAAACTCCAATTTTAAGACATCAACCTCATTCATGTTTTTTAATGGGACCAATTGTTTTTTTATTTTTTTTAAAAAGTTATAATTAAGGATAGCTCTCATCACATGTGTTTGGCCATGTATGTATGTAAATGATATGAGAATGGGTCGAGGAAGACAGGGGTAAATAAGTATATATACATGATTACATGATACAGCAGTTTCTTGTCTTTGAAGAAGGCAACCGGCCGCATCGAATAATTGTCCAGAATATAATATATAGTCCTACTACATTATTATATATGTTGTCGTCACGAATTAATTATAAACTTTATTATACGAGAGCGAGCAGCTGAATCTTATCATGCATATTATATATATGTAGTGTACGTTGGCAATCTCTGATTCGATCAGTACTGAATTAAAGGATATGAAAAAAGCAATAGCTCAATATATATATTCTGACATTGAAACTGTTCACAGTCATAGAAATGGCAGAGGACCTCACCTAAGCATATTTAATGCACAGTAACAAGTATGCCTTTCACACACAACGTATTATGTATATAAGAACTGATTGCTTTTTTCTATAGTACCGCGCGAAACTCTAATGAACTCCATCCATCTTCAATGAAATTTGTCAAATTAATTCGTGTAAAGTCGATTTCATTCTGTGCTTGTCAAATTTTCGTCGCGACATGGTGATCCGTGATTACTAGCGATTCCAATTTCATATATGTTCACACTTTCCCTTTTTAAAACTGTCTCGCAATAATATTCACACTTCAAAAAAAAAAAATTATTTTACTTTTTTTCTTTAAAATACAATTTTACTTATATTTTTTTATTTTTAAAAAAATTAACTCACAAATACTTCACTTTTAAACAGAAAAATACAATTTTATAAATCTTTACTTTTTGGTCAAAATAATGAAATATAATATATGATCCATGGTGTAATTATAATTTTATAGTCAGTGTCCCCCAGTGCTTATATAAAGCTGAGGTTGTATCAGAAACATAGATCATCATCATCATTCAATATATATTTCTTCATTAATTCATATATTCAAATCAAAACACACCTTACCTTATATCTCTCTCTTCCATCACTTTCCCTTTTCTAATTATATCCAAAGGATTATATATACAGCTAGAAAAACAAAATAAAAATGGCAGCAGCTTTTTCATCATCATTTGATGGGCAGCAGCAGAAACCTTTTAACCTTGACTCATCACTTTTCCTGGAAAACAATCCCTTGTCAATGTTTGACCACACCAACACTACTACTAATTCAATGGATCATCACTTATACTCCTCCTCCTCTTCAATACTCATGACTACTCATCATCATCATCACAAGTATAATAATAATAATAATGATGACATCATCACCCCTCCAAATAAACAACTGATGATCAAGAAGAAGATGAGGAAATCCAAACACTATCCCTTTTCTCCTAATTATTCTACTCAATCCAAGGTACGCAGTACGCACGTACCTCTGCTCGATTTCAAGAAAAAATATTACTACTACATTTTAATTAATTCTTCTGGTTCATGTTTTTGTGTTTTGTAGGAAAAGAAAAGAAAGAATCAAAAGAAAATGAGATCAAGTGATGTTGATGAAGAAAAAAAATCAGCTCCAACAGGATACATACATGTAAGAGCTAGGAGGGGCCAGGCCACAGACAGCCACAGCCTTGCTGAGAGGGTATATAATTAATCTTTTTTTTATTATATATTTAATTATATATATTATATTTAATTTAATGGTATATATCATGATGGTCAGGTGAGGAGGGAGAAAATAAGTGAAAGAATGAAGCTACTGCAGGCTATTGTTCCTGGTTGTGAGAAGGTCAGTGATCAGTGAGAGCTTATAATTATAATTATAATTTTTATTTTTTGTTTAAAAAATTACCCGATTTATAGCACAAAGTTTTTTCAACACTAAAAAATATATTGTTAATTTTACTTGTTTACCACAAATGATAAACTTAATTGAATGGAACTGAACTTGATCTATAAAATATGCATGCTTTTGTTTCTTCTTAATTGGCACGATGTTAATCGTGCGTGTCGCATCAATTAGTTGGGAAACATGAATGATGTAATTTGTTTATAAGATGGGTGTGACAGATAGACAGCTTTGTTTTGTAAGTATATATATGTCGAAGTCTTTATATATATTTAATTGTGTGGACGTTTGAGTGATGAGTGAGTGACAAACAGGTTAGTGGAAAGGCCCTGATGTTGGATGAAATTATCAACTACGTCCAGTCCCTTCAGAACCAAGTGGAGGTACGTACGTCAAAATAAAAAAAATATATATGGTGTATTTCATTTTGATTATATAGTTTGAATTTTGAATTTGTTATACATAACTAAGTAATTAAATAAATAAATAAATTCACATATTGCTGCTCGCTGCAGTTTCTATCAATGAAGCTTGCTTCTGTAAATCCTATGTATTACGATTTCGAGACGGACTTGGAACCGTTCATGGTTAACGGCCTAGAAGATGATCAGGTTGTTGTTTTTCTATTACAAATTAATTAATAATTAAGAATATAAATACAATAACAACGACGTTAATTATATATTGGGGTATGCATGCATGGTGCAGATGCGGGTGCGGGTGCAGCAAGATTTAAGCAACTCGGTAGCACTAGGAATTAGCATGCAGATGCAGATGCAGATGCAGAGCCCCACAACAACAGTCAATAAACATCCTCACCTACTGGATACTTATTTTCTCTATGCCCATCCACACCCACAGGTATTAATTTTATATTTATTCTAAATGATTAATTAATTTGGGTTTAATTAACAAATTAAATTTATTAGTATTACTATTAATTTACAGGCTGCAGGATGTAGAGAGACCCAGCTGTGGGGAGTGGATGAGCTTAGACATAATTATAATAATCAGTTGGAGTACGGGTCCGGGTCGGGCATCCAACAACAACCTGTTTTCTTTCCATTAATATGAGTTTCAGCATCAATCTGGATAATTAATTAATAATACTATTGTGTTTGTATCCATAATTAATAATTGCTTATCAAATATTTATATATTATTCAATATTATTTCCCTTGCTTATTACTACATTTTAGATCGACTATATATATACGATACCCTACCTGCACCCTATCTTGTCTTTCTATGTTTGGATCCAGATGTGTTGATGAAACATTTACCCATATTGATTAATTATTAAGGGGCATCCATCGAAAACCAAATTGTGTTGGATCATCAACTCTAGCTTTGCCGTTTTATAACAAATTAATCGATGGTTTTAAGATGTTAGTGATCACCATTCACGACTGAGCTTATATATATATCATACGTACAATAATGTGCATTGGATTTGAAGCTAACGAGTGATATATAATAGATGAAAAATAAAGGAATCAATTGATCGATCACTCATTTAACACGCAATATATATTTGAAAGCAACTACTCTACACATATCGTTAAGAAAACACTCACCAAACTATGAAATATGATATCTGACTAATCAGAGAAAGAAAATGGGACCGATCAAGACTGAACCAATTCATGCATATATATATGGATCGATTACTGTTCGAATGTTGACTATAGTATCGCGCGTCTGCTTTACCACCCTTGCCATCACCTTCTAGCTAATTAAGTAGATATCTACCAAAACCGATATATAACAAAAAACACCTACGCATTAAAAGATGACATAACTCATGAATTGATAAGTGTCTTCATCATCTGATTAAACACTATAAAAATTAATTAATTACTCTTGTTTTATATATAAACCATGTTTGTCTTGGGTCTACACTCTATTGGAATCATGTTTTCTTTTGTTGAAAAATTAAGAGGCTCTGAAACATATGGACCACTGTCATAATTAATACCTGCACCACCAAAGTTGCCTCATAAGCTGACAAACCATAGATCATTGCTCGATTTTTCTTGATTTTTTTTTTGTCGTTATTACGCGCAGTGGGTGTATGATACAATAATAATCAATTACTAAAGGCAATTCATATGTTAACTATACCGTACACTTGTAAATCGATTTTCTATGCTTCCTAAATTTGTCCGATTTTCTGATTTCTAATTGCCTACATCCATGAATAAAGTGATAATCTATGTTTTATATATATGGTGTAGAGATGAATAGAATTGAAACAAACTCTGATTCACAAGTCACAACCTACCGATTTTCATGTATTCACAACACTCTCCAATTGTCCTATTAGATCAATTAATAATTCACAAAGAAAATGAAATATATATATTGTTAAAACAAAACAAAAAATGTCAACAAAATATGTATTCAGAACATGTGCAATGTTCTGTTCTGGAGAGAGATGGAAACGCAGCACAATTATATATACCGGCCACTTCATGAGCAATAGAGATCGACTCTGCAAATAAATTGTGTTAGTTTCACGTACATTTTATAGTTTAGGAGGATCATCATGATATCAATATAATGTTCCATATCTCCCGTGTAACTTATCTCATGGTAATGGAGTCATGCATGTTTATTTTTTCTGCAAACGAAAACTATATACGAGTATATATATCTCAACATCCCACCGTTTACGCAATAAAAACCAGGCTGGCCCACACGTACAGCCACTAGAGTTGCAGTCCAATAATATTGCTAACAAAAAACACAACTAACTCCAAACTTGCACCGCGCCACAAGGCATATATATATATATTGAAGGATCGGATTAACTTAATAGTGAAGGATCGGATCGGATGTGCGTCTGCATCACCTGCAGCAAATTAAGTTGCCCATTCCTTCTTCGTCGTCAGTTTAATTTCCAATATGTGCTACAATACAACGACACGTAGAGTAGACATCGAAAAATAAATGCCAACAAATTAATTAATTAAAAGATGGATCTTTTCCCCACCAAAGATATTACTCGGCTACTCCTGATCTACATATTAAAATCAGTGTTCAAATTAAAGTTCCAAAATATGGGACCATTAAATTAAAGGCCTAGCTAGGGGTGGCCTTTCGGAAGAGACATGTTTGACTTGATCAATTACGTACGTACATTTATAAAAACAACACATCCATCAATCGATCTGCTGCTTCGAGTGTCCGGGGTAGACTGGCTGTCTGATTTGGCTTACAGAAATAAGATAAGAAAGGGATCATTGGGAGAAGTATACAAGCTGCATACATACGGCTTCTGGATTTTGCCGTTATTGTCATCACTTGTGCATATATTCTAGAAAATGCCGGAAACAAATGGTGGCGTAAGATTTTTTCTACAAATTCGATCAATTTGAGTTAAATATCCCATATGGGTTGGATAAACAAATTCACACTCAATTATAAGTTTGATAACTTAACATTTATATTAGTAGTGACACAAGGCCTTGTTAAAGTACCGGTTTTATTTCATTTTTTTATTTTATACTTTTAATAAATTTATTAATTAATTTTTGTTAAAAGTTTAAATATTTATATTTTTTGAATTATTAGTTTGGGCTGGCCGATTGGCCCGGCAATCCAACTGAGCTGGGCTCAGCAAAGTTAGGCCCAAATATTTCGGCCAGGCCAGATTGGGCCAGAAAAACATGCATCGTCTGATGTGTTGGGCCACCTGAGCCACCAGATATCAAAGTTGAGCCGATAACTTGTACAAGGATTTTCTCAAATTATAAAACCCGTACGGGTGGGTTTTTAAAACGCGCGAAAGAAATCCTTACGTACAAACAAAACATGATCAACATGCCCACACGCAGCTAAAACCTTGAAAGTGAATTGAGCTCTAATTTGGAGGTACGTACGAAATTCAAATTAATATATACACCATACAAATTAACCAAATATGAATGTTTAAAATATTGTTTTTAGTAAAAAATCTATTTTACCTCAAAAAAATTAAAAATAAAATAAAAATTGACTTTCAAAAATAACAACTTTTGTTTACATTTTTTTTTCATTATATTTGAATTTTTTAATAGATTTTTATAAATACAACATTTATTTAATTTTAATAAGATGAATTAAAATTAAAAAAATAAAAATTATAATGAAATTATAAAATTTATAATAAAATATGAATTTTAAATTTTAAATGAAATATTATTTATGATAAATTTAACTCTTAAATTTTATATTTTAAAATATTTTCATTAAATTTTAAATTGTATTAATAAAATGATATCACCGTTTTTATTTTGTTTTTAATTTATTGTAACATTATTTAATTAATTTTATGATAATAAATAAATTATACTACTAATTAAGTTAAATTATTGATAAGAACAATTAATAATTTTAATATAATAAAATAAAAATGTAAAAAATATTGTATTCATTTGGAAATAGATTTTTTTTATTTAATTATAAATTTTTTTGAAGTGATTTGTTTTTTGTTTTACTAAATTAAGAATGTAATATTGTGAATACTAAAAATAATAATTAAAGTTTTGAGTAAAGTGCAATTTTTACTAAAGTACATTTGAGTTTGGAATATATTTTATTAAAGTTTCGAAAACAAAATACAAATTTTACGACAACTGTGTGAATTCCGTCCGATGCTGACAATATTAACAATATTAATTGTGTGAATTCCGTCCGATGCTCTGCATGGTTTGTAAATGAATCAAATCCTCAATTAGAATTTAGATGTGGCACGGACCCTTGAAAGTGAATTATTAATGTATTAACTAAGCTTGCACGTATATATAGTACAATATACAATTACTTTACAACAATATCAAACAACATGTTCATGATGATGTTAACAGCATCTATATATATACACAAATCACATTCATACACATTGAGATACATATATTTTTTGTATTGGATCGACTAATCGAAGGCAATCTTTCAATTAATTAACCACATACATGTTACGCTCGTGTTATTAATATTTCATGAGCATCAATTGAGTCTTATTAATTGGTATTAGCTAGCATATATATCAAATTTGGATTTTGCGCGACTTGTTTGCAGAGGCGACGGTGAGAAGAAGATAGAAAAAGAATCCGAAATAAGAGAGCAAAGTAGCAGTGGTGGCCCGGTTGCAGAATTTGGCGAAATAATCGCAGATTGGCATCCAACCAGAGTGGGTGTTTCCGTTCTTCCCAATGTATCCAACTGCCGTTGCCCCTGCGCATCCGGCCATCAACAGCACAGTCATAGCCTGTCAATTAATTAAACAATGCTTTTAATTTTTTTTATAAATCATATAATTAATTAATTAAATTAGTTTGAAGAAATATTATTAATTAAGCACATATACCAGGTCATGCAAGAACATGTAGAAGTAGTATGATGTGTTTCTCTTGAGGATGAACACGGCAATAATCAGTGATAGAGCAGTGCAGATGCAAACTATGAGATTTGCATATGCAAAGAACCTGTTATATATATTATATATATACACACAAAAATAAAATAAAGGCAAGTTATAAGCATCCTTTATTAGTGATGCAAACATTATTTAAAAAATAGAGGGTTAATTAATTACTTGAAAGCTGGAGAATAGTTGTATCGAGCGTCGAATTGGATACCGAGAACCAGAGAGGTTTGGGCGTTGGAGAACGTTATCCATGTGGCAGAAAGAGTTGCAGCAATGGCCAAAACCCTGAGGATAGTTTGGGTTACAACGAAACCTTTGTGGGAAGTAGCCATTGATATTCAAAATTTGGATGCCTCTCTTACAAGTGTTTGGCAAGTAGGAGTAGTTTATAATGGGAGCAAAATATGAATTAATTTGAAGTGATGCTTAATGTAGAATTAAATACACATATTTCTCTCATTGTCACAAGCTCCAATAGAGTTGTATTTTCATAATTAAGGAATACAATGCAAGTTATTTATTTCAACTAAAATTCTTTTACTCTTTCTATTCCTTTATATGTAATCGATTATTACTATTGGATGGAGAGAGTATATACTTCTATTTTCGTAAAATCAATTTAATAATTTTGAATAATAAATTTTATGTGTAAAAATTGTGTTTAATGTACAAATTGAATAAAATATTAATGAATTTAAGGACTATAAACTTTGATCATATACTTATTAATTTTGATAAATATTTATCTTAAACATTTTATTAATTTTAATAAATAAAAATATTATTAATAAATATTTTTATTATATATTAATTATTTATTTCTATATACATTAAATGTATAAATCCTTAGGACGACGTGACTTAAAAAGTGTATCACTTATGAAAATGTGGAGTTTATTAATTTTATTTATAACTAGTCTCAAATTGAGACTTAAATTTTTTATTATAGATAGTTTTTTCCTATAGTATTACTATATATAGAGTTTTAATATATATCTCAAAAATGAAATAATTATTTAAAAAAAATACCAATATATATTATAAAATAGTAAGTTGACACATTTTTTTTTGAATATTTCACTATACACGATGAAACCCAAAAAAATTAACTTTTTTACTTTAAACACAAATTTACCTTCACTATATTAATCTACTTTTTAAATTTTATTAAAAATCACTTTACCTTTTAACTTAAAATTATATATTTTTTGCGTTTTATTATTTGATAAAAAGTCAATAAATAATACTTTCTTGTACACCTTGTTTTTTGGTTGTCCCACAACTGTTTTCACACCTTCAAATTAAAAGCTTTTCTATAATTTTATTTTTACAATACACATTTACTTACAATTATACTATTACTTTTTTCATTAACTTTATTATTTAATTTTAAATCAATGCTCATCATATCCTTACTTTTTATTATTTCACACAAAAATATTACATTTTTTTAAATTACGTGAAAACGTCAATCTGACAAGGGAGTATTTTTTTTTTTAATTTATGTGTGTCAACTTTGTTGGGATTAAAAGAGTACTGTAAAATTTTTACTTTTAACAATATTCTCCTAATTGCTTTACTTTTTTATCAACTTAAAAAAACATTTATAAATATTGTTTTTGAATTAAAAGATCAAAATTTAATGTTCGTTTCAATTTACAGTATGATAATATATCAGACAACAACAAAGGGCTATTTTGTTTTATTAGATTTATCAACAACATTTTTTGTTTAAAAAAATACAGTACATATTAAATATTCTTTTTAAAACACTAATATGAGATAACAATAATACGGTAACATTTATTATTGTCGTCAATTGGAGTTGATCATGATTTTTTTTAAGAAGCTATTAAATTGAGACATTTGACTTCTTTTTCCCTTTTAAATCATTATGAAAAAACTTTACTTTTGAATTTCTTCAGAAAAAAATTACTTAAAAAACTAGTACTAATAATTAGTAAACTGCAGCAGATTAAAGTTAGTACGCACGACAAGATTAGTAAAAAACTAATGAGTGTTTTTCAGTGGGCCCTGAAATACTCGTATAGTCGTATACTCCGTTAATAGAAGCAAATTAAAGTTAGTCCAAATCTATCACCGATATTCAACACGCGCTTGTAGCCGTTGATTTATTTTTCTGTAGTGGAGTACTACATTTTTACCGCTTTCAATTTTTACCCTATAATAATACTATACTTTTTTTTACCCCAAATTTCAATCTCTGCCATCCGGTGTTGCTGTACACGTCGCATGACAATACACACACTGTGTGCAGTATCCATTAATGGGGTGTGGGATCGGCAAATTAAGCGGTGCGGCGACGGTGCGGAACGAAGGCGCCGTCGGCAGACCAATTATCAAAGGGCCGGAAACCTGGCCGCCGTGGCTGGTCGACGTTGCCGGAAACGTCATCGAGGAATGGGAGCCCCGCCGTGCTAACACCTTCCAGAAACTCGAAAAGGTTATTTAATTACCCGTCGTTTTATTGCTTACATATATACATTGATTGAGCTGGCCTAGTAGTAGAAGTAGTAGTAGTACCACTTTTTATGCCTAGGGTACAACAACGTGTTCATGTTTATGCCAAAATTAAAACAAGGGATTGTTGATATGTGATTTGGGTTTTCTGCTGGTTCAGATTGGGCAAGGGACATATAGTAATGTGTACAAAGCCCGAGATCTGATCACCGGGAATGTGGTGGCCCTGAAGAAAGTGAGGTTTGATAACATTGAGCCAGAGACCGTGAGGTTCATCGCGAGGGAAATACTCGTGTTGAGACGGTTGGATCATCCCAATGTAGTTAAGATCGAAGGTCTTGTTATTTCGAGGATGTCCACTAGTATTTACCTCGTCTTTCCGTGTATGGACCATGATCTCGCGGGCCTCGCTGCTTTCCAGAGTGTCAAGTTCACTCAGTCCCAGGTTACCAACCACTGTAAATTTGTAAATTGTTTTGCAAATACCATATGAAATCGCTGCTTATGTATGTTTTATTGCTCAGGTCAAGTGCTATATGAAACAATTACTCTCTGGTCTAGAGCACTGCCACAACAACCGGGTCCTACATCGGGATATTAAGTGCTCTAATTTGCTAATCGACAATGAAGGGGTCTTGAAATTAGCCGATTTTGGGTTGGCTTCTTTTTTCGATCCCGAGCGAAAGAAACCGATGACTAGCCGAGTCGTTACTCTCTGGTATCGTCCTCCTGAACTCTTGCTGGGGTCCACTAACTATGGTGTTGGTGTTGACTTATGGAGTGCTGGCTGTATTCTGGCGGAGTTGTTAGCTGGGAAGCCTATTTTGCAGGGAAAAACAGAGGTAATTTGTTATAGTTTTATAGTAGCAACTTATAGTTTTCAATAAATTCTGAAACAAAAGGATACTCAGGTAGCTTTCGTCTGTTTTTCTCCCTACTCAAAATTAATAGATTTTTTTTTTCTCGGTAGGTTGAGCAACTACACAAGATATTTACATTATGTGGCTCCCCAACTGAGGAATACTGGAAAAAATCAAAGTTGTCATATTCAACGATTTATAAACCTAAGCAACATTACAAAGGTTGCTTAATGGAGACGTTTAAGGATTTTCCGCCATCTTCTCTTGCTCTAATAGAAACGCTTCTCGCAATCGATCCGGATGCTCGAGGAACTGCCACCTCAGCATTGAATAGTGAAGTAAGTGATTTCTACTGTGTGCTACTGTGCTTGACTGCCGGATCTTAAATTATATCTTCTCAATTTCTGAAGTGACCTTCTTGGGAATGACTCAATGTGATTTACTAGTTTTACTGCACATTGTCATTAATTTTATAAGGGATTGTTAGTTTGTTACAAAAGTTATCCCAGAGGTTTGCGGTATTTACAGATTAACCCAAGTAACTTTGCCCAAACGTTTTGTCAGGCTTTTTGTAATCTTATTAGATAAATTGTTGAATCTCGGATGTTAAATGTAAAACGAAAACAATAGGTTATTTGTATTATTTGTAAAATTTTGGGGATGTAAAGTATTTGATGACGTTACCAATTTTTGCAAGGGCAAGCTGCAAGCATAAGACTTATCGCTAATGTAACCTGAATGTTGCATTTAGGAATTTTCAAATTTAGATTTTGTAGGCCGAAATCTTCAGGTAGTTTCTTAAGCATTCCTTATTTTAGACTCCAAGGGGATGGAATATTATTAATATTTGTTTAAAATAATAATAATAATAAATATATATAATAAATTGAGACTGATGTTTGCTAAGAACAGTACTGAGATGGATGAAGCCTGATATTTATATGCTGTTTACGACCAGTTCTTAACGAGTGAGCCATTTGCATGTGACCCATCCGATTTACCCAAATCTCCTCCTAGCAAGGAAATGGATATCAAATTGAGAGATGAAGAATCCATAAGGTGCTCTATTTTTATTTTTTATTTTCACTTTTTGTAATGCTTGTTTTACCAGCACACAAACATGTGCTAACACGTGTTCTGCCTAAGAAGGCAACAAGATTCAAGGGGAAAATCTCACAGAACGGACGGTCCTAGAAGCTCAAGAGCACGTGACAAGGCCATCCATGGAATTCCAGCTCCCAAAACTAATACAAAACTACAAACAAACTTAAATGTATGTTAATAATTTCTTCATTGTCACTTTACCTTTATTCCCTGAGCCTTGATTTGTGTTGATAAGTTGGAAGTTAATAAATCGTTTTCTATTTTATGTATTTTGCAATTACTTTTGTTTTTGTTAGGAAAATCTTTCCAGTTACTTCAATGATAGTATATCATCCCTGTATTTGGAATTCTAATATCAATCAATACCATTTTCTTACCTTCTACAGAGGCTGAGAATTATGCCAGAAGCTAAAGTCAGGAGCAAGAGTGAAAGATTCCCACCACCTCATCAGGATGGATCAGTCGGATGCCCGCCCGATCTATCTCAAAATGACCTTTCATCATTTGGTGGCGGCGGTGATGCTTATACTAAACATAATTCTTCCGATTTTGCTCCAAAATCATCAAGATACATATGTAAAAGTACATCAAAAATTGCAGCTTCTAGGAGTTGAAACATGAATGAAGTGCCTCACGTACAGGCCTTGGTTGATCGATTTCAGGTTAAGCCGCAGTTGAGCATCAGGCATGTTTTGTAAAGAAATTTTGAAACCTTGTTGAGTCACGAGTGTATGTATATCAGGGTCTCTTGCTTCCTTCATCATGTTGTAACTGCAATATCTTGAGTATAATAAACACAAAATGGAAACCAGAAAAATCAGAGTTTTTGATGAATCATAGTGATATATACATATTTTGGGTGTTCCAACTGATCATTTAGTGATTTGTTTCGTCTACATCTTTGATATTGAGATCAGGACGATTTTGTACAGGGTCCTAATCCTCATAATATCAAAGACCTTTTCCAGGACGAGCATAGTGTCATAAGGTTCGGCCATTGTAGCCCGCCCGACCAAACAAGCTATCCAGGTTAAACAATCGTGTAAGTAAATGCACATTCGTACAATCGTACCTACCTTTCCAATTTATTTTTTTCTGCACATGTTAGATTAGATGGAAAAACCCAAAAACAGAACATAGGACCCGAAGCAAAATATGTAAATTAATTGGTCTGTAAGTTCTTCCCTCAGAATGCATGCATGTATGTGTGTATATATATATATATATACATACGATTATATATGATCAGGTGGTTGTTTTTCCTGCAGGGAGAAGATGGGAGTGATCATGCGACGAATGGGACGAAGTGTAGCATGATTTCACAAACAACAGATTCTTCGGCAACAGTACTTTTCTGAAACTCTTCCTTTTTTTGTTCCTTTTTCCTTTCTTCTCCATAGATGACTCCTGAAACAATATATATCATCACATTTGTGAATTGTGCATGAGAACATATATATATATTCTCTTAACCAATTACTTGATTAGGACAAGTTCATATAATACGAATATAAATTAATTTGTTGAACACATTATTATGTAATGAAATAGAAACCTTTGATGGAATGCCACCATCTCTCGAACCAGGTTCGTCGACGCCATCCTTGTTACCTGCATTCAATATTCATAAAATTCAGCATCTATCAAGATTCAAGATATATCCATAGGCTAAAAAATAAACATCCATTAGGATAAATTCCGTTACCAATAACAGCATCAAGGTTGTCCACTTCATTTTCGTTGAAATAAACTCGGAAGCTCGGAGAGCCAGGAAAAGCGTCATCACCCTCATACCCAATCATTCTCTCATGGTCATCATCATCGTCGTTAACTTCTAGCTCATCTTCATCAGCATCCGTGAAAGCATCCTCGTGAGTTTTAGGTCCATCTTTCTTCTCGTTTTTTCCCCTCCCCTTCCACCGCCCATCCTTCAAATCACGACGACATTCAAATGTTTTCACGATGCCGATTGCCTCTTCTTTTCCCTTGGGGGAAGGCTCAGGGGAATAGGTGTTTTTTTGGGAGGGATTGGGAGATAGAAGAAGCTGTTGAGAAACATTTTTGTGGTCAATATCATGAGGAAGGAGCACGACTTTCTTGGAATGGGTCGGATCCTTGAGGGGGATTCCTGAGTTGCGACGAGCCTTGATCCCCTGAAAGCGTTGGAGGAGAAGAGGTCGAAGCCTCGCCGGAAGAGCAAGTCCCTGAGAATCTAACCTTGAAGAATTGCACCCCATTTTTAATTGGTATATATTGTTAGGGTTCATGCATGCATGCATGCACTGAGAACGAACGAACCGAGGCCGTAAAAAGGAGGGCACATGGATAAGTAGGAAATCACAGAAAAGAAACAAAACAAATTCTGCAAATTGAGACCACCGAAATGTGGCTGATTTTCAGGGGGGTCAAATTAAGTTTTGATCATGCTTCAAGCCTCATGATCAATTTGGTATAATGTAAGATTGTAATTTTAGTTATTTGACGATTTTTAGTTAAATTGTGAAAGTCTGTACATCGCACTTGACACCTGCAGTGCATGACATTTTTTGTCTAGTTTGACGTATGTTCAGATAAATCAATATCACTAAATTATGACTTTAACAAACGTATGACATTCAATTTATTCATGTTAGACTTCACACACATTCAATTTGTTTGTTTGAATTATATACTACACAGTTTCTGTATTATTTTATTAATTTTATTAGGCGATTTAACACTCTGTTTTTTATAGGAAGAGATATTGTGTCCCATGCTTTATTAATTGTTTGTACGACTTTTTCACACCACAAAAAAAGGCCAGGAATCTCACGAGAGTCGAAAGCTAGCAAGTGATATATATGATGGTCCCGACGAACGCGCATTATGTCGTTTTCGACTTTTGCACACCAAATTTTAGTTACTGTAATCGTGAAGAGATATTGTTCTTGGATTATAGCTATTGCACACAAGTGAGATGAATTTCATGAATTTCTCTCTCTCTCTCTCTCTCTCTCTCTCTCTCTCTCTCTCTCTCTCTCTCTGTTACATGAATTTCCAAACAATGCAAATAATGACCAAACATTAATTTCGGATTACACAAGATGAATAATTCAAATTACAACAAATTAAATATCAAAATTTTGCATAAAATAATTAAATAATTCAGTTAGAACAAAGAACACACATATACGATGACTAATTCAGTTACAAGTGAACAATTCTTTTTCCCCATAATCGGACTCATCAGCGCATTATAAACTCGAATGCATAGCATCCCAAATAAAAGTTGTTGATTATGTGTAAATATTAATACTAGCTAATAGGAAATCTAAATTTCATGATGGGGATTTAAAGTGCACTGATTTCATAATAATTAAACATTGAAAGTAACTGGAACCTAGCTAGCTAGAGAGCATATAATCTGCATTAATTATTACATGTTATTGTTTTTAACACGAGGGTCTTTGTATAAATTTTAAATATTGTACTTAAAATTATACTATAATAAAAAGAATATATGATATTCATCACTATAAATATAGGCATGTAGTTTTGATCACTTTATTCTTTGCATTACACAATCAGTACTAAAAATTTGTTGAAGAAAATGCCTACTAATTATTCTGTCAACAAACTTGTCCCTGTGATTCTTGTTCTGTACTTGTGCTTGCCTTTTATGATAAGTGGTAAAACTTGCAAGTTCGATAAGATCTATCAACTCGGAGACTCGATTTCCGACACCGGAAATTTGGTTATCGAGTCCCCGGCATCCATGTTTGCTTATCTGCCGTACGGTCAAAACTTTTCAAAACCCCCTAAGGCCATGGGCCGTTGCTCTAATGGTCGTCTCATGATTGACTACATAGGTACACGTTAGGTTCTATATATATATGATCAATATATATCCTCTTAATTTCCTTCTATCGATCGTTCATCTTTGTTTTTGATCATGTCTTGAATTACATTAACAGCAACGGCTGCTGGGGTTCCTCTTCTGATTCCGTACAAGATCAGTGAAGGCAACTTTACGTTTGGAGCCAACTTTGCGGTGGCGGGGGCCACCGCATTGCCGCCTATGTATCCTGGAATGGGGCAAAGCTCTCTTAAGGAGCAACTGGATTGGATGTCCACTCTTTTCAAATCCGTCTTCCCTAGTCCAAGGGGTACGAATCTTCATCCAGTCTCTGAACTGTTTGTCAGGTTCTTTGTAAATTTACAAAGAACTTGACAAACAGTTACAAAGAACTTGACAAACAGTTTAGGCAGTGAGGATTAATTTACAAAGAACCTGACAAACAGTTCAGAGATACAAATAAATCACGAGTATTATATAATAATAAATTGATATTAATGTCATCGACAGAATGTGCTTCGAAGCTTCGAAGCGCACTTTTCATAGTCGGAGAAATCGGTGGGAATGATTACAACTTCGGGATATTCCAAGGAAAATCAATGGAGTCGTTGAGGGGCATGGTGCCGGATGTGGTTGCTGCCATTATCGATGGAGTCGAGGTAAATAGAAATTCGTACTTACAATAAAAAATTTACAAATTAATACTCTAAAATAAAAAAATAAAAAATTAATTCCTTCGAAACTTTGAATTAATAATATACTTAATATCTTAATATTTCTTTAAATTAATAAAATATTACAGTTCCAAAATTATTAATTTATAGAAATTTTATTGTACTTGATATATATATATAAATTGATTGATTGAATCTTGCTGCAGGAAGCAATTAGCTATGGGGCTAGGACGGTGATGGTGCCCGGAAATTTTCCAATCGGCTGTCTCACGCTTTACAGAGACAGTTTCCAAAACAACGTAACGTACGACGAATACCAATGCGTAGAGAGTTTGAATGAGTTTGCATTGTACCACAATAAACAGCTGCAGGTAGCCATTGTGAAGCTTAATGAAGAACATAAATTAAATTCGACCATCGTCGTCTACGGAGATTATTACAAGGCTTACAAGTCCGTGCTCCGAATATTCAAATTACGCGGTATGTATACATATGAGCAATATTTTGTATTATCGAAATCGTCTCATTTTTTTTGGTGTGTAAAAATAACGTAACGCGCGCAGGTTCGAATTGGAAAAATGCATGTTGTGGAATCGGAGGGAAATACAACTATGACCCGAGGAGAATGTGCGGCGGTGTTGGGGTTCCAGTTTGTGGGAATGCCGATAAGTACATAAGTTGGGACGGTATTCACTTGACGCAAGAAGCTTACAAGATAATGGCTGCCTCGTTGGTACGTGACCTATGCACCAACCTCGGTTGTAAAGGGCTGCATGGCCGATAAACGCAGACTCATATGCTACGAATCGAACTATAATACTCTTTTTGTCTCATACAAATGAGGTGTGATAATTGCTGTGGGAGGAAAGAGTATATAAGTACTGTAACTTAGAATATAGTTCGTGTAACTTTTGAATGAATTAAATGGTTAGCAATGAAATAAAGATAGATATTTTAAGAATATTGAATCCTAAGTGTAGTACTCTATTTCCATACATATTTAAATGTAACTTACTTTTAATCTCAACTAAGTTTTTTATTTTTTACATTTTAATAAACAAACACGGCATAGATTTGTGGTGGTGGTTGTAAACAAACACGGCATAGATTTGTTAGGCGTGGGCGGATATGAGCCCAAAATTTATGGGCCCGACCCAAAACTCGTGTCCCTCGGTAACAAAAAAAATCGTAGTCAAGATTCAGCTCGACGGTTGAGCTGAATTTTCGGGGGGGTTTTCACTCAATTATTTTCGGGCGATTGACCCAAATAAACCCTGACAAAAATTGTAATTAACGAGCGATCTGTGCTTTTCGATCTTAAATTTTTTTTAAAGTTGGGGCTCGTACAGAAAATTACAGGAAAATATATATTATTTTCAAAATGAAAATAATAAAAAAAAATTTAAATGAAAAGCAAGGACACAATACACTACAAGAGTGTCAATTTATAGATAATTTTTTTTTGTTTTCTTTCCAACAAATTATGCAAATTTTGTTCTTTTTGAAAATTAAAAAAAATGTTAGTGTTTTTTTCTTTTTGATAAATACTAGTGAGATAAAATATATTTTTCTAAATTTTAAAATAAAATAATTGTAATTAAAATTTAAAAAACTAGTGAAAAAAATAAGAATAATATAATAATTGGATCAAAATATAGTACTTCCCATCTAATTATACACACTTTGATCTTTCAACTATTTATGAACATAGTTGGTTTGTTGGAGAGCTAGTCTGTTAGCTCGGTGGTGCGATAGAATTTTCATTTCCTATACGTTGTACGATGTATTGTATTATACACTTTTTTTTATGTGATTGACTTTTACCCAAAAAAACTACTCCCTCGGTCCCAATTTTATAGGCGCGCTGACCAAGCACAAAGTTTAAGAAAAGTCAATTTTTTTTGTTTTTGCGCTGAAAGTTGAGGGGCATTTGTGTCATTTCAATGGACTGATTAACTTTCTATTAAAGTTAATCAAAAGCACTTGATTGTTAATCATTCTCACCATAACACATTTCAAACAAATTTCAAACAAGAATCAAGATTAAAAATACTGTTTATCCCCAGGTTTTTTCAAGAACTAAAATAACAGAAAATAAAATTACAAGAACAAAGCCACTGAATCGACAATTTGCAGAACTAGCAGAGCATCATCATCTTGCCTCTCACCCTCGTCATCATTCTCTCTCACACCCGCGTCACCATCCATTAATAGTGTGTTTACACAGAAAAATCAAAAGGGTTAAAAATGCATGCAAGATCAGATTTAGGGTTTTGAGTAAAGAACAAAATTAAAACAACAAAATCAAATGGATTTACAAAACAACATTACCTATGTACAGAGGGTCATCGGAAATTTGCATTTCTGAGCCCGAGATTTGCAGTTCTGAGTGGAGGACATCGGAATATTGCATTTCTGAGTCGAGTACATCGGAAAACTCCAGATCTGAGTCGGGTACATCGGAAAACTGCAGATCTGATTCGGGTACATCGGAAAACTACAGATCGGAGGCGGGAACATGCAGATCTGAGACGGAGATTTGCGGATCTGAGTCGGTAAATTGAGCTCCGTTGAGAAAACGGTATGTATCCGGCACTGCTTCAAGGTACAACCATAAATGGATTTCGCTGAGCTCCTTCAACGACTCAATGCTTCTCTCCGGCGGAGCGTAGATCTCCGGGTTCTGAGTAACTGTGTCAAGCTCACACAGATTATCCATTGTTGTTTTTGCAGATGGGAGCAAGTAATTTAGAGAGAACAAGAGCAGATGAAAGTTCAGAGAGAAAGAGATGAGGGGAATGGTGGTTTTGCAGATTTTGTTATGGAAAGAGATGAGGGGGATCGAAAAAAGGGGCGGTGGTTTTGGATGATAGTGAGTTTTGATTATTGATTGTTAGAGTTAGTGGGTTTGAGAAGTGTGTAATAGGTTTGTTTAATTAATTGTGTTTTAAATAATTAAAGTGTGTAATTGTAAAATTAATGTTAAAACAGATTTAAATCTTATGGCATTTGTGTAATATAGAGAAATTTTAAGTGTAAAAAAACTTTCCTTTTTTGGAGTGTGACTATAAGTATGGGACATCCCAAAAAGGAAAGTGTGTCTATAGCTTCGAGACCGAGGGAGTATTTATGAACACTCCTAAAACAAATTTACTTTTTCATTCTTTAATACAATTGTGCCCTTATTTTTTTTTTACCTTCATTTTAAATTTATTTCATATCAATTTTATTTTTTAATTTAAAAATATATTTTTATTTTTTTTACTTTTTAATTTTTGATTAAAAAGTAAAAAAGTAATAATTTTTTTAATTTACGTACAAATCAATCAGTGGATATAAACTTAAAACGGAAGAAAACTAATAAATTAAATTATTGGTAAATATTAAAAAAATTAAAAAAAATATTTTTTTTGTTAACCGTCAATATTATATAAAGAAAAAATAAAAGAAGTTAGAGATACAATATATTGCATAGGATGATCCTACGGCATAAGCAAGCTAACAGACTAGACATGTTCTTTTGAAATTAATTTCCGTCTAGTTCAGTTCAGTTCAGTTCAAATCGCTTAAGTTCAGTTTAATTCAATTCAGGCATAAGCAAGCTAACAGAATAGACATGTTCTTTTGAACTTAATTTCCGTCTAGTTCAGTTCAGTTCTAAAATTCAAATCGCTTAAGTTCAGTTTAATTCAATTCAGATCGTTTCAGTTCTTCATTAAGTTCGTTTCAAAATAAACTAAAATAAAATAATTAAAAAATAATTTCAACGTATAATTTTAAATATATAATCTAAGTATATCATAATATTATTAATATTTTTAAAAAAATATTTAAAAATTTATAAAAAATATTATTACTTTTATAAAAAAATCAATCCAGTTCAGTTCAGATCGGTTCAGTTTCAGTTTAGTTCAAATTGCTTAAGTCCAAAAGAAAAGATCCTATAGCTCTCAGAATTTCTAAAAATAAATAAAAAAACACATCATAAAAATTACATTATTTATTTATTTCTAAATGTCTTATGGTATTTGTTAACACACCAATTTTTTTTCTTAAATAAATTTTTAATATTTACTTTATTCATTTTTAATTTTTTTAAAAAGTATTTTACTAAAAAATCAAAATATAATTTTATTTTTCTGTTAAACAATTAAAAATTAATATTTTTAAAAATTTTCATACCAAAGTCTCTAAGTCTCAATTCTTCTTTTTGAGTGCAAATAGTTTAAATTAAGGAGGATGTATTGATTAGAGAGTTTTTTAAAATTATACTTTTAAAGTCTAATATTATTCAATCAGAATTTTGAAAAATCCCAAAAAATATTGATGTATTCAATACTCATTTTAAAAAATCTTTAAAAATCTATCACTATTCAAAACTTTATAAATTTTAAAACTCTATGAATTTTGTTGAATTTTTTCTAAAAATACTTTTCATTATTTAAAATCTGAAAAAATTTCTATTGATTTCACTTTTAATAATATAAATCATTATTAATTATAATAAAACTTTAAAAAATAAATAAAATATTATATTTATATTTATTTCTTTTTAATAAATTAATTATTATAAAAAATAATAATAATTAAAAATATATATAAAAAAATATATTTATTTTTCTTTTAATAAATTAAATTATTAGTAAAAAATAATAAAATTTGAAAATTATTTATAAAAAGGTTATTAAAATTATTATTAAAAAATAATAAACTTTGAAAACTATTTAAAATGAAAAATAAATAATAGTATTGTCCAATATATGTAAATTAGCATCAATATTTATAGCGAAAAAATCAATAAAAATTATTAAAAATATATACTTCCCCAACTCTTAATAGATGCAATAATTTGTTTTACACGAAGATTAAAAAAATATTGTTTTTTGACTTTTTTACCAAAAAATAAAGAGTAAAAATGTATTTTTAAGTTAAAAAATAAAGTAGTTGTGAGTAGAGTTTATAAAGTAATGTTAAAATTGTATTTTAATTGAAAAAGTATATATGTGTTATGAATATTATTAATTAGTGAATGACTAGTTTACCCTTTCTTGGTGAACAAGACAGAAACCCTACTTTGTATCCTATATAAAGGGGTCTCCCATATGAATGAAATAACAATTCTATTCTCCTCTCATATTGTCTCTTTTTCTACTATATTATTCTCTCTCAATTCTCTTGAGTTTATAACACGTTATCAGCACGAAAGCTCAACCACGTTATTCATCGAAGTTCTACTAATCCAAGATCCGAACTCCAAGGCAAGAATTTATATGTTTGTTTATATTCATTAATAATTATAAATATATCTACTTCTCCTCCCTTCTTCTTAAATTCATATGTTCCCGAAAAACATTATAATCTGATATTCCTGAAGTAATATCAAATGTTCCCGAAGAACATTATAATCTGATATTTATAATCTGATATTCTTGAAGTAATATCAAATTAATTATGTTTAATAAATCAATTAAAAAATTTAATGTTCCTAAATAACATTGTGACATGATATTCCCGAAAAAATATCAAAACTAAATGTTAATGAAGAAGTGATATGATATTCCCGAATAAATATCAAAACTAAATGTTCCTAAAGAACATAATATGATATCTTGAAGAAATATCAAAATTAAATGATCCTGAAAAATATCGTGATATCAATATCAAATTGATTATGATATTCCTGCCGATCCACTATATATGATATTCCTGCTGAAATATCAATATCAAATTAATTATGATTATATACTTTGAAAATTCACTGTGAAAGATCCATTAGCTTGGTGGAAAAATTTAAAAGAAAGATACGATCACCCGAAGTTGGTCGTACTACCAAAACGTGGTATGATTGACTCCACATTGGATTATGAGATTTAAAATCTGTCGAGGCATATAATAAAATTATCATGAAAGTAACATCTCACAAGTTTGGGTCGCATTATAATCATGAAGTAATATCAAATCAAGTATTCTTAATAATCAATTAAATTGAATGTTCCCGAAGAACATGTACTCCGATTTAAATATTTTATTGATCGTTCTGGAAGAACATCATAATTTGATATTATTCGATAACTATCAAATTAAATTGCTCCCGTAGTAGCAATAAGTTTGGAAATATCAAATTAAATTGCTCTCGTCGTAGCAATAAGTTTTAAATATTTCTGAAGAAAATTATGATATGATATTCATGATTAAATATCAAAATTAAATTTTAAATGTTCTTGAAGAACATCATGATAGGATATTCCCGCAGAAATATCAAATCAAATTGGTTCTGGTTTAGCAATTAAACATTAAATATTTTAAATCGATATTGATATTTATAAGAAATAATGCAAAATATTCTTGAAAGAATATTTTTATTGATTGCTCTCGAAGAAGCAAAATTCAAAACATTAAATGTTTTTTAATAAAGTTACATCGATTGTTCTAGCTGAAACAATGATTACATATGAATTATCCCTGAAGAATATCTTTTGAAAATCGAGAATAAATGTACTATGTGGGTACTCATGGAATATCGAAAAATTCGATTCCAATTAAATGTAATTTCTGAGAAAATTATATATTGAGATATATTTTGATCCCCGAAGGATCATTGATAAAACTTAATATTTTGATCTCGAATGATCATTGGTAAAAATATCGTATCCCCGAAGGATCATTGATAAATGTATTGTATCCCCGAAGGATCATTAGTAAAGATACTGTTATGCAAATTATGAAATATTAAGAGTGGGCTCCGGAAGAGTTTTACTAATTATCCCCACGAGTACTACAAATGTACTTAAAAATAAAAATGATGCATATCATGATTGTGCGTGAAAATGAATCAAACATTTTTCATCTGCGAATTAATATATTAAATATCTCGAGCCCCGATCCAGAAGATCGGTTTATAGCAATTACGTTGATTTGCATATTTAAGGAAGATCATTTCTCGGCATTAGGGGGAGATAAGAATATAAAAGATAGAAATGCCGAGAAATTTCGTTGAATGAAAACGATCTTCAATTCTAGATTCACGCATCAATCAATTGAACCCGAAGTTCATGAAAATAAGCGACTTGCAATATTCAGCAAGTAATCTGCCAAATTAATGAAGTTGTGACAAAATCACATATATTTGTGATGAAATGAACTATAAGAGTTCAAATACCAAAGATATCAACTCAAATGTTGATTCTAATATACGTTTGAAGCGTAGTAGATCGATCTCAAGATATAAAATAAATCCGCGGTAATAAAAATTAGTCACCCTCAAAATCTCCTGAAGAGATTTAGATGAAAATCCCATTGAAAAAGGATGTGCACATGTGACATGATAATAGAAAGTGGGATTGCGGAACAACCAAATTAAATATTTTGGGAAATGATGAAAGATTTGGTTGATAGAATGAATTGTCATCAACATGGAAAAAGTCGTCAACGACATATTTGCCTCCAGAGTTACTCTAGAAAATTTGGATCCAAAATTTAAATCAATAATAGTGTGCCGGCAGCACTCAAGAAAATAGAAATGAGCAATTGAGGCTGAGCATTACTCACTGGATAAAAATATTATCCCAGAAGGATATATGTGGGTGTTCGTACGAAAACGAATAATTGTGTGGTGAGATATAAAGGCGAGATTAGTTGCTCAAGAGTTTTTCGAAGAAACTCGATATTTTTAAGGATGACATTAAGTTCCGCTACCTTATACTTCTGGCAGCAACAACGATAAGTATAGATATGCATGAATGTATGATTTGAACATGTAGAAATCATTCGAATGATACATACATGAAAATCCTCGATGGATTTTAAGATTCCTGAAATGAAAGGAAATGAAAATCAGAACATGTATAGTATCATATTACATATGTCATTATGGACAAAAATGATATTAAAGACAAGGTCCCGAAGACCATTGATTGTACTCTTTTTCCCTCTACTAAGTTTTTCCCACATGGTTTTCTTAGTTAAAGGTTTTAACGAGACAATCACCACAATATAAATGTGAATGTCATGTACTCTTTTTCTCGAGTATTTTTTCCTACAAGGTTTTATAACGAGGTTTTTAACGAGGCATGTACATCACTCGATAATAATGAGAACATTAGAATGTTTCATATGAGTTTATTTTCGAAATAAATTGAGATATTGAACCTGAAGTTCAAAAGAAAAATATAATCTTCTAGATGATTGTGAATTGAAGTTCACGTTATTCATTTGACAAGGATTGTATATTTGACATCAGACGCATTTAATATACTCCTGAAGAGTTACCGGCCGGTTATAGCAATTGCGAATGCTCTAGTCAATATAGATGTCTGGTAAAGGCATGTCCCTGAAGAACGAAAAATATACAATAATACAAATGAATGTGAAACTCAGCAATTCGAAAGTTGGGTCCTGAAGACCAAAATTTATATTTGAATAACTAAGTTTTTCCTATATGGTTTATTAGTTACAGGTTTTAATGAGACTGATTGATCACAAAGTCAATGATCTTCGGTGATTACAATCAGGGGGAGCAAGTTGTACTCTTTTTCCTTCGTCGAGGTTTTATCTCACTGGGTTTTCCTGGCAAGGTTTTAACGAGGCAACAATCCTGTAAATAGTCATTCAAGGGGGAGTGTTATGAATATTATTAATTAGTGAATGACTAGTTTACCCTTTCTTGGTGAACAAGACAGAAACTCTACTTTGTATCCTATATAAAGGGGTCTCCCCATATGAATGAAATAAGAATTCATAACAATTTTATTCTCCTCTCATATTGTCTCTCTTTCTACTATATTATTCTCCCTCAATTCTCTTGAGTTTATAACAATATGAATGTTTATTTCTTTTTTTTTTTAACTATTATGAGACACCCAAAAAGAAAAGTAGTGCATGTATTATGAGAGGGAGAAAGTATTACTCAATCCAATGAAATCTATGAAAATAAATATAAATCAATAAAAAAAATCAAGTCAAACTCTATGTAGAGTATGAATTATCAAAATTTATAGGCTTGTCAAGTGTTGGCTGCACTTGAATTGAGGACCTAAGGTCTTTGATTCGAACTCAAAACATTGCAATTGACCTAAAAAAAATAAAATTATAAATTTCTTAAAATTTAAAAAAAATCTAATGAAATATGAATTCGAATACACCCTCTTAGATTAAAGTTGTTTTTAAAATAATAAATAATTTAATTAAGATAATGATTCCTTTTAGTTGCGGTTGCCGTGTCACACATGCAAAGTGACAACTGACAAGTGGTAGTGGCATTAATATCATAAACAACGTCCAGTATTTCTTAATTAATTTAGTACTCCACAATTATATTGTTTTTCTTCATGTCCACAAACTCGATAATACTGTAGATCTGAAAAATAGGATAAACAGAAGCAACAACTAGTGAAGAAATCAATCAATGGCGGATGTAATACGAAGCAAATATGTTGTGACAAAGAGTTCAATAGATGGAATGCCAAATGAAACCGATCACTTCTCCATCTCCGAACAGCTCATCTCCTTCAACCCGACATCGAATAACAACGATGTCGTCGTCAAGAATCTATACGTCTCCATCGATCCATACCAAATTAACCGCATGAAGACGCGCAGCTCCTCTCACCAGAGGGGCGTCCCAGCAGCAGCTCCTCTTCTTCCGGGCCAGGTATATATATATATATATATAATCGTGTATGTGCGTGTGTACTTTTTATTAAAGAATTAGATAATATCACAAAACGTTATTTGATATAGTTTGATTTCACATTAAGTTCTTTAAGACGTTTATGAAAAAATCAAACACCACTCGTTCTATTTGGCAATTTTTTTGTGTGGAATTTAGTCGTACCTTACTGTAGCGTTTTGTCATTGTAAAGTCAATTTAAAGTGTCCCGAAAACGTGTTATTCAATTTATTCGTATTGGTGTGTGATAGTGATTCGGTCGATTGGACATCAAATAAGACAAAACATGAGACATATAAGAAGGGTGTTAAGAAAATAAATATAATCAAATCATATTGATTTGATTATAAGAATAAAATATATTTTTATATTTAGGATTATATAAATTATTTGATTTGCTTTTATTTTTACTTTAATTATGAGATTGTATTGTAACTTTATAAATAAGAGTATTCGCATACTATAAATAAGAGTATTCGCATACTCACCAATGATCGGTGATTTCATATTCACTCTCTCATGGTATCAGAGCACCGATCCTAAACCTGGTTCTAAACCTAGTTTAGTTTTCTTTTTTCTTCATTTATCTTTTGCCCACTTATCTTTCTTCTGCTTCCTCTCTTTTCACGTCGGACTGGTCTTCTCGTATTGGTGTGTGATAGTGATTCGGTCGATTGGACATCAAATAAGACAAAACATGAGACATATAATTAAGTAGTCAAGTAGGTGCAAAATTCTACTAAAATATTGATTTTTCATGAACTCAAGACCTGTTTTTTTTTAATTAAAATTGGCTGAACTGAACTACTGAACTTATACAAATAAAAAAATAAAATTAAAATAACTGAACTGAACTTAATAGTAATTAAACTGAATGAGTCTGAACTAATTGAAGTGAACTGAGAATAAGTTCAAAAGAACAAGTTTTTAAAAAACTAAATGTGGAATCGAGATTCGTGTTATTTTGTGATATTACCTCTAGCTAGCTAGATGGATGCTGTGAATTGTTATCAATCATTATATTGTATATATTGAATAATTATCAGATGATTGAAGCAGCCGGAGTGGGGAGAGTGATGGGGTCCGCGCACCCTGATTTTAAGACAGGCGACGTGGTGTCGGGGTTTCTCTGCTGGGGAGAGTATACGGTTGTAAAAGGCGGCTGCTTTCTGCAAAAATTGGATACAAAATTTCCTCTCTCTTACTACGCCGGATCGGTTCTAGGTACTACATTAATTGTTGAATATGTAACTTTAATTAAGGAAGCAATAACTAATTAAATATATAATTGTTGGCCTTAAATATATATGTAGGGACCAGCGGGCTTACCGCGTACGGAGGGCTTTTCAAAGTGTGTAAGCCGAAGAAAGGTGATAAGGTTTTCGTTTCTGCTGCATCCGGATCGGTTGGACTTTTGGTGGGACAGTACGCCAAATTGTTCGGATGCTATGTTGTAGGCTGTGCAGGAACTAATGAAAAGGTAACATTAATTAATTTGGAATAATTAATTAATGTGGAATGCAAACTATATATATATATATATATATAGCTCGATTGTGTAGGTGGACTTGTTGAAAGGGAAGATGGGATTCGACGAGGCATTCAATTACAAGGACGAATCTAATCTGAAGTCGGCACTTCATAGGTACTTTCCGGAAGGGATTGATGTATATTTTGACAACGTGGGAGGTGAAATGTTGGAAGCTGCATTAGAGAACATGAACGATTTTGGTAGAGTGGGCGTTTGTGGAGCGATATCGGAATACACAGATAGCGGATCAAGAGCGAAGCTGGATACGATGGGAGTGATCTACAAAAGAATCAAGATAGAGGGATTTCTTGTCGTGGACTTTATGGATGTGTACGAAGAGTATATGTCGACTACGTTGCAATACATTCGGACGGGAGAATTGAAAGTGATTGAACACATCTCGGATGGCTTGGAGAGCATTCCGACTGCCTTTGTCGATCTTTTTCGTGGCAACAATGTTGGGAAGAAAATTGTGAGGATAGCTGAAGAGTGAAGTTATCATTCGGTCTTGTGTGTCAGATTCTTGGAAAACCTGATCCAATATTAAGAAATTTATTCGGATTTAAAATTAATTGATTTGATAGTTTTACTTCAATGGTAACTTGGATACATAGATAAATACTAATATACGGAGTATAATTTTATTTAATTTAGTCACTCAATTTTAAAGACTAACACCGTTCGGCTTGACTTAACTTGGGCTTGGGTTTGGTTTGGTTTATTGACTATATGGGCTGGACCGTTAACATTGTTTTGGACTTTGACCCCTTACTCTACTTTATAATTTGTTATTTTAATAAAAAAATACGATAAAATATTAATTATAGTAAATATAAAAAATATTTCTTATGAAAATATTAATGTAAAACATTTCAATCCTTACTAAATATAACCAATAAACAATTTATTGTGCAAATATTAATAGCTAGAAATATGTCTATGAAAACTCTGCACAATTTGATTAATTTGTAATTTGCAAAAGAACTATGCAGAATTTTAGGAGACTAAAATTGTTAGGATTAGGGTCGCCCGTGGGCTCGACCTGACCCGTTAAAAAATTAAAATAAATGTATTTTAATTCATTTTATAATATATATATATATATATTATTTTTGTAATATAATATATATTATAAATATAAATATTCAAAACTCAAATGTGAGCAGTTATCTGTCTAATTTATATTCAAAATAAATTATACAGATTAAGATTCACGTATATAGAAACCTGCAAAAACACAAAACAAGATAAAAGGACAGAGAAAATAAACAGATATATAAACAATATTCATTGTGGTTCTTAGATCGTGAAAAACAATTCAACACTCCAATCGGGAGAGTGTTGTAGACACTGCGTAACACGAGAAGCAACACGCAACAGACGGATTCGGTCCGTTCGATTTACGTTTCCGCATCGAAGACAAGTAAGTCTTCTAATTTATTTTTATCGAATTGCTTATGTCGATTAAGTAATTCCTTCATTGGTATCAGAGCCTGTGTGATCGGATTCCTTGTAAATTATGTGTTTAATTTTTTATTGATCACGTTAAATATATATGTTCAGTGTTACATATTTTTCGTGAACTCTGTTTGAATGTTCTGCGTGAACTTTATGTGTATGCATGGTTTTGTGTGAACTATAATCTACGCGTTAATTGCGTTACTTGTTATGAGCAAGAGCAAGTGAAATGTGTGTAGGAATGCATGAACTCCTCTGTAATTAATTGTTCAGAGTGAACGGTTGCGTATTTAAGTTTAATGCGTGAACTTGATTTGTTATTTGTTCTGGATGAACTATTGGCAAAAAATTATATTTAAAATTTTGTGTGAATTTTTATTTGAATTTGCGCATAAAATTGTATTTAAAATTTTGTGTGAATAATTCAGATTATTATTTTTTTTTTCTGTTTTGGGTAAACAGTATAAAATAAAATATATTTATCTGTTTTGGGTAAACAGTATAAAATAAAATATATATGTACAGAGAGTAAAGAGCCTATATCATGGGGTAGGGGCCCATACATGTTACCCCCAGCCCAAATATAAAAGAAATCAAGCCCAAAAAAAGCCCGCGTATGGGACTCCAGCCCAAAATACCCAACTGCCCAAACAATTGAATTCAGTGTGTCTTTCTCTTCTCAACCGCACAAACCGCACCAGAGAAAACATCTCCGCACCTCCGCACCACCGGACCTCCGCTCGAACGTCCGCCGCAGCTGAGTCCGCCGACGACACAAGATTTTCACAACCTCGCACCGCACCTGAGTCCGCCATCTGTCTCACTGATTCAGCCACCGCGAATCACCAGAACCCTAACTTCAGTAAGTAGAACCCTAAATTCAACCCTAAATTCTATTGCATGTTGAAATAGAAACAGGAAATTGAATGTTCAACCCTAGTTTTTCGAATTTCAATTTTTCACAATAGAATTTCAGTGTAATTGCATGTTTTATAGATGAATAAACCATGGAATTCTTCATCTGAATTCTTCATCCTCTCTGTTTTAATGATTTTGGTAATGTTCAGTTCTCATATATTGAGTAGTACATGATTTTAATCAACTCTGAATTCTTCATCTGAATTCTTCATACTCTCTGTTTCTTTACATTTGCTTTGTTCATCTGAGTAGTACATTTGCTTTGTTCAAAACTGATTCAACAGAGTAGATTGTACTGTGACTTTTGAACTTGTCTGTTATGTTTGATATGTTTATAGGTTCTACTGTGATTTGTTATGAATTCTACTTTGATATGTTGTTAGGTTCTACTGTGATTTGTTCAGTTGTTTTCTGCAATGAATCCATCAGAAGATTAGGACAGACATAATAGAAATCGAAAAGTAAGTTTCTATTAAAAAATATTATGAGTTTTATTGATTGATTCTTATATTTATGATTTTTTTTTTATTTTTTCTTCAGGAATTGATTAATATGTTAGCCAAAGGAACCATAGGACATCATGGTTCTCCAACAATACAGGTAAAGTTCTACTCTAAATTTGGAACAATTCTCCTCTGTTTTGCATGACTGTCATGAATTAAGTTAAAAACAATGTAAGATCAACTGAGTTATATGCTAGATTCTACTATGAATTCTTAAGAATTCTTCTGTATTTGGTATGATGTTTTGAGTGGGTAATGTTCTCTGAACTTTGTAACTAATATTTTGATGTCTTCTCTGATGTTTTGATTAGTATCTACTCTGATGTCTAATGAATTCTATTTTAAATAGTAAATAAATTTCTTGTGTTTCTGGGAATTTTGAACAATTCTCCTCTGTTCTGTGATTTGCATGAATTAAGTATCAACTCATTTATATGCTAGATTCTACTATGAATTCTTAAGAATTCTTCTGTATTTGGTATGATGATTTGAGTGGGTAATGTTCTCTGAACATTGTAACTAATATTTTGATGTCTACTCTGTTGTTTTGATTAGTATCTACAATGGATTCTACTTTAAAAAGTAAATAAATTTCCTGTGTTTCTGGGAATTTTGATATTTAAGTAGGTAAATAAACTATTTGTTAACACAATATATCTTAATACTAACATAATAGAAAACCACTATTAACACAGAATATAGGGAAAATACCAACAGTACGTGCAATAATCAATGGCCAAAGGGTCAAGTTGATCATCTTTGGAAGAAAGAGACGTGGGAAGGTCGACTATTTTATTTGAAGTAAGGGGGGAGGATTAATTATGTAGAAAAACTAATTAAATTTTATATATGCTTTTTAGAAAATGGAGTCCTTTAAAAATGTTTACAACAAAAAGAATAAGAAACAAAAAGATGCTGATGTACTTACAAGAAGAACAAGCCCAAGGAGGGTGAGTTCAACCACCCCAGAAGCTGATATAAATAAAAGTCCTCAGAAGGTTTGTTTCCATATTAAATAAATCCAGCACTCTATTAGTGAATTATCCAGCTCTCTTTTTGAAATAAACAGGAAACACAAAGTCCTTTGGTTGAAACAAGACATCAAGATGATGAAGAAGATGTATTCCAAACTCCAGTGGTACCAATACCCACAAAGAGTGTACCAGCTCCTGTAAGTTTCTACTTACTATATTAATGAATTCTCCTTGCATTACTGCTCAATTCATCTACAATAATAGTAAGGTATAATACATAATCCTTTTTCCAATCATAATGAACAGAAGAAGAAAAAGAAAACTAAGAAGAATCAGATAGTTGAACCTGTCATACCAACAATCACAGAGAATGCACCTGCTGCACCAGAGATGGTTGAAACTGCTGCAACAGATGTCTTACAGAATCCAGAGGTTGAACCAATTCAACCAACACCCCCTGTTGTAAGTTTATGAATTCTTCTTGCATTAATTTATGATAATAGTAAACTATAATATTCTCACACTAATACATTATCCTTTTTCCAATCATAATGACAGAAGAAGACCAAAAAACAATCTCGAATAACTCAGATTGTAAGAAGAAGCCCGAGAAGACAGGCTGAAATTCCTGCAAAAACGGTAAACTCATTCATGATTATTTCATTGCCCTATCTGTATATTTCTTAATTAAAAACAAAAGATTAATCTAAAAATGGTATTATACAGGCTGAAGAAATTTTGCTAGCTGTAAAGGCTCCAATTAAGAGAAAGGCTGATTCAAATGAATTGTCGAATCAGAAAAAGGTAATTGAAAAACTTCTAATAGAATGCACTTTCCTCTGATTCTTATGAATACACTAAAAAATATCTTGATGAAAATGGCAGAAAAAGAAGGAGGATAAGAAGAATGATCTTGAAAAAGATGAAATGGAGATGGAGATGGACAAAGAGAAAGAGAAGGAGGAGGAGAAAGCTCTAAAAGAAGCCGAAAAACAGAAGGTATGATAAAAATGGATGTTTGATAATGGAATCTGCTATGTTTCATATTTTCATTTCTGTCTAGTAAATATTACAATCCTCTGTTTTCAGGAGAAAGAAGATGAGAAAAAGAAACAGACTGAGAAGAAAAAGAAGACTGAAAAAAAGAATGCGACTGACAAGGTGAAGGATAAGAAAGAGAAAGCAGCACAGAAACTTCTAACAAAAAAGGTTGATACTTAATTGAACTCTGATTGATACTTATTTCATTCTCAATTATGCTGACATTTTAATTAAATCTTGTTTAAACAGAAAGAGGAGAAGGAGAAGGAACCAGCTCAGAAAGAGAAGGAACAGGAGAAAGCTCCGAAGAAAAGGAGAACTTCTGACAACGAGATGGAGAAGAAGGCAGAAAAGAAAAATCAGAAGAAGGAAGTGAAAGAGAAGAAGAAAGAAGAAACGAAGAAGAATCCTAACATTTCGACTAGAATGGCACCGATCCACGTCTCCAATGTCGTTGAAGCTATGAATGAACAACAAAGACAAGCTGTCCGAGACATAGGTTTCGGAGGATTACTCAATCTGAACATCAAAATGAATAGAAATGAATTAACAACTTTTTTGATTCAAAATTTTGATATTTGTGAATGCTCAATCATTCTACAAAGTGGAAGAATTGATATCAGTGAAGATGACGTTGTATCGGTCTTCGATCTGCCAAAGGGCCACCTGCCAGTGCTCGAATCAACAGGTAAACAACTGAACTTTAATTTTCATTTTTACTTGTTTTACTTTCTTAGTTTGTTACACTTAGTTCTACTACGTTCTGTTCTACAAATACACTGACTCTGTAATGATGTTCATTCATGAATGACTGAAAATAAAAGATGATGAAGAGGGGTTCACGGCATTCCTAAAAGACTGGAGGGACCGATGGGGTGGAAGAGCAGGTATGTAAACTATTGAGTCATATTTGATTCATAAACTGTTCTCTATTGCACATAATGAATTCTAATGATTTTTTTCATTAAACAGGGGGACCCTCTACACAAACTATGGCAGATGAACTGATACTCACAACCATTTATTGCTTGCACAATCATATTTGGAAGTCAGCCTACAAAACAAACAGAGAAGAATATGTCATGTATCAGAGCAGAATTACCTAACAAACACAGCAGAATTGTTCACAACATAGTTGAATTCCTTATATAATAATGAAAGCGATAAAAAAAAGAATTATTGAGAATAATGAAAACTTACTCCAACCACTTTGTCTCGAACTCAGCAATCGAATCACAGCACTTCAGCAAATAGTTGAAATCATCCATGAACCCTTCTCTAATCCTAAGTGCCATGATGTGATTCTTCGAATTTTCCCCAATATGCCAAATGCAAAGACGATGCCGAGAATGAGAAAATATCTTTGCAATAGCAGCAGCCATAGCAGCAGACTGATCAGTCATGATAGTGATAGGAAAACCGAACATAGCTCGCAAGAAGGTCTTGAACAGCCACTCAAAAGATTCAGTAGTCTCGTTCATCAGAAAACCACAACCAAACATGACATTTTGTCCGTGGTGGTTCATACCAACAAACGGCCCGCAGATCATGTCATATTTGTTAGTCCGGTAAGTTGTGTCATGCACAACCAGGTCACCGAATACCTTGTAGTCCTCCAACATGCGTCCATCCCTCCAGAAAAAACTACACAACCGGGACTGGCTATCAAGCTGAAAATCAAAGAAAAAGTCTTTCTCTGTGGCCTGTCTATTCCTAAACATATCTAATAACCTGCTGGAGTCCGTCCCATCGAGAATCTTAGGGTTGTTCAATGCATTATAAGCATCCATAAGTCCAAACCCTAAGCACGGTGATCCACCGGACTGATTCTTCAAAACCCGATAACCATCAGCAACCCCAACTCCACCTTTCTTTAACTCCTCCAAATACACAATGTGGTTTTGGTTAATCCTTCTATGCGATCTCAAAAGGTGGATAGCGGATGGTGGGCATAAGGCATGACTGTGCTCTTTGACATGCTTTGAAACAATTCAGGTGCCGTCTTTATCTATTTGGAACTGCACTTGAGCTTCACAATTAGACCTCACATCCAGCTTCGTAAAGCATACATCAGGTTTGGTCTTTTGCTGCTTCAAACCGGCTTGAGAGCACAAGTACCGTCTCATAGATAAAGAACCATCTGCTCTACGCTTCATTTTTTACTTCCGCACACTGAACCCAAGCTTAAATGCATAGTCATTGTACATCTGATATGCCTCCTCTTCATATTTAACAACAACACCAACCAAGTCATATTCTTCTAATTTTTCCCCTGCAATGTTAAGAGAAAAAGAATCAGAAACCACATAGAAATCACTGCACTACAGAGAAGAAAGCACTGTACTAAAGAGTACAAAGATCATTATTATTACCTTCTTCAGCATCATTATTACCTTCTTCAGCATCATTATTAATAATGATTTCAGAACGAGGAATAGGAACTCCATCACCAAGGACATTAGAAAGATCAGATTCAACTATGATTGAATAGAGTAGAATTCAGAATTCAATATAATAGAATTCATGAAGAAATGTAGCAGCATTAAAACAAATGATTGCATACCATCAATGAGTTCTTGTGTAGAATCAATCTGAATAATTTCTCCTTCTACAACACCAGTGAAATCAACTGGAAAAAATGCATAAAAATAACAAAATCATAAAACAGATCGATGAATAAAAAATATAATAACAGTTAGATGATAAAAATAAAATCCATACCATCAAAAGTTAACTCATCCAAATAAATAGCATCCATCTCAGGGAAATCTGAAAGTTATATATAAGTTAACTTAATAAAACATACAGAAGCATATACAAAGAAACCTAACACGACAAAATTTAAACCGGGACTTTAGTGATGAGGGCTAATTATCAGTGGTTTTGTCTTAGTCCCATTCATGCTTATTATGTATGAATATAAAGCTAAACCTGTTTTTATGAATACTCGACTGGTAGTTTAGTTTCTCAAACCTGCACAATATAGAGTCTACCATCACTACCAATCAACCAGAACAAATGACAGAATCATGATTTGACATTAACAAGCCTCATGCACATACACAAAATACAAGCCTCATGCACAAAGCAAAATAGCACCCAAATCATGAAATCTGAAATCTGAAATTGTAAATAACTGAAAACATAGCAGAATCTGATATCTCACAAACCACTCAAATTAGAACCCTAATTATGTAATCGAGCAATAATTATAAAATACATAGGAGCTTTAATTTTGATATACCTAATTTTGAAGCGCCGTGGAATCGCCGTCTACAATCGGGCTGCTTGAAGCGCGGTGAATCGGGCTGCTTGAAGCGCGGTGCTAGAATCGCCGTCTACAATCGCCGTCGAATTGCCGTCGAATCGCGGAGATGGTCGTTCACAATTGCCGTCACTTCACACAGAGGTGCAGGCCCGTCTACAATCGCCGTCGAATTCACCGTGCTCTGCAATTCACCATGATATCCGATCAAAATCGATGAGTGAAATCAATGAGTGAAATCGCTGCTGCCTCCCTGGTGCGGAGGTGGTTATTGTGTTTGTTTGTTTGTTTCTGTTACGCAAAGGAGGAGCAAAGGAGGAGAAAGAAAAAAGAAGAGGAAAAAAAAAAGGAAAAAAAAGGGAAAAAAAGGGAGTTTATATAATAAAAAATGGGACCATGTAAATTAGCATGGGGTAGGGGTCCAAGTAATAATTTGCCCTCATTCACTACACCACGAAAATCAAACTAAAAATATTGAAATATTAATATATTTATTCTACTACGCAGTATTTTATAAAAATAAAATAAACACAAAATTAAATTACAAATAAATTTAATATTATATTAAAAATAAAATAATTATTAAATAAAATTAAAAACAAAATGTAAATTATTTAGTAAATAATTAATTATATAGCTAAGAAAATAAACAAAATCGTTACTTTTTAATAGCTCGCACTATACAAAATTCATGACCAAGAAGACTCATCCAAACTTGAGTTAAACAACGAATGGATGTTGACTTTTATTTGAACCACGTGCTCGTTGACGATCTTGATTTGAAGGTCAAAATGAATAATAATACACCAATATTTGTTTGATGGAAATTAGAATTTTATTTTAGTGAAAAGATAAAATGTAAATGTATTTTATGTGTATAATTGAACTTTATGCCGTTGGAATTATTTAACTACTCCATTCGAATAAAAAAAATGCACAATTTCTTTTCTTTAGTCTGTAATACAAAATTCTGCACACCCATAGATGATTTTTTTTTACAATTTTATCTTTTTAATATTTATTTATTTACATTAATATTATTACTTTTTCACTCATCGATTACTTATACAACAATACTAATTAGATCCCATATTTTTTTTGGGTTACTTGAAAATTTCTATGTGCAAATTTTTGAGATTTGAGAGAATACTTGTATTTTTTAAAATATATTGTAGTGAAATTCAAAGTGATAGAACTCAAGTAGATGTAATACTAATCACGTAGTATACTTCTTCCTTTCTTCCGTCCCACGAATGTAATATTGTGATTTTTTTTTCAATTTTAAACTAAAAAGTGAAACTCATCTGGTGAAGCAGAAGTCAAATGTTGGCAAAAGAAAATTAAATGTCCCTTCTTTTATACATCAAGCCATCAAGGATGCTCTATGAACCAATTGTTATTAAAAATAATGACTACTACTAGTAGTAGTATTTTTCATTTAGTAATTCAAGCAAATCGGGTGAAACATACATGTATCTTCATCAGTTGTAGCCTAACTTAAAAAAACAAAAAGTCAAAACAAATACTTATCAAATTGGAGTTGTATTGTATCATCACACTGAACTTCACCCTTTCTTTTTTATATATATATATATATGCATAGAAATTCCAACCAATTAAGAAGACACCAGTCACACCACCACCATCGGTTTGTAATTACGAAGAACCTCACACCACCTAATAGCACAAAAGCCCTATCCGGGTTGCGCATTTTTTTCCCTATATATAGCTTTAGGTGTAATTAATAAAAATAAAAATATATCATCTACATCCAATGTAAGTGCCAAATTGATCTATTTCAATCATATCTTATACGTTTAATTTAATTTAATAATTCAATTTGAGGAGTTCAAATTTAAAGACGCCCCCATATTTTGTTTGTCCTTAGTGGGAAGGGAGGAGGGAGAGGGGCCCACCTCAAAAAAAAAACGATTACATATGGAATTTTGATTCCATTTCCAGCCAATTTCTGCGCGTTGACAAATGGCCTCTCCGTCTTCTCCATCCATCATTAAATACAATACTTTATAAAATGATTTTTTTTTAAATATAATTATTTTTAATTTAAAATACAATTTTATTTATAATTATTTTAATTTTTAATTAAAAAAAAATATTTTTATCCCTAATTTTCTAATCAAAAAACAATACTTTCAGATGTAATACTACCTATATATAATAGTCATAGTTGTGCCTCTCTACCTCACCATTTCCAAACATATCTATCTGCTTCCATCCATCTAAACTACTCACAACATCCTCATCTCTTTCTACTCCCTTCACATCTTTCCTTCACTTTATTTTATGACAACTCATCGTTCGATCGATTCAGTTTGAGTTTCCGAGTAGCTAGCCCACCGATATCATGAGCAACACGACGGAGCCGAGGATGAGGTCCATGTTCAATTTGGCTTACGATCGAGGTTGAAATTAACACCCACACCCAAAAGCAAAGCAACTAATCAATATCCGATAATATCATACATATATATACATATACATGATGAGTTCCATATTGAAGAAGCTTGAGAGATGCCTCTCCATCACCACCACCACCAAGAAGTCGTCGTCATCATCGAGAGGTCGAGTGGGCCCCACGGGGTGCATGTCGGTGTATGTGGGCCCGGAGAAGCAGAGGTTCGTGATAAAGGCCGAGTTCATCAACCACCCGCTCTTCAAGATCCTTCTCGAGGACGCCGAGCTCGAGTACGGCTTCGCAAACAACGGCCCTCTTCTCATTCCCTGCCAAGTCCACCTATTTTACAAAGTCTTGGCTCAAATGGATTGCGGCGATTATGATGATGATGAAGGGCAACAAGGTAATTTCAACCATCGGCCTTGTGCGTGTAGTCCTTTCAGTAGTCCTGCGCGAAGGTCGTTCGGAAAAGGATACAGTTCGTACCACCTTCAGACTCCTTCGAGATTCGTCAAGATCAATCACTTTTAACCATCTATCTATCTATCTATCTATATGTAATATTCGTACTTAATTAGTATGAACGTACTATTTTGTGGTTAATTTAGATTAATTATGTGTTTAATTATCTACGGGCAGCTATGTATTCCTATGTGCAAGTTACTAGTATAGGAGTATTGTTTTTCCATGGTACGACATTAATTATTAATTTCAGCAAATAATGAATTTGTATCTACGCCGCCTACTATATAGGAGTAGTATGTTAGCACAGCTAATGACCAACATGTACACTGCAAATTAAGACTGAAAATATATATCATAATATAAGTTCTTAAGTTATATATGATGCTCTAAATGCATTGTACATTTTTTTCTATCGGATAATTAAATATTGTAGTAGTAGTTTACCCCTTACTTATGCCAAGTCAAGAACACAATAATTGAGAATATTAAAGCCGACATTTCAATTTTGACATTTATTTTTATCAAAGTATACGAACAAGAATACATGCATTTCAACATCATCGACATGTATTAATATATACTTAAATGTCATTTTCTGCTTCTTAATTTACGAAGAATTGGCCCACTTTAACCCAATGATTCTTAGAGCATCTCCAACCGATACCAAAAACCTATTTTGGAGTAGGGAAGATGCTCCAAGCGATACCAAAACATAAACCTATTATAGGTTTTAAAGTGGGACCCACAGAAAAAATACTTAAATTTACGTTTACCTTAAACTCAAACCAAAAACTTTATTATTTATAAAATGATCCTTTTTATATAAATTAATAAAAATAATCTATCTACATTTTTTTAGTTTCTTATTTAATATTTTTTATAATGTAATTTTTTTTAATAAACATATAATTAACAATTAAAATAAATTTTAATAAAAATAAAATAACCGTATGGGATATCACAATATTTTTTTATTATGTTTAAAATTTTAAATTAAAAATAATAACTATTAAAATTTTTTAATATCATAAGTTACGAGGTTAAATTACAAATTTGTAAAGATTTTGGTTATTTATAAAAAATTGTATAAGAAGAATATTTTGAGAATATTCTTTTAAGTTTAAGTATTGGAATCTCGGTTGGAGTCAAATTACTGTAAACTTAAAATAAAACTTATATTTGAGTTTAAGTTTTTGTGTTCGGTTGGAGATGGCCTTACGATTTAACTATGGCAACATGTGTTTTGCTATTATTACTATTATTAATTAGCCCAATGAAATTACCGCGCGCATGCTTCTTCTAATTAACTTTTGGTGGTTGTTAGACGAGCCGATGATTAAAGAAATATTCTACTCACTCTGTATTTTAGTTGGGTGAGAAAATTACCAATTTGGTACCATAAATGTGGACAAGTTTGGTTTGAAATCTATTAATATCTTGTTATTTTAAACTTATTTTCAGTCTACGTTCGTGCAAACTCATTCGCTTCAATTCAGTTCAGATTCGTTCAGTTTAGATCACGTCATTTAATTTTTTATTCTTTTTTATTTTTATATTTTATTTGTTCAATATTATTATTTTTTATTTTTATTATAATTTATTATTATTATATAAATATTAAAATTTTAAATATTTGATATATTTCAATATATTAAAATTCAATTCAATTGAATTTAATTTCAGATTCGTTCAGTTTAGATCGTCATTTAATTTTTTATTCTTTTTTATTTTTATATTTTATTTGTTCAATATTATTATTTTTTATTTTTATTATAATTTATTATTATTATATAAATATTAAAATTTTAAATATTTGATATATTTCAATATTAAAATTCAATCCAATTGAATTTAATTTCACTTTTAGTTCAGTTCATATTCATTAAGTTACGGTTCATACATATTCATTTCACTTAGTATTCATCGAAAAAACAAGTTCTAAGAGAATAGTAATTACTCTCTCCTATTTTTATAATTGTCGTTTTAGCATTTTGCACAAATTTTAATATATATTTTTTTAGAGCAACACCAATAGTTATGAAATGGCAAGAGTCATTCCCATTTTTTGGCAAAAACCTCAAAAAATCAACTCCAATGGTTGAAATGGCACTTGCCAAAAAATGGCTCTTGCCAAATTTTCATGTATATGTGAGCAAATATACATGGAAAATGGTTATTGTCATTTGTGCCATTTCATCACAACTTTTCATTTCAACCACTCAAACTTTTCATTTCAACCACTCAAAATTCAATATCTTTTTTTTTTATTATAAAATTGATATAATTACATATCAAAAAACAACATTATATTATTTAATTTAATAAAATGGCTCTTGCTATATTTAAACTACTGTTGGGTTAAAATTTAGGATATAGCAATTGACACTTCCTATTTTTTGGCAAAATAAAAAATGACCCTTGTCATTTTAGCAAAACCATTGAGGCTGCTCTGACCGATTATAACCTTATTTATTGATAGTTTTAAAGCTATTTATTGCATATAAATTATCTTTTTCAGCTGTTCTCCCAAAATTTCTCTTCCTCCATAAAATTATAGTAACTTAGGATATTTTTTTTTAATTGACATAAACAAAATGAATAGCTCACAATGCAAAATTCAAATAGTAGATGGAAAAAATATAAAAGAAGTTTAACGAAATTATTTTAAATATAATAATAATTTATTTCACTTTTTCTTTCAAAAATCTTATTAAAAAAAGAATAAAAAATGGGCAGTTATTCAGAAATTAAACGTTACCGCATAATAAGAACACTTTCATGAAATAAAAAAAAATGAGCAATTATAATTAATAAGCAAATGGAGTAATAAACAAGGGTATATTAGGCTAAAAATTTATTCAAAAATTAAACGTTACCGCATAATAAGAACACTTTCATGAAAAAAAAAATGAGCAATTATAATTAATAAGCAAATGGAGTAATAAACAAGGGTATATTAAGCTAAAAATTGTAAAACGACAATTATAATGTCAATAATTAAAAACACAGAACCACAATTAAAAAAAATTGGAGTGAATATAAAAATAAATCAGTTATAACATTAGATATTTTTGTCTTAAAATACATAAAGAATAAAAATAATAAAGTGAAATTTTTTTATAACCTGGCAAATGTAAATGTAATTAATTATTATATATACATAAAGAATAAAAAAATAATAAAGTGAAATATTTTTATAACCTGGCAAATGTAAATGTAATTAATTATTGTATAATTAGCACCAAAACGAAAAAGAAAGACTCAAACCACTTAGCTATAAGTAGGTTTCAATCAAAAATCAATCGACCATGATAAGAAGAAAGAGTTTCTTAGACTTATAAGATGTGCTAATTTTTAATACAACTTCAATGAGAGAAATAATTATGTATATGGTTGTGCTACTGCTAGCTAGCTAATGGTCGACGACAAAGGGTTGGAACGAGCATTCAAAAATAAATACCCGAAATTTATAGATCTCATGAGATGTAACATCATCAGATCAAATGACAAAATGAGAAATTAAGTTGCCAAATGTATTACATTGGTGCTGAGATGGCGATAACCAATTGGTGATCAAACTACCAGATTAATATGATGCCATCCATGGCCATGGGAGCATTATGCATAATATGAAAGACTACCTGCTGAAACTCTAAGTATGAGTTGTAAACCTTAAGCCCAATTGGATTGGAATGGTGTGGTGGTGGGTGACACATCAGATGGTGCCCACCTGGGATTAGTGTGTGTATATATAGTTGAAACTGGCCGATTAAGCTATATATAGTGAGTGTGTGTGTAACAATTTACAAAAGCACTTTTACTTGCTCATTTAAATTAGCAACAACAACTGTAAAGTGTCAAACCCATTAGATCGATTTCAACCCCTCCCACTTGGATGCTGCCCAAACTCCATGTCGACCGGCCCCCTATATAAACCGACCTCGCGCCATTATTCTTTCTCGTGCTTCGACAACTTCTAACTTTGTTCTAATTAAGTCGTCATCGTTTTCTGATCAGGAGAATGAGTAACTTAGCCTTTACATTTGGCCTTCTAGGTACGTTACCATGCTCTATATATATCCACTCTTTATTATCGTTTTTAAACGTTAGTACGTCAAATAAATTTGCAGGCAACGTCACCTCCTTCATGGTATTCCTAGCACCAGTGTACGTACGACTCGTGTACTTATAACTTATTTTCAATATTAATTAATTAATTCTTATATATATAATTAATTTTCGTCGATAATTTTATTCTCAGACCAACATTTTACAAGATCTACAAGAAGAAATCGACGGAAGGTTTCCAATCATTGCCGTACATTGTTGGGTTGTTCAGTTCGATGCTGTGGATATACTACGCATTCCTCAAGCCAGACACCACCCTTCTCATTACCATCAACTCCGTCGGCTGCGTTATTCAGACTATATACATTGCCTTCTACCTCTACTACGCGCCTAAAACATTGAGGGTAATTAACATATATAATTAATGTAAAGTATATGTTGCATGTTTTTTATTTGTCTGTTTTTAATTTGCAGCTACAAACCGGGAAGGTTCTTCTTCTTCTAAACGTCGTGGGCTTGGGATTGATCGTGTTGCTTACTAATTTCCTTGCGAAGGGCCCCATGCGCGCCGACATTGTTGGATGGATTTGTCTCGTGTTCTCACTTTGTGTATTTGTCGCTCCATTATGTGTCGTGGTATTTTTCTCATCCGACGACGACAGCAGTCATCATGATTAATATATACTCGTGTACATATAATTAATTAAATTCACACACTCTCTTTTTTCGTCGTTTTTTTGCATGGCCAGAGAGAAGTCATACGCACCAAGAGTGTCGAGTACATGCCGTTTCTTCTATCGTTTTTCCTCACCCTGAGTGCTGTCATGTGGTTCTTCTATGGATTGTTGCGCAAAGATTATAACATCGCCGTAAGCACACTATAGCTCGTCACTAGCTATATATCGACATTTATAATTTGTTAGTTTGTTTAACTTGTTGTGTTTTGGGTCATATATGCATGCACAGATCCCTAACGTTCTCGGGTTTGGATTCGGAGTGTTGCAAATGGTGCTTTACATGATATATAAGAATGCGAAAAAGGTGGTTGTGGTGGAAAAGCTTCCGGCAGATGTCATGCATGAGATGGCTGAACTCAAGGAGCAGATTATTGATGTTGTGAAGCTGGCTGCGATTGTGTGCCCGGAGATCACTCCGGTCGTTCCATCTCTCGTCCGTGATCATGCGGCAGCTAAAACCACAGCCTAAAATCCAACCATGCATGCATGAAATCAATTGATTATTACTATTAATTAAGTAATTATCTTTAGTTTAATTAGTTTAATTTGGTGTGTAAATTAATGTCATGAGTATGCATGGGGAAAAAATGTACGTAATTCTATCTTTTATTGCTTTTATTTGTGTGTGTATTATTATCTCTGTGTAATTAAGTTTGTGTAAGTGATCATGTGTAGTTATTAAATTTTTATAATTTTAATGTTTTTGATATTTTTAGACAATTTAATATTAATGTTTTATTGATGATAATTAGTTTGAAGGTAATTGAGATTTGAGAGTTAGTTTCTCTCTTGAGAGTTAATTATTTTTCAATCAACTAAAATTAATGTACTCTAATAAGTAATAAAGACAACAAAGAGGTACATATGAAAGGTCAACAAAGTCAAAGACAATGTGTATAGCTATAAGAAGAAGATTTCTATTTGTATCCCGGCCACCAGTCGAACCACGTCAACTTCTGTTCTTGCATGCCAATTAACAAGAATATTCGGAATCTATATATATATATATGCTCTCATGCTCATTGCCCAGGTAGCTAGTGGATTCTTATAAGGTGTCATATATATATATATATATATTATATATCTATACCTTATATAAAGATATGTATGTTTGCTAAGAAAGAGCCACGTTTCCCTTAAAACTGTACTTACACTTAGTTACAATATACGTATACACCATGCATCTATATACTAATTATATATTTTAGTAATTATATATTTTAGATATAATTAATTATTACATTTATCTAGCAAAGGTAAAAGCAGATCTACTGCGTTCTCTTTTTATTCTCAAGATCTAGATCTCGATCTCTAATTATGTATATTACATGTAATTAATTAGTAAATCATCTCAAAGTAAGCTGTCTTCTTCTCGTTCTTGAGCCGCTTTCTTTTTTCTTAAACTTGAGATTACCGATTGCCGTTCGGCGGCACGACTCTGACCAAGATTTTCATCGGAGGTCTCTTCTGGGAGACTCCGACCGATCTAAGTAAAAGTGTATGTATATGTGTATAATAGTATGTGAGGGCAATTATAATTAACAAATGAATTATCTCTTTACCTGCAAACAAAAAAAACAAAGCGATCCGATTCCTCCTGATTTTTTTGTTGATTTTTTTGTTTAGTTCGACGCGAAACCTAGCACCACGCCTCTATCTCGGAACCTCTCTTACCGGCGACACTACACCTGATCATCTTCTCCGTCTTGCATTTATGGTACTATCTCATATTCATGTTTGTTTTTCACTTATTGTTTGTTCTATGTTCATCTCCGTTTACTTTATGTTATTTCAATTTCGTTTGGGTAGAGAATGTGTTGGTTCGTTCGCTAGATTTTCTACTCGTGAATCATACATCTTAGTTATGAATTGTGTTTTCCCAATTATAATATGCTCGAATCAATCTAATTTGGAATTTCATGTTTAAAAAATTGATTTTTGTGGTTTGTTCAAAACAGAGTCTTATATTTTATCCATAAAGGTCTGTTCTTTTTTCTATTTTGTTGATGTTTTTGGATTAATTTCTGTATTTACTATTTAGTTATGAGTTATGATCGTATCACATGTTTCCGATTTCTCCGACTGACCGATATTTCTCCGGCGATGTTTCTCTGTGCAGGTTGTCAAATTTCAATGCCGAATCACTGAAATTTGGCGCCGGTGAAGGAATGTGGAATGGGTTTCGAAAAATACACCGAGCAGTCGGAAGACATGGACGCCGTCCTGTCCTCCATGTGGCCCGATGACACCAACGAGGCCGACCTCCAGTTCAACGTCGAAAGGCCCTGCTTCGATGACCAGGACATGCTCAAGGAGTTCACCATCAACAAGGACCTCAACATCGTCAACTTCTAGCGCCTCATGGAGCTCACCAACTACACCGACAAGGGCAATTGGCAGCTGGCCAATCTCATCAAGAACTGGGATTTCAAGCAGGATAACACCGTCCACCTCCTCAAGAGGAGCTCGACAACCTCAGCAAGCAGCATCATGAGGTCGAGCTCAAGAAGCTCAGGATCTTAGATCTTAGAGGAGCACATGTTCGACTGTTTGAGAAGGACAACACAATCGCCCCATCTCGATTCTTGACGAGGACATAAACTACATGTATCGGGATCCTTCCAAGAGGAAGAGAAAGGGTGATGGCTCGGCTCTGAGGTACAACGAGAAGGTGGAGGTTGAGGGGGAGTGCGATGGCGCCGAGTATTGGAAGCGGCGGGTCGTGCGGTTGGAAAAGCTTCTAGAAGCCAACCTTCAATGGGAAATACTGCTGATTGAGGAGCTGTATGAGGGTATAGAGAATCTCGAGAGGCAGTCGTCGCCCGTGGAGGAGTTGTCGCAGGTTTTGAAGAGGACAGACAATTTCTTGCATTTTGTACTCCAAAATGCGCTGGTTGTCATCGGCCACCGGGTAAATCTTATAAACGATGAAACATTAATGAATCGTCGGTTTATATTATATGTATCTATCTGTAATGATTGTTGATTGATTGGTTTATTATCGTTTGATTTGATAAACTTTCCTTTTCTATGTTCATGTTTTGATTTCTGAAATTAAATATACTGTCAATTTTAATATTGCAGTATAATCGGGATCATGGTCTACCTCGCCTCGTGGGATGATTTCCTGGGAAAATCTGTCCAGTTATTTCGCCCTGATCCCAAAAAGGTATCAAATTTAATTTATTTCACTTTTTTATTTCGTCCATGATTTTAGTTTTGATGTTGCGATTCTAATCGGCTATCGTTTTCGCAGACTCGCTACTCTATGAAATACAGCCATTGTGAGGGTAAATTGGTTATGAAAGTCACCGACGATAAAGAGGTAAAAATTGGTTCCTCTATTTTTTGAGATATTTAACTCCGCAGTAAAATGCTATTGTGATTATTTAACTGCCCTGTAAATTCAAAATAAAATGCGCTAAGTCTATAACGTTATGTTATCATCATGCATTTTTGGTCGATTAGATTGACCTTTTTAGCTTAGGTAAGGGAGAATAAGCTTCTAGCAGTACTATTGGGTCCTTCCTAATGCACGTTCGTCATGGTTTATAATATTTAGAATGCTATCCCGAAGTCTTACGAACCCTTTGAACCGTGTACATTGGGAAGGCCGAAGGCCGATTTAGTAATATGAGCTGTTGGCTATTTGTTTTGCGAACCATTTACATATGTAGCTGCTTGTATTGTGCACATCTTGTCTTTCATAGATTGTGGTATATATTTTGTAATGTCTTTGGGTTGTGAACTGTTTTTCTTATCAGTGTATCAAATTTAAGACGGACCAAGCTCAGGATGCTAAGATGGAGAATCTCAATAACATTTTCTTTACTCTGATGGCTCGTGGGCCGAAGGTATTGTTTACACTGATCAGTTTTGGTTTTGTATAAGCAACATGGTAGGTATTTGTTTTCTTAATCTTTTGTCATAGTCCATGGCCCTGCCTAATAATTAATTGGGGAGTGTAAGCAATGAAATTTAAAGTTCGCCATTTATATTATTCTCGCAAAGTTCACCATTATATATTATCACAAGAGTGTGAATGAATAAAGTTTGTGATTTTGCACATTATCAAAATCAAACAGCTTGATGTCAATAAGACTACAGTAATCTAAGTACATGATCAATATCATGTTTATGCCTCCTAATCATCTTTCATGTCCCCTCCAATTTCTGTATGACTATTGTTAAACAAATACAAGTATTGCAGTCACAAATGACATGATATTCAACAGCCAGTATCGGTGGCTGCTAATTTCTTTGTGGAATTTCAATTTCATGCATTCATAAGTTTAGCGAGCATAGTCATGTTGCCTCTTCAGTTCGATGCTATTGGCCAGTTAATATTATCCCGTGTTATCTTCTGAGCAATTTTGTTGGTTGTATTCAAAAGGTGTTTTGATTTTGTAACTGTCAACATATCTACTGGTTATTATGTCCATTCACTTCGATATACCTTTTCTAAATAATACATGCTCGTTAATACTGAACTACTTTTTTTGGTCTTTAATCTGATCACTTTGTGGCCATTATTCCATCTGGCAGTGTGAATAAATGCTTGCTGAATGCTGATTGTTTTTTTCCAATCCCCAGCATCTTGTGAAAAGGGTTATAGACAGATTGAAGCTGCCATAGGTATTCCTGGAAATTAAGGAGAAAATTAATGAGGTACTGAAGTTTTATGTTACACTACAAGTAAGGCAATCCTGCTAACTCTAGGCAGCTATATATTATTCCAGGTGGAATTTGAATTCATAGAACAAAATTGTAATATGCGTATTTCCTTTCTCAAAAATCATTTTAAATGTTCTCATTGTAATTGTTTCAAATGGGACTCATCTCATCTCAAGATACGTTGATTTGTAAATTGTAACCATGAACATATCTACTGTTATTATATCATTCCACTTTGATATACTTTTTCTAAATAATACATACTCGTTATTAAACTTCTTTTTTGGTTCTTCATTCTGATCACTTGTATGGCCATTATTTAATCTGGCAGTGGGAAAGAATGCTTGCTGATTGTTATCATCCAATATGTTGAACCAACTTAAAAGTAAAATTGCTAGCATGTTATGAATAGTGTTTTCGGATTACGTCAAACCTTTTTCCAATTATATATTGCTTCATGTTATATGTATTTGATATTTTATTGCCGGGTAGTGGATTGAATATCAATATGTAAATTTGTTTTTACCACTAAACTACTCTATTGATGTAACTATGTAAGTAGGCCAATTTTTAATTTCTTCCTTCCTTTCAGTCTCTTCAGATTGGTAACAAATATTGTTTGAGGCTTGGTCAGATTGGCTTAATCGGACGCCTGTAGAACTGAGGTGTTCGGAAGCTCAGCCAGCATTATCTAGAAGAAAATCGATCCGTTCTTGCATGGCTAAAGCAACTGCGTTATGGCTGCGCTGTTCCGCGTTATTGATTCAAAGTTCAAACTGTATGCAAATCAACTTATGTTAGTTAATCTCATGTTAATGTTGATTTTGTTTATAACAACTCAGGCTATGAGCGACGTAAAGATCGACTCTTAAAATCAATTTCATCTTGCACAATTTTTTCACTCTACTGGGCCTCGTCTTGCATCGCAAGACGATAGAAAATCTAGTATATATATATATATCTTATATAGAAGTTGAGTTTTTTGCAATGAGCGACGCATGTCTATAATATACATGCGTACAGGTAATTATATATATTCTTCTTGTACGTATAGATTAATAGTGTATTTTTAGAATTTAATAAATAATTGTACATTATCTCTTTCAAAAGCAAAAAAAGAAAATAAAACTCAGATCCAAGAATCTTCTTCTCTTTCTGCAATTCGCTCGGATTCTTGTAAGAATGGCCGCGTTGTCGTGCAGCTAATTACACTTTTCTGTGATATTTATTTTCTATTGCCTTTGAATTTCTCACACCCGCAGGTCCTCATCTCTTCGACTTACCTTCGCCCAGAGCATATGGTTTCTCTATCGCTCCGATCAATCTTGCACACGAAGCAACTAAAAATCAGGTACGCGATGTCTTCCTTCTCGTCCCTCAAATTCACGAGGGATTTTAGGGTTCATGTCAATTTAGGGTTTTCTCGATTTCTCTGATTCATGTCAATTTAGGGTTTTCTCGATTTCTCTGATTTTAGGGTTCATGTCAATTTGGTCTCGTTTATTGCTATTATTTTTGTCCCTGGGAAATCACGCTCTTTAGGTGTAAGTAGAATTAATGTTTTTGGTTTTTGAATTTATCTAGAATTTGCTGCTACTGTGTCTGCATGATGTGTCTTGTTGTTTTATCAAGCCTCTTGAATTTGATACGTTGCGGCACCTCGGAAGAACAAGCAGAAACCTCATGGTGTTTGAATTCGTTGGGTTCCTTTGTATTTCTTAGTGTATATATATACTAATGTTGGAGGCAAATTGTGTATTTGCGCTACTTATATATCTTAAGAAGTACAACAACGTGTTAGTTTCTAAATTGTGTATTTCCATCTTTTGTTTGTTCTAGGTTATGCTTTTGTGAATTCTAAGTAAAATAGCTTTCTTATAAATTTGTTTGCTATTTTTACGTATTATTTTTTCGGATGTTTCTTTTTTATGAAACTCTCTTTTTCTTTCGGGTTGTAGTGTTATATTTTCTGTTGTAGGTTCTCCTAGACCTTTCAATTTCCATATTCAATTCTTAAAAGCGGTTTGTGCGAACATTTTTGTGTTTGCGACTTCTTTTGTTTGCTTAAGTTACCAAATATGAGTTATTTCTTGTGATATAACATGTTAGTTTCTAAATTTTCAAAATTATAGTTGTGCGGTCCTGTAGATTGGGTTCATATATGCTGACTTGATAGTCTCTCACTCAGGTTAATTTACTGCGTTTATTTTTCGCTGTCAGTGGATGATCTTGCTCCCTGTATTGCTCTTCCCACTTTTTCAGCAAGGTTTTTTCATTTTCTTTTGTTAACGTGTTGATTGCGCTTCTTATTTGTGTTTTTTTTGTTGTTTTAGCGTTTCGCCTTCGGAGTTTCTATACAACAAAACTCTCGCAAGAGCAGCGTAGGCACCAGATTAGTCGTGCTGCCATTTATCCAGGTAGATAACTTTATTTTGGTTTTCTTTTTTATTTCCCCTGTTAGCATGTTCATCCATGTTCCTTTTAGTAATCTAACTGGTTTCTTTGTTCTAGGTTGTGTTCCTCTAAAATTTGCGTGAAATAGCCTTCATATAAATTTGTTTGTTATTTTTATGTATTGGTTGTTCTTATATTTTTTCTTATGAAATTCTCTTTTCCCTACAGGTTTGAGGGTTATCATTTCTGTTGTAGGTTGTCCTCAATCACTGGATTTTCATACTACATTCTGAAAACAGGTTTGTGGAAACATGTTTTGGTGTGTGACTTATTTTGCGTGCTTTAGGTAACTAATAGGTTTTAGTTCCTCTCATATAACATGTCTCGGTTGTGTGTTACCTGTGGTAGACTTTGCTTATTGTTAGATGTTAGTTGTGAATTTGTGGGCTATATGAGTGTTTTGCATGTGCTGCATTAAAGCAATCTGAGTGTTTTTTCCTTCGTGATTCTAATAATGTGGCGGTTCCCTCAGTAAATCTCTCGTCTAAGACTATTTCAATTGTCTCATCGATGGTTGCCGCTTTTAGAAAAAGGAATTTCCACCCTCACATGTTTCTATCGTGTCCTCTGTAATTGATGCTCCTGCGAAGAAAAGGAAAATGGTTGAAATTCCTTTGCAGGTGAACTGTGTGGATGTTTCTTTGGTTCACGCGCGTATATCAACTTATTTGTCTTGTGTTTTGTGCTTCTGTGACAAATTTTGGCATCAATATGCATAATATATATCCTTTACAAGAAAATTGTGTTCATATTAATAGAGTTAATGCGCGCTTGTTAGCTGATATGTGTGATACAGTCTCTCTTGTTCTGGGAAACCGAAAATCCTCTGAGCAATTTTATATGTATGCGCATTCACTGTCTGCTTTTCCATGTGTGCTGCCTGATTTAGTGAGAAATGTTGAATGTCGAAAATATATAGCCGCTGCTTAAGAAAGATACAAATGCAAAAAACTTCAAAAATTAGACGTTTGAAATTTGTTCATAATCCATCATGTATTGTTGGCTCCAGTGCATTTGTATCGCATATTCCAGGAACAAAATTTGCCCAAAAAAAATGGTCGTGAAATTCGGACTCCTGTGGCTGATGAACAAATTTTATTGTTGTTGTGTGTCCCTTGTCGACATTGTGGTGCGATTAATTTTTTTTAGGGAATCAGCTAATATGTGTTATGCAGATGGTGACATAACTTTGGCTACTTCTTCATTGCCTTTGTATTTGATAGCTTTTTTACAGACCCAACTGACCTAGGAATAACATGATAAACAGGAAATATAGTTCAATTATTCAGTTTATCCATGTAAGTTTTTTGTTATTTTGTATTTCTAAACCCTAAATTGATGTGGTGGTACTTAACTGTCTAAATTATTTTTCTTAGCTTCCCATTTTGCATTATCTCTTTCAAAAGCAAAAAAAATCGATTCACGAATCGTCTTCTCTTTCTGCAATTCTTTCTGCAATTCGTTCTAATTCTTGTACGAATGACAGCTAATTACACTTTTATGTGATATTTATTTTCTCTTACCTTTGAATTTCTCAAACCCGCAGGTCCTCTTCTCTTCGACTTACCTTCACCCAGAGTATAGGGTTTCTCTGGCGCTCCGATCAATCTTGCACACGAATCAATTAAAAATCAGGTGTGCGATGTCTTCCTTCTCGTCCCTCAAATTCACGGGGGATTTTAGGGTTCATGTTATTTTCGGGTTCTTGTCGATTTCTCTCATTCTTCCTTCTCGATTTATGTTTTTTTTGGACACTTCATTTTGATTCATTTGGTGCTAGAACAGTATGTGCTCTGTTTTTGAGAGATTATTTAAAAGTTAGCTTTCATCAATGGCACAAAGATGCACCTTCTATTGGGGTTCATTCATATTTAAACTGAACTAAGTAGAGATACTAATTTCCTCGCATATTCCGCACTGTTCATGCATCACATCTGGCATATCAATTCAGAGTTATCATTTCATCAGTGTCAAAAGGTTGTGCTGTGTAGTATGTACAGATCATGTACAATCCATTAAAAGGTTATCAATATTTGAAAACTTCTATATTTTGGTTAACATGTAAAGATCAAACTTTGCGACGTAGCTACCTCTTCTTTTGGTGTACCTGCTGAGCTAAACAATTGTATTTGTTAAGAGCAGCTTCTTTTTGCTGCAGCTTTTTTTTTGTCTAAGTTTTCTAGGAACATATGTTACAAGGCAATGTAATTATCAATGTGTATATTAACTATAACTTATGTTATGTAATTGATCTTAAGTTCATATTGATTTTGTTTATAGCAACTCAGTACTGAATCATGTAGCATAATTTTTTACTCTACTGGGCCCGTCTTGCATCGCAAGACTGAGAAAATCTAGTATATATATATAGTGAAACCCTAATTTCAATCTTCACAAATCAGAACGATGAAAAGAAAACTGGATGCAGTGGTCAAGGAAGAGGTTGAGACCGATCTGAAAGATAAGGATGAAGAGGGTTGTGCGGACGACCCAGATTCCCTTGAAGAAGACTACGTCGAACGACTTAGGAAAGAGCAACTTAGATATGAGCAGGTGCACGCACCAGATACCCCTGAACAATTAGAACTACTCAAGAAGGTATTATTCGATTTGTATGATTAATTGTGATGTATTTATGAATTGTTTCTACATTTATTTTTAATAATCATATCTTACTTTTTTTTTCAGGGTTCTTTTGCTCGACAGGTGTTTAAGGTACTATGTTTCTTTTCGTATTTGGTTGGGCGACCTGTTAATTAATTGTTACCTTACAAACAATTGGATGTAAACTTTTTTTTTTTTTATTTCAATTAAGCCGCTTTCTCTATTATATTATAGAACGTGGCCGTCCAAGATTTGACCTCGAGATTAAAAGATAATTCTGAGATTGTAGGGGTTTCTAGAAAGATTCTGGAACATATTAAAGACGGAAATGATGATGTTAAATCGTTTTCTGGGATGGTGAATCAAGTGTTGGAAAATAAATTTTTTTGTGAAGAGTTGCCTAAAACAGGCCAGGTATGTTATGTTAGTTCGAGATGGTGTTTGGGTATGATTAGGTTATTTTTATATTAGTGGTACGTGCAATCACCAACATTATCAATTTGTAATTTATTTATTTTTTTGAATACAGAAAGAGGGCATTCGGGCTCGTTTTATTGGTTTTGGATTTACCACCCAACATAAACGGGGGGAATTGCTGTTCAGCTGTCTCGTATAAGAAGGGATAATCTCTTTAGTTTTCCTACTTCAGCACAAGAATTCTTTAAAGAAACTTTGGAAGAAGGGGATTCTCAGATGGTTGTAAGGTACTACTACTACTACATGTTATTATGAATTATGTAATACAATACTCATACTCCGTATATGTTTTAGCTAATTTGCCATGTTTTTTTTGTCATTTTTAGAATCAATGTTCCCTTTCTCTTTTTGCTAAATTGATTATATACATAATCAATTGGTCCCTTTTTCTGTTTCGACCATTGTTACATTTTTTCCCTACTTTTTAATTGTTACATGTCTGCTTTCTCTGTAGGTTTCATATGTATCAATTGGTCCCTTTTCTGCAGATTCATTTAATTAGCCGTACTACGTACTACATATTATGCCTTGATTGGCTTATATATTTTTTTAATTTTGCAGAGGTGCCTTGAGCATTTTGTTTCCCTATTGTATTAGTGCGAGCTACATGGAAGAGAAGGGATTTTGGGATGATAGTCTCTGGGATAAATCTTATCTAATTTCCCCCAATCCTGACCCCGACCTCGCTAAGGATGGGTTGTGTTCAAAGATTGTTCCGATTCCTCCCTAAGGATGGGTTGTGTTCAAAGATTGTTTGCTGTTTTATCTATTTTATGGACTTGTTGCTTTAGACATAATTTATTGACATCGACTTTTGTTGCTTTAGACATTTTTATTCCTTGCTACTTGGTATTTTACTTGCTATAATATTTTTATTTTATTTTTGTTTGGCGATATTTATGTGTTGGAATTTATTCGAAGTAATTATTATGTCAAAAATGAATTAAAATTGTTGAAAATATCTTCAAACCCTCCATTCAGGATATATTTTAATTTATGAGTACTAGTTCTTTAGTTTTTTAATTCATTATTAAATATCGAAAAATTATCTGCCCACATATATTATCGCCCTTTATAACAAGGGTGTGTGTGTTGGGATCACCAGCCATCATTCAGTAGGCAATCCGGCTACTCTCCTCCGAACATGGTCCTCTATCAACAGAACCAATGGGGACGGCTCGCCTCATGTATTAAAATGGTTGCCTTCCATCGAGAGGGACGATGTTACAGATGGCAATCGGGTAGCTGTAGAATTTTGGAAGGCCTCTAAGCTGCTCCCCTCATTAAAAGCACTCTGTTCGAGCTACATTTGTCTTGAGTGAGGAAGGGCCCGTAGAGTTCGAGCTACGTTTGTCTTGAGTGAGGAAGGGATCAGGCCGGGCACTCAAGAGTCGCACTGTATAATATTTTGTGGAAGCAAGCTGCAGGGGAGGGGGAGGAGGTAGAGGATGATGAAACAGAGTACCTTATTTGCCCTATGAGCTTTTGAATCCACCACTTCCTAGTAATTACTTTGGAAACTGCAAAGCACCGATCCTAGTTGAGTCGACCCATGGGAAGCTAAGGGGGACAGGCGGGTTTTTGGCTGCTGCGGAGGCAATCGGAGGGGCGATCCGGAAGGTGTTGAACGAAAGTAGTATTGACGGGGGATCATGGATGTTTCCTATAGGATGATGCTGGAAACTTTCGGGGTGGTGGGAAAGAAGATGGTCTTTAATAGGGGTGGGCGTTTGGTCCCAAAATCCCGATCTCGTCCCGATCCCGTTCTTAAATGGGACGGGACGAGACGGGATTGAAATATAAAAAGTGTTAATCCCGTCCCGTTCCGATCCCGAATTAAATTATTGGGACGGGAGCGGGATTAGTTAAATAAATCCCGTAAAATCCCGTCCCGTCCCGCTATATATTTATATATATTAAAAATATATTTTTTAATTATTTATAATATATTAATGTATTTAATGTTACTTAATTTGTAAGAAATAAACTTTACAATACTAAAATTTAAACAAAATCTAACAATTATATTTTTTATTAAAAGATAATAATATGTTTTATAATAAATAATTAAATTAAGTGTATAAAATTGTTTTTAAAAGTATATAATATTTTTTTTTATTGAAATTAGTTCAATTAAACGGGATCCCGTTTTAATCCCGATCCCGTCCCAATTTTTTAGGAATCCCGAGCTCACGGGATCAATTTTTAAAAAGTGTGATCCCGTCCCGGTCCCGTCCCGTTCAAAAATTTATGGGACGAGACCGGGATGAGGTAAATCCCGTCCCATCCCGGCCCATGCCCACCCCTAGTCTTTATTGATGGGTCGATAAGACTTGATTTCTACGAAACTGATTTCGGGTGGGGAAGGCCCGTGACGCAAGAAAAAGAAAAGAATTGAAGAGTTAATTCGGTCTCAACAAGGAGCTATAGATAAATTTATGGGGCGGGAGGCATTTTAAGGCCAAACCATAAGAGTTAATAAGTTTTAAAGCCACGTCTATAAAAATGTAAGTTAACTAGGCCAATTTGAATTAAAAGACTTAACTGCCCTCAAATGTTATATTTTCTCTAAAAAAAAAACAAATCGAATATTACAAAATAACCAAAAGAATATCAAAAAAATAAAGTTGCCCCACAAAATCAATTTTCGACGTTTGAAATTCACACGCACGACGAGCGCCGCCACGGTGAAACACCAGCTCCGTCCGTTATCGTATCAACTATTCAGCTCCGTCGTCTCCGACGATCATCATTATGGCAAGCAGTTAGGGATGTTAATCCAACCCGAAACGGTGGGCTAGCCCGAAGCCCGCCCGAGAAAATGTAGGGTTAGGGCCGAATATTTTCGACCCGAAAAAATTTCAGCCCGGTTAGCCCGAACCGAAGTAACCCGATAGCCTGAGTGGGCTAGCCCGATAAACCGTGGGCTAGCCCGACAACCCGATTTATTTAAATATATTAGAATTTATTTTATTTATTTATACAAATATTTTAAATAAATAAAATAATATATTCAAATAAAGAAAATTGTCAACTAAAATTACAATCTTAAATATTATTGAATGAACATTTGATAATTTGGGCAATTTAAATATCAGATTTATAATAATAATTATTAAATATTAATATTTTATTAATATTAAATTTAATTTGGTATTAAAAATTATTTTTTTATTATATAATGTTAGTTTTTCCAGCCCGACGGGCTAGCCCGAAACCGAAGATTTTAGGGTTAGGGCTACAAATTTACAGCCCGAAAAAATTCCAGCCCGATCAGCCCGAACCGAAGTTGATGGAGTAGTATACTTAATGTCTAGATTTGAGTATTCTGAACTCTGTATGCACTTTCATTTACCTATTAATTACAGACATTCATTTGCTTTTAATTATTGTTAATTAAATACATGCAAATTATAGTCCTGGATTTTATACGTTGTAGTTAGTATGGTGTTGCATGGGCACACAGAAGATCATACTATCGGTTACTCGTATTTAATCGAACAGTTGCTCACGACCTAGATGGACACGGACCAATCCATCGGTATAGTCGTTGTGTGAGAGAGAAAATAATTTATCTTAATTATTTTATCACACTTGTACACTTGGTGTATTGAGCGGATCGATTGAGACTCATCAATTAGGATTGCTCGGCGATAATTGATTTGAGACTCGGAGTATTTTATTCTTAATCCCTGAAACAATTGCGGGTGTGTATATTTAATATAAGTGACTTTGATTTACCAAAGGAATTAACCGGTTTGATAATTGGGTTAATTACCGGTTAAGTTGGGTCACTATATTTTATATATGGCATGCCGTGAATTCTTGAAGGGGCAGTGTATCCCGTAAGGGTTGATAATATCCCCGAGATGAGCTCATAAGGATTTATTATGTAAACCTCGCGAGTGGATTTGTTCCGCATAATAAATAAGGTTGAGTGGTACTAGTCTCGGATATAAGAGATGAATAAATTTATTAAGCAATAAATAAATTTTATTCATGGATATTTAAATCTTAAATACACGGAATAAATAATACTAAGTTGGAGAAATATTATTTGATATAATATGGAATAATATTGGGAGTGCAATTTTATTTATATAGTGGAAAATAAATAAAATTAATATTGATAAGAATTAATGGATTTGGGTTGGACCCAATTTAATTTTCAATATTGAAGCCCAATATTTATTCTCCTTTTGATCCCCTTCGTAGCCTATAAAAGCACTACGTGGTCTTCACTTTTACTAACCTACGTTACGCCAACAATAAAGTTCTGAGAGTGAAGAGGATCCACAAGTTCGATAGCTCGTCGCCCACCCGACGTTCGAACGAAGTGCAAGGAATACGCGGGAAGGTCACGAGGTCGTCGATTTCGTTTCTCCGAACAACGAATCGTAGGTACAATTCTCAACCCCCTTGTTAATTGTTCGATTTGGTTTTTATCGAGAATACCGTAGGATGAAGATCCGAAAATCGAAGCCCGGATTAGACGAACGATCACGCGGTGGTGGCGTAACCACCGGACCGCGGATCGCCCGGCTAGGGTTTCGGCCGTGGGGCATGGGGGCGAACCCTCGGTTCGACCGAGGGTGTGCGATCGACCACGATGGTCGATCGCTGGGCACGGGCTGGAGCCGTGCCCTACCCCGCCGTGAAGGCGGGGGCTTCCTGGTGGCGGCGGGTCGCCGGACCCGCCGCGGGGGCTGTCGGAACAGCCCCACCCCGATCGATCGCCGGCGCGCGATCGATCGCTCGATCGTATGAACCCCGGCTCGCGGGGGTTCGGGTGGGGACGGGCTGTGCGTCTTCGGATGCATGGTCTCCAAAGCCCGGACTCCGGCGGATGAGTCGGCGTTGTATGATCTCCGGCGAAGGGTTCGTTCGGGTTATCGGTTCCGCAATTTTGATAACCCGGGATAGCGAATTCCAACAATTGGTATCAGAGCGAGGTTTACGTTCGCGGTATTTTCGATAAAATTGTTCTACCTTGCAGGGATCCGACTATTATGGCTTGATGATTATTCGTTTAATTATTTTGTCATGTGATTGTTGGTTTTATTAAACTCTCGGACATGTCGAGATTCGTTTTTGGTGGTGAATGCTTGTAATAGTAAAAATTCGGGGGTTGACCGAATTTAGGATTTATTATTATGTTCGTTGTTTTTCCGGAAAATGTATAGGGTCGATTTCGTGTATAGAATCGATACCGGAATTGTAATTTAGATTTTTGTAAATTTATTTTGCGATTGGATCGACGAATCGAAGACCGCCGGAGAAGACGAAGTGACGAGGAGACGAAGGACCGGGATCGATCAATCCCCATGATCGATCCCGAGGGGATCGATCGACCCGCGGCCCTAGGCGGGCTGTCCGTGGGAGACTCGGCCACGCCGGCCACCAGTGGTGGTGGCGCGTGGGCTGAGCGGCGGTGGCGCGTGGGCTAGGCGGCGGTCGGACGCGGTGGGGGTGGTTCGGGGTTCCCCAACCCGGACTACTCCTACCGGAAATATACTTTCCTAATTAATTCATTATTTCCTATTTTGATTATTTCTTTATGGAATATTCTAGAAAAATAGAAAAAGAATTATTTTAGTACTAAATTTATTTTTCCTATTTGATTATTCCTACTCATGGGAATATTCATGGATTAGGAATAAAATAAATTTGGAAAAGTATAAGAGTCCTAAATTATTTTATTTCTTTATTTCATTATGGATATCATCTAGAATATTCCAAGAGGATCTTGGATAGATTATTCTAGAGATTTAATGAAGTAGAAAAAGAAATAAAAATATTAATAATATTTAATTTTATTTTTGATATATTCAATTGACTTAATTTTCGAATTAAGTAACTTTTGGATTAATTGAAAATAAATAGATTTAAATATTGGATATTAATATCCTCGTCACATGGAGCGTTCAAGAAACGAAGACTGAAGACTAGAAGATGCGTACGGGGATGTGATGAAGCCATAATAGTCGGAAAATAATATTCTAGTATTATTTTGACTATGTGATAATACTATGTGCTTTATTACATGTATGCATGCTATATGTGTTTACTTTTATGCACTAGATAGCGTATCCCTTTATTATAAAAAGCTAAGTGGGAGAGGGTATGGAAACATACCCATGGTCTCCATTGCTGCTCTCTTGGTGACTTTTATAAACTTTTGAAGTTTATATAGATAAGTTATTGGAGGAGAGTTCTTGTAATTCCTCTTACGAGAAACATTGATTAAGTTTATCAAACAATGCCTAATTTGTCTTTCCAAAGCTGATTTCAAGTCGACTCATTCTCACCCCGGGGAGTGGAATGGAGCCAGAGCCACTTGGTCATGTAGAGGACACAAATTAGAGACTTTCGTGCCATACTTTTATAGATGGGTCGTTTGTCTGCTCGGCTCCCTCATTTATGAGAGATAGGGTCGTTCGCATGGTGAATCACTGGTTAGAAACTTCGAGTTTCACTTATGATTCTCCACGTCTTGATTTACGAGATTAAATGGATCAAGTTATTGGGAGTCAATTATAAAAGTATCTTAGTGTAGTAAACGTCCACACCACGTGGCTTGCTATGCTGACGGACTTTGGATTAATTGATGTAGACAGTTGTAAGTAATTATGAAGAGTTGTGAAGTTATCGTAAACGTCCACACCACGTGGCTTGCGGTGATGTAGCAATTCCAAGTAATTTACTTTGGTACTGAGTAATGGTTTACACTTAGATACGCCTTATAGTATTCCTCCCCACGAGGTTCCGCTATAAGCGATGTATGACCAAAGAAAATCTAATTGCTAAATCATTTGGGTGGGTAAACGTCCACACCACGTGGCTTGCCTTACCTGATGGGATTTTAGATGTGATTAGTGATTTAATGATATTATTTGAGGGAGATAATATCGGATATTAAATTGTTTGTTTGTTTTATGTGCTTATAGGTTAGGAATGACTGTGACCCCACTTTGTGATATACTTAAAGATGAAAACTCACCGGTTCCATATGGTGATGATTGGGAACGAAATCTGGACATTGTCCAGACTGTTGAGCTTTCTGAATCCACTGTTGGTCCAACTAAGTTGAGACATGGTGTGGAAGCTAGGCAAGAGGTGTTTGACATACCCACGGAATCGTTCCTCAATGAGTCCCTTAAAACCGGCTTAGCGAAGGCGATTTTTGTGCGTAAGTTAAGAGAAACACGAGCTCTTGTGGCTAGGCTAAAAGAAAAGCGTGCAAAGAGACCCAGTGGTTTAAAACTACGGATTGGGGTAAGCAAGCGGTTTCGCAGATGATTTCGATGCAAACAGTTTGGGCACTGGAGGTCTGATTGTCCTCTCATCAAAGGTACGAAATTTTCCTTAGTCACTGAAACATTGTCAGCGGTGATATCTACCAGCACCTGGTGTGTAGATACGGGTGCCACTGACCATGTCTGCAATTCATTGCAGGGGTTCCAGGAAACCCGGAGACTTAGAGAGGGAGAAATCGTGGTCTACATGGGCAATGCCGCGAAGGTGGCGACTGTTGCAGTGGGAGACGTTCACTTACGTTTCAGTAGTGATAGGGTTTTAGTTTTACGTAATTGTCTTTATGTACCCAACTTTAGAAAGAATTTGATTTCAGTTTCTAAACTTATTATGAATGGATATTCTGTTTCTTTTGACCACTCTGTGATCATAAGAAGAAATAGTGAAATTATCTGTTCTGGTACATTGATAGACGATTTGTATGTGCTAAATCCTGAGTCTAACACAATGCAACTAACCGAGAGTAATAACACATCTACGAACACCAATAAGAGAAAGGAACCTTCTAAGATGAATCAATTATACTTGTGGCATCTAAGGCTAGGTCATATAAACTCGAATAGGCTTCAAAGGTTGAAAGCTGATGATTTAATCACTGGTGTTGAAGGAGAGGACCTTCCAACCTGCGAATCCTGTTTAGAGGGTAAAATGACCAAGCGTCCTTTTTCTGGTAAAGGACGGAGGGCTGAACAAGTATTGGATTTGATTCACTCTGATGTATGCGGACCTATGTCTACTCAGGCAAGGGGAGGGTACGAGTATTTCATCACCTTTACTGATGATTACTCAAGGTATGGATATGTATACCTGATGCGCCATAAGAGTGATTCTTTTGACAAGTTCAAGGAATTCAAAGCTCTTGTGGAGAACCTTCGTGGTAAATCCATAAAATGCCTGCGATCTGATCGCGGAGGCGAGTACCTGTCTGGAGAATTCAAGGCATACTTGGCAGAGAATGGGATTGAATCCCAACTGACCTCACCATATACTCCTCAGCAGAATGGTGTGTCAGAAAGAAGGAATAGGACTCTTATGGAGATGGTGCGATCGATGATGAGTTACTCGAATTTACCTGTTATGTTCTGGGGACTTGCCTTGGAAACAGCGGCGTACATTCTGAATAGGGTTCCGACCAAAACGGTACCAACTACACCCATGGAATTGTGGAGTGGGCGTAAGCCTAACTTGGGACACATTCGGATCTGGGGTTGTCCAGCACATGTGTTGCGACAAGGCACCGATAAGTTAGAACCTAGATCAGAAATACGGCTGTTTGTAGGATACCCGAAAGGAACTAAGGGTGGCATGTTCTATAGTCCTACGGACCAGAAGATCGTTATAAGTACTAACGCTCGGTTCCTAGAGGAAGACTATGTCATGGACCACAAGCCCAAAAGTGACATAATACTTGATGAGTTGAGAGGTAACGAGGAAGACCTGGATACAGCCGAACCGAGTATAGATACACCACTAGAACCTGCACCTAATACTGTCACTGTTAATACACCGGAACGCCGTCGTAGTGGGAGGGTTGTTAAACAACCAGATAGATGGATTGGACTGGGTGAGTCTTCAGACTCTGGACCTGGAGTTCATGAAATCGATCCCTGGACCTATGATGAGGCGGTACAAGATATAGATGCGTCTTCTTGGAAGAAAGCAATGAAATCCGAAATAGAATCTATGGATTCTAATAAAGTCTGGGATCTTGTAGAACCACCAAGCGGCGTAAAGCCAATTGGGTGTAAATGGGTCTACAAGAGAAAGAGAGGATCTGACGGAAAGGTTGAAACCTTTAAAGCTCGGCTTGTTGCGAAAGGATATACTTAGAAAGAGGGAATCGATTATGAGGAGACCTTCTCGCCGGTAGCCAAGATAAAGTCGATCCGGATTCTCTTATCCATAGCAGCTCATATGGATTATGAGGTGTGGCAAATGGATGTCAAGACAGCTTTCCTTAATGGAAGTCTTGACGAGACGATTTATATGAAACAACCAGAAGGATTCATTGCTAAGGGGCGAGATCATCTAGTGTGCAAGCTTAATCGATCCATTTATGGATTGAAACAAGCCTCGAGATCGTGGAACCTGCGGTTTGACGAAGTGGTCCAATCTTTTGGATTCAGTCAAAGCATGGACGAATCGTGTGTGTATTGGAAACGTGATGGAAAGAAGGTGGTGTTTCTCGTGCTTTATGTAGACGACATTCTTCTCATTGGCAACAGTGTGAAAATGTTATCAGACATAAAGGGATGGTTGTCTAGACAATTCGATATGAAAGATTTGGGAGAAGTCGGACATGTTCTAGGGATCAAGGTTATAAGGGATCGCCGGAATAGAACATTGTACCTATCCCAGCGATCTTACATAGACACGATTCTGGCTCGTTTTAACATGCAAGATTCCAAGAAGGGTGAGCTACCCTTCAGTAAAGGAACTTATCTTTCTAAGGAGATGTGTCCTCGGACACAAAAGGAGAAAGATGAAATGAAAGCAGTTCCCTACGCTTCGGCTGTGGGAAGCTTAATGTATGCAATGTTATGTACGAGGCCTGATATCTGCTATGCAGTTGGCGTAGTAGCGAGATATCAGAGTAACCCTGGAAAGGCTCATTGGACTGCCGTAAAGAGCATTTTCAAGTATTTGCGAAATACTAAGGATTATGTTCTAAGTTACGGGGCAGACAATCTGATTCCTTTGGGTTATACGGATTCGGATTTCCAAGCTGATAAGGACCGGCGAAAGTCGACATCAGGCTATGTGTACACTATGGGAGGTGGAGCCGTATCATGGAGGAGTGTTAAGCAAAAGTGCATTTCAGACTCTACCATGGAAGCTGAATACGTTGCAGCCTCAGAGGCAGCGAAAGAGTCAGTTTGGTTCCTTAATTTCCTCCAGGACTTAGATGTGATTCCGAGTTTGCCCAAGGCTATGACAATTTATTGTGATAATAGCGGTGCAGTGGCAAACAGTAAGGAACCACGGTCCCATAGTGCTATGAAACACATAGAGCGCAAGTACCACCTGATTCGATGAAGGTACCGGTATACCGATCCGATCGATATACCGTGTGTGCGGAAGCGTGTAAAGCAATAGATCTACTATGCCATGATCTTAGTGCACACTTAATGTGTATAAGAACACATATAAACATATATATATACACATCCAATATATATATATATATATATATATATATATATATATATATATATATATATATATATATATATATATATATATATATATATAAGGTTCAACGATTACTTACTTATGGTGACGAAGTGATTCGTTGATGTCGTTGAGGTGGTGTTGAGTCGATTGAACCACCTCAAATGGATCAGCCTCTCGAAGCTCTCCTTGTGAATGACCTCGTCACTCCTCTTGTCTAGATCTCCCGGATGTTGAAGCCGCACAAATGGCCCGGCCTCTACGTGTTGCACACGAACCCGGATGACGAACACTTTGCTTGATCGAGTCGGTTCTCCAAGAACACTCTCTCCTTTCTCTCTTTTGTGTGGATTTCGAAATATGTGATTAAGTTGTGTGAAAATCTGATTTTCACCCTCTTATTCATCTCATTATGGTTACATAATTGTCCCATTATTAACCTTGTAACCCCCCACCTTAATGTGTGTCATAAACACACATAATGGGGGTGGTTTATGGTGAATATGAATGGTCATGCCACATCATCATGCCAACTAGCATAAGACATGGTCCCACTAGCTTGTGTGGCATGCCATGTCACACTATGTGACATGCATCCATGCAAGCCATGCATCCCATGCATGTGAATTAAATCCACGTAAATATTGATTCTAAATCAATATATTTATCAAGCAACGTACATCATCTCTGAGTCCGTGTGTGACCCTGTAGGTATGATTTATCGATCAATATTATATTGTTCCCAACAAATAATATTATCAAATAATCATTTAACATCCATAGACGACTTTATGACTTTATCGATTGCACACGTAGGATCGAAGGACATATCCCAACAATCTCCCACTTGGCCTTCAGAGCCAGTGTGCTGCCAACTTCCTGTTGTCACTTTATGTCTAAGTTTGAACTTGAGGCAAGACTCGAGTCATCCTCAATCGTTTCAAACCTTTCTTGGACTATGAGACAGACTGTAAAACCATATTTATCACTATGATACGAATCTGGACGTGGCCACGTATTTTCCACAGTCTCGACTCTCCAAGTGGCCGGTAAGACATGTATCCCATTATAAAATGGAGGACAATCCCATCTTGTCAATCCAAGCTCTCCCACTTGCTTCCTGATATACCCAATAACAAGTTTTATAACCTCCTTTTACGAAAGGCGTTTACTTGTATCAAAGTACACCATTTCACAATGGAATCACTCTGGACTACTCAGGTCAGAGGAAATTGCTCGACAGTCAATGAAATAGTATTATGACTCGAAATCTTAAATACTATTCCAGTCGGGTCTGTTCGATCATTAGCTCCCAGCTAATATCTATGTAATTGTACTTGATGTCCCACATCACTAGCCCATGAAGCGGCGCTATAGTACACATTACAAACTGGTTCATTGTATTATCGGTTTGTCCGTACTCGATTATACGAACCAGGAACAACTATATGATTTAAGTATATCAGTTCAACCATTGGGACTTCATTATGCGGTAAGTCGACCTCATAACCCAATTGATATCACTTAATCATTTGGACAATTCATATAAATTAAACCATATTTATATGAAGAAACATGTATTATACATATGAGTGAATGTTTACCAAATCTCCAAAAGTATCTAATACAGTAATAGAAATCACAACCCATCTCTAAGATGTTTGATCTCTATTGCAGTTGTGAAAGCCTCAAACTTAAACTGCTGGAGAGGTTTAGAAAGCGGGTTTGCAACCTTACCAAAAGTTGCAACTTTATTATCTCGATGTCTCCACAAAACTATCTCCCAGATAATGTGGAACTTCCTGAGCACCAGTTTTAGACTTGTGGTGCTTCCTAGCTCATTGGCTTGCGCGATAACTCTACTATAAATAGAGAATTATCGGATGGGCTAAGCTAGTTACGCCACCTAGTTCATTCAAGAACTTTCAAATCTTAACTGACAACATTACTGCATCCAATGCAATACTGTGCTCAGCTTCTGTAGTTTAATCAGCTATATTGCATTGCATGGAACTATTCCAGCAAATTTCACCTCTAACCAGACAAAAGATATAACCAGATTAAAATCGGAAATTATCTTAGTCTGTTTTGAAGTTAGCAGTCAAACTGCTTGTTAATATCAACTCTTTTTGTCTTCCAAAGACAACAAAATATTCTTTAGTCCATCTAAGGTACATAAGAATACTCTTGGCCGCAGTCTAATGCGTCTCACCTGGGTTTCCTTGAAACCGAATCGTCATGCTCAAAGCATACAATACGTCCAGTCGTGTACATATCATGGCGTACATTATAGACCCTATTGCCGAAGCATAAGGAATGTTTTCCATCCTCTTTTGCTCATCAATCCCTGTAGGGCCTTGAATCTTGCTAAGAGATGTGCCATGAGTAATTGGAATGAGACCCTTTTTGGCGTCTTTCATTCTGAACTTATCAAGCACCTTTTCAAAATAGGTCGCTTTACTAAGTCCAAACATCCTTTTCGATCTGTTCCGACAGATCTTGATGCCCAATATGTACTGTGCTTCTCCAAGATCCTTCATTGAAAAACAATTTCCAAGCCATTCTTTAATAGAATTAAGCATAGAAACATTGTTTCCAATAAGGAGTATGTCATCGACATAAAACACAATGAATACAACGTAACTCCCACTGACCTTCTTGTAAACACAAGAGTCTTCCATGTTCTTTTGAAATCCAAACTCTTGTATGGATTCATCGAACCGAAGATTCCAGCTCCGAGATGCTTGCTTTAATCCATAGATGGATCTATTAAGCTTGCATACTCTCTCAGCCTGATTAGGATCGATAAAACCCTCTGGTTGTGTCATAAACACATCCTCTTCTAGAATCCTATTCAAGAAGGCGGTTTTAACATCTATTTTCCATATCTCATAATCATAATGAGCTACAATGGCTAAGAGAATCCGAATGGATTTAATCATAGCAACTGGTGAAAAGGTTTCATCATAATCCACCCCGTGAATTTGTTTATATCCTTTTGCCACCAACCTTGCTTTGAAAACACTATGTTTTCCATTCATGTCTGTTTTTATTTTGTAAATCCATTTGCATCCAATGGGCCTAGCCCATTTAGGCAAATCGACCAAGTTCCAAACTTGAGTTTCAGACATTGATTCCATTTTCGGATTTCATGGCACCCTGCCATTTCTCGGAATTTGGACTCGTCACAGCTTGGATATAGGTCGAAGGTTCATTGCTTTCTAAAAGCATGACTTCATAGTTCTCGTTTGTCAGAATACCTAAGTATCTGTCAGGTTGAGTTCTAATCCTTCCGGACCTTCGAGGGTTAGGTGTGTTTTCCAAAACCACTGGAGCACTCTCGACTTGTTCTTGAGTGTCCATCTCAGTTTGATCTTCTTGAACCTCGTTCAATTCAACTGAGCTCCCACTTACTTTCTTGGAAAGATATTCCTTTTCAAGAAATACACCATCTCGAGCAACAAAGACTTTGTTCTCAGATTGGTTGTAAAAGTGGTACCCTCGTGTTTCTTTTGGATAACCAACAAAGAAACATTTATCCGATTTGGGTTCAAGCTTTGTTGAGATATTTCTCTTCACATAACCTTCACATCCCCAAACCTAGATATAAGACAAGTTAGGGACCTTCCCTTTCCATACTTTGTATGGTGTCTTATCAACAGCTTTTGACGGTGTCCTATTCAGTGTATAAGTTGAAGTCTAGAATTATGTGTTCCCAAAAGAGACCAGTAGTTCATTTAGACCTCTCATCGAATGGTCGAACTATATCTAATATAGTTTGTTTTCTCGAAACATAACCTTCATGTGCTTGTGAACTGATAGGTTCCACATACATCAGTATGGATCATCCATAATAAATCACTTACATGTTCTCCTTTCTCCAAGAAACATGACATTGTTATCTTGTCCATCACACATCATCCACATGTATCAAATGACTCCAAGTCAAATGAATCTAGAATGCATTCTAAAAGAAGATTCGTTACATATTTAGATGTTGATTTGACCTAATCAACAATGCTATAGTTATGTCTCATTGAGACTTATTCGATTCGGCCTTTAGTGTTAATGTTATATATGATTTGTCAAGTTTAAAGTATACATAAACAATATAATAATCGTACCAAAACAAAGAATAATTCACATCTAAAATAGTTACCAAACTATTTAATAGTGAAAAACTAATCCATCAGTATCCAATACTGAACCAATATTCAGTGTATTATTGAAGGTACAAAATTACATAGTTATAATACTAAAACAAGGCCCTAAGGCAAAACAACATTATATGATCATACGGCTAATGCAGCGACCTTCGCTCCATTTCTTTCCCGTAGATCGACATCTCTATTCACCAAACTTATACTTCTATGTAGTTCCTCCACATAAAAATGTGAGAACCACATTTGGCATCCAATACCCAAGAAGTAGAATTTGTGAAGTTTAATGTCTATATCATTAATACTTGAAGATGAAGCAACCCCGTTCTTCACATCTTCTTTGAACTTTGGGCAAATTCAATTATTCCCAATAATTGAGTCTCATTCAAATTTCCCATTCAAAATTATCTCAATGTCAAAACGTGATAAATCGTAAGTGAAAAATCGAAGTTTTCTAACCAGCGATATTATCATGCAATTGAAGCCCTATCTCTCATAAAATATGAGGGAGCCAACCAGACAATCGATTCACGCCATCCAATGGCTCGAAAGTCTCTAATTTGTGTCATTGATGAACTTAAGTGTTTTGGATTAAATCACTCCCCGAGGTGTAAATAATCATAACCTTAGAATCCATCATATGAAAGACAAATTAGGCATTTGTTTTGAAATTGAATAAAATATGAACTTTTATATGTTTGCAAGTAGTGTCCAACACTTTTGCAAAGACGCATTGAGATTCCCTAGGAACCCTAGTAGCCTTCTTGCCCCTGCTCTTTTGAATACCCTATCCCATATCATAAGAATTTCCCTCTTAGGGTCCTTCTCTATCGCCGGCTCAGCAGCCTTGAGCATCCCGTGGAGCTAACGAAGCGATTTCTTCAAACCATTCATATGGAAAATTTAGCCTAAAGGCATTATAACCATCATGAGATTGAAGTATGAAATCGGTTGCCAAATAATCATCATAGGAAAAATCTAGGCGGTCACTTGAAACAAATAATCCAATCATTTGTTGCACATGTGATTCCATAGATTTCCATTTTTCCAGCCTAGCTGAAGCGATGACCCTGGTCATACCGAACCGCTCAATCATAGTATGTTCCCCGAACATGCTATTGAGTTGTTCAATGATATCATAGGAATTGGTAATCTAACACATTCTCTTTGTATTCGTATTTGAGGACCATCCTCAAATTACGTTGTCAATCAAGAAAATTTGTGTTGTTCAATTTTTCACAATCAAGAATTGAACCAAACTTGAATTGAGTTGATATTTAACATGATAAACTACAAAAGAAAGATAACTAAAGTATGTAAACATCCACAAAGCGGTAAACAAATAAGGTTGTCTATCAAAATTACTTATTTGTTACATTTTGTTCAATCGATATCTAATATCGTTGTTCCCTTAAACAAAACAATCCCAAGACCCTCATCTTGCGAATCCTTAAGCCGACTGAGTCCGCACTTAAGAAACTCCAAGATAGGTAGACATCCCATGTCAATGACATCTAATGTCACTCTCGGTCGATGAGAGTCCCATTCTCATCTCATGTCTCGATAGCCACGCCTGCAGTGGATCTATCGATGAGAAAACCAAACTCACGTGTAAGGGTCTAACCCTTACTCCCACTTATCCCAAGATAACAAGTAGTACCCCGCTGAGGCGGACCTACCAACTTATGATCGAGGGCTTTATGGGTGTGATGTTTTGGACAAGACATTATACTCATTATTTTGGGAACTTGCATGCATAGGTTTGTTTATATGTAAGTTGAACATTTATAACATAAAACAACCTATAACTAGCAAAGCAAATAAATACGAAATCGAAAGGCCCCTAGAACCTCACAACTCTCAAACGAAAAGATTAAAATAACAACAAAAGCCTTGAACATCTTCTGGACTGGTCTTCGCCCTCCGTTTTAGTTCTGTGCCCTCCGATTTTGGTCAAATCTATTCCGTACCCATAAAACCACGAACAGCGCCCGCCGTTTCACAACCAGCGGTCGCTGAACACCACCGGCGGTCGCCGTTTCCAAAACGGCGCCCGCCGAAAGGTCCGGGAACAATCTGCCAAGAAAAAGGGCTTTCGGCGGTCGCCGTTTCCAAAACGGCGCCCGCCGAAACAAAACAGCGCCCGCTGGAGCTACAACGGCGCCCGCCGTTTGGCTCCAGCAGCCCGGTTTTGTCCGTTTTGCTTCGTTTTGCTTCGTTTCTTCTCGTTTTCGCCAGAGAGCCGAGATCCTCCATCGAACCATGGACTAAGTCCATCGTTACAAGTAGTACAATACAAATATAATAGAAAAACCTATCTATTACAATTGATTCCAAGGGACGCAGCCCTCAAAAGACTATGGCCAATCGAAACGAAAAAAACGACGAATTCATTCACCCGACCACTAACGGTGGCCGGCCTTACATCTAATCACATAATCACAATTAAACAATTAATCCAATTATGTAGATTAAACTTCTTGTGTCCAACACAAAAGTGTGCACGAGCCCTAGGCTCTGATACCAATTGAAGGTACCGGTATACCGATCCGATCGATATACCGTGTGTGCGGAAGCGTGTAAAGCAATAGATCTACTATGCCATGATCTTAGTGCACACTTAATGTGTATAAGAACACATATAAACATATATATATACACATCCAATATATATATATATATATATATATATATATATATATATATATATATATATAAGGTTCAACGATTACTTACTTATGGTGACGAAGTGATTCGTTGATGTCGTTGAGGTGGTGTTGAGTCGATTGAACCACCTCAAATGGATCAGCCTCTCGAAGCTCTCCTTGTGAATGACCTCGTCACTCCTCTTGTCTAGATCTCCCGGATGTTGAAGCCGCACAAATGGCCCGGCCTCTACGTGTTGCACACGAACCCGGATGACGAACACTTTGCTTGATCGAGTCGGTTCTCCAAGAACACTCTCTCCTTTCTCTCTTTTGTGTGGATTTCGAAATATGTGATTAAGTTGTGTGAAAATCTGATTTTCACCCTCTTATTCATCTCATTATGGTCACATAATTGTCCCATTATTAACCTTGTAACCCCCCACCTTAATGTGTGTCATAAACACACATAATGGGGGTGGTTTATTAACCTTGTAACCCCCCGAACCGAAGTAACCCGATAGCCTGAGTGGGCTAGCCCGATAAACCGTGGGCTAGCCCGACAACCCGATTTATTTAAATATATTAGAATTTATTTTATTTATTTATACAAATATTTTAAATAAATAAAATAATATATTCAAATAAAGAAAATTGTCAACTAAAATTACAATCTTAAATATTATTGAATGAACATTTGATAATTTGGGCAATTTAAATATTAGATTTATAATAATAATTATTAAATATTAATATTTTATTAATATTAAATTTAATTTGGTATTAAAAATTATTTTTTTATTATATAATGTTAGTTTTTCCAGCCCGACGGGCTAGCCCGAAACCGAAGATTTTAGGGTTAGGGCTACAAATTTACAGCCCGAAAAAATTCCAGCCCGATCAGCCCGAACCGAAGTTGATGGAGTAGTATACTTAATGTCTAGATTTGAGTATTCTGAACTCTGTATGCACTTTCATTTACCTATTAATTACAGACATTCATTTGCTTTTAATTATTGTTAATTAAATACATGCAAATTATAGTCCTGGATTTTATACGTTGTAGTTAGTATGGTGTTGCATGGGCACACAGAAGATCATACTATCGGTTACTCGTATTTAATCGAACAGTTGCTCACGACCTAGATGGACACGGACCAATCCATCGGTATAGTCGTTGTGTGAGAGAGAAAATAATTTATCTTAATTATTTTATCACACTTGTACACTTGGTGTATTGAGCGGATCGATTGAGACTCATCAATTAGGATTGCTCGGCGATAATTGATTTGAGACTCGGAGTATTTTATTCTTAATCCCTGAAACAATTGCGGGTGTGTATATTTAATATAAGTGACTTTGATTTACCAAAGGAATTAACCGGTTTGATAATTGGGTTAATTACCGGTTAAGTTGGGTCACTATATTTTATATATGGCATGCCGTGAATTCTTGAAGGGGCAGTGTATCCCGTAAGGGTTGATAATATCCCCGAGATGAGCTCATAAGGATTTATTATGTAAACCTCGCGAGTGGATTTGTTCCGCATAATAAATAAGGTTGAGTGGTACTAGTCTCGGATATAAGAGATGAATAAATTTATTAAGCAATAAATAAATTTTATTCATGGATATTTAAATCTTAAATACACGGAATAAATAATACTAAGTTGGAGAAATATTATTTGATATAATATGGAATAATATTGGGAGTGCAATTTTATTTATATAGTGGAAAATAAATAAAATTAATATTGATAAGAATTAATGGATTTGGGTTGGACCCAATTTAATTTTCAATATTGAAGCCCAATATTTATTCTCCTTTTGATCCCCTTCGTAGCCTATAAAAGCACTACGTGGTCTTCACTTTTACTAACCTACGTTACGCCAACAATAAAGTTCTGAGAGTGAAGAGGATCCACAAGTTCGATAGCTCGTCGCCCACCCGACGTTCGAACGAAGTGCAAGGAATACGCGGGAAGGTCACGAGGTCGTCGATTTCGTTTCTCCGAACAACGAATCGTAGGTACAATTCTCAACCCCCTTGTTAATTGTTCGATTTGGTTTTTATCGAGAATACCGTACGATGAAGATCCGAAAATCGAAGCCCGGATTAGACGAACGATCACGCGGTGGTGGCGTAACCACCGGACCGCGGATCGCCCGGCTAGGGTTTCGGCCGTGGGGCATGGGGGCGAACCCTCGGTTCGACCGAGGGTGTGCGATCGACCACGATGGTCGATCGCTGGGCACGGGCTGGAGCCGTGCCCTACCCCGCCGTGAAGGCGGGGGCTTCCTGGTGGCGGCGGGTCGCCGGACCCGCCGCGGGGGCTGTCGGAACAGCCCCACCCCGATCGATCGCCGGCGCGCGATCGATCGCTCGATCGTATGAACCCCGGCTCGCGGGGGTTCGGGTGGGGGCGGGCTGTGCGTCTTCGGATGCATGGTCTCCAAAGCCCGGACTCCGGCGGATGAGTCGGCGTTCGTATGATCTCCGGCGAAGGGTTCGTTCGGGTTATCGGTTCCGCAATTTTGATAACCCGGGATAGCGAATTCCAACAGAAGTAACCCGATAGCCCGAGTGGGCTAGCCCGAAATCGAGGGGGCTGGCCCGATTGACATCCCTACAAGCAGTGACAGTCTGGACAACCTAGACAATCGCGCTCAACCTCCGGTAAGTCCATAACCTTAGCTTTCCAACTTTCGATTATTCGAGCTTTGATGTTTTTAAATCATTCGATTTAAGTAACATGTGTACCTGTATAAAATCATTTATCCTATTTAATAATAAACAATTATTTGCATTATATTTAATTAAATATGGAGATTAAATCACAAATGGTCTTGTAAATATTGTCAATCTCACATTCAGTCCTTTATTTTTCAATTTCATCAAATCCAGCCCTTCCTGTTAGTGTGTAGTTCTTCCTAGTTCAACATAGAACAGCGTTGTTCTCGTTTGAACTACGTTGAACTATACACTTTGTTTTGTAGTAACTTCATGTTTTATGTTTGTATGTTTTCTATCCTTTAATTCATACAAGTCTGCTAGGTCTACATAGAACGAGCTGTGTGAACTGTGGAATTAACAAGTGGCTCAACGCGCGACCACGGTTCATCAGCATGGAACAAGCAGACTTAGCCTCTACAAACAACATGGAGTTGCATCAGTGCGTCAACATGGAACGAGCTATTCTATCAACGTGGACCAGAGAGAATTGCAAGTTCATCAACGCACTACAAGGTCTTACCGTGGTAACATCTTGACGGACGCGGTGCAAGCATAGCTATTGATGCGACCCGAGTTCCGTTTCAAGCTAGAACGACGAAGAGTACGTCGGAACGGAGGTCAGACATGAGCCGAGGACGCGCCGGGGAGTTCAGCCGTGAAGATTGGCCTATTGTCGGCCGACACCAAAAATACACTACAAGAATGTCGGCCGACATCTTCAGAAAAAGGCTTGGACTTGCAGGAGGTTGAAACTGCGCCCGAAGAAATTCCTGCGGTCGAAGGTCCAATGTCGGGCGACAGCAAATTTACACTACGGGAACGTCGGGTGACATTTGAATGTCGGGCGACAGAAGATTCCCGTCGGGCGACATCTTCACAAAAAGACAGCAGCGGCGGATTTTAGGGTTTTCAGCGTTTTTATTGCTTTTCTTTCCATTTTCTTTACGTTTATGCTTTGTTTAGCCTATATAAAGGCTTCCTAAGACATCGTTACATAATAACCATGATTTTGATGATGAATAAATATATTTTTGTGAGTTTTTATTAAATCTCTCTCGGGTTCGAATTCTACCCCGATTATCCAAAAGAATTCAACCGACGAATCAACGAAGCGATCCACCCTTCGTTCGTGTGTCTTCATCATCTTCGTTCGTGGGACTTCCGCCGGTATCTTTTATCTTTCTTGTTCTTCGTTCTTCTTCTATCGTTCTATCCCCGACGAGGTACGTATCATTTGGTATCAGAGCTAGGGTACGTATCATTTGGTATCAGAGCCCAGGTTTGGGTTCTTTATTTTTCGATTACGTAACCTCGTTTTCTTTTTCGTTTCTTCTTTTTTTTTTCTTCTTCTTCCTTGATTAAAAAAAAAAATTATTTTTTTTATTTTCGAATTTACTGTTCATCTTGAACAGTACTGTTCATCCGAAATTAAAAAAATATATATATATATTTATTCTCGATTATTCTTTTTGTTGCTGTTCATCGTTCGTTCAGCAATTTAAAAGTCATTTCGTGGAATTTGTTGGAGTTGAATTCGGTCGGTGAGTTGGGAAAGTTCGATTCCTTTAGAGAGAAACACGAGCGTGAGTGACTTACCATATTGAGTGATACACGAGAGTGGTGAGGATCTCTATTTTGTTTCTAACACTTTTGCCGGATAACTGACATGGATTATACCCAAGCTAAGCTCATCATGGAGGAGGCGACTGCCCGGTTCGAAAGGTTGCTTAAATCGAAGATGAAGGTGGTGAATGAGCGGCTTACCGCCTTAGAGGAGAGAGCTCATCGTGAAGATGCATGGAATCGAAGAGGTGGCAGCAGATACCGAGAAGTTCAGAATGACTATCTTCGAGTCCGTGACCGTAGTCGGGAGTTTCGTGAAGAGAGGAGGTCCAGAGCTGAGCGTTTGGACGACGAGAGGAGGGCCAGAGCTGAGCGTTTGGACAAGTGTTGGAGCAATATTGAGCGTCAGTTAGAGGAATGGGTACAATCGCCAATGAAGCCTGAGACAGTGGCGACTGATGACGACGGCGAGAGACCAGAACCGAAGGCCTTGGTAGGATCCGAAGAAGAATCGTTCTTGGTATATTCCGAGGAGGATTCGACTTCGGTGGAGCTCGTTGACGAGTACGACGAACCGACACCGTCGGTTTCGGTGGATTTGGACGTCGCGGAGGCTTCGGTAGAGTCCGAGGAGGAGACTTCAGTAGAGTCCAAGGCGGAGGAATTGATGAAATCCGAGGACTCTCCGCAATTGGAGTTACCCATGGTGGAACAAGCAACGAAAGAAGGACAACCGACGTCTGTGGTGTTGTGCGAGGAGGCGAAGTGCTACACTAACGTTTTATTGTCTCTACACCCTTTTACTCATTGTGCTTTTCAGGAATTTCATGATGACTTCCCTGAAGAAAGATCTCCTAGTTTTCCGCTACATCGAGGGTGTGAGCTGCATAATTATGTCGTTCTGAGCTTGTTCGTGATAGTGGTGTTCGACCCTGGCATCGACGTGGATTTGAGGACAAATCCTCTTCAAGAGGAGGGGAATGATGCGACCCGAGTTCCGTTTCAAGCTAGAACGACGAAGAGTACGTCGGAACGGAGGTCAGACATGAGCCGAGGACGCGCCGGGGAGTTCAGCCGTGAAGATTGGCCTATTGTCGGCCGACACCAAAAATACACTACAAGAATGTCGGCCGACATCTTCAGAAAAAGGCTTGGACTTGCAGGAGGTTGAAACTGCGCCCGAAGAAATTCCTGCGGTCGAAGGTCCAATGTCGGGCGACAGCAAATTTACACTACGGGAACGTCGGGCGACATTTGAATGTCGGGCGACAGAAGATTCCCGTCGGGCGACATCTTCACAAAAAGACAGCAGCGGCGGATTTTAGGGTTTTCAGCGTTTTTATTGCTTTTCTTTCCATTTTCTTTACGTTTATGCTTTGTTTAGCCTATATAAAGGCTTCCTAAGACATTGTTACATAATAACCATGATTTTGATGATGAATAAATATATTTTTGTGAGTTTTTATTAAATCTCTCTCGGGTTCGAATTCTACCCCGATTATCCAAAAGAATTCAACCGACGAATCAACGAAGCGATCCACCCTTCGTTCGTGTGTCTTCATCATCCCCGAGTTGCTGCATCGATTTCGTGTTGGGGGTTAGGGTTCCGTCCTTAATTGATTTCACGAATTCAGGTTCAGAGGTTTTGGGACTTCCGCAAGGTATCCTTGTATTTATCGTTTCCGTTCTTCGTTCTTCTTCTTCTATCAAATTCTATCCGACGAGGTTCGTATCAGCTATACATACGGCTGGACGAATGACTGCTAAGGAATGAAGCCAGTTGTGGGTGCGACTAGAAGACTTCGCTAGAAGAATTATAGTCCAATGAAAAACGCTAAGTAAACCAGCTATGCCCGCCACGAACTCGATGCACGAAGACACGCTAGTGTGGCAGTGCGTAGAGCTGGGTTCGTCAAGTACAACCGAAATAGAAGCTCGAATATTCCATGAAGATGCTTTGTGCACAACACGTATTGAATTAATAATTTAATAAAATTTTACATTATCTCAAAAACAAAAATCAAACCCTCTTCTTCATAGTTCACCTTCTTCCTGAAAAAAAATCGTAGAGATCTCTGCTTAGATCGATCTCTAAATCACTGTAAGAAGGGCAGCAAAGTATATATTTAAGGAATCCTTCTCCAGGTACAAGCATATTCTTCCTCAATCACTGTGTCATTGCTTTTTTTGTTTTTTTTAGATAAATTGGTGTTCATTTTCTCACTGTATTTAGTTCAATTGTTGTTTAGAAATTTGAATTTAAATTGAGGTATTAATTTCTGACCATATGTGGAGGTCCAATTCTCGCCTCTCCAAACGCCGTTGTTTTGTTCGAGCAACAAGGTTCCGTTCAATTATCCGTGTCGTATTGCTCGTCGACGTCGCAAGTCACGGTGGTGAATGAGAAAACGGATAAAAAGTCGCACGAGAGGAATGAAGTTCGCCTCGGCTTGCCGAGTAAAGGCCGCATGGCAACGAACACTCTTGATCTTCTCAAGGTATTTTGTTTCAAGTATTTTGAATTTTACCACTTGTAATTTACTGGGTTAACTCTTTCTTTTTTAATATATACTCCATATTTTTGAAGGAGTGCCAATTGTTTGTGAAGCAGGTGAACCCGCGGCAGTATGTTGCGAAAATTCCTCAGGTGCGGCTGTAAATTTTAGTAGATAGAATTGATTGATTCTCTGGTTTTTTTCTGAACGGGGTTATCTGTTCAGCTTTATTGTTGATTTATAATGATTTGTGTGGCTATCCTTTCTCCGTGGAGGATATAATACTTGAATTTTTGAGTCGGAAAAGGAGAATAGGTGTAGCGTGCACCAGTATTGTATGAAGCTTTATCGAGTTGTATCTTGATTCGATTCGAAACTTGTACTTGACCTAAATTACGCGTGTAGCTGACTGAAGCCTTTTATATGACATTGCAATTTTTAAATTTAGAAGTTTGGTTTCAACGGCCGAAAGACATCGTGATGAAATTGGTTTGCGTATTAGTTCTTATTTGCAGCTTTGTGGTGCAATTTCCTCCTGGGAATTTTCTGAGTCTTCTGAATCTAGAAGATTGTTTAATGTTCATATGTCATGATCCACTCTAATATTCATATCCCACAATGTTCATTGGTTAACAACTGTCATACATCATCGGTCTTTATATTCCATTTTCTGTTTTAATGAGCTAATATATGTTTCTAATGTTGTGTTGTAAATACTGTACCATTGAAACCACAGGCAAAGCCCCACCCCCACCTGCTAGAATTTGATATAGACAAACTTTTTTGTCCCTTCAACTAGATTAACTTCATTTAGATCATTATTGTAGGGAGACGAAGATCTCATTCTTTTTCATGAAGCTCTCGACTATGGAGATTGTCGTTTGTCTCTGGCAGTAAGTGATTTGCCATTTTTTTCCTTTTTAACAAGTAATTCTACACATGCTCTTCACACCTACACGTGTTTTCAAGATTATTATTTAATTATGCTGGCCTACAACCTGTCCCCGTCTTTCAATTGGGACGCGTCCGGGATGAACGATCTGTAGCTGATGAATTTCATTTCGAGAATCGCCAAACTGCTGGCAGTTCATTACGCTCGCCGGTTTCCAACCGGATGCTCTGATCATCGACACACGTTTGCTAGGGATTTCGCGAGCCGCTGGATGATGGCTTACATGGAAAAAATACAGAAGGATGAGAGGAAGCACGACGTCGACATGCTGGATCATCAAAAGTGGTCCGACGCGAACTACTGCGACAGGGTGCTGAGGACCGTGCATGGAGGGATTACTTCCATTGCTGGAATGGGAAAAAGGCAAAAATCATATACTTGAAAACTATATACATTCTTTATTGTGTGTTAACTTGGGGTTTTTTGTTACTTTTGATTATTTGCAAGGGTGATTGAGGAGCAGTTTCATACGACGTGGACGAGGCCGGGGGCGATGAATGTCTCAACCGAAGGCAGTGTTGTGATTGCAAAATCAAGAATGTAGAAAGGCTACTGATTTCATGCACATGGTGTAAGGGTGAGCTTGAAGAACTAATTATTATCTTCTTTCTTTTGTTTTAGAGTTATCTGGGGGGTATTATTCCCGTAACAGAATATCCTCGGTCGCGAGGGCTCCATTGTTCTCAATTTTAGAAGTAATATTTTATATTTTCTTTTTAATGAATAATAAATCGATTGTTGGTTTTATAATCCTCAAATTTTAGGTACTCTCTTATGATTTTCCTTTTTATGCAGTGTTGGTGGTGGGAATGAGGAGATATTTATTGTACATTTTGTTTTGCTCACTTATGTTTCACAAATGTTCAGTTGTCTCCTTATATACTTGTATTTGTTTTGTTCTTTTGAATAAAAGAATGACATCAATTGCTTAAATTCTAATGGCTCCTAATGATCTTTTTTTCCGAGTTGGTTGAACTTATAAGGTTTGCATTTTATACTTGTAACATAACCGGTTCTGAAACTTATTTTGCACAGGTTAGACTTAAGTTAAGGTTAGACTTCAGTTTTGTATCTTAGTTATATGGGCGTTCGTCTTGCACGGCAAAACGAGCGCCACTAGTATATATATATATATATATATATATATATATATATTGGGTGAAAAGGTCGATCGATCCAGTAAATCTGTAAGCTCGACAATTGCCATACCTTTTTGTTTCACCTGCCAAAGCTAAGCTACAAGTACCTCATGAGATAATTAATTAATTAATATGAGAATCGTTTTATTCTATATCCATTAAAAATCAAAAAGAAAATATTGTATTGAAAATTCGCAATTAGCTAGCTAGTAACTTTCATTGTATAACATGTTAATTAGCTAGAATTCATATAGAGAAATATAGAATTGTTACGTATACTTATAGATCTGTTTGAAAAAAAAAAAAACAATATTAAGTATCCCACATCGGTTGGATATAGATCCTAAAGCTCACATATAAGTTAAACAACTTTAATACCTTAACAATGTTTTTTAAGGTGTTACTGGTCCAACTTTGACATTATATCATTATTATTCATTATTATACTAATGGAGTATTTGAAAAAGAGGTCGACTGGTAGTGACAAACAAAAAACATTGTATCATTATTATACTAATGGAGTATTTGAAAATTGTATCATTATTATACTAATGGAGTATTTGAAAAAGAGGTCGACTGGTAGTGACAAACAAAAAACATTGTATCATTATTATACTAATGGAGTATTTGAAAATTGTATCATTATTATACTAATGGAGTATTTGAAAAAGAGTTGGAGTATTTGAAAATTGTATCATTATTATACTAATGGAGTATTTGAAAAAGAGGTCAACTCGTAGTGACAAACAAAAAACATTGTATCATTATTATACTAATGGAGTATTTGAAAATTGTATCATTATTATACTAATGGAGTATTTGAAAAAGAGGTCAACTCGTAGTGACAAACAAAAAACATTGTATCATTATTATACTAATGGAGTATTTGAAAAAGAGGTCAACTCGTAGTGAAAAAGACACGTGTGCTGAAAAAATATTTAAAACTTTGACAAACATAAAACATTGTATCATTATTATACTAATGGAGTATTAATTTGAAAAAGAGGTCGACTGGTAGTGAAAAAGACACGTGTGCTGTCATTATTATACTAATGGAATTAATTTGAAAAAGAGGTCGACTGGTAGTGAAAAAGACGTGTGCTGAAAAATTTATCTCTCTAAAAGTCTTCAATTTATAAAGGAAGAGTCTTCTCCTCCAAATAATAAGTTTTGTAAAAAGACTTTTTCCATAATTAGAAGATCTTGTACCTAGATTTTTAATATCTTTCTCTCTTAAACTAGGATTTTTCTCCCAATAATAAATATTTTCAAAATAAATATTCCACCAAAAAAAGTCAAAATTAGTCAAGTCAAATTAATTAAATAAATTAATTTGACTCCAAAAGTATTAATTAAGCGAAACAAAAAACAAAAAAATGGTAATCTCTTCCTTTAACTATTCACCAACACCAAAACATGCAAACTAATCTCCTTAATTATGGGGTTAACCTAACCAAAAACAGTCACCTTTGATGTCTAGTCAATTCATGTATAATATATACGGATGGATCGATCGTGTCAGCTAGCACCGAAGCGAAGAGACGGAGAAGGAGTAGGGGAAGGTATTAGCGTATCGAAAGGACAGGGTTCGTCCGAAAGCCAGCGACGTGCCATTGTTGACGAGACAGTCGTTGAAGCCGAGCCGCTTGAAGACGCGCGGATTGATGAGCCGAGCCGAGCTGAACCAGCCGCAGGTGAGGTGGATGTCAGAGATGTCACAGCCGGAGATGCAGACATTGATCATCTCCACAGTGTATGTCGGAATCCCATTGGGCAGGGGCTCTGTGGGGCCCTGGCTTATCACAATGTCCGATTTTGAGCACTTGTCGCTCCATACCCTGTTTGGCTCCAAGCCCCTTTCGGTCTCATTGCCGCCGATCACTTGTCCTGCGTCTGTTTCAACACAAAAAACAAACATTTAATATATTGAAAAGAAAAAAAAAAAAAGTAAAATTGAAATTTATATGACCAAGAAATATGTTTATTTTTTGTTGTTACCGTTTTGAAGTTGAAGGCGGTGAGGAAGAAAGAGGGCGTTGTTGTGATCATCTGAAACCGAATGAAAAATAATATAAATTAATTACTATTACTAATTAATTAAAAGGGAAAACAGAATATGAATAAATTAATAAATTGAATAAAAACTGACCTGTATACAATCCAATGAGTAGCAGCGAAATAATAAGGGCGGTAAATAAAGCAACAATTATTCTGGGAGACGATGATGAACTACTTTTCATGATTTTTACCTTTGAATTTTTTATCGGGAACAATCAATTCCGATAAGATTGCTTGCGAGAGAAACAATTTCGGAGGGAGGATGCTCAATCCATTATATATAGTTGGTTGGTGCTGCATATATTTTGTTTCCATAATTAATTCATTAACAAAATCTTTTCTGATTTTTGGAAAATTAATTAACACGTATAAAAATAAATCATAATGTACTAATTTAGGAAATTGATCGTTCTATCGAAAGTTGTATGATTTCTTCTTTATATTTTTAGAATTTTAATTTGGAAAATATTGCTACCATAGATTCACAATTGCAAAATTTTGATGTGGCCCAGCCCGGAAACATTGGCAGCCCAAAACGAGTGAATATTTTTCGCCATGGAACCGTAAATAATTTAAAACTAAACATAAGTATTTTTATATATGCTATAATAAAAAAATTATTTTACAAAATAATTTTTATTTTTTTATTTTATTTTTTTATTAATATTTGTTTAAATTTGAAATTTTAATTTGTAAATAACACCTTATATTTGAGCTTTAAGATTTTTATTCAACCGATTTGGATTGGTGTCGAGTGACATCAAGCGATGTCGGCCAATATGGAGAAAGAGTTTGGATACTCTGAGGAACGTGAGGTACAACCCGAGCTGGAACCCGAACTTCGGGATGGGTGTCGACCGACACCCGTCAGCCATCGGCCGACAAGCGGGGCTTTTCAGTTGCGGACGTGAGAACACCAAGAGCACACTGAAAGCTTAGAATTGAAAGAATAATTGAGAGCATGAGTATACTGAGATACGAATATTATTTGTAAACTTTCCGGAGTCAATTATTTAGTATTCTAGTGAGATCTGCAGCGGCGAAAGTTAACGTAACTTTTATTAACGGGTGAACCACAATATATTCTTGTGTCGTTTATTTTTGTTTATTTTTCGTTCGTATTTATCATTTTTTGAAACGGCGGAATTGGACGCAAATCCCAACACATCTAATAGGAACATGTCTCACCCAGGACAAATTTTATAATATTTTAATGAAAATTTGCTCAACTCGAACTGAAAAATTACACACACATCACCACAAACCTTACCACTCTATGTCTTAGCCGGAGCATACGTACTTATAAATTGCTCTATTTAATTATATGCTATTTTTTTTTATTAAAATATGATTATGATTTTTAAATTATTTTTATATAATTGGAATCTTGTAAAGCATGTAATATATATATATATATATATATATATATATATATATATATATATATATATATATATATATATATATTAATATCTTAAATTTACAAATTGAATTTTATTTTAAAAAAAGTTTCATATAATATCATATTATATAATAGTATAATGCAATTGGTTTGTAAAAATAAAAACATGGCATCAGGATCAGGTTAAGCCGGCCCTTATGTTAGGTTAGTGTGATGATTGATGAATAACTATATTTTCCTAAGTAGAGGGTGGGAACGCGTCGATCCGAGATTCGAGCAGTGCTTTGCTTAAACTAGTAACAACTGCCCGTGCGATGCACGGAAATATAAATAATGTAAGAAATATTTAATGTAATTTTTGTGGTTAGAAAAAAAACGATACTTAAGCCAGTTTAATTTAATTTTAAAATATTAAAATGATAATAATAAAAATAATAAAATAATACAAAAATTAAAAATTAAATAAATAAACATAACTTAATGGATCTTAACTGAATTGAATAAGACTGAACTAAAGTAAAATGAAGCGAACCGAGAATAACAGAAGCGCTTAATGAGTCCGAACTGAAGTAAAACGAAGCGAACTGAGAATAACTACAAAACAACTTTAATTCAGTTCAGTTTAGATCCATTAATGCCTGTTCTTTTGGACTGAAACTGTCTGAACTAAACTAAAGTGAATTTAATAGGTTTCAACTTAATTAAACTAAAATTAAGTTCAATTTAATTTAATTTAATGAGTCCGAACTGAACCGAAGCGAACTAAGAATAAGTCCAAAAGAATAGGTCCTTAATTATCATAAACATTAAGCACCTGCTTTTTTGGACTTATTCTCATTTCGCTTCAATTCAGTTCAGACCTATTAAGTTCAATTCAGTGCTTAACTAACTGAATTTAACTAAACTTGTGTGAATTGAACTCAACCGAACTGAATTTAATTTAATAAGTATGTACTGAACTCAACTAAACTTAATAGGTGTGACTCAACTGAATATAATAGGTCTGAATTGAACTGAAATTAAGTTAAATTGATTTTAATTTTAAAATATTGAAATAGTAATAAAAATGACTCAACTAAACTGAACTTAAGAGGTATGAACTAAACTCAAATGAACTAAATATGTAATAAAACTGAACAATTGAATGAGTCTCAACTTAATTGAACTGAGCAAACTGAGAATAAGTTCAAATGAACAGGTCTTGAGTTCAATAAGTTTAATTCTGTTTTGTTCAGTTCAGTTTCAAGACCTTAATAAAAAATTAATTGTCTGAACTGAACTGAATTTAATAAGTCTAAACTGAACTGAACTGAACTAAACTGAAATGAAATAAAATGAAATGAATTTAATAGATCTAAACTGAACTGAAATGATCTTAATAAGTCTGAACTTAACAAAAATTAAAATTAAGTTTAATTGAATTAAATGTTAAGATATTAAAATAATAATAATAAAAATAAAAAATTAAATGACTGAACTGAACTGAATTTAATAGGTCCGAACTAAATTGAACTTAATAAGTTTGAACTCAATTGAACTGAACTTGATTAAATGAAACAAAACGAAATTGAACTGAACTAAGCGAACTGAAAATAAGTCCAAAGAACATGTCCTAAATCATTATCAACATTAAGGACATGTTCTTTCAGACCAATTAAGTTATGTTCAGTGTTGAATTGAACTGGTCTGAATTGAACTGAACCGAAGTAAACTAAACATAATAGGTCTGAAATGAACTTAATATGTTTGAACTGAATTGAACATAAATTAAGTTCAATTGAATTTAATTTTAAAATATTGAAATAATAATTAATAAAAATAAATGATAAAATTGAACTAAACTTAAAGGTCTGAACTGAACTGAACTTAATATGTCTAAACAAAACTGAACTAAATGAGTCTGAACTGAACTGAACCAAGTGAACTGAGAATAAGTCCAAATGAACAGGTCTTAAGTTTTGTAAGTTCAGTTCATACATATTAAAGACATGTTCTTTTGGACTGAAACTCGCTGAACTGAACCGAAATGGATTGAACTAAACTTAACTTAATAGATCGGAGAACTTATTGAATCTAAAATGAAGTGAACTGAACTGGGAATAAATCCAAAATAACAGTTCCTAAGTTAAGTTAAGTTCAGTTTAGTTTCAAGACTTTAAAACAAAATAAAGTGGTGAATTGAACATAATAGGTATGAACTGAACTGAAATTATGTTCAATTGAATTTATTTTTAAAATATTAAAAAAATAAGTAACTGAACTAAACTTAATAGTTGTGAAATGAACTGAACTAAACTAAACTAAATGATTTTGAACATAATTGAACGGAACTGATCAAAATGAGAATTAAAAGCCCCTAAGTTCAGTAAGTTCAATTCAAACATATTAAGTACCTATTCTTTTGGACTGAAACTTGTTGAAATGATCTGAACTGAAGTGAAATAAAGTTCAATTTATTTTAATTTTGAAATATTGAAATAATAAAAAAATAAACTGAAATAAATTGAACTTAATATGTATGAACTGAACATAAATAAATTTAATAAATTTGAACTGAACTAAACAGAATTGAACTTTAGATCTGAACTGAAATGACATTTAGTTCAATTGAATTATATTTTAAGATATTGAAATAATAATAATAATAATAATAATAATAATAATAATAATAATAATAATAATAATAATAATAATAATAATAATAATAAAAATAAAAAATTAAAACTGAAATGACAAATCTTAATAGGTCTCAACTCAACTAAATTTGATTTACTGAGTCTGAATTGAACATAAGCGAACTAAGAATAAGTCCAAAATAATAGGTCTTAAATCATTATCAACAATAAGGACCTGCTTTTTTGGACTTATTCTCTGCTCGCTTCACTTCAAGTCAGACGAATTAAGTTTAGTTCAGTGCTCAACTAACTGAATTGAACTAAACTTGTCTGAATTGAACTCAACTGGAGTGAATTGAACTTAATATGATTGTATTGAAGTCAACTGAACTTAATAGGTCTGAACTGAAATCAATTGAATTAAATAGGTCTGAACTGAACTCAACTGAATATAATAGGTCTGAATTGAACTGAAATTAAGTTAAATTGATTTTAATTTTTAAATATTGAAATAATAAAAAAAAAATGATTCAACTAATTGAAGGTATGAACTGAACTCAAATGAACTCAATAGGTCTGAATAAAACTGAACTGAATTGAATGAATCTTAACTAAATTGAATTGAGCAAACTGAGAATAAGTCCAAATGAACAGGTCTTAGTTCAGTTACGTTCAGTTCAATTCAGTTTCAAGAGCTTAAAACAAAATCAATGGTTTGAACTGAACGGAATGTAATAGGTCTGAACTGAACTAAAATTAACTGATATGAATTATATAGGTCTGAACTGAAATGAAATGACCTTAATAGGTGTGAACTTAATTCACTTAGAATTTATGATGATGAACAATAATTGAAAAATAAATAAGTCCATAATATATAATTATCAAAAACATTTTTGTAATTACAACTCATTAGTAATAAAAATTGCAATCAATAGTGCACATGTATGGACCACATAGTAAAATAGATTGCAACTTAAGTATTCATTGCAGAACTATTTATGTCACCTAAATTTAAAATTTTGTTAGAAAACTAACTTTGAAACTTCAATATGTTAAAAAATATTTTCCTTCTTAAAAATTAATAGATATTATTGATTCATACTAACAAAACAAAAAGAATTAGAAAGAATGAATTAAATAAAAAACACAATGAAATAACATAATAAACTAAAATTTTACAGTATATTTTACAATCTTATTATTTAAAAAAATATAATTGTATTTTTTATATCTAAAGATAAGTAGATATATAAGAACCTTACTGTATATATATATTTTTTTAAATTCAAATTGGAAAAATTATTCATATTTAAGATTACCAAAAATGTTAAAATAAATAAATAAGTCACTAATATTTTTAAAAAATATATATATACGGTTCATTACAAATGTTTTAGATATAATTTAAAAAAATATTTGATAAATTTCAATTTTGATGAATAATTACAACACAGTAATTGGGATAATTACCATTAATGATAATAAATAATTTATAGTTGATCTAATTCGATTTTTTATTAATAATTCTTTAATCAAATTAGATTATTTCACTATAATTATGGACGTTATAATTAGATTATTTCACTATAATTATGGATGTTATAATTATGTTAACCAAGAATTAAAAATTTGTTTCCATAAGTTGTTAACATCATTACACCCGTTAATTAAATATTAAACGCGCTGTTAACCAAGAATTAAAAATTTGTTTCCATAAGTTGTTAACATCATTACACCCGATTTGTTTCCATAAGTTGTTAACATCATTACACCCGTTAATTAAATATTAAATGCGCTAATTTGAACGTGTTGCAATATTGTCATTCCCTTATTATTATAGCACCATTTTTATATAATATTTTTTCTCTAAATTAATGTTATCTACTAATTAATATAGTAAAAAACAAAATTCGTGTGAATCATATAAGTAAAAAAAATAAGATCGTGCATATCAAAATTTATGTTTTATTATATTATTATATTTTAGGTGTGGATATTATTAATTTTATTTATTTACTTAATTAATAAGTGAATTTATAGTATATGATAATTTATTAATATAATTAAATAGTTAAACACGTTATAATATAATTCCTTACCATTATTAACGCATGGTTGACCAATAATAAAATAAAACCACCCTGAAAATAAATTACTCCTAAAATTAAATTGCGTATGTAATTTATAGTAAGCTATTAACATCATATATTGTGCCTAAATATATTATTAATACAATAGGAGGATTATTACCATATATTTTTTCTTATTATTTATTATTATTACCATTTAAACATTAGGTAACAATGTATATTAATTAATTAATATATAATGTATATTACCAAAATTAATTAAAGGCCATGTCATAATAAATATTGATAAAATTAATATATAAATCCAGACTTATTAATTTGACTTCAGTTCATAACATCATAAAAGTCTGGACTTATTAATTTACAACATTTTTTTCATTTCCTTGAAACATATATTTCATGTAAATTATAAAAGATAATTGTATTGTTAATAAAATTAATTCGTTAAATTAATTCTTTTGTTTATATTATCAATTTTCTTTGAATGATAAGCAAAAAGAAAACTTGAAAATGTTTTTCAAAAATATTTTTTAATATTTTTATTTATCTTTTAAATTATATAACTCGTGTAAATTATGAATGGTAAATATTTGAATATTAAAAAAAAATTAAATAATTTTTTTTTTTAATTTCAACTATCTAGTTTTTTTTTTTTTAAATTCAAACTTTCAAAAGTTTATGAACTATTCTAACAAAATTAAATTGATAAATAATTAATTTTTATGTTTGAAACTATATCTTATTTTCCATGAAATTATAAAAAATATCAATTACGAATTAAATACATGTTCGTTTGGACTCAAAATTGGTGAACTAAACTTAATTGGTTTAAACTAAACTTATTAAATTCATGTTCGTTTGGACTCAAAATTGGTGAACTAAATTTAATAGGTTTAATTCATGTTCGTATGAACTAATATTAATTAAATGACTGAATTGAATTTAATATATTTGAATTGAACTGAAATTAATAGATCTTAACTAAAGAGAATTTAATAATTTTAAATTGTTAAAATAATTCTTTTGTTTATATTTCAACAATCTTCTTACTAAATTAATTTCGTTAGAATTATAAACACACAAAAAAATTATTATTGAAAATGATTTTCAATAATATTTTCTAATTTGTCTTTTAAATCATATAAATCGTGTAAATTTATCCAGTTATTTATTTTTAAATTCAAGTTTTAAAAGTTTATAAACTATTCTAAGAAAATTAAATTAATAAATAATTAATTTTTTAATGTTTGAAACGATATTTCATTCTCAAGAAATATACGGTCTCAATATATAAAATATTTATTATTTATTAAAAATATATTCTTTAATACTCAAAATGGCTTCAGTGAACCAAACTAAACTTAATAGTTCTTAAATTTTACTGAACTTAACTTAAGGAGTATGAAATAAAGCCAAGTGAATAAGTCCAAAAGAACATGTTCTAAATCATTATCAACATTACATACATGCTCTTTTGGACTGAAATTGGACTGAAAGCGACTGAATTAAACTTAATAAGTCTGAACTGAACTAAACTGAAATTAAGTTCAATTTAATTTAATTTTAAAATATTGAAATGATAATAATAAAAATACAAATTTAAAAAATTAAATTAATAACTTGAACTTAATGTATCTGAACTTAACTTAACTTAACTTAATTTATTTGAACTGATTACTGACCTATTGTTTTGGACTGAAACTGTCTGAACTAAACTGAACTGAATTTAATATGTTTGAACGGAATTAAACTAAAATTAAACTGAATTAAACAGAACATGGTTTTGATTCGCAAAAGGCTTCGACAAAACTTCACCGATTTAATTAAGATGTTCTGAAAATATTATTTTTGTTGTTTTGGAATTTCATATACAAATAGTATATAAACTGCTTTGGAGTAAGATTTGCATCTGTAATCAAAATACTGTTTTATTTTATTAATAACCTTATACCAACCGATTTGGTCATTAGACCGATAAAATACAATCGTTACACTATCATTGTCATCGTGAACATTTTTGATTAATTTTTTTTTATAACTTAACTTTGAAAATACTTTGACGTCTAAGATATTTTGTGAGATTACAATTCTTGTTGGTTACTCTAGAAAGCCACGTGCAATTTATCCTCTCTTCATGAATAGGCAACTAACTATAATATATATTTTGAAAGACTTTATATAATACATTTGTTTGTTCTGTTTTTGAGATTACAATTCTTAATTTATCGTCTCTTCATGAATAGGAAACTAACTATAATATATATTTTGAATTAACTTATATAATACATTTGTTTGTTGTCTCTTCATGAATAGGAAACTAACTATAATATATATTTTTGAATTACCTTATATAATACATTTGTTTGTTCTATTTGTGATATTAGAATTCTTGTTGGTTACTCTAGAAAGCTACGTACAATTCCTATACTGGTGTTTTCATGAATAGGACAACTTTTGTTAAGAGGAATTGGAAATTTTATTCCTTGGAAAGTAAACAATAATTTTTTATGAGATTGAGTTATAAAAATATTTGATTTTAATATTATAGTTCTGAATTACCTAACCATTCATAGACGGGTCTTTTCATTAATATGACAACTTTTGTCAGGAAGAATTGTAAATTCTATTAAACAGTAATTTTGTATGAGATTGAGTTATAAAAATATATGATTTTAATATTATGGTACTGAATAAGCTAACCGTATATATTTTTACAAATAAAAACAAATTGAAAATATTTAAATAGCAATATTTATAAAATTTGTTTAATAATAATAATAATGTACGCTGTTATTTTTGTTATTATAAATGTTTTTAATAAAAAATAAATTTTACAAATGTATTTACTAAAAAAAATAACTGCGTACATATTATTATTAATAAATAAATATTAAATAACTTTATTTAACAAATAATAGTTTTTAATTAAAACATAATTGCATACAATATTATTATTAAACAAATTTTACAAATAACTAAATAAAAATATATTACATTATTATTATAAAACAAAATTTACAAATAATTGTGTAAATATATATTAAATAACTGTCTTTCCCAAATAACAGTCTTTAATGAAAAAATAATTGAATATATTATTATTATTAAGCAAATCTTACAAATAATTATGTAAAAATATAAATGATTTTTCTTTATATAATTAAACGGATTTTTTTTCTTTAAATAATTAAATGGATTGTTTGGAAATAATATTGGAACTGAATATAATGATCAATAAAATATTTTATTAAAATGATATAATCAAAGTATTAATTTTGTTACGGAAAATCTGAAATAATTCTATAAAAAAAATAAACACAATCTTTTATTGAATAAATTTAATATAATTTAATTGCGGCAAAAACATTCTTCTTTAATATAGTATAGAAAAATTTAGTGAAACAAATAATTAAACGGATTGTTTAGAGATAATTATTGAACTGAATATTTAATTAATTAATGAGTAAAATATTAAAAATTAATTTATAATATATATTTTATTTCACTACTATAATTAAGAATTTAGAGTTGTTTTCAAAAATAATTTTTAATGTTACAATAATTAAAGAATATTTGATTAAAGATAATATGATTTTATTTACTTACTGATCAAATTTTTTTTTAAAAATAATTTGAATTCTACTTTAATTAAATACCTTAATACCATATATATTTAGATATTGAAATTTAAAAATAATAATTTATTATAGCAAACAAATAAACTTGATATTATCTCTTATTAATATTACTTTAATTATAACGTACTTTATATTTTATTTTATAGAAATTAATTTCTTAGTTATAGAAAACAAATATATTATATAGAAGTTATCATTAATCATCATAAGAAAAGAGGAAAACGTTAAAAAAAATATGAGAAAAATAGTAAATATACTTAATCATACATTAAAAAATTATAAATAAGTATTATAAAATTTATTTAAGAAACAAGATAATTACAAAAATTTAATTTAATTAACTTTTATCCCATTTTCGAAAAAAGAAAAAAAAAAGAACAACAAATATTACGTTAAAACATATTAATAACTTGTAAATGAAATTACTTAAACGGATAATATACATCAGAATCATTAAAAAGATTATGAAATTTCAGCCCTACAAAAAAAAATATAAAAATGATTATGATTAGTAATACTAAAAATTTGAAAATATAATTATGGTCATGAACCCTAGATTTGTACCAAATTATTCGATTACTGTAATAAAAATTACACTATTTAAAAAAATTGAAATAAAAATATTTTATATATTAAATATCAAGAAATGTAGTTACTTAATAAAATGTTTAAAACAATTTTACATCTATAATAAAAAAATAACAGAAACATTAAATTGAATTAATACTTGCAATTAATATTATTGAGAATACAAATGATTAAAAAAAATAAAACATAAGCAATGTTGTAACATAAATATTAAAACTAATATGTCATTTCTTTAATTAAATACTCGAACACTATTCTTCTTGTAAGTATTTCTCAACCACAAAGCTTGAATACTTGGAAGGAGGAGAGACACATCGATAGACTACATCATCACATCGGCATGTTTTTTATGCTGAAGCTGGGGAAAATCGAGAGTAAAAATGTGAACTGGACCATATTATTCGATTAATCAACAAATATAAATAAAGACTCCAAAATAAGATTAAAAAACGTAGCAAGTATACCATATGAATCTGAGGAGACGCATAAATCAAATTGGTATTCAGAAGTAATTCTCGATGAAGAAAATACTTACCATGGTATGTCAAAAAAAAACTTTGAAACATTAATATCCAGAACATTAGAAATAATATGTAAAAAGAAACACAATTAAAACTCACCGCCTGCAAAAAAAACACAAATAGTTATGATTTATATAAATACTCTTAAAAAATATAAATACTTACAATTGAGCTGCAAAAAATACAAAATCACACCAAAATAATATACATATTATAAACATATAAGCGATAAATAAATTATAATTGAAAAAATACAATAAAGAAAACTTACAAAAAAAACAAAACGTATTGATAAAAATAAATTACTTACCATGAATCTGCAAAAATAAATGATCAATGTTAATGATAAATATAATAATAATAATAATAATAATAATAATAATAATAATAATAATAATAATAATAATAATAATAATAATAATAATAATAATAATATTAATAAAAAAACAATGAATCTGCAAAAATAAAAGAGCAAGGTTAATGATAAAGATAATAATAATATTAATAAAAAAACGTTTTGATACAAAATCCTGCAAAAAAAATAGTAAAGATAATAATAATATTAATAAAAAAAAGAACCGAGAAAATTGTTGATGAATGAGTGGAAAGTGGATGGCTTTTATAGGTGTAAATTTGAATTAGGGTTTCTATTATTTTTGAAAAATAATTAAATAATATTTGGTGCATAATTTAAGATTTTATTGTATTCCTAAAATATTGGTGGGTAATTTAATTGTATTCCTAAAATATTGGTGGCTAATTTATGCTTTATTTACCAGTTGAGTATATTAAATTTGAAAAATACATTAAAATGGGATATTATCAAATTAATTGCATTGCTATAATTAAGGAGATAGTTTTTTTAACTTAATTAAATGTTTCGATTTGAAATTTTCATTTCTTTAATTATTTAATAATCAAAATAATAATAATAATAATAATAATAATAATAATAATAATAATAATAATAATAATAATCGTTAAAATAAAAATAAATTTGTAACAATGATAAATAAATTGTACTTAATATATATAAATAAATGATACAATTAATAAAAAAAATGAAAACGAATGAATACAAAATACTAAAGGAAATAAATAAATAATAGAAGATTTATTTTTAATTTATATGATGAAGAAGAATCATTTTAAATATAATGTGATCCGATGGAAATAAGATATTATAGTACCATAAATTAATAATTTATTTAAGGAATTGACGGATTTTGTGGAGTACTGTTTGGTATTTATTAATTAAAGAATAAAAAATAGTATATTTATTATTATTTTGAATTGATTAAAGAAGATATTTACTATAATTAAAGATTTTTATATAAGTAAATGAATATCATACAAATTAATTTAAATTCAAGAAATACATAATCGGATGTTTTAATTAATTATTAATCTTAATTTATTCATTACCAACTGTGAAATATATGGAAATAATTATGATGAATCCGTGATATTTTTATCTTTAATTGTATTGATGCATTAATATTTTTAAATTATTTTTTTATTCAGAAATAAAAATTGTGACCGAATCATTTTTTTAAGTACATAATTTGGTTTAAAAATTGTGCGTGATTTGTCTATAAATATTTATAATATAATATTAAGGTTAATAAATATATATTTGACCGAATTATTAAATTCTTACCAAATAAAATTATTATCATTTACAAAATAGGAAATGAATGTAAATTAGCTAGCTAATTAATAGGTAATGAGTGTATATTACCATTACAATTAACATTACCATAGCTAATTTATAGGTAATGATGTACATTACGTATTTCAAATCATAAATAATTAAATTCATATAGTTAATTGAAAGCACGTCATATTTATTATTGATAAAGAAAAGCCACGTAATTTAGACCAATGAAAACATTGTATGTGCCACCTAGTGTGAACATGCTCATATTTTGTAGTGTAATTTTTTGTGTTCACACTGACCGTGGGATCAGCAAAGTATGGATTTATATATTAAATAGATAAGTATAGACCTAATGTGAACTTTATAGGCTCAAACCTGGTCTGTTACCTATTAAATATTTTTTAAGAGGCTCGATCTGAGCCTATTTAGTAAATAATTCTGTCTGAAAGTCTTTTATAAGTCTTTTTAAGTACAATTCGAATCTCAACTTCAAAAATTTAATTAAAAAATATTAATTTTTATTTTTAAATTTAAATTTTATCTTTTAAATAATTAATAATAATAAATAAGGGATTAACATTTTATAAATACAAAAATTGTTACAAAAATATTTTTCAATCAATGTGGCATAATCACATTTCACATTTCACTTATGATTTATTTTATGAATGTGAGATAGCATATTGATTAATAAGTACTAAAAAATTACAACTATTAACATTATATTTTTTAATATAAATTTAAATATATATATATATATATATATATATATATATTAAATAGGTCGACTTTTAGAAATAAACTTAGGTTTATTTATATAAATGAGCTTTTACAAAAATTTGAACTTGATTTGTTTATTAAACAAGTCGAGCCGAGCTTTTGTAGGCCGATTCATAGGCCCTCAAGTAGCTAATGGAATCTGCATGAAATATAAAAACGAAAGCAAAAAATGGAAGTTTTCTGAAAATAGAGAAATAAAAGCGGATTCTTATTATCTCGAATGTTGTGCAGCCAATGTTGTGCGGCTGCATTACAACGTACATATATATAGTAGGGGTGGGCGTTTGGTCCCAAAATCCCGATCTCGTTCCGATCCCGTTCTTAAATGTGACGGGACGAGACGGGATTGAAATATAAAAAGTGTTAATCCCGTACCGTTCCGATCCCGGATTAAAATAATGGGACGGGAGCGAGATTAGTTAAATAAATCCCGTAAGATCTCGTCCCGTCCCGTTATATATTTATATACATTAAAAATACATTTTTTAATTATTTATAATATACTAATGTATTTAATTTTACATAATTTGTAAGAAATAAATTTTACAATACTAAAATTTAAACAAAATCAAACAATTATGATTTTTATTAAAAGATAATAATATGTTTTATAATAAATAATTAAATTAAGTGTATAAAATTATTTTTAGAAGTATATAATATTTTTTTTATTGAAATTAGTTAAATTAAATGGGATCTCGTTTTAATCCCGGTCCCGTCCCATTTTTTTCGGGATCCCGAGCTCACGGGATCAATTTTTAAAAAGTGTGATCCCGTCTCGATCCCGTCCCGTTCAAAAACTTATGGGACGAGACCGGGATGAGGTAAATCCCGTCCCATCCCGGCCCATGCCCACCCCTAATATATAGAGACGTTCAGCTGAAACCCTAAAGACCTAAGGTGGAAGAGACACACGGATGAACGCCACATGTCATGGTAATCTAACGGTAAATAATAAGAGCAAAAAGGAGATTACACATCCAATTAAATTGGGGCAGAAAATCAGAAATTAGGTTGAAATTAGGGCAGTTTGAATTTGGGAAGAATCCCAAATTGGGCAACGGCTAGTACAGCTATTAGTAGCTTGTTTCATTTCCACCCATATTCCTAACAATGGACACGAACGAAATTCTTTAATTAAAATATTCTTATTAAAACAACTGCGTATAATCAGTTTAATCACACGGATTGCTTTTCTTATTAATTGTGGAGTACGTATACTATATTGTTTTTGTCCAGTACTCCATTCATGGATTTACTTTTAAATTTTCATCCAATATTTTACATTACAATCTTTAAATCATATGAGACTGAACTTTTGGCATTCGATATGCTGACTTAATTAACAAAATGAAATCATGAAAACCTTCATCCAAGATGCCCACCCAAACATGAATACATGATGTAGCTAGCTGGCCTTAATTTGATTACAAATTAATGTACTTGTTATCAGACGTCAATATTTTTTCGTAAATTACAAAAAAAAACCTATTTTATTGAGACGAGAAGAGTATACGAGAAGAGTATACAGCTAGGAAAATAAACAAAATCATTAATAACACTATCGAAAATTCATGACCAAGACTCACCCAAACTTGGGTTAAACAACTCGATTGGTGCAGTGTATTCAGATGAATGTTGACTTTTATTTGAACCACGTGCTCGTTAACGATCTTGATTTGAAGGTCAAAATAATAATAATAATAATAATAATAGTAATAATAATAATAATAATATTTGTTTGATTGAAATTGGAGCACTTGCACATTTTATTTTTTTATTTTAATATGTATCACAAAATTTTGCACACTTATAAATATAATTTTTTTTATAAATTTATCTTTTCGATACTCTTGTGAAAATTTTATAAAGTTGTTAATGTAATAATGTAGGTGAAATTTTTATATGCAAACTCTTGAAATTGGAGTGAATACTTTTTAAAATATAATAAAAATCAAAGTGAAAACTAAATGTAATCATATTATACTTCTTCAGTTACACCAATGTAATCATATACAGTATGTTTCTTTTTTCAATTTTAAATTTAAAAGTGAAACTCATCTGGTGAAACAGACGTAAAATGTTCGCCCAAAAAAATAACAGTCCTTTCCTTTATACATCAAGGATGCTCTATGAACAAATTGCTATTAAAAATAATGACTACTACTAGAAGTAGTATTTTTCATTTAGTAATTTAAGCAAATCGGGTGAAACATACATGTATCTTCATCAGTTGTAGCCTAACTTTGTTGTATATTTATTGGTGTTGGTCCACTAATATATTGTTAAGGCAGCCGAGCCCAGTGAGTGCTAAGCCCAATTTACTTGGCCCAGCTCTTTGTAGCCCACTTAATTAATTCTTTGTGCAATTAATCGTTTGACCAGCCATTTCCTTCATTGACCATTATTGTCCGTGGATTTTATAGCTGTTGGGATGAGATGAAATCTGGACCGTAGCCTGCCTTGGTTATATTGAACTCTTGCTGCAGAATTAACTTACTTTACACCCTTTGACAAACCCTAGCCGCTGCAACTGAGTGTGTGTGCGATTTCACCTATCACTGTGTGCGATTTTAGGTTTCCCCTCCTTATACCTCTCACCGCCGCCTTCTCCTATCTTCTCCGGTCAGAATCTTTGGATTCCGGCGGCTGGAGAAGCTTTGTGAAGCGGAGGGTGCTCGGTGTTGTTGTCTCTTAGTGAGAGGAGGTGGGTTTGAGCGGTGTGAGTCGACTGTGAGTTAGGGCTCCGTGCTCCTGGGCTGCCGGCGTGGTCTGACCTCTTCTCCGCCTCTGCATGTCATTTTCACAGTCACTACTACGATGATGTTTATACAGTCCTGAGCCGATCGTATTTTCATCTCTCTATTTTAATCTATATATATATTTGTTATATATTTTTCCTTATCTTCCGTTGCTACTTTGATTCGAAGGTCGGATCTCTCAAGATCTGATTTAGGGTTTACTGACCTCGTTTGTCGAGTGTTTTCCCTGTGCAGGTAACCGAAGCCGAGAAAAGCCGCGGGCTAAAATCCTAACAGTGGTATCAGAGCCACTGGTTCGGTGCTCCGGCGAAGACGCGACAAGTCCAGTGTTTGCGAGGGTCGTGCTCGGTGACTGCTGTGGGAGGAGGCCCAGGTTCCGGCTCGAAAGGCATACGACCATCGTAAATCCGGGAGTGATGCCCCCTTTGGTCAGTATGCCCGAGCCCCCCCTGTGAAACGCGTTAGTGGAATCGGCCATTGAAGTCACCTGCGAGGACTTCGCCTGGTAAAATAGCTTTTCCTCTTGTTTTCAATTTCGAGCCCCCCCTGTGAAACGCGTTAGTGGAATCGGCCATTGAAGTCACCTGCGAGGACTTCGCCTGGTAAAATAGCTTTTCCTCTTGTTTTCAATTTCGTAGGGCCTTGTCGGCACATAGGCATACGTGATGGTCAGCCCGCCTGGAGGCACTACGTGATGGTGTGGCCCGCCTGGTGGTCGTGTTAGTGTATTGTGTTTGAAAAATCGTATTTTCAAATCCTTTGTTCAAAATTATTTTCTTGAAAAGTTGATTTCTGAAAATTCGTTGTCCGGAAATTTTACTTGTGAAAATAGCATGAACAACTTGTCTTGCATGTGAGCTGTGTGTTAACTTGCTGCGTTGAACATTGTGTTTGTTCGATATCTGCTGCCCCGTGAACCTGAACTGTTGTGTCCGGCACTGTGTGTGTTAGTAGTTCTAGGGCTTGCCTGATTTGTGTGTGTTGACCTGTGGTTGCTCACTCTCTTTGACCAAACTGTTTATTTGGTCTGCTGTCATTTCTGATAACTTTGTGTAATCTGAATCTTTTGTGAAACTTTGTGTTAATTTGAGTTCCTACTTGCTGTTACTTTGTGTTTTACGAAAATCTTGTCATCTAAATTGTTTTTTGAAAAATGTCGGGTTTTAACTTAGCGCCCTTTGACGGGAAAAGCGATTTTTCAATTTGGAAACAAAAAATGAAAGGTATTTTGATACAGCAGAAGGTTTATAAAGCAATTAGTGGGGGTTTCTCCCCTGATGACACTGATGAAACTAAATTTGAAGTTAATGAACTTGCCCACTCTGCTATCATATTGTGTTTATCTGAATCTGTGCTTAGGAAAGTAGGCGAGCTTGAATCTGCTAAAGAACTTTGGGAAAAACTTCATGATTTGTACACTGAAACTTCCTTGAATACAAAGCTGTTTTTGTTGGAAAAATTCTTCAGATTTAAACTTGACATGAGTAAAGATGTTTCTGAAAATATCGACTCCTTTACAAAGCTGATTCAGGATATTAAACTTACTGGTGATAAGCATATTGATGACTATACTCCTATTGTGCTCTTGAATGCGATTCCTGATTCTTACTCTGATGTGAAATCTGCTATTAAGTATGGTAGAGATTCTATAACTCTTGACATTGTGATTAATGGCTTAAAAAGCAAAGAACTTGACTTCAAATCGAGTAGAAGTCATAAGGTTTCTGAGGTTAATCATGTTAGAGGTAGAAGTAAGAACAGGCATGCTGGTAACCAAGGCCAAAAAGCCTCTGGAAATCAAAACAACAATAAGGATAAGGGCAAGGGTAAGTTTAGGTCTAAGTCTAGGCCTAAGGGTAGAAAGTGTTATAATTGCGGTGAGGTTGGACACTATATAAAACAGTGTACCAAGCCTAAAAAGGTTTCTGGAGACCTTGATAATGTCGCTGCCCAAGCTAATAATGTTGGTGATGTCTTTATGGTGTCTGACATGTCTTTGTTGTCCAATGTGAATGCTGCCAAAACCTCTGTTCTTTGTGAAAATGACTGGCTGATAGATTCAGGTTGCACGTATCATATGTCGCCTTACTTGCATTTGTTCACTTCTTATAAAGAACTTGATAACTCCACTGTCTCAATGGCAAATGATAAAAAATGCATAGTAGCTGGAATAGGTGATATTTGTGTGAAGTTTGAAACTGGATATGTGTACACCTTTAAGAATGTTAGACATGTACCTGATATTTGCCAAAACTTGATTTCGTGTGCTGCATTGGAACTTGATGGGTTATCTGGTAAATGGGGGAAGGGATGTATGACCATTGTGAAGGGTTCTATGATAGTTTGTAAGGCTGCTCGGCAGCATAACTTATACATTTGCAAAGCTGTACCTTGTCTGTATGAATATGCATATTCTGTTCATGATTCTGATTCTGATTTATGGCATAAACGGCTAGGACACATAAGTAAAAAGGGTCTGGAATTTCTGAAAAAAGATGGTGCTTTTGGTAATTCAAAAATGTCGTGTGTACCTTTCTGTGATACTTGTGTACTTGGCAAACAGACTAGAGTAAGCTTTCCTGTTTCCCCCACCCCCAAACTGCCTGCTTCTACTTGTATCCTTGAATATATGCATGCCGATGTGTGGGGCCCAGCCCCTGAACCGACTCAAGGTGGTAATAGGTATTTCTTGTCTATAATTGACGACTTTTCGAGAAAAGTTTGGGTGTTTTTAATGAAGAACAAATCTGACGTGTTTACAAAATTTAAAGACTTTAAAAATCTGATTGAAAACCAAACTGGACAGAAAATTAAAGCTTTAAGAACTGATAATGGCATGGAATTTTGTAACACTGCTATGAATGATTTGTGTGCTGATTTTGGTATTAGACGACATAGGACTGTACCCTACACTCCACAACAAAATGGTGTCGCTGAGAGGATGAATAGGACTTTGTTAGAAAAAGTTAGATGTCTACTTGCTTCTTCTGGTCTTAGTAAGAAATTCTGGGGAGAGGCTGTGTTCACTGCTACTTATTTGATTAATAGGTCCCCCTCCGTGCCTCTCGAGGGTAAGTGTCCTGAGTCGGTCTTCTGTGGTAAACCTGTGAATTTGGATAACTTGCGTGTTTTCGGCTGTACTGCTTTTGTGCATCAAACTGGTGATAAGTTAGAACCTAGGTCTAGGAAATGTGTTTTCCTTGGATATCCCGAGGGTACCAAAGGCTACAGGCTGTGGCTGCGTTGTGAACCTGGTTTTAAGACGATCGTTAGTAGGAATGTCGTGTTTAATGAAACTGAAATGCCTTGTTTGTCTGTGAATCTGCCTAAGGATAATAGTGCCTCGAGTGAGGTGGAGTCTACTCTCCCTGTAGGTCCCTTAGGAGATAATGGTGATGAACAATATGATGATGATGATTCTGTTGATGCAAATTTGCCTGAACATGCTGTTGTTGATGATAACACTCCTGTTAATCCAAATCCCATTGAAAATCCAAATGAAAATGAACATGTTGTTGATGATCCCCCTGTGCATGCTGAAATTGAACTTGTTGATAATATTCCTGAAAATGAACCTGACCTGAATGGCTATCAATTAGCTAGAGATAGAGTTAGAAGAAATCCTAGGCTGCCTGCTAGATTTGAGGATTTTCAGTTGAATAATTTTGTGTTTAATATGCATGACATGATTGAGAACTGTGAACCTAAGTGCTTTTCTGAAGCTGTTGAATCTGAACACTCTGAAAAATGGTTGCATGCTATGAATGAGGAAATGTCTTCTTTGCATAAAAATGAAACCTGGACACTTGTCCCAAAACCTCCTAAATGTTCTGTTGTTGATTGCAAATGGCTGTACAAAATGAAACATGAGGGTGATAGTGTTAGATTCAAAGCTAGACTTGTTGCTAAGGGGTTCTCTCAAAGGGAAGGGGTAGATTATAATGAGATATTTGCTCCTGTGGTAAAATTCACAACTGTTAGAATCATGCTTGCCTTATGTGCTCACTTTGATTGGGAAATGAAACAAATGGATGTGAAAACTGCTTTCTTGCATGGTGAATTAGATGAACAAATTTTTATGAAACAACCCGAGGGCTTTATTGATAAATCAAAAGCTGAACATGTGTGTTTGCTTAAAAAGTCGCTCTATGGTTTAAAACAGTCCCCTAGGCAGTGGAACAGAAAATTTGATGAGTTTATGATTTCTATGAAATTTTGCAGAAGCTCTTATGACCCTTGCTTGTATTATCTGTCTGCTGAACTGCCTGTCTATTTGGTGTTGTATGTGGATGACATGCTGATTTTTGGTCCTTGTCTTAAATCTGTTGAAAAAGTACAGAAAAATTTGTGCGCTAAATTTGATATGAAAGACTTAGGAGATGCTAGAAAAATCTTGGGCATGAACATCATTAGAAATAGGGCTGACTGTAGCATTCATCTAAATCAAACTTCATATGTTGAAAAATTGCTTGAAAGGTTTTCTATGACTTCCTGTAAATCTGTTTCTGTCCCCTTAGCTGGCCATTTTCTGTTATCCAAGGATCAGTCACCTAAAACTGAATCTGAAATTGCTGCTATGAAAAATGTCCCATATGCATGTGCTGTAGGGTCTGTCATGTATCTTATGGTGTCAACTAGGCCAGATATTGCGTATGCTGTGAGTTGCTTGAGTAGATATATGGCTAATCCAGGTCAGCCTCATTGGGAGGCTATGAAGTGGTTATTGAGGTATTTGTCTGGTACTAGAAATTATGGTCTTACTTTTGCTAAGTCAAAATCTGGTGTTGTGTTAGATGGATATGTTGATTCCAATTATGCTAATGATAGAGACACTAGGAAATCTTCTACATCTTATGTGTTCACGGTGTGTGGTTCATGTGTTAGCTGGAGATCTCAATTACAACCTGTTGTTGCATTATCAACCACTGAATCTGAGTACATTGCTATTACTGATGCTTTTAAAGAAGCTATTTGGTTGAAAGGTTTGCTAACTGAAATTAAGATGTTGAATGGAAGTGTTACTGTGTTCTCTGATAGTCAGTCTGGAATTCAACTTTGCAAAAATCCTGTGTTTCACGATAGAACTAAGCATATCGATGTTAGGTACCATTTCATACGTGAACTTGTTGAACAGGGTGCTATATTGCTCGAAAAGATATCCACGCATCACAACCCGTCCGATATGGGTACTAAGACCCTGCCACTGGATAAATTCCAGTTTTGCTTGAAGTTTCTGAACTTTAAGCCCCCGGACTGAGCTGTGCCAGACGACCCCCTGGGTTTGCTACTGTTGTGTGGCCAGTCCCGGGAGGTGTTTTGCTAGTTGCTTTGGGTGCGACTAGTGTTTCTGTTTAGAGAAACTGTCCAAAATCCCACGCTTTTGCCACTCCCCCTGAGTCAGTGGTGTTTCAGAAGAAACCGGAAGCTCTCGCCCTCTGGGGTGTTAGCTGTCACTTAGTGTGACGGTTGCTCAGGGCAACCACCCCTGATGTTGAGACAGTAGGGGAAGCTCCGCTGCTTCGGCAGCGGGGTAAGGCGATGATGAAGATTGTATGTGTATGTTTTGCGTTTTTGCTTACATACTAGTTTGTCTGAGTAGTGCAGTGACTGTGAGGTGACCAACAAGGTGGAGAATGTTGTATATTTATTGGTGTTGGTCCACTAATATATTGTTAAGGCAGCCGAGCCCAGTGAGCGCTAAGCCCAATTTACTTGGCCCAGCTCTTTGTAGCCCACTTAATTAATTCTTTGTGCAATTAATCGTTTGACCAGCCATTTCCTTCATTGACCATTATTGTCCGTGGATTTTATAGCTGTTGGGATGAGATGAAATCTGGACCGTAGCCTGCCTTGGTTATATTGAACTCTTGCTGCAGAATTAACTTACTTTACACCCTTTGACAAACCCTAGCCGCTGCAACTGAGTGTGTGTGCGATTTCACCTATCACTGTGTGCGATTTTAGGTTTCCCCTCCTTATACCTCTCACCGCCGCCTTCTCCTATCTTCTCCGGTCAGAATCTTTGGATTCCGGCGGCTGGAGAAGCTTTGTGAAGCGGAGGGTGCTCGGTGTTGTTGTCTCTTAGTGAGAGGAGGTGGGTTTGAGCGGTGTGAGTCGACTGTGAGTTAGGGCTCCGTGCTCCTGGGCTGCCGGCGTGGTCTGACCTCTTCTCCGCCTCTGCATGTCATTTTCACAGTCACTACTACGATGATGTTTATACAGTCCTGAGCCGATCGTATTTTCATCTCTCTATTTTAATCTATATATATATTTGTTATATATTTTTCCTTATCTTCCGTTGCTACTTTGATTCGAAGGTCGGATCTCTCAAGATCTGATTTAGGGTTTACTGACCTCGTTTGTCGAGTGTTTTCCCTGTGCAGGTAACCGAAGCCGAGAAAAGCCGCGGGCTAAAATCCTAACAAACTTTAAAAAAAAAAAGTCAAAACAAATACTTTTTTCTCCTCCGACTATTTGTTATTTTCATTTGTATATTTGTAGATTGGAGTTGTAATATATATATATATATATATATATATATATATATATATATATATATATATAAATTCCAACCAACTCCGCATCAAGAAGACACCACCACCGTCGGTTTATAATTACGAAGAACCTCACAAAAGCCCTATCAGGGTTGCGCATTTCTTTTTCATGCTGTTATGCTTTTACGATGCTATGCTACCACTTGTTGCGATATTGAAAACTAAATTTTTCACGGCTCTCGAAATAAATATGAGATGCGATGAAAAGATAAACGAAAAGAACGAACACACAAATTTATGTGGAAACAAAAAACAAGGCAAAAAACCAGGAAGAAAAAAATTCACTACATTGGTGAGGCTTACAGTAATTCACCCCTCCTCTATTGCACTCTATCATTTTCTTCTACAAGATAACCCTCATTTATAGGTGTAACAAACCTATCAAATTGGAAAAAAAAAATTAGAATTAAGAATAAATCATTTTACTAATATATGATTCCTAAATTAATAAATAATAAAATTATATTTTATATAATTCTAATTCTCTAATTAAAACAAAAAAAAACCACGCAAAAATCTTCATAAACTTTTTTTTTTGGTATATGTCAATTACAATGTCTCGGGTTTGAACCTTTTTTTCGGGTTTGAACTTTAGACTCTTCAATTCAAGCGCTCAACCAACTGAGCTAACCACGGAAATAAACTTAGCGCAGCGCTGTGTGCTAAAAAATCTGCCTTCTGTTAGCTCAACCAACTGAGCTAACAAAAAATCTGTCTTCTCTGTTAGCTCAACCAACTGAGCTAACAACCTTTTTGACCACGGAAATAAACTTAGCGCAGCGCTGTGCGCTAAAAAATCTGTCTTCTGTTAGCCGACAGTCGACTGTTAGCCGACAGTTAGCCGACAGCCTTCTGTTAGCCGACAGTCGACTGTTAGCCGACAGTTAGCCGACAGCCGACAGTCTGATGATGTCGGCCGACAGACCTGATGCGTTTGCTGATAGAGTGAATATGAAATCACCGATAATTGGTGAGTATGCAAATACTCTTATTATTTATAGTGTTACAATAAAATCTCATAATTAAAGTAAAGATAAACACAAATCAAGTAATATATATTATCTTAAATATAAAGATATATTTTATTATTATAATCAAATCAATATGATTTGATTATATTTATTTTTTTAACATTTGTGCCACAGCCTCTGAAGATTGACGTGAACGCTCTACTGAGCTGTGACATGTCTGCCGCTCCAAACCTGTCGGCCGACGCTTTCTGGGTTGAGTCATATACAACACCTACATATAGCTTTAGGTGTAATTAAAAAAACAAAAAGAAAAATATCATCTACATCCAAATTGATCTATTTCAATCATATCTTATACGTTTACTAATTCAATTTGAGGAGTTGAAATTTAAAGACGCCCCGCCCCGCCCGCCCCCATATTTTGTTTGTCCTTAGTGGGAAGGGTGGGAGTGGGGCCCACCTCAAAAATCGATTACATATGGAATTTTGATTCCATTGCAGCCACTTTCTGCGCGTTGACAAACGGCCTCTCCTCTCTTCTTCATCCATCATTCAATATTATCCAATCTCAATTAATTATTCACAATTTTCTTTCTAATTTTTTTAAATTTATTATCAACACTTATAAAAATAAAATAATAATTTTTTTTAACTTTAAAATAAAATTTTACTAACAATTAATTTATTTTTTAATTTATAAATACATTTTTATCCCTTATTAAAAATAATATATGTTTTTTAAGTTGGGATGTAAGCACTCCTCCTCCCTGTATATAATAGTCATAGTGGTGCCTCTCTACCTCACCATTTCCAAACGTATCTATCTATCTGCTTCCATCCATCTAAACTCTAGCTACTACTGTATTCAATATCCTCATCTCTTTCACATCTTTCTTTTAGTACTTCATTTCTTTTATGACAACTCGTGGTTCGATCGATTCAGTTTGAGTTTCCGAGTAGCTAGCTACCGATATGAGCAACACGACGGAGCCGAGAATGAGGTCCATGTTCAATTTGGCTTACGACCGAGGTTGAAGCAAAGCAACAAACCAATATCCGACAATATTATATATATCCGTCATCGTATACTACATAATATATAGTATATATATACATGGAAGGCGAAAACAAGAAAGAAAACAAGATTCTGAATTCCATGTTGAAGAAGCTTGAGAGATGCCTCTCCATCACCACCACCACCAAGAAGTCGTCGTCATCGAGAGGTCGAGTGGGCCCCATGGGGTGCATGTCGGTGTATGTGGGCCCGGAGAAGCAGAGGTTCGTGATCAAGGCCGAGTTCATCAACCACCCGCTCTTCAAGATCCTTCTCGAGGACGCCGAGCTCGAGTACGGCTTCGCAAACAACGGCCCTCTTCTCATTCCCTGCCAAGTCCACCTATTTTACAAAGTCTTGGCTCAAATGGATTGCGGCGATTATGATGATGATGATGATGAAGGGCAACAAGGTAATTTCAACCATCGGCCTTGTGCGTGTAGTCCTTTCGGTAGTCCGGCACGCAGGTCGTTCGGAAAAGGTAGCGCCTTGGACCGAGGATATGGTGCGTACCACCTAATTCAGACTCCTCCTTCGAGATTCGTCAAGATGAATCACTTTTAATTAACCATCTATCTATCTATATGTCTATGTAATATTTGTACTCGGTGTGTATTGATACTTAGTGTGAACGTATTTTGTGGTTAATTTAGATTATATATGTGTTTAATTATCTACGGGCAGCTATGAAACAATGAGACTCCCATACCTATGTGCAAGATACTAGCAGGAGTATTATATATATTTTAATTCCATGGTACGACATTAATAATTTCAGCAAATAACTAATTAATTTGTACTATGTTAGCACAGTTAATAACCAACATGGTACATTGCAAAGACTGAAAATATCATACTGTAATTGAAGTGTTGCAACTTTTTCTTGAACAATATAAGATCTTAAGCTATATGATCTTGCACGTCATAATGGCCATCGCACGACAGGGTTAGTTTAATTAACAAAGTGTCATCTGGTCTCAACTAAATTCACTGCTCGATCTAGAGCATATATACAATTTAGTGACATTAATTTGATACATCACATATAATTTTTACGTATCAATTTGATACATCTTGAATAAAATTATCCAATTTATACAATGAAGCACATTCAATTCGTACTTAATACCATATCTACACTTTGCACCTACTCTTCGTCTAACTATGTATTGTACATTTTTTCTATCTAAAAATTAAACACGGTAGCGCTTACTTATGCCAAGTCAAGAACACAATAATTGAGAATATTAAAGCCGACATTTCAATTTTGACGTTTATTTTATCAAAGTATACGAACAAGAATACATTTCAACATCATCAACATGATGTATTAATATATACTGATGTCATTTTCTGCTTCTTAATTTACGAAGAATTGGCCCACTTTAACCCAATGATTCTTATTTAATTATGGCAACATGCGTTTTCTTATTATCAGTACTATTATTAGCCCAATGAAATTACCGCGCGCATGCTTCTTCTAATTAATCACCAATTCGTAATGGCATTTTCAATTGATTTAGCTTTTAATTTGGTTGTTGTTATTGGAAGTGATGATTAAAGATATCATCATCTTCTACTCCTGTCTTTATTTGAGTGAGAAGCATTGGTTGAGTTACAAGTTTATAGGGCAAAAGTAACATAAATCTTGTTCTCCCTCCGTCCCATTAGAATATTAGATAGTGCAATTAGAAAAATTTACGTAAATTTAAATTAAAAAAAAGTAATATTTAATATTAGATAGTGCAATTAGAAAAATTTACGTAAATTTAAATTAAAAAAAAAAAGTAATATTTTGTGTGTTTAATAATACTTCAAGAGAATAGTTCAGTAATAAAAAAAGTGATTTTTTATGTGTTTAATAATACTTAGATTCATTTGTCCGTGTGATGCACCGGGAGTACCATTCAAAGATTCGCTCAGATTTATTTTGATCTTGATTTTATTGTTTATGTTAAAATAATTGTATAAAGAATTATGTTTATATTCATAAGTTTGAAAAAAACAAATTTAATGATTTGCGAATTTTGTAAAGATTCGCCCAGATTTATTTTGATCTTGATTTTATTGTTTATGTTAAAATAATTGTATAAAGAATTATGTTTATATTCATAAGTTTGAAAAAAACAAATTTAATGATTTGCGAATTTTGTATTGATTTCTGGAAACCTGTACACAACATTTGTAGTCTTGTTCCTCAGGTTACTTGCGATGCACTGGGAGTACCACTCAAAGCTTCCCTCAGATTTATTTTGAACTTGATTTTATTGTATATATTAAAATAATTGTATAAATATTTATGTCTATATTCATTAGTTTGAAATAAATATCAGAATTTTTTTTACAAACTTTTAATCTGTTCGGGAGTTGAACTATATTAACATTTTATATAATGAAAACAGTTTTATAGTTCAAAGTTTCGCAATGACTTTGTTCAATATCTCTATCGTACATAGATAAAAATATATATATATATATATATATATATATATATATATATATATATTTATGTTTACTGCGAATTTCTGAAAAGTATAAATAAAACATGCAAATTTCTGCGAGTGATAAAACATGCAGTGATGTATGTGTAATTTGTTGGTGACCCAAAATTCCATAAAAAAGGTAATAGTAATTTTTTTTCTAAAAGGAAGGAATATTTATTTTGAAGTATAAATAAAGTAGTACAGTGTCGCATGAACGTATGGGTGTTCAAAAAACCCGCCAAACCCGATCCGTCCGCCAACCCGACCGAAAGCCGTCCGAACCCGTCAGTTTTATTTTGAACAAATTACCCAACGGTTAGAATTTCAAAAACCCGCCAAAATTCGGGTGGGTAGCGGTTTCGTTAGTGACTACCCGCAAAATAAACCGACCCGCCCGCACATTATATATTAGTTCATTTTTAATAGATTAGTTGCGGTTTCGTTAGTGACTACCCGTAAATAAACCGACCCGCCCGCACATTATATTATTAGTTCATAAAATTAGTAGTATTATTAGTTCATTTTTATTAATATTATTGCTAGTATAGTAGTATTAATTTATGAGATAATTTTTTAATTTTTTTAACTAGTTTTTTATGTATGTTTTTTATTTTATTTTATTTTTCAATTAAGTACAACTCAAAAGTTTATATCTTTAAGATCTTAAATTAACAACACTTTTAATAGTTTGTGCAACTTTAGATTATTATTTTATAATGTTTTAGTAGAACTTTAAATGAATGCTTTTTTTTAATTTGTGTTAGTTTTATTTTTTCGTTTCTTTAATTTTTTTTATTTACAATTTACATATTTATTTAAACATGTCATTTTACCCGTCAAACCGCCCGCACCCGACCGCACCCGCCTTCACCCGCACCATACAGTTGAAATAAAAAAAAGGGCGGGTATGGTTGATAAAATTGAAACCCGCCATCAATGGATCGGGTGATTTTTTATGGATATACCCGCCCAAACCCGCCCGTGAACACCCCTACATGAACGTATAAAGAAATTTTGACAATTTTGAAGTATAGATAAATTTTCTCGGGTGTTGGTTCATTACCAGAACCCAAGACCCGCCACCACTATTAATCCTACACCCGGCCCAACAGCCTCCTAAACACCCCCACCACTATTAATCCTACAAAAATAACAATAACCAGAACTAGCCTTACACAATTTTAAGAATTAGCCATACACACAATTTTAAGAATGCAACAATAAACAAAACTGATGAACATAAAACAATAAAATCATCTTAGAATTGGATGCGAAAAGTCGAGACCCTTTCTCTATTCGCAAGACGAAGTCGCTCCATGAAGTCCTAACGTGCTAGGTGCAACGTCCTCAAATCACTGATGTATATATCACACTAAGATCAAAGGATTCGAAGCTAAAATGAAAACGTATCCTTCTTTTATTTCTACTTTAAAGAAAACTTCAATACATTCCCTTTAAACTTTAACTAAGACTTTTCAAGAATAAGTAATGACATTCCCTAAAGGATGACTTTTATAATTTGCAAAGTTACTTGGGCCTTTTTGTAATTTATAAAAACCTTTGTAAAGAAAACAAACATTGATTGATCCACTTGCACAATTTTCACCCCAACATAAACCATTTTTACCATAGTAATAAAACAAAGAGTGCCACACACACAAAAGAACACATTATATTATATAGAATCACAACAAATGCAAATAATTAGTAGTATCATGATATTTGCATAAGCTGATCAAACTTGTTCATAGCTTGAGCAGGCAATCCCATGAGCACATTAATGCTCTTCCTCCCTTTCCCATGCGAAAGAAACAGAATCACCTCCTTCTCCGGCAAGGCCACCGGCCCCGACAGAACCGGCTCCCCCCACCCGAAGTCGGCCGAGTGAAACGACAGCCTCGACCAAGTCGTGATGAGCAGAGTCGAGGCCAGCGAAGGCCTCGCCCGAGTCGCCTCAAAGTAGTCGATCGCCGACCTCATATAACCGTCCGTCACCATCTTCACCGCCTCCTTCACCATCTTCACACTAAACGAGAGCGGATTCCCCGCAAGCTCCCCCGCGCTACTTATCGCGTTCGTCAGCACAATTGCGTTTCCAAAGTACTTCTCCGGGACGGGCGGGTCGAACCTCGACCGCCCGTCGACCGCAAACAGAAGCTTCGTCTGCTGGTGGGCTTTCAGGCCCAAGGCCTCGGTCCGGGCCTTCCACACGAAGCCCGAAAGGGCTTCGAACGTGGTGCACTTATCGAGGGGCCCGTCTTCCAGGGCCTTCCGCCGGAGGTGCTCGAGCTTTTCCGAGTCGAAGCAGAAGGACTTGTAGAGGATGTCTTGTTGCTCGTAGAGGTGTGCGGTGTTCGAGAGGTCCTCGATTTCGGCGAACTCGTGGTGGGGGAACTGAGGGCTCGGCGGATTCCTCGACTTGAGGATGGTTCGGTCCATGAAAGGAGGGACTTCGAGGGGGCGGCCTTGGGCTATTTGGCCCCACGCGTTCACGAATTCCATTGCGCCGATCCCGTCGAACATGCAGTGGTTCATGCACAGCCCTAGGACAAACCCTCCACATTTGAACTTAGTCACCTGCAACTCACATAATTATTTCACGTTAAATCGTCTCTGGCGAGAGTCGAACTCAAGACCTCGAGTTTAGTCCAAGACTCTAATAATACCACGTCATCTAAACACTTATATTGTTAGAAAAGTTTGACAACTTAAAAAGTGTTTGCCTTAGCTTATAAGCTCTTTAAAACAGCTTATAAGCTGTTTAAAAACTTATAAGCTCTTAAATTTTGTTTGGTAAACTTTTAAAAAAATGTCTTCAAAAATTTACAAATAAGTTGTTTAACAGCTTATAAGATATTTAAAAAAAGTAAGGAAAAGTACTTTTTTTTATAATTTAAACAATAAAAGACCAAAATACCTTAAATTATTATCTTTTATATATATGCAAAAAAATTTAATTTATTATTTAATTAATATAATTATTTTTTTCACATATAACAATTTGTTTTTGTTAATTTTATTTATATAAGATCTTAAATTGACAAACAAATTAACATTTTATAAGTTTATATATCTATTTGATCCAAACCTTTAAGAACTTATTTATTAAATAAGAAGTAACAACTTGTTAGCTCTCAAAACAACACATGTATTATCTTATAAACTCTTTTAAATAAGCTTCTCCAACTCACTCCCACAAAATTTGCAATACATTTTTTTAGTTGTCTCACAATAATAGTTGATATACCAAAAAAGTGAAATAAATATTCTAATTTTTTAGTTTAAATACATTTTATTCTTATTTTATTCACCTAATTTTGAAAATTAATTAATTCATAACTAATTTTTTTTTTCAACTTAAAAATATATTTTTACTATGAACTTCTCTAGCAACTAATTTATTTTAAACTTAAAAATACATTTTTTAATAAAAAATAAAAAATTAAATTTATTTTCAATTTGCGTGTCCATGAAAATCTTCCAAATTTTGTGAGAGGAAGATCATATTTATATTAGTGAATGGGATAGATTTCATTCTCTCCATTAATAACAAATCATGCTATTGCTATTGCTATTGCTATTGCTCAAGGTGTAATTATGATTCTTAGCTAGGTTTATTTGTAATTCCATCAAATCTCAAGGGGCGATTTTTTCAAACAAAAAGAATGCGAAAAGCATGCTAAAACCGAATTAATGCAGAGATATATACATGCTTATCTTACTTGAGCAACCAATGGTGGGATCTCTAGTACGTTCCGGGCCCCGGGGATGTCGTAAACCAGCTGGCCGAGAGCCACCGGGTCGGGCTTCGTGATGTCGCCCAGCTCTCGGAGCTCGCACTCCGCTTCGGCCTCGACGAAGACGGCTCCTTCTCCCGTGCAGTCCACCGTGAGCTTCATTTCAGGGCTGATGGCAAGGCGGCCGGCCAGAGGGTAGTAGTGGACGAGAACCTTCGACAGGGCCGCCCTCACCACTCCGGCAGCCTCCTCGTTGCCTCGCTCGTCGGACTTGAAGCAGTAGATGGTTCGGACGATGACAGCGATGTTTTGGTCGAGGTTGGACAGGAAGTAGTCGAGCTTCGGAGTCTCCTCCGATGGGGCGACTAATTCCGGCTGCCCTCGGAGTACGACGAGCGAGTCGCGGTGCCCGTTTTCCATGTCGAGGTGATTATATATGAATGAACAAGGGTGGGATGGGTTGAGATGTATATATAGAGAGAAGCTAATAAGGGGTGAGTTTGGAGTTAAGGGAGTTGTAACTGTGTGAAAGTGAGAGCTTAGATGTACTTAATTAATTTTTGAGTATTATTGATGATATGAACGAAATTACTATACAATACATAGTTCAATATTTGTCACAATCATATGGTTGAGGTAGGCTAACCAAATTAAATTATTTATTACCAAAAATAATAGGGGATTTGGGAGACTTGTGTGGGTGGGTTGCTGGGGTAGGCACCCAAATTGCACTTGCCCAACAAGACATTATATCATATATATGGATGCTTCATAACTAACTCATTAATCTTGACGGCCCAAAATACTGCTTGGAAAAAGTCACATTCAGTTTCAGATATAATAAACAGTCGTCATACTTGCATCAAAAATTAACAAAATATTAAATTTTAATCTTTTTAATAAAAAAGTATAAGGTAAAAACAAAATTAAAATTATATTTTAAAATAAAAAAATTAATTGAAATGTGAATAATATTTGTGATAAGAGTAAGGGCATTCTCAATGGTGAGGAGGCGAATTTGGTGGCAAATTCAAATTTTGCTACAAATTTTGGCCTCCAATCTCAATTTCACTCTAACTATATATATCTATCAAATTTTATCTCAAAAATCAAAAATAATATTCTTTTAGAATCTTCTTAATTTGATTTTTATTTATATTAAAATAATATATAGTTAAAATTTTAATTTAAAATTAATTTTTGAAAAAATATAAAAATTAAACAAATAAAACTGTAATCCATTAATAAAAAAATTAAAATATAAAAACTAAATATTATATAAAAAATTATCGCAATAACAACAACATAATTAATCCTAAAATATATAAATTACATATAAATTAATTTTATAAACTAGAAAAATCTTCTCAAAAGATGTTCAATCCAAGCATTTCGAAGTTTGAAATGAGCATTTGAATCCTTAATTTATCTTTTATTTATAGTATTAATATAATTCGTATTATTGTATTTCAATTTGTACGTTGTATTAAAAATTATGTCAAATAATATTATTATATTATAAATATTAATTTTTCATAATTTTTTATCACATAATAAAAATTAGGGATTATTACATAAACCTACCCAAAGTTAAGTGATTTTTACATTCACCTACCTAAACGGAAAACGTTTCTATTCACCTACCTAATCTTTTCTTCGATTTACATATACCTATTTTTTTTCTGTTAAAACCGTCGATTTACATATACCTATTTTTTTCTGTTAAAACAGATTCACCTACCTAATCTTTTCTTCGATTTACATATACCTATTTTTTTCTGTTAAAACAGTCGATTTACATATACCTATTTTTTCTGTTAAAACAGAATATTCCGTCCAATATTCTGTTATCTATATTTTTTTATATTATTTTACAGATGATTCCTAAAATACCCTTGTCTAATGAAATATTATTTTATAAATAATTTATCTATCTTTTTAATGTAACAACAAATACATTAAATTTTGTAAATTCTCAAATAAAATACAAATTAAAAACAAAATTAAATCCAAATAAAAATAAATTCAACATTAAAAATATAATAATAAAAGAAAAATACAATAAAATATTGGTATTCAACATTTACAGAAAAAGAATAAGACTTCAATTGAAATTTCTTAATCAAATCAACATTTACAAAGAATCACAATATCATCATCGTCATCTCAAATACGCCATCTCCAAAACCAAATTGCAGAAATTAATCCCGCCGAGAACCTTTCCCTGGGCTTCAAAGCCGCCTCATCCGCTGCCACAGTTTCCGCCGGAATGTGGTCCTCCACCTCCGCCAGGTAGATCGGCCTCCCCAAGTTCTTCTTCGTCGCCCCGGCCTCCTCCTTCTCGACCAACCACCACCCGAAGCCTCTGCCTCCGCCGCCATCAACTCCGACCCACATTCTCTCAACGTCTCTGGCCTCGGGGTGATCCCCTCTCTGCCTCGGCACCGCTGACGACGCGAGAGGCCGAGCCTCTGCGGGCGAGCTACTTGAGGAAACCGCCGCGGACCATCACCTAGATCTCCTCCTCAGCGGCGGTGCCATCGTCGCCGGCACCGTCACCTGCCACTACGTGTAGATTGTCACCGTTGGCACTCCCTTCGAAGTGTTGGGTAATACACGCTTCTTAGGCCGATATATCCCCGCCGATCGTCAAAGGGTAGGTCGATGAACAACGCGGAATAAAAAGGAAGACAAGAAATTACGTGGTTCGGCCAAGAATGCCTACTTCCACGGACACCACACCCAATATTATTCGATAAATATTCTTGTGTACAGGACCGGATCTCGATAGATCTCTTTTCGACTCACTATTTCGTGTTCTAGGTTCTCTCTTTTGTTATACATAAAATAGGGGAGGAGGTTCTTATATAGATGAGAGGTGAGAAACCCTAACTTAATCCCCAAGAAATCCGAGTCAAACCCGCGGTCAAACAGCCGCTCCATCAACGCCGCGGCGGAGGAGCCGCGCGCGCGTTGACAGTCGACAACGCCGCGGCGTTGGCTCCGCTCGCGCGTTGGCAACAGCAGCGAAAACATCCTGCTATGCTCAACGCGCTGGCGTAAGGCCCGCGCGCGCGTTGAGCAGCTCTTCGCCTCCCGTCCGTTTCTCGCTCGTCTTGGCTCGTCCCGATTGGCTTGGTTCCACCTCTTCTCTTCTCCCCCGACGCTTTAATCCGAACAAGGGTTGGACTCCCAACAATCACCCCCTCCAACCCGAGTGAGCAATTATTCCACCAACGCCCAAGTTGATTACCGGCATCTCAATACCTCCAAAAATTATGAGTCTCCAACACAGTCCAACATGTCAACCCACCCCCTCAACGAGTGTCTCGTATCCAAGCTCCATGAATACGACCAACGAGGCATCTCATGCATCCTCCAAATGCACGAATGCCTCCAACGCCCCCCACCGGGGCGTCACCCTTCAACAGCTAGCAAGATTAGGAGATGATGTCGTGCGCGCCTCGACCCTCATCTCAATCTTCTGAACTTCCCGCTGAACCTTCTTCCATTGCATCCCGATCACCCTTGCCCTGTTGGAGCCGGCCCGCTCCTCATGCCCATGTGTTCGACAACGGTTGAAATCTCGTCCAGTCTTCTTTGTATTACTCGACCCATGTCCGACACCAGTTCCTCGTGTCACCACACTACCCTCGAGCCTATACAAGCCGCCAACATTTCTTCCACGCAGAACCTCCCGGTTATCCTTCAATATCTTAATATTCCCGCACTCGGCCTCGAAATTGCACCCCCTCTCGTCTAGCCTCCCGAGAGCAAGCAAATTCTTTCTTATGCTTGGCACGTGTTTTACTCCCGCAACCGTGACGCTTCTTCCACCCGGCAATTGAAACTCGACGATCCCTTCCCCGACTACCCGGTTCCTCGAACCATTAGCCATTTGAACCGTCTCTCTTTCACATGCCTTGTACTCAGAAAATTGGGCTCGATCATGGCATATATGAAATGCACTCCCCGAATCGAGAATCCAATCTTCCCTCCTAGCGTCGTTTGCCTCTAACACCGCCAACGCGTCGTGAATATACTCGTGTTGAACCGCTGCTGCGTTTTCTTGTTGGTCTTTCTTCGCCTTCCACTTTGGACAATCCCTCTTCACATGACCCTCCTCGTCGCAATAATAGCAAATGACCTTCTTCCTCGGCCTCTCTCGGTTTCCACCACCATTCCTCCGATTCCCGCTATGACCACCACCCGTGTAAAATGCTTTTTCACCCTCTGGCTCACCTTCAACCTCCTTCTTCCTCGGTGACTTCGATTGGAACATCTTCTCCAACTTAGTCCATAGAGAATAGGCCTCCTTCTCCTCCGACACGTACGGGTACACGGTTTGTCCAACGCACTGACGAATAAGGCACACCGCCCTTTGAAATAACCTTCGCTCTGATACCAATTGTTGGGTAATACACGCTTCTTAGGCCGATATATCCCCGTCGATCGTCAAAGGGTAGGTCGATGAACAACGCGGAATAAAAAGGAAGACAAGAAATTACGTGGTTCGGCCAAGAATGCCTACTTCCACGGACACCACACCCAATATTATTCGATAAATATTCTTGTGTACAGGACCGGATCTCGATAGATCTCTTTTCGAATCACTATTTCGTGTTCTAGGTTCTCTCTTTTGTTATACATAAAATAGGGGAGGAGGTTCTTATATAGATGAGAGGTGAGAAACCCTAACTTAATCCCCAAGAAATCCGAGTCAAACCCGCGGTCAAACAGCCGCTCCATCAACGCCGCGGCGGAGGAGCCGCGCGCGCGTTGACAGTCGACAACGCCGCGGCGTTGGCTCCGCTCGCGCGTTGGCAACAGCAGCGAAAACATCCTGCTATGCTCAACGCGCTGGCGTAAGGCCCGCGCGCGCGTTGAGCAGCTCTTCGCCTCCCGTCCGTTTCTCGCTCGTCTTGGCTCGTCCCGATTGGCTTGGTTCCACCTCTTCTCTTCTCCCCCGACGCTTTAATCCGAACAAGGGTTGGACTCCCAACACGAAGGAGTTCGTGTATAGATCTTTGATTGGAATTAGATTTCAAATTAGGGTTTTAAAGAGGAAGAACAATTTTATATTTAATCATTTTAATTTGTTAATTTATAAAATAATTGTTTTTATTCTTTTTATATATTTTTTATAATTCAAAAATAAATAAAAAAATTGAGTTAAGACTAATATACCCTCGTAGTCAGACTAGGATTTGACCGAATTGGCGAGTAATTTACACGCTCCCGGAATATTCTTCAAAATATTCAGTTCCGGCAAAAAAAGTAAGTAACTGTTAAACGGTAAAAAGTTGAGGTAGCTAACGGTAACGTTTTTCCGTTCGGGTAGGTTAGTGTAAAAAACACCAAACTTCGCACAGGTTTATGTAATATTCCCTAAAAATTATAAATTAAAATCAACACATACTATTATATTTATATTTATATATATTTAACCATTAATTAAAAAAATAATAATAAATTTGCCACCATAAATAGTGTGGAAGCAAATTTGTCTCCTACTATTCACAATGGCAAAATGCCACAAAATTTGACTCCTCCATTTGAAGTGATGAAATCGGACTTGAGGAGGCAAAATTTGACATTGCCTCCCTATTGGGAATGATCGGTGTGCATTTTTACTTTTTATAGGAATATTTTGTTACAAAAAGACAGAAATAATAGTCTTTATGTTAAATAGTCATAGTATTTTACAAATTAAGTGTGATCATTTATTTGAGATAAATGTTAGTAGTATGGAATTCCCATTCGTCGTAAGAATATCTTCATACATTTTTTACACGTAAATTAAGAGAAAATATTATATTTATATTGTTTTGGTGATAAACGTGTTCGTTAAATACGTAATTTAACGTGAAAATGTAAAAAAATGTTGTGTAAAAATAAACGTGAAAATGTAAAAGTTGTCATGTGTAAAAGTAAAATATTATATAAAAATTAAAAGTATAATTACATTTTAAAATAAAAAATGAGTAAACTTATTTATAGAGTACAAAGTGTCATTCTTTTATTAGTTAAAGTATTTGAAAGTGTTTATATTTTATTAAAAAATAAAACGAAAAATTCTATAATTCATATTTTAAAAATTATTTATAAATAGAGTATAAAATTAATATATTTTCATACACATTGATGCATTTATTCTAACTTTATTTTAATTTACAATTTTTTTATTTAATTTTATAATTTATTTTATTTTATTTTTAAATTAATTTTTCAATAAGTTTTTTATAATATATTTTTAATTTTTTTAATTAAATTAAAATTTATTGTATGGATTTAAATAAATTTTAAAATAAATAAAAATAGTTTTAAATTGAGTTGGGTTGTGAATAAAATTTAAAAATTATTAAATGAATGATATTATAGATTAAGAAAAAGTAAAATAAATTAATATTTAATTAAAAAATTGGTTTGGATTGAGTGGCTGATAATTAGAGTAAACAAGCAGTGAGGGTAAAATAGGAATCTAAGAGTTCTTTCGACATCTGAATTAACCGATCCATCAACGCCGAAAATTACTGCGGAAGATATTTTCTCTTTTTATTTTCTATTTTTTTTTATTCATCGCCATGGATAGAACATCACAGGAGCAGGAGCTGGAGCTGGAGCCCTACACCATCCCCAGCCACTCCAGTAAGTGCCGATACGATTACTATCCGCGCGCATCTATTTATCCCCGCGTGTAACTTAATTTTGCCCTAATTCTGACTATCGATTTCGATTCATTTTTCTTCTTCAAAATAAAATCCCTAATTTCTGGAGAAAAGGTTGGTTTGCTTGGAATAACATTCACGAAGTAGAGAGGTTATCACTTCGAGAGTTTTTCGACGGAAGCTCAGTCACGAGGTCACCCAGGATCTACAAAGAGTACAGGGATTTCATCATCTCCAAATACAGAGAAAACCCTTCCAGAAAACTGACATTCACCGAGGTCCGAAAATCACTCGTCGGAGATGTCAGCGTTCTCCTTAAAGTTTTCACTTTCCTTGAGAAATGGGGCCTCATTAATTTCGACGGTAATGAGGACAAAATTGGCAATGGCGAAGGGGCTGAGGAGGAGGAGGAGGAGGATTGGAGGGGTAGAGTGAAGGTGGAAGAAGGGGCCCCACATGGGGTGAGAGTGGTGGCCGCGCCAAACTCAATGAAACCAATATTAGCACCGCCGCCGCCTCCCTCTCTAGTGGTGGATGGTGGTGGAGCGGTCGGGGAAGTAGGAGAAAGTGGGTTCAAGTGGCCGCTGTTGGCTTCATATTCGGATATCTATGGGGAGTTGATGCAGCCAGAGAAGGAGAAGAAAATTGGGTTGGTGTGTGAAAGCTGCAAAGATAATTGTGATTCGGCACACTACGAATACACTAAGGTAATGTAGAGACGGGGTATCAACTTTTTTCTATACTGGTTTGGTTTGAATGTATTTGTTTTTTGTTGCTATATGTTTATATTGTTAGAATTAAATAGGTTCGATTGTGAATGATGGGGGTGTATTGTGGGAATACTGCAATGCTAAGAGCTGCATGAAATGGAAAATAATTTGTATATGGTGGCAGTGTAGGGCTGTTTTAGTGATACCACGAGAAGCTAGTAGCATAAGCTTAGTTCCTTACGAACCTACATAAATATAATATTACCAACAGTTCTCAGAATAGAATGCATGAAACAATTATCTGGAAACAAGTGTAGATGAAAAAAAAAAAAAACCATTTAAGATCAGAGGTTCGTTAATTAATTATTTTATTTATTTTCTTTACATGTATCAGGAAGGGAGCTATATTCTCTGTGAAAAATGCTTTAAAAGTGGTAATTACGAGGACAAACAAGCCGATGATTTCAAGTTAAAAGATACTGTGAATCAGGCAGCTGCTGCTGCTTGGACTGAAGCAGAAACTTCACTTCTTTTAGAATCCGTTTTGAAGCATGGAGATGATTGGGACCTTGTCGTTAAGAATGTCCAGACAAAAAATAAACAGGAATGTATATCAAAACTTATACAGCTTCCTTTCGGAGATCTAATGTTGGGGGCTGGCCGTGGAAAGAGTAGATATTTGGATGTAATTAGTGATATCAGTGATTCTAACGAAGAAAAGTTAGCCTTAAAAGAATCACAACAATCCTTGAAGGCTGAGAACCACTCTAGCCCTGAGCATCAAGATAAGGATCAACCGAATGGAGATGGCAAGGATGAAGGTCCACCACTCAAAAGAGTGTGCATGGGTTCGACTTCAGATGCTGGAAGCTCTTTGATGAAAGAGGTGCTTCTTTTCTTCTTTCTGGTTCACAATATTTTTGCTAGATTTCTTTTTCACTTATTTGCGTAACTTGATAATTCTCAAACTGAACATCACATAAAACCAAGTACTCCTTTTGAAGTATTAATGGATATATATATATATATATATATATATATATATATATATATATATATATATATATATATATATATATATATATATATATATATATATATATATATATATATATAGTATGATATTATGATCTATAATGATTTCACTGGATATGAATTTAAGTTTTGTATAATCAAAATGAATAGTAAAATCCATGTTTGTTTAAAAATTTAAGAAGTGAATATTAATTAGCATATCAAATCTTGGATGATTATTGATGATTGTTTGATTATTTTATTATTAATTAATATTTGGAAGTGGGTAGGTGAAAAAATAAAATGTAAACTAATGAAAAACGAGAGTGTGTGCAATTTATTGTATTAAGAGGATAGAGAAATTACAATATTTTTGTATTAATTCAAATCTGAAACATTAAGTCGGTAATTCATCCTCTATGTTGATTGTTGATTTATTACAACTTCACTAGGTAGCTCGCATTTCAACAATGTTGGGCCCGCATGTCACCTCTTCTGCAGCTGAAGCTGCAGTCACTTCACTTTGCTACGAAAATCATTGTTCACGAGAACTATTTGACGGCAATGGTAACTATGTAGACTCGGAATTATCTTCCCCTGACACCGGCAACCAAAAGAGGTATTATCATCAGTTTAAATGGTGTATCTCGCCCCTTTTGATTTGTCTTTAAATGCTAAAATTGGGATCGATTTACCTTCTACTCAGTGCTGCAGATGTTGATAATGATGCTTTGGAAGATGAAAGGCCCAATCAGTCAGGTACTAAGTGATAATTTTATTAAGGGTTAATTACTAAAAGTACCTTACAAAAACCAAAACCAACTTTCAAAATTACAAAAAAAAAAAAACACATTAATTTTTAAATGTCAATGCTATACAGCTCAAGACGTCAGCTGTTTTTGTGTAATTTTGCAAGTTGGTTTTTACTTTTTAAATTAGGTCAAACCTCAAGGTACTTTTGTAATTATACATTTTATTTATTTATTTACTGTTCATTAACTATCCCCAGTGCATATCTCATATGTTCATATGAGCAGTTGCTGTCTGGTTTGCAATGTATTTGTTTTGTTCTTGTGGTCACTGAATATTAAATTACAATTCTGCAGAAATTCAGGTGAAGAATATAATACCACTGGCTTTTAGAACGAGGGTCGCAACTGCCACAGCTCTTGGTGCAGCTGCTGCAAATGCTAAGTTGTTGGCTGATCAAGAGGAGAGAGAGATTGCACGTTTGGTGGCTACCATGATTGATGCCCAGGTGACCTTTCCCTTTAGTGTTGCGATGTTGCGTGTTATTAAAAGTAGAATTGTGTTTGATAGAAAGGCATGTGTCCGTGTATAAAAAAACGTTTAATTCCATTTTTCTCGCAAGATTCCTTTGTTTATTTTCTGCTGTATCCTTTACACGTTGGTTGTTTGAACACAGCTGAAGAAATTGCGTCGGAAGATGAAGTATTTTGAAGACGTGGAGCTAATTATGGAAAAGGAATACACTCAACTACAGGAACTGGAAGAGTCTCTAGTGGTCCAACGAATGGATGTCCTGCAAACGGTATTTACTGCCGGGGCAACGAAATCAAAGGAGCTCGTCTCAACTGATACAGTTCAGTGAAACTGATAGAAGGGCATTTCTTTCATCATGTTGTGTCATACTTTCAGAAACAGTTACCAGTTACTGTCATACTTTCGTAAAACTGCCATGATAGTGTGTTAAAATATGTCACTCCCTTTGAGAATATTATGTCACTCTCTTTGAGAATATAATCCCTTGTGATGTGTTGGCCGTATTTTCTGCCATTTCAGGGATCTCTAAAAAAGCCATAGACGATTCATCTCGCCTTCCCACCAAGAAAGTTACGAAACAAACGAGCCCTCGTGCAGCACCGGGGGCCATTGCTGATATTACACTAAAATGTTTATTGTTTTTTTTTGGTAAATAATAGGAATTGAAATTGCTTCTTCTTTTGTCTCTCCCATTGCCTTTATAAATAGGAACACATTATTCACTTCTCTTTGCATTCAAGAAAACAGTGTAGTAAGAGAATGACTACTTCCCACCAACACCACAAACTACTCCTTGTAACCCAAATTACCCTCAGGGTTTTGACCATTGCTGCAACTCTTTCTGCCGCATGGATAACGTTCTCCAACGCCCAATCGACTATGGTTTTCGGTTACCGATTCGACGCCAAATACAGCTATTCTCCAGCCTTCACGTAACCTCTTTTTTCCTTTTATGCATGTAATTTACTTCAATTTATTTATGGGGCTGATATACATTACCTTATGTATAAGGTTCTTTGCATATGCAAATCTCATAGCTTGTGCCTGCACTGTTCTATCACTTCTTACTGCCTACTTCACCCTCTGGAGAAAGACAGTACAGCACCAGGATCCAGCATATTACTTCTACATGTTCTTGCATGACCTGGTGGGTAAAGTATACAATTCTCTTTCTTCTATGAATATATTTCTTCAAATTAACGAATGGTCGAATAACAATATAATCGACAGACTATGACGACACTGTTGATGGCCGGATGCGCAGTGGCAACTGCAGTTGGATACATTGGGAAGCACGGCAACACCCACTCCGGCTGGATGCCGATCTGCGAGTATTTCACCAGATTCTGCAACCGGACCACCGTTGCTACCCTGCTTTCTTACTTCGGCTTCTTTTCCTATCTTGTTCTCACCGTTGTATCCGCAAACAAGTCGCGCCGAATCCAAGTTTGATGCTTAGTAACAAATTAAGCTCGATGGCGTGTGTGTGAAGTAGTCGAAAGCGATGTTTCTTGTTACTTGTTAATGTGAAGGTGTTGATTTGTGTAAGTGATTGTAAACGTGCAAGCTTAATGTTGTTTTTCTTGTGGGGGTGTTTTGTTTTGTTAGTGAAAAAAGTTTTCTTTGATCACTTCCTCTTTTGGCAAGTTTTCGACTTGAAGCAGAGTATAGGCAGAGTCTTTCACAAACTTTTCTTTACAATATGTCTTGTTTTTTCGGGCATAATTCCACTCGTACACGTTGCGAATACTATAAACCGAACGAAATTTTTATTTTGTCTCTGTGACTGTTATGATCAGCTACTTTTAATCTCCGGGGACCTGACGGAATCCGGCCAGACGATGTCTTTAAGTCCGGGCATGTCGATGACTTTCTTGCTAATAGCTTCAGTCGAAGGGACTCCTGGTTCGGTGATGCAATACCATCGGTTTAACCAGTCCACCACCTCCGGGCAAAGCGACTTGATGTAGAAGGTTGTCCTGATCCAAGCCGGCACGGTTAGATACTTGTCCCCGCGACTCGCACTGTCGACAACCGCCTTTGCAAGTTTTTCGACCCTCTCTATCGGAAGAGCGCTCATCACCACCTGAAAATCGAGCATTATTATATATCCAGGAAAATCGAGCATCATTTGTCTTTAATTAGAATCTTACATCTCTCGTTTCTTGGTCCACCTCAAGTTTCCCCGTTTTCTGAAAGAACCTTCCTTTCGTCATCTCAGACTCGATCAGTCCGGGAGTGACTATTGTAATCCCTATATCCGGAGCAAACTCAATCCGCAGAGTCTCGAAGAAACTTACAACGGCAGCTTTACTTGCCTAGGATATTAAAAAACATTAATTACATAATGTTTTTAAAAAAAAAAAATCTTGTACGAAAAATAACTGACATTATAAAAGCTTAGCCGAGGCGCATTCAACCAACTAGCGGAAGATGCAATCACGACAATCTTTCCTCTCGTCATCCTTAAGAAAGGAGCGGCAAAATAAGTAGCATAAGCCGGACCCCAGAAGTTTATATCCTAGAAATACAAAAGCAACGAGTAAGTTAATCACATGAAACGTCGTTGCAAACGAATAATGTACGTACATACCATTACTGGCAAGAAGTTGGTCACGGGAAATGTGTCTTCAAACAAGCACACTGGGGGGACACCAGCACTTATCACAAGATGGTCCACTGCATTCATAATCAAACACTTTGGATCGATAAAAAAAAATAAAAAAATGTAGTCGTCGATTTGATTAGACTTACATCGGCCAAATTGGTTAATGGCTTCTTGAATCAATCTCCTGCAGTCTTCAACATTGGAGACATCGGTTCGTATAGAAATGGCACGAGGAGATCCGACCATACAAGCCCTCTCTGCAACTTCTCGTAGCGCGTTTTCTCTTCTTGCTCCGATAACCAAAAACGCACCCCTCTTCGCATACACGTAAGCTAGGTGCTATTGCAATTATGCTCAAAATCAGATGATTAATTATTAACTAAGAATAAATATTAGTAGTAAAAAGTAAGTTAAAAATAGACAAAATACCTTACACACTTTTTTCCTGTTTATCACACAATAGTTTTTTTGTGAGACTAGTACATTTACAAAAAATTTAATTCTATCGGGTTGACCTCAATTCAAGTGCACAATAATTGATACACCAAAAAATTATTAAAATTTTACCCTTATTTGATTGACTTATTTTTAAAACTTTATTCATAAGCACGATACTTTTTAACCTAAAAATATAATTTTATTCTTTTTACTTTTCGGTCAAAATTAGCATTTCAATTGAGATTTTACTAAAAAACATTGAACTATGAAAAGTTTATGAAATTTCGTGGATTTTCTTAGAAAATCCAGGTAGTTAGAATTTGAGTGGTTTTTTTTTTAAATTAATTTATATAGATTTTTTATTTATATAGATTTGTATAAATTACTTAAGATATTAAAAAAATTAAACTACTATATGTGAAGAGATCGAATAAATTTTATTAGACTAATTTTCAATTCAAGAAAAAATAAAATTCTTATTATTTTGGATTTGATTTCAATTTTGAACCGGTAAATTTAGGTGTAGTTGGAATTCATTGTTGAAAAGTTATTAACATAAAAAATGTGTGTTCGATCATGATCAGTTCATATCATGTAACTAACGAACGATTAATAAAGTTGAGATTAGTAAGATTAGTGGTATAATACCTCTCCCATTCCAGAAGAAGCTCCGGCGATGACGATGACCTTTCCGGCCAAGTTCTCGGAGAGAAGGGAACGGCATATGTAGTGTAGTGACTTGAAACAGAGGTAGGCCGGAGATAGGAAACAGAGTGCGGCAACGCTGAGAATGGGTAACAAAATGTTGAGAATCCCGTTGACCAAATCCATCACCGATGAACGAATTATCGAAAGTGATCGATCGATCGATCGATCGAGCCAAAAGAAATAGATGATCAAGGAGCGAGCGAGCAAGAATCTTGTGCATTGCATATGTACTCAGAGATTGGACACGTGTATGCGTTTTTCGACAGCTAAGCTAAGTGCAATTAATACTTTAAACATGATACATCATTTTGATTTGTTTAAGTCGATTGCAATGTTTTGAGTTCGAACTTAGAACATTTTATTCTCAATTCAAGTGCTCAAAAACTGAATTAACAACATTTGACTTATACATCATTCTGATTTATTTTTGTCTACACTAAGGATACGGCCAAAACACGCAAATACGTGGCGTGCTTTTCATCCGAGAATCTTTTAGAAAATTCTCGCATAGAACACACACCTCATATGTTTTGAGACATTACTCTTAGGGGGTGTATTCGTTTAAGATTTTGTAGGATTTTAATTGATTTTAAAAAGTCTATGGATTTGTAAAATCCATAGACTCCATGCAGAGTTTGACCGATTTTATAATTGATTTTTATAGATTTTCACCGACTTTATGATTGATTTTTATAGATTTCAAAAAATTGTAAAATATACTTTTATTGATTTATGTAGACTTTCAAAGACTTCAATACAAATGTATATAATAAAAAAATCAATTTTAAAAAATAAAAATAAAAAAAATAATTATTTTAATTTTAATTTTATTTTTTATCAATTTTATAGTTGAAACTCATTGTTTACTTCTCTCTCGTTTTAGCAATATTTGTTCTCTATTTATCCAATGTATATAAACATACTTTTATATAAAAAATCAATTTTTTTAGAAAAATAAAATAAATAAAATATTATTTTAATATTTATTTTATAAGTTTTATACTCAGAACTCATTATTTTAGCAATTATTGTTCTCCATTTATCAACTTTCATTAGTTGATGTTGAAATATCAATTGTTTATAAATAATATACAGTAGTGTCGAAACGTTGTAAATAAATCATCATAAATAAAATTTTAAATAAATTGAATAATAATATTAATAATTAAATTTATTATATTTAAATTGTTATTGAGAAACATATTATTGTACATAATAAATAAAAAATAATTTATTAATAATATAATAAATAAATAATTATTTTTAAAACAATATGATAAAATCAGTTTTGTCAAATATAATTTTAATTATTTTATATAAATTTGTGTAATATTAAACGATTGATTGATTGTTTTTTTTTTTTACTTTTTGTTTTCGTGTTGGAAAGAGTCCGTCGAAATCTCTTCTAATTATGAGAGATTTTGAAAAGTCAAATCTAGTTATAATTTTTAAGGAGAATCCATTAAAATCCACATGTTATTAAAATCTATTAAAATCCATAGAGTGTTGAATACCTATGGATTTTTTAAGACTTTTTAAAATTCTAATTGAATACCTCGGATTTTAATGAACTTTTAAAAATCCGAATTGAATATCCTTAGATTTTAAAAGTCTATTAAAATCCTATAAACTCCTAAACCAATACACCCCTCTTAGAGTAGCCAAAAATAAATCCACTTGACACTACTTTTTTTTAATATAAATTTATTTGTATTTGTAAAATATGAATATAAAATTTTTATTTTTATAACTAGTTCTTTTTTGTCCATTTACACAATAGTTTATCGTTTACACATTTATCAAATAAAAAATATATCATATGTAATTGATTATTCGGTGAATGAAGTGCCTAAGTACAAATATTTGTTGGGTAGAAAATTTACCTTATTCTAGCCTCTAAAGATGCTTTAAAGAGGAGGTGGCAATGGTACATGAATTTCATTCCAATCAATTTATATACTTACACAATTACACATATCAACCTTAATTAATTGTATGCTATCAAAGTGGTATACGATACATAAATACATAAGTAAATTATACTGTATCAATATTAAAATGTGGTACGGTATATGATAGTAACAAAAATAAAAATATTGAAAAATTAACATTTTTTATGAGAAATTGGTCATAGTAAGACATACGGAGTATTGGTCATATTGTTGACATATATTTTTATTTTTTATTAACATTTCTTCAATCATGCTTGAACAAACAAATAGTCCTTGGATTTGCAATTTAAAAAATTAAAATATATAAAAGAATTTTGTTTACAAGAGAAAAATATTTTAACCTTTTTCAACAATATACAATGGATATATATAGTTTGTTTAATTTCTTTTGTAACGTCTCTGTTCTTTCTGGGCTCGAATCTCGACTTTAGTAGGCCCGATTCGATTATCAAGATTCGATTATCAATGACTGTTTTTAGAAATGATATTTAAATTTTACTGTACTAATACTTGTTTTTTCGTGTGCTTTGTTCTCACTCATGCGCACTTGGAACACTTCTAAGGAGGTCATCCATATTTGATTTACTGATTCTACTGTACCAACATTTGTCTTTTTCAGTGCACTTCAAACATTTAATGATTTTACTGTACCAACATTTATCTTTTTCAGTGCACTTAAAACACTTACTGATTCTACTGTACCAACATTTGTCTTTTTCAGTGCACTTGAAACACTTCTCATGAAGTCACCCATTTTTTATTTACTTGATTCTACATTGTACCAAACACTTGCAATACTTGTCTATTGTACCAACACTTGCAATACTTGCAATACTTTAATTCCTAAAATTATTTCAAAATCACCACGCTTAACTTTAAAATTTTTATAGAAAAGCAAAAAAAAAATAGTATGTTGTTAATATGAATAAAAAAAAAATAGTATGTTGTTAATATGATTAGTTTGATTCACACTTTCAAATAATCCATCAAGGCAATTCAAATATAATAATACACATCAAAACACGTTTTATTAATAGATCTCAGTCTACACGACGACATATAAATCGTCACATATATTATTGAATCGATAAACAACAACAACGTACAACAACAACACACATGATCATATCATTAATTAATCAGCTCTCTTGTTGTCGGTCAAGTGCATCGTCTCCGGGTAAAGCACGTTCTTAGCTCCGGTGTAGTCCATTAACTTCTCCCCATTATATCCCATCGAAGAATTAGTCAGTCTGAATGCCCACTCCACCACTTCCGGAAAGAAAACCTTCCACAGGTACGTCATCTTCACCCATGCCGGCTCCGTCACATATCTCTCCCCACGGACTGCACCCTGCACTATCGCCTTTGCACACTTCTCCGCCTTCAAAACCGGAATCAGCAGGTTCACTTCAACATTCATGGTCTCTGGGTCAACTTCCAGTTTGCCCGAATTGTTGACCAATTTGCCTCGACTATATTCGGACTCAACGTACCCCGGAGTCACCAGGGTAATCCCGATGTCCGACCCGAATTCAACCCTCAACGTCTCGAAGAACTGCGAAATCGCTGCCTTGCTCGCCTGATTGATTAATAATTAATTAATTAATTAACAACACGATTAATCTTATACTGTAATTAATTAATTAGTCAAATAATAATAATGCATTAATTATTTTAACTAACATTGTAAACACTCATCTTCGGCATCGGCATCCATGATGAGGCCGAAGAGAGCACCACGATCCTTCCGCAGCTGTTCCTAAGATACGGGGCGGCGAACTTCGTCATGTAAACGAACCCCCAAAAGTTCACATCCTGCCATCCAGATCAAATTTACAATTTTAACCTTGTTTAATTCATTGAGTAACATAATCAAAATCATTAATGTATTATACGTTTACGTACCATAATCTGTCGAAAATCAGTAACATCATTCACCTCTTCCAGCTTAGCAACAGACGTGATCCCAGCGTTATTCACAAGATGATCCACTGCACACACGTATTTATATATAAATTCAAAATTAAGAAAATAAGTTATGAGACAAATTAAAAATAAAATTGTGACCATTAATATGAGACAGAAAATTAAAAGTATATAGTTGTTTGTACTAATTACATCGACCGAAATGATTCATAGTCTGATCAATGACCCTCCGGCAGTCGGCAACCTTGGCGACGTCAGCGCGTACGATGATGACATCAGGGGAGCCGAGATCGCGGGCGTTCTCAGCCACTTCACGAAGGCTTGATTCTCTCCTAGCGGCTAGCGCTAAGCACGCGCCTCGTTTGGCGTACTCGTATGCCAGACTCTACAAGTCAATAATTAATTAATTAATTAATTAATTAATTAGCATGCATAATAAATAAATAAATAAATAAATAAATTAGTGCTACTATACTTACTTCGCCGATGCCGGAGGAAGCGCCGGTGATGAGGACGACCTTGTCGGTGACATCTTCGGCGCAGAGGGAACCCAAAAGAGAGATGAAGAAGTTGAAGATTTGGAAAGGTAGCATGAAAAAGAAAAGGGAGAAGAGAGTAACTGCTGGAGCTACTAAGTTCAGGAAGCTGTGGATCAACCCCAACGTCGACATGGCTACCTAAATTATATATTATTTAATTCAAATTAAGAATTAATGGTTTTTTAATGTAGAGATGGATCAGGGGTTTATAGAGAGAGTGATAGAGATACGTGTAAGAAGAAGGTGTGCATGGAGAGAGTACTTGGCATTGCTGCATGTGCACAAATATGACACGTATTCGTTTTTAGGTGCTGACGGAGATCACGACTATATCATCGATCTTCACGTCATCAACACGTGAAACGATCTTCTTACACCGTATGTTAATACTCTCAACGGCTCAGATAAGTAGCTCAAATAATTATACATTGTGACGAATATATATATAGATATACAAAAATGTTACTAAAAGTAGTACTTATTTTTAATTATGATTAAAATTTAAAAAATAAATAAAAAAATAAGAATAAAATTATACTTTAATTTTTTTAGGTTAATTGCAAAATTTAAATACTTATTCACACATATTTCGAGTTCGGACTTTGAACTTTACGGTCTTCAGTCAACTGAGCTACACATATTTCGAGTTCGGACTTTGAATCTTACGGTCTTCAGTCAACTGAGCTAACAACCCTTTGCTATATTTTAAAAAATTGAATATACTACTTCTTGCTTTGAAATGATTGTTGAAGTAAGATTAGAATATCACTCTCGAAAACAGTCATTAATAACGGATCGAATCGAATCATTAAGTTCGGGGTTCGATCCGCGAAGGATGGAGCGTGATTAAGATCAATTGGAAAAAATATCATTAAATTACTATCAAAGTTGGGTCAATAACACCTTAAAAGGTTTTGTTAAAGTATTAAGGTTGTCCAATTTATATGTGAGCTCAGGATTCTTTATCCAACCGATGTGTCTAACACTCCCCTCACAAGTAAATCGAAAATTCCATCAGAATTACCCGTGGCCGGAAATTCCATCGACAGGACAGTCGGAAATTCCATCAATCGGGGCATCCACATCGTATTGGGCCTGCTCTGATACCATATCAAAGTTGGATCAATAACACTTTAAAAGACTTTGCTAAGATATTAATGTTGTTCAACTTATATATGAGCTCAATATTCTTTATCCAACCTGGGATACTTTACCAACTACAATATAAATTGAACAACTTTATTTCTTATAATTAATATTTTTTAAGTTCAAATATATATAAGTTAAACATTATGACCTTTTAACAATAATGTCAAAATCTTTTAAGTTGTTATTTTTGGAACTTTAATAGACACTTCTTTATTTGTACATTATAAAAGTAGAGTGCTATATATATATTTTATAAATAATTATGATGCATATATAATTCTCTCGTAGAGAGATGTAGTGTATTCCATCTGTATTGATTAATTATTATGGAATTTTTTCTTTTTTTTTGATGTATAATAACACTTATATGCAAACTCTTAAAAAATGAAATAAATTTTTTATTTTAAAATATAAATTTATTATTTATTTTTATCAATTATTTTTTTTAAATTTTACTTAAATTATAATTATACTAATTATTAACTTAAAAATAATTTATCCTAATTTTTTAGTTTAATTTTTTTTTAATTTATGTTTTAATAAACTAGTGGATAAATAATTGAGATTGAGGATAAGAAATAATACTATTATATTGTTATTTATTAAAATAAAAAGGTATTGTGGTCTTTTTTTAGTGAAAGAATAACTTTTGTGATGATATTTTAGAAATATTTTGTTACTTTAAGAATATAAAGCGTAATGATAGTTTTCTTTTTTGGGGTGTGACAATGTACAACTTTAAGTGATTAGGCAACCTAAAAAAGAATATATGGCAACCTAAAAAAAAAAGTGTGACAAGTTCAACTTTTACCGATAATATTATATTTTGATTAGGCATGTTATTGATTTGAGCGGTTGAGAGGAGGACTTGGATTAAGGGCGTGAGTTTGGACTCTAATTAAGCCTGTAAGGTGTAGATTTGGGCTGGGCCGCTGGGGTGGTGGCTTGCATGCCTGGACAAGTTGATGGGCAGCTCAAGCCCAAGTGACCCTTAATATCACTTCACTTCACTTATTCTCCTACTTTGTCAAATTTCAACCCAACAAATTGATAACCCCAAAACTAATGTTTTCCAAAGTGATGTGATACAGAATAACCAATTATTCCTTGTTTCTATCAACAACACATTGACCACAACTTTTTTATTTTTGTGAGTTTCACAATTTCAATTAAATTAAGTTTGGACTATATTAATTGATAAAGAAAAAACTACCGATCTCGCGAAGAATTCTAAAACAACAAAAATTTAATTTCTTGTTGTTCATTGAGATAATGAGATATTCAAATTCATTCAATTAAGGGTTGGGTTTCACAATCAAGCCTAAGAGTTAGAGCTGGTTTCGCATCACATATACATATAATTGTGACATTAAGTAAAACACACAATTACATATATGTTACATATATAGATATGTAAAGATGAGTTGATCATTCAATCAGTGGCGGTGGCTGGTTTGTTGTTGATCTTGTTGGATCCACCATAGTATTTCTTGATCAATTTCTCCCGGACAATTTTTTCGTAAATAAAGGCAGCCCCTCTGAACTGTGGTAGAACCAACCACGCCACGAGCGCCAGCTTCAGATCGTACCATATTGGTATCCTGCAAATTATAGATAGATATATTTATAATTAAATCGTTCATTTTTAATTAATTTATCGATGCAGTATCATACCATTCCAGTACAGGCAGAATCATCATCTCAACGAGAGTAATAAACGAATACAGAATCCAATAAGCAAGCCACTGCTCGTCATCTACTTTCGATGTGCTTTCTATTGCCACCACAGATGCATACCTATATATCGATTTTAATTAATTACCTACTAAACCAACAAATTAAACAATACTAGTATTAATTATAAAATTAGTGAGTACTACTTACAGGGGATAAAGAAGCATCACTCCTGGCCTGTAAAAAATCGATCAAATACTTAAAACACTATTAATTTATTAATTAAGAGATGGAATTAGTAATTAACACACATGTAACAGACTAACAGTAATTAATTACCCGGCCATAGAGTGAAGGGTGGTAAGCAATGTCCAGAAACGACTCATTATTCCTTCCTTTCTTTCTTGCAAGATCAGAGAACTAGTTTGTGGTGTTTGGCGAAATAATAATAAGATTAGTTTCAGACACTATATAAATATTTATACTACGCGTTTAGGACAGAGAGAGTCGGTCCGGTCGGTGGGTGGTGGGGTGGGTGTACCTTTTGCTTTTTCATTAAAAAAAATAAAAAAATAAAGTAACAGAAGACACGTGGCGCATGGCACAGATTCTGCTAATAAGCGTGGCAAATTGTAGCTTTATCACCGCCACATGCCAATCTTAATTTTCATTTTATTTAATTTTATTTATTTGTTGTCAACAAACTTTTTACCTTGCAATTTATAATTACTCAGAAAATATTTGTAAATAATAAATACAGTGATATTTAATTGTAAAATGAAATATTGTACTGTAATAAGCAAAACTTTGCAGGTGAGACCTACATTTTCTGCTTTTTCTTTGTCAAATTAGTTTTCAACTTTTTGCAACAAAAATAAAATATAGCTTTCATTAATCAAGAAAAAGCACTTTATTATTAATAATAGTAATAGCGGTTTAATTAAATCAAAGAATAATTAATTTATTTGACAATTGCGCGTAGCCTTTGTGCTTTCCTCCAGACACAAGACACGTGTTGCGATTTCCGATGCTCAAAGTCGGTAACACGTGGCCATAGGTTGAGAGCCAAGTAATTCGTCATATTCCAATTAATGTGCAGTTAATGACATTTATTTAAGCAAGAACCATAGGTTATTATTTAGAGCATCCCAGGTACAAATTCTTACAAATATGATAGAAAAAATTTGGGTATCAATTATTTGATAGTACTAGGTAAAATTTTAAATGTGAGTCCAGTATATTATTATTTTTTTTTTTTTTTTTTATTGTATGTATAATTTATGTAAATAAAAAAATGTATAGAAGTGAGACTTATAAAAGTAAAAAATTGTATTTTACATTGTTAGGAAGTGTAAATATAAATTGATATATGTTTAGTGCTATATGATTAATTTGACTGGTTAGCGAGCTAGTTTGTTAGCTGAATGATGCAATTTTTTTTCCTATGCGTTTTTTTTTTCTGTGTTGTACTTTATAATATTCTTTTTTTTTTTTCTATTTGATTGATTTTTACTTAAAAAAATATAAATTGATATGACAAATGAAGTATAATTTTGTACATAACTATAAATACACCGTTGGATGTTCAAATTAAAAGTTAAAAACTATTACCTCTTCCCCATGTTTTTTACTTTTTATACCAAATGAGCGGTACATAACAATACGAGACAAAAGTATTAAATAAAAAATATTTTTTTCGAATCATATTAATAATCATATTATTTTTTTATAATTTATAAAAAAAAAAATATGATCAAAACATAAATAGTATATAAATTGAATAAGAGGTGAAGGTGACAATAAAGAAGGTCTCTTGCACACATTGTAAGAGTTGTATTTTAGTACTCCATCCGTCATCTAATCAGACTAATCATATTAAACAATGAAAATATTTTTGATTTTGATAAAAAAAATAATACTGCTAAAATATAAAAATATAAAATGTATTTTAAATTAACTAATAAATTAATTACGAATAAAATTTAATCAATTAATAAAAAATAGTAGGAGTAATATTTTTGTCCCAAAAAATTATGCATTGATATTTTGTAATTATCAAGGCATATAGATATATCTATGAAAAAAAAAGCAATAGATATAAAACTATATCTTAAAATGAATAAGTAAATAATTTTTTAATTTTTTAAATTGTGCATTGTAGAAAATTCCCAAAATAAAAATTATGAATAATTTTATGATACAAAGATTGTTATAATAATTTAAATATTATTTTTTGATATTTAAAAAGTATATCATATTCAATGAAATATCAAAAATGAAAAAAATAGTTATAAACAGTAACAACTATAAGTTTAATGATTGAGAAAACAGTGTATTTTAGATTGCAGGGCTCTTAATCCTGAAATTCCTTCATTTAACACTTTAATTTATTTTTAATTTATCAAAAATATAGATAAATTACTACTCCTTCGGTCTCATAGTAGGCAAATGTGGCCAACATTGAAATGTGGTCAACATTGACTTTTTTGTCCGTCCAACAATATAAAAAATTATAAAAAAATAACTAAAATAAAATTTAATAGTTAAATTTTATGTTAGTTATTTTTTTTTTATAATTTTTGTATATTGTTTATTGTGCCTATAGCTCTGAGACAAAGAGAGTACGTAACTTCTAATCTGAACCAACCAATTAATTTTGTTTGCAATTCTGATTTACTTGGTAAGGGCATATTACAAAGTTTCATGCTTCACAAATGTTATAAAAGTGAACCTGATTATTCTTATTAGTTATTACAGTATTAGACATGGGACATTAACTACATTAGGTATTTTGCCAAATGTTCTCGTTGCATACGCTCAAGAGACCCGAGAACACACATGTTCAATAGCTACACATATGCCGTGCAAAACGTAGTGCGATTTTGTCAAAAAATCGACCAAGTAGACTGATGAATATTTTGTTTACTGAAAACCGTAACAAGTTTTGCCATTTTTTGCAGGTTATATAAACGGTAGATTGGGGATGTAAGAATACATCAATTTGAAGGATTAGAAAATCGAGTTAAAAGCAGCAGGGAAAAGTAAGCTCACGGAAAAGATAGAGACTAGAAAGCACGAAAAGAGGTATCGATACCAGGGAAGCTGTTCTTGAGGAGACCACATATGACATGTATACCCGCCCTCTGTATGGGAACCCAATGGATAATTGGGAAGCCTTAGAAGAAAAATATGGAGTTCGTTCATATGTCGGAAATGTGAGCCTGGAAAAGGCAGGGTAAAACATTGATCAGCTCTAGAAGAAGAGAAAAGAGGTGAATTCCAAAAGGGCGAATATGATATTTAGAGGTGGAACCAGCTGAATATTATTTGGGAGGACCTAATTACTGGTTCAAAATTTATTCGTGAGGACCTACTTACTGCGATTTCAACAAACAAAAGTAGGCACATTAAAGGAATGCCATAAAAGAATATAATAACGAGGAGGTAAATTTGTTCCAAAATAGGCAACTGATATTTTACCAAAGTAGAGGATGAAGACGAACGGACATCAAATCACAGTGATACACCCTCGTTTACTTTCGAGCATCGTCTTATAATAGAGAAAAGAATGCGTACCGTTTATGCGCGGGCAGTGAACTTAGAACAAATGCACATGAGACAGCTGCCAACCTGCCAAGATACCTTGGTTGAAACAAGAGGATCTTAATAGAAATATAGAATCATCTTTGAAATTACAAAACAAGGTTATAACAATCAGATGAACTTCACATACAATAAACCACAAATTCATTCACTCCAGTATTGAACATATCCTTTATTAATTATAAATGTAAAAAGTGACCAAACCATAAATTTACAGCAGGATCGTCGAATGCTATTTGTTAAAATTACGACAGAAATTAAGAGTATTTAATTTCCAAAAGAATTCTAGAAGCTATATTTAAAAAATATATAGATTTATTATTAAATGCAATATGGAGTATTATATATCAGTATAAATGTTACCCGTACTATGTTTTTTTATCTTCAAAAAATATAGTGGGAATCCATTTGAAAATAAATTGGATGTTAGATCATTACATGTTTATGAATATGGTTAACCGTTTATGTTAGAAATGTAGAAATACAAAAAATTGGTGATTATTTTAAAACAAACTCAAATAAGTATTAATCTGATAATGTGTGCGTGTGTGTAAGCTTGGTCTTACCCCTAGCGTGTAGTGGAAAACTGTCCACAGCCTACATGGAGGGTCCTTGTCATCAGCACCAAACCCTACCTCAACTAGACATTTGACTTAAAAAACATAGAGTAGCTTTTATCAATCTCTCAAACCATAAAGAACACATTCATGCCTCATCCCATAAAGAACACATTCATGCCACTATAGTATATACTACATATAAAAAGGTTGAATTTGATTCAAATTCGTATAATTCCATGGTTTTCAAGCAAGAACCTGCAGAACTAGCAAGATACCACACTAATCTTAAGACTGATGATTGTTGATTCCAGTTCTACTGTTAGGAGCAGAAAAACACAATCAAACGGTAGAACCGTTTGCCCACAAAAGCACCAGCTTTTCCAATAATTAATCTCAATAATGAATAATCTTCAACCCTAATTACAACTTATATAATAACTAAAGTCCTACCGAAAGTAAATAACTAATTAATGAATGATACTAATAATTAAGAATACTAATCATAAAAGGACTGTCTTCAGCGGCCCATTAATTGGTCTGAGCCCGTTCCCATCCCATAACCTATTCTGCTCTCTAACAACTCCATCCTCCTTCAAAACAACCTTGTCCCCAAGGTTGAAACTTGAAAATTGTTGCACCGTTTTTGGCTCAAACTCGCCCCCCTCAAACTCCACTAATCCCCTGCATAATGTCGGGTCTCCCTTTAGAACCACTGTACTTCCCTTCCAGACGAAGGACATCATCATGGTGTCCCAGTTGGTTTGGACATCTCCCAGCGTCGCCAGCCATGCGACTCCAAGTATAACATCAACTTCCCCTAAAGCAAACACGTAACAATTTGCTACTACATCACAACTCGGTAAGGTGATAGTGAGCTCGCGGAACACGCCCTCCGACTCTTGTCGTCTTCCATCTCCTAACTGTACTACAGAGTAGCCAGTTTTTTTCCGGTTTAAGTTCCATTAATGCTACCAACGATGCCGAAATGAAATTATGACTAGCACCGCTATCTACTAAAACAGTGATAGTGCGTCCATTCGTTACCCCTTTCATCCGCATAGTTCGCGGCCGTGACAATCCGGCCATCGAGAAAATCGAAAGCGCTCCATCCCCGTCAGTGTCTTCTTCTATATGTGGCTTAGTCCCTTCATTATAATCAGACTCTAGAAACTCCAACTGATTCAATCTCAAATCCTCCCATTCTTCGGCGACCATAACTCTTAATTGCTTCAAAGGACAGTCATGATCTGGAGTGTATGGTTTCTTGCAGCGAAAACAAAGCCCCTTTGCACGAAGATCAGCAAGTTCTTGTGGCGAGAGGCGCGCAAACCCCGTACGGGCTGTGGACTGCCCCGACACACCTGATTCTGTGGGCTGGGGTTTGTCGATGCCCCCGGCGGGCTCCCCTTTGGCTGAACTGCCTTGTTGACCAAAATTTTGAGTGCTGTTAGGCTTGGTTGAGAAAGTCGGCCTTGAAAACGGGGCTGTACTTGGGGCCGACGAAAATACCTTGTTCGGACGCGCACCAGACTGCACTGCGAGGTTATCCTCCACGTCCCTAGCCAACTCCATTGCCGTTTCTAAATCTGACGGACGTAGTAGCCGCAACGAACTGCGAACTGAATCTTCTAATCCGGTCATGAAGTACCCCAAATAATGTGGATCACTAAGTCCAGGCACTTGGCTTGCCAATTGAACGAATAAATTAATATATTCATTGACGGACCCCGTTTGTCGAACATTCGACAATCGTTCAAACCGACTCCCCTTGAATCGACTGTCGAAACGTGAAACCAATGCTTGAGAAAACTCGTCCCACATCAACCCTAGTTTGCGAGTTCGCAGCCATGTAACCCAGTAAAGCGCCGCTTCTTCCATCGCCACTACTGCCGTTGGAACCTTCGATTCGGGCGCTGTATTGTGGAGTTCGAACTGTTGATTAGCGCGGGCTAGCCAACCAATAGGATCAGAGCCATCAAATGACGGCAATTGCACCATCTGACCCGTCATGCGCCTTGATGTTTTGTCGCTGTCCCCTTTTTCGTCTCCTTCACCTTTTCTGTTGGCAGACGATAGGTCAGCGTCCTCCGGTCGTTTCAGCAACTTGCTAAATTCCGCTAGCGCGCTGGAAATCTCCTCCAATCGCTGAGTATTGGAATTCAACGTGTTCATCATCACCTCTTGTTCTTTCTCAATCTTGTCCAGCCTCTCCGTCGTCTCTGTTGCAGATCTCGTCATGTCGGCGGGAACGGGATCCGGCAGGTCGGACCAATTGTTAGGAGCAGAAAAACACAATCAAACGGTAGAACCGTTTGCCCACAAAAGCACCAGCTTTTCCAATAATTAATCTCAATAATGAATAATCTTCGACCCTAATTACAACTTATATAATAACTAAAGTCCTACCGAAAGTAAATAACTAATTAATGAAAGATACTAATAATTAAGAATACTAATCATAAAAGGACTGTCTTCAGCGGCCCATTAATTGGCCTGATTACGTTCCCATCCCATAACCTATTCTGCTCTCTAACATCTACACCCAGTTAACGGCATGCTAGCTACCCTCAAGCTGCTTTTAACTGACACATTAATAAGTAGTTGCGTATGCAAATCTAAGTCAAGATTTCCATTTATTGATCAAGAACGTTATTTCTAAATCACTGCATTTAAAAGCTTCATGACGTTTCTCGGGTTTTATAGCTTATTTTATGGTTTCAACATTAAGCCATATGGAATGAACATTTAAGCTTTAAAAAAAATACTGATTCTCAAATTGACAAAGTTGGCTAAAGTAGTAATATATGAGTTCAACATGAATACCACAGTAATCACACCACAAAATTCCCTCATAGCCTGCAAAGGAGGAAAACGGAACCCCAAATTTCCTATTACAGAACCGGAAAATCCCTCACATGCATATAACGATATAACTCAGTTACACGTTGCACTGCGTGAACGCAAATTATAATCTATAGTAGTAAAAGCAATCAAGTAAGTGAAGTAACTACCAAGTTCCATACTAGATTTGTAGAATTTAACATCCAACTCTCTAGAACCATTCGGAACCCTAAAAGCATTTTAAAAGCAATCAATGCTCAGCCGCTCTGTATAAGTATATACTACTACATATATGATTACATCATCTATCAAGCTTGAAAGCAATCTACACTTAAAGCTTACGAATCAACTGAATGTGCTAACCACATATTCAGAACCGTCATTATTCACAGCAGATAACGCTACAGAATAATCATGGACATCAACAACTTGTAATAAGCATTTCCACATTCAAATGAAAGAATAACCAAAGCCATCAGAATTGGAGGACTTGGTTTGCAGGTGTATCTTAAGTAATTGCATATACAAGTAAAAACAACGCTACCCAGAATAAAAAGGCATAAATCAACATTCAAAATAATTTTATTTTAACTCAAATAACTTATGCATAATCATTAGCAGACCTTAAATTAACTGGATCCGATTTTTAGGTTTCGAATGAGGGAACTTGAAAAGAGATAATTACCCTTGTCCATCCAGGCTGCCATGTCCGCCGCCGCCGGCATACGAACGTTCATCGACAGTGTTCTGCCACGCGCGAGATGACGGCAGGCTGACTCGCCACTCCAGTCCAGATCATCTGGAGCTGCTGCTCTTGCTCGAAGAGGCGTTGCTACGGAGATACGCTGCCTGCACTCGGTGCGGGTAGTTTTGTAATTGTGGTGTGACCTTAAATTGGGGAAACGAAATAACAATCGGAGACGGGGAGGAGGAAGGGGAATGAATGCCGCCGAATGAAGATAATGGGTAAAAGTAAAAAAAACTGCAAAAACTACCTTGCAATTTAGCTAGATTAGATACTAGTAGTAGTAATACAAAATGACCCCCTAACTAATGTTTATTTTTCATTTACCCTCAAGAGGTGTGTGTAAGTATTTGTTAGGAGTTAAAACTTTCAAGAGCTTCTTTTTGAGAGATGATTGATTTAGTTGTGGAAGCTGATTAGTACCTCTTTTCACTAATGATCACACTTTTTCACAAAATACAAAAGAGGAACAAAAGAGGAACTATTATTTTTATTTGGACTCTACACTTGAGCATTCTGAGAGTTGATGATACACTTTACATATTTTATCTTCTTTGTACAAATGCAACTATAAACTACTTGCAACTTTGCTTGGGGGGGTTTTGTCGATGGATACATCCTCCATATTAATGTTTTTTATCGAATATTTGCAAATTGTGAACCCGACTCCAAGTATAAATTAGCCATTTTTCCCATAAGTAATTAAAAACGTCATCGATCAGACTTGTTAGTTACTGTGGAGCTCGATCAGAACCAACATGTTATTGGGTCACATGTGTCTTCATATTTCCCCTGCATTAATATTTCCCGTTGCCAAACAACCACCGTCGTCGAAGAGATGTACGATTACAAGTCGCAATTACGATACAAATTCAAAATCCAGCATTAATATGTGGTCGACTAATCTTATCTCTCTGGCTATTGCCGTGGCCCTCGTTTCTCCACTGCCTTCTTCGGCCATCCCTTCTCTCAGCCCCAAATCCTTTTCGAATACTCCGTTTTCACAGGCCCGGAATTTCACTACTGGATTGGATAATGGGCAAGTAACACTACTTCCACACTTTCCTTTTTTTTTTTTTTTTAATAATTATATATTTTTTATATTTTTGTAGTGAGGTTTCTCTTTAGCCACTTATTGATGATAATGTTGGAAATTAATATAGTTGGAAATAAATAATGAAAAAATTACCATTGCATTCATATAGTTACTTCTGAATATCGAGATGAATGCAGAAAAATCAGGCCTTGCCCTTCGATAAATCCAGGCTGTGTCTCGAGTAATCCCAAGTCGTCCAACTTTTCATTTCCATGGAGAATACTGGAGAGTTCATCCAACACTGCTGCCATTCAGGTAGTTAGTTAGTTAGTTTTTTATCATGCCTTTGTTGTGGATTCTACGTGGTACTGGAAATGTGACTACTACTCATATTATATCGTTCGTATCAGCAAATACAAGATGCACTTCTCAAAACACAGAAGAATGTCAAAATTCAGCTTGTTGAAGATACACCCAACGGTTAGTAAGACTCATCGTGTGAACTAATTCCCCGTAATTAATTTGGTTGCCATTCTAGTTTTCTTTTTAATATATACGATGAAATGATCAATGTAGGTAAGTATCTCCAAGCTGAGGTGGATGGAGGATTCGGTCGTGATGTTGTGGAGTTTCTCGTAAACGGAGATGTTGTTTCGTATCGAGCTATGGCAACAAGAGTTACGTATGTGTATCCCTTCACAACAGCTTTCGGAGACTCAAAAGGCCAAGAAGAGAGAATGAAGCTTATTGTGAGTGAACTAGGATGGTATGCTCCGAGTTTTGATTCCATGGACTAAAACACATGTCGTCACATTCTGCAGTCGACCTGCAGGATGTGACGACGAAATATATGTCAGTTAAATTTGATTGTTGGGGATTGATTATTCACGAACGTAATCATGCATCATGTGAAGTCGACGGAAATTTAGTTACATATATTTAAATATTTTACGAAAACGAATAAAAAATTGTCGAATTAATTTGTGAAATTGAATATTTAATATGCAACATACTTGCATCAATGAAATAAATTTGGCCATTTTTATTAAATGGAATTTGTTGTTTGGTGGTTTGACAAATCTGTGGGCGAGGGAGTAAAGATACTCACAATGAATGGAAAGGAGATTGTTTAATTTGCAGATATAGTATAAAGATAATTTCATATGAAATTGCAATAATTATTTTTCCTTTGAAAATTTTCAACCTTTTATTTGGAAAACTTTTGAAAATTCAAACTTGTAATTCACTATGTATGAAAAAAATCTCCAGTGAAAAATTATTAAAATTTTCCCAAAAAAGGTGAAAAATTACAAAAATGCAAATTCAAACGTTAATTTTTGAACATCAAATTCAGACAACTGGCCTACTCAGGGTTAAAAATCCAACCACGATTTAGGGTTTTAACCCGAATTCCTCCCCCAAAAAAAGGTGGTATCTTGTCACTATAAATACAGAAATGCCCAATTCGTTTTTTCGTACGATTTATTATTCCGATATTTTTTTTCGTCCCTGAAATCCAATTTTGAGCTCCGGTGAGTTCTCCGAACCCATTTTTGTTCAATGCAAAAAAACCACATTGATCAGAGCACTCAAAACCCATCTGGAAAATTGATTTTTGTTTCTTGTTTACTTTGTTTTTGAACAGGTTCAAACGGCGTCGCATTGAATCAATTCATCTGCGCCCAAAAGGAGGTATTTTTCGTTCTGGTTTACTGCATGAAGAAATGCTTGATTTTGTTTTCGCGCGCGAAACACCATTGCTGTTCTGTTTCAGTTTTTGTTAATTCTGTGTGTGTGATGGTGATTACGTTTGATGATTTCGTGATGATTTGCATGATGTTTGATGATTTGGGGAATCAGTGTTTCAGTTAAATCAGCGAACTCGGTGAGCTTGCATGTAAATCTGAACATGGCTTATTGTGTGTAATTCCTGTTCTAATTTTTATCTTTACCGTTTCTTCTTCTTTACCAAAGTGATTAAATCTGAACCGATTTGATGATCTGAAACATTCCATGGACCTTTTTGTTGTGGTGCTCATTTTGTGATTTTATCGTGAGGAGAGGAGCTAATTCATTTTTAGTGCTCGATGAAATGTTTGCACTAACCGAAAACCAGATCATTTGTGACATTTGAAGTATTATAAATGAATGTTCTATACAGATCTTGTTATTACTGTAGCTTTCACGTTTAGGGCAATGCATTTCAGGTTGTAAAAATGGATCACGGTTGAGTCCTTTTTGAATTGTTTCTACTTACATTGCTATGGATCTGTAGTTTTTGTTTGCACGAATTATCTTAATTATATAAAAAAAAATGGCTATGCTCTTGTGATTGTGAAGAAAAAAAAATGCCCTTTCTTGTTGTTGTTGAAAAGCTCGTTCTTTGTTTCTTTGAATTTTGTTGGACGGGAATATGTTTTCATGGGTTTTTACGTGATTATGATATTCGTATCTAAAAGTTCGTTATACAGTTATTTTGTTGTTGAATTTTTGTCGCCGCCTTTCTATTTAATGCAAGACATTAAAATCGGATTTGAAACAACTCTGAAGGACCCACATGGAAAGGTGCATTTACCCGAGTTGCATTTTTACCCCGACCTAGACTGAATAATTAATTGCCTTAGGCCGTGCGTAAATGCGAACTTCCTTTTTTTGGATCTTCGTTGTCATACTGATTTCTTATTAATTACTTTATATTGTCGGCTTATAACCCGTTCAATCCTTTAGCAGATTATTCTCCTAAACTAACTTGCTATTTTATTGTCAGTAACCATATACTAGCAATTACCCTAAGAAGTACATGGTTATTAAGGATTGTTGTAGTTTAATTGTTGTAGTTTCACTACTATTTCTTTTCGAATTTGTTGAAGTCACTTCTGCTTATTTTCAGCTTCAACATGTCGGTGAAAGTTGCTTCCAGAATGCTAGTGTTAAAGTACATTGCTACATTAGTTTTGAAGCATGTCTAGATTGTGTGCATTGTTCTAATTTCAACAGTATACAGTATGTTTATACTGAACCGTGTTCTTAAAAACATAAACCTTTTGGTGTACTAGGTTGGCAGCGTCGAAGACTGATAATTGCTTGAAATGGATTATAACAAGGAAGAGGCTGTCAAGGCTAAGGAAGTTGCTGAGAGGAAGTTATATGAGAAAGATATCACAGGAGCAATCAGGTTCGCTTCATGGGCTCAAATCCTATACCCCAAACTTGACGGTTTACCACAACTCCTTGAGATCATTCATGTTTACATGGCTCATGAGAAGAGAATAAACGGAGAAGCAGATTATTACGGGATTTTCAGGGTCGATCCATTTTCCCATGAAGATGTTTTGAAGAAGCAGTACAAAAGATTGGCTCTCTCTCTTCATCCAGACAAGAACAAGCATGTTGGGGCTGATGGAGCCTTCAAGATACTGTCTGAAGCTTGGAGCATTCTCTCGGACACTGAAAAGAGAACTGCTTATGACTTGAAGGTGAACATAAGAACTTCAAATCAGACAAATGTTGATTATCCTCACTTTGTTTCCACTCAACCAAAGGCTCAAGGGACTTCCACCAACAATGGTTCCTATTTTGTTCCAAGGGCTCCAGCCCCATCTACTGTTAATCAGAATTTCCCAACCAGAAATCCCCATTCTATCCCCATTTATCAACAGACCCCAGCAAGGCCACCCTTTCATCACCATCCATATGCTCCTTTCACAAACCATCCGAATATCGTCACTCCTCCATCAAAGCCCAAGACATTCTGGACAACGTGCACTAGGTGCATGATAAGTTACGAGTACAAGAAAATATATCGGAATCAGAATCTTCATTGTCGTTATTGTAACCTGCCGTTTTTAGCAACAGAGATGAAGCATGCTCCGAAGGTGAATACTCACAGTGAACGCCACAGGGGCTTCTCCCGCCCCCAGAAACAAGTGTTTACCGGAGTTTCTCAAGCAGCTCCGATCCCAGAAGAGATGAAATCAGCATCAGCTCCTAATGGCTCTAGTGGTCTAAAAAGAGACAAGTCTGTGAAGAAGAGACACACTAAAGATGAGACATCAGGGAGCAGGTCAGGAGTTAAGATGGCATCAAACAGTAGAGTTTCTCAAGCAGCTCCGATCCCAGAAGAGACGAAATCAGCATCAGCTCCTAATGGCGCTAGTGGTCTAAAAAGAGACAAGTCTGTGAAGAAGAGACACACTAAAGATGAGACATCAGGGAGCAGGTCAGGAGTTAAGATGGCATCAAACAGTGTGACTGAATTACCTCAGGCTGATATGCGTGCTATGCTTGTGACGACAACAAGGGCGGGTCTTCTTGGCAGGATAAAGAATTTTGAGGCTAAAGAACCGAAGAAGCCTTCACATATGAAGAGGGTGGAGATAAATGATTCCATTAATCTTGTCAAGACAGAAGAAAGAGGAGATGCATTAAGCAGGGAAACCAAGAGCATGCCGCAGCCTAAAAAGTCCCCCACCCTGGAAGAAACTGATGAATTAGATGTCAATGCTGATGAAACTGTATCTATGATGGTGCCCGATGCGAACTTTCACACCTTTGATGATGACAGGATAGAAAGTTCTTTCTCCGAAAACCAGATATGGGCTGCTTATGATAATGATGATGGCATGCCTCGTTATTATGCCCTGGTCCACAATGTTATATCGAGGAAGCCGTTTCAAATGAAGATAAGCTGGCTACACTCTAAATCTAGTTCTGAATATGGATCCCTTGACTGGATAGGATCTGGCTTCACAAAGACTTCTGGAGAATATAGGGTTGGTAAATGTGTAGTCACTAGAAGATTAAATTCTTTCTCACATTCAGTGAAGTGGAAGGAGGGACCAAGAGGAGTTATTCAGCTTTTTCCAACAAAAGGGGATGTTTGGGCGATGTACAGTAACTGGTCTCTTGATTGGGACAAGGACACCGCATACGAAATGGTACATACATATGATGTTGTAGCTGTACTTGAAGACTACAATGAGGACATAGGTGTTGTGGTAGCTCCTCTACTTAAAGTGGCTGGCTTCACATCTGTGTTCAGTCGGGACCATAGTGGGACCCGCACAATTCCAAGGGAAGAGATGTTTAGATTCTCTCATCAGGTCCCTTTCTACATTCTAAATGGAACAGAAGCTGAAAATGCTCAACAGGGTTGCTATGAGCTGGATCCTGCTGCTCTATCTGTGGACCTTCTAAAGGTGATTACAGATGCTGAAGCAGCAGAGGAACGAGTTTCTGAACATTCTGTCGTGCGTAGTGGATCAGAGGAGGCTGTAAGTGAGGCTAGGGCTGGATCAACTAGTTCAGAGAAAAGTCATGCACTTCAGAAGAGAAGCTGTCCTGAAGATGACAAGAATATCTTGACTTATTCTAGGAGAAAGAGAAGGAAAGAAGATGAAGGTATGTTCATGAGTCACGACTCACAAATATGAACGGGCTTGGTTTTGTGATAGGTATTTATTTTTCAAATTACTTTACTATATATATAAGCTAAAAGAGGCCGATTTGGCATCAGGAAATTGTATACAATTCCAGATCGAAATGTGTAACATTATCATATTGAGGATGTTGAAACCTTTCTTTTCGTAACAGACAATTATCTAGAATTTTTTTACATCATATAATATCTTTCATTTTGGATTTCATTACCATTTTGTGTCGTTGAGTTTGAATACATGCTTAACATGTTAGTTTACCCATGCTAATTTGTTTTTTTTTTCCTAATTATTAAGTTGAAATGGTATCACCCATTAGCATTTTAAGGTGAATAATAAATGCTTAAGCTATTAATGTGCTGTTATGGTCAGGTAAAATAAGTTTTATCGACTAGGTTTATTACCGTTTTAGTAGGAATGAACACTAATTATTTTGAATACATATATGTATATATATATATATATATATATATATATATATATATATATATATATATATAAATGTTAGAGAAAGTACTTTAAAATGAGATTTTGATTACATGTACTTGTAAGAAATTACCCTTTAATTATTATTATTCGTGGGATAAAATAATTTGTGTACCATTGTAAAATAAATGATAGTTTTATTTAAAATAATAAATAGAAAAGCACTGAAGCACCCCACCTCTGAAGTTTAATTTTTACTTAAATTAAGTGAAGCTAGAGCAAAACTTGGTGTTTGCAAACACCCTTTAGTATGATATGCTATGTACGAAAACAGTAAAATGCTTTCGTTTTATTGATATGTATCCAGAGAAGATCACATGATGAAACGTATATATCACCACATAATCTTTAAATGCCAAGTCTGGCGAAGTAGATGTTTAACACCTGCCATCTAGAATGATCAGCGTAAAAAGGAAAAAAAGAATGTATTAAAGAGTCAGCCGACCAAAAATATATATTCCTCATTGGCTGATAAGGCTGTTCAACTTTTAATTATTTTGATTTGTTCTAAATTACGGGATGGTAACTTCACTAACTTGTTACATGCAAATTATTTATTGTCTGATATTATGGATGTTGTTTTAACGAACAAATGAAGTGCTTCAGTTGAGATGTTTTAGAAGAATGTCGGCATTTTTTTTTTTTTGTTTTTTTTTTCTGATAATCTTCGTTTAATCGAACCTAATGGGATGTAACACAGTATTGTAACTTGCTATGCTCAGTATCCTTTTGGAGGACTGTATTAAATGTTTGCATTGTGAGAACTTGTCAGATGATATGTCGTGGTGAACATAGTAATAATTTAAAGAATGTCGTACAGTATAATATGACTACAAGCATCACGGGAAAGGTTTAATGTACCCTAAAGGACTTGCTTTGACCATTTTAGCAAACATGCAAAAACAGAAATTGATTTAATCTTTTGTTCTTTTGTTTGACTATCTATGAAATAATAAAATTTATTTCATGTACCCCAAATACTAGTTTTGCCTTTATACCCCAAAACTATAAAACTAAATTTATGTTTGCTTATCATAAGTATTCCAAAATCTCTTGGACTTGCTTCATCTATTATTTGTCAGCACACCGAAGACGTGAAACAAGGCCAGCATAGTTTTGACAGGAACCATTCATTGGTGAAGATAATCTCATAAAGGTACCTATATTCTCATCTCATATATAGCACCTTCTGTTGTTTGTTGTTCACTTAGGGTGAAAAGCTTGCACGTATAACCCGTTTCGCTTTGTCAGTTACTTTTAGCTGAAGTTTTTCATTTAAAAAAAACACTTTTTGCTACTTCATT